>CM037791.1:35834538-35884538 GCA_021229015.1 Solen grandis
GTTGTGACGTCATTTATATTGTTTCGTGATGTATTGTTTCGTGATACATGTATTATCATTTTGAATGATATTGAATTATCGCGATACTGCTTCAGAATAGTCACAAACCGTCCAATGAAAGCCAGAATGGCTTATCACCATAAATTAAAATAGGGCTGATTGGCGTTCAGTGGACGGAATGTTTTTTTGTTTTTTTTTTAAGATGAAACTATCTTATCTTTTAAAATGTATGATATTAATGTATTTTTCCGGTTCCAGGATGCCGAGTTAAAAATAGAACTTACAAGACGAGATTATTCTCATACGTCGATGACTGCCTGAAATATATCTGCCGTTGTCATGACAACGGAGTTTATACGTGTGATCCAAGTTTGACAACAAAAGTGTGTTGACGAAAATGAACTCCGATTTGATGCGTTATTTGTAGCAGAAAGGATTATTCAATTTAACAGGTGTCAAATTATGTTCATTTCTTAGCATTTGTGTGCGATATATATGACTGACTGTTTGAATGTATTTCACATAATGTTTATAAATATGTATATATATGTATATTGATCAAGTTATAACAGTCTGGTTAAATGAATAAGAATTCGATTCACGTTATTTTTTCATCATAAAATGAAATGATTACATTTTTTATAATGATATATCCAAAGAAAAGAAAGGCAAAAAAATGAAAAAGTATGAAAATAATAACAGAAAATATGAATTTCAAAAACAAAGAAAAATAGAAGATATTGTATAGAAAAACGCATTTACTCATTTTCATTATAAATGAAATGTATTTAATTTCTTTTCATATATGCATTTTGCAAAAATAAGTATTTGTGTAAAGGACAACTTATATGTGTTTGTAGAAAACATTACTTTATGATTTTCCTGTTAAAATGTGTATAATATTATTATTAGACTTTGTATTTGATTAAATACTAATAAACGTGTAACTTTGATTCTCAACAAGAAGTAGTTTTGTATACATAAGGTCCCTACGTCACGTCGTAAAGTGTAATCGTGTTTCTCCGTCTATCTCCGGAATTCTCCGTAGGATTGTCGTAGAGAATCGGAAATGACGTCAAAGTACGTCAATAACGAAATATATTTGAGAAGTGACATTGTAAATCATCACTCTGACTTTAAAAGATATTGTTTTCTCGTTACATTTATTATTTTTGTTTTAAGAGAGGGGAGGAGTGCTACATAGAAATATGCCAGAAAAGAATGCCAGAAAAGAAAACACACAGATATTTTAAAGTGGTACGAATAAAAACAACTTGGAGTTAATAACCCTATAAAAGAATCAGTTATCAGTTGACGTTAGAACCACATGGGCTCGAAGTTGCATGGGGCGAATCCTTTCGTACATAAAAGTAACATTTAATAAGGAAGGTAGGACACTATTTGGGGCTAATTTTTGAATATCACAATTTTTGGCAAATACAAGTCAGTAAAATGATTCATTTACATTTGAAATAAATATAAATAAAGAATCGAGGCGTTTCCCGTATTGTTTTTACTCTTATAAAGGACTAACATGTGGTTTTAATGCCCCAATCTAGCTTGACAACAGCCGGGACCGGTTACTTCTGGTTTATTTTGCAGTGAATAAAAGGGAAGCTCTCATTATTTAATAAATTTAAATTGAATTTTGTGTAAGCAGGTGTGACTTCCTTGTACCTGCCAGTCCGGCTATGATTGCATTGTGCCCACTGTCAATCGCATTGTTCATGCTTTTCTGGACCTCCGCAACTCAGTGAAGTTTTTACGAGTCACTTCCGTTTTCATTTTAATTGACCAATAAAAACTTACCTTTACATTCACTTCGAAAGAAACCGGAAATAGCCTTCTACGGCTGTTATCACGCTCGATTGGAACAATAAATTCACGATATTATCGTTGTAAGAGAAAGAATACCTCAATTACGTTTAAGAATTTCTTAGTTTATGAATTTTAAATAAAACCTGGTCCATTTTCAATGATGAATTTCGTTATACACGCGTTTTTTCAAAATTTGGTCTTAAAACAGTGTCCTACCTTCCTTTTTAATGTTACCAGTATGTACGAAATGTTGCGCCCATGCAACTTCGAGCCACTGTGGTTAGAACACCATAATAATCATAAATCGATTCTACGGAAGCACATGGAGTATTTCTCTTTTGTTATCTTGTTGCCAAGAGTTACCTAACCAATCAAATCGTTAGATTATCTCGTGGCCACGAGAAAGCGATCTTTATTTTTTTCTTAGTTATATCTCGTGGCCACGAGTTAGCAAAAAAAACAATAACAAACAACAACTTAATTATTAACTCGTGGCCACGAATCAGAGAGATTTTTTTTCTTAGTAACTCGTGGCCACGAGTTTCGAGATTTTTTTCTCGTGGCCATGAATTAGCAATCGTTCTTTTTCTTAGTTATATCTCGAGGCCACGAATTAGACAAGTTCGTTTTTCGTTTTTTTTAATTATATCTCGTGGCCACGAGATAATAAAAAAGAAAAAAGCACCATGTCCACTTTGTGCTTCCGTACAATTCGAACATGGCTTAGACTTTTTTTTAAAAAAATTTTTTACGTATCTTAAATCGATTTAATAATACGCGACTCGTTCTTACAACTTTTATTAATCACTCTCGATGGTTCTGGAGGCGGCGTATGTGGTCATTATTGTTAGCGAAACCCGAGAAGTTCGGAGAAAACCCACGTGCCTGGAAGGGCGACCACTGAACCCTGCTACGTGACCAGGAATCGAACCCGGGACGCATTGGTGAGAAGCGAAGTCATAACTTAGTCTTGTAGTTATCAAAGTTATCTAATTTCCTCAGTTTTATTTTGGCAACAACTTCGGCTTGACACTCCATAAATATCCTTACAAAAAGCCACCATTAATCGATTCAAAATATTATTCGATACAAATTTAAAATAAAATATAGAGACAAGTGTAGTTTCCGAGAAAACTAAATGTAGGTCATCATTTATACTGAAACACGTTACGGGTTGGCCATACTAAAGTAAGCCATCGTAATATTGACTAAGATGCTCGTGCAGTAATATTGGAAGGGTTCACTCGATATTTTTTAATTTAAAGTCATACCGGCAAAATATTTCAGGCATTTGGAGTCTATATCTTCTTGAATCACACGCAGTATCACGCCGTAGACATCCCTAAGTAGGTCAAAAGTGAGATTAGAAAGTTACGCCGAAAAAAAAAAGACCAATACCTTGAACGTTAGTAAAAATAAGTTACTTCTTTGATAAAGATATCAAACCCGAATGAAGATAGTTTTATGCGACTTATTTTTTTGCTTTTTATTAAATATCTGATTTTTGATATTCACAAGGCGCATGCGCAAACATACACTATTACCACTGCCAAAACGATAACATTATATAGCTGTTCTGAGAGAATGTCTGGGCTGCAATTTAAACTCCGTGGAGACATCGCCATGTCTGTCACATGTTGTTATTAACAGCTGAAATGTACTTTACTATATTATGTTATCGTGCAATGCACTGGGCAAAAATATATTCAATTAGACACGGTAATGCTGTAATTGGCTTATCTCATGGTGTAATGTGTGTCCAAGATGTTACACCTACAGTCACGTCGTCTCGAGCTGTTCTAGTTCGGCTGAATACAAATTAAGTCAATCGTATCTTCTTGGCAGTCCCTGGCCAAACTCGGTAGCAAACTCCACACAGTGATCTCCCTTGCAAGCAAAACACTCACTGCCGTCACAAATGTCACGTGATGATGGTAAATTATCAAAATGGCGTCTCCGTCTGCTGTCACAACAAATTTTTTTTTAAATGATTTATTTTTTACCACGATGCGATATTTGATGTTTATTAAAGAAAACATACTTAGAGAAATGACACTCGCAGTAATATATAAATAAATAAATAAATAAATAAATAAATATATATATATATATATATATATATATATATATATATATATATATATATATTATTTTATTTTTTTCTTGGAAAAAAAAGCAGCTAAATTTTCCTAATTTTTACTTGTGGTGGCAGTGGTTATCTACAACTGTAAGGGGAGGTATCTACTGCGTTGAGTTTGACCCGGTAATATTACAATGATCCAAATGAAAAAAAGGCATGCAAGGGAGATCACTGTTATTGGCGAAAATCCATTCTTAATCTGTCCTTTGTCTGATTGGAGTGAATAGTTGTCTCCATATAAAGGATCTGACATGAATTGTTATTTTATTTCAAATTTTACTATACGAGTTCATGAAAATGTTATTAAGCGAGCCTCTGGCGAGAACAATATCATTTCATGAACGAGCTTAGTAAAATTTGATATGAAATGACAATTCATGTCAGATTCTTTTATCATAGGACCTATACTGACTATAAATCGCAATTATAACAACAAACAAACAGAAACACGAATGAATGGACTGTGAACGAATTACTAACGTGTTATTTGTAATCTAACACCTACAAATTCGTTTCAAATAATAACTGAAGATAACGATATTACGTGTGTTTTTCTCATACATTTTCAACATCATATGAATAATGCATCTTTTTTTTGATCTAAGTTAGTTGCATCAAACACAGCAAACTATGCATATACATTGTATATAGAATACATGCGCGTGACGCGTAGAGACGTAAGTCGGCCTAAAATGTATATGAAACGTGTTGAATATGAGAAAATATGTGATGGTTATACGAAATCGGACTTGACTTGATTATTTGAGTTTACCGTCGCCTCGACAGTATTTCAGTCATATAGCGACGTCCAGCTACTTACTGGTGGAGAAAGACCCCGAATGCACGGAGGTACTCGGGTAGAACCACCAACCTACCGCAAGCCAGCTGTAAGGCTTCCTCACATGAAAATCCGAATGACCCTGCCGGGATTCGAACCCACGCGGTGAGGGGCTGAGTGAGTGTTAAAGTCAGCACGAAATCAGAACACCTGGTTGAGTATAATGTCAAATGATAAAAACAGATATATGCGCCATATAAAACATACATTTACTATTTTGTTTTGTATACAACATGAAGTCATATCGGCACAAAGGAAAGACCATACTCAACTTATACAATCTTTCCGTTTTATTCCATCAATCCCGAACCTTGTCCATGCGTATTTTTCATTTATCTGGAACTCAACTGAATTAAAAACATGCATCAATAAATATGTTGATTTTCCAGAGGGAAATAAAACAATAAATAATTAAATTCACTCTAACTCAATATTTCGGCAAAAATATGCCTTTCTCAAGAAAAAGAAAACATGAATTTTTAGCAAGTTAATGTTTATGAACAATAACAATATGGCGACTATTCAAACGTCTATAATGTAGAACTTGCTAAAAATTTATTTTTTTTTTCTTTAGAAAGGCATATTTTGGCCGAAATATTGAGTTACAGTGAATTTAATTATTTAATGTATCAATAATTTTGTCCAGAAAATCTCAAGCATTAAATTATGGTTAAAGGGGGAATTACCACAGTTTAAAATACAGATTCCTTTGCTATTGTTTGTTTATGATACCATTATTTTTAGACAAATTTTACTTACTACTGTATTAAGTCCACGTGTAATATTAAAATAACATATATTCTATGATTTGATGGATTGAAGTATGACGTCATCACTTACTGATATAATTATCAGAAAACACACATCGGCTCGAAATCCACCAGCCATACTTAATGCTAAGTAATATTTAAATACTTAATGCTAAGTAGTATTTAAATACTTAATACTAAGCAATATTTAAATACTTAATGCTAAGCAATATTTAAATACTTAATGCTAAAGTATTTAAATACTTAATACTAAGCAATACTTAAATACTTAATGCTAAACAATATTTAAATAACTTAACGCTAAGTAATATTTTAATACTTAACGCTAAGTAATATTTAAATACTTAAGGGCGAATATCATTAGTCGTGTTTTTTTCTAAATAAATACCCAAGTGTTTCATTTCTAACTACTATTTTAATTACTTTGGTAGTGTTTCATTTCTAACTATTATTTTAATTACTTTGGTAGTGTTTCATTTCTAACTATTATTTTAATTACTTTGGTAGTGTTTCATTTCTATCTATTATTTTAATTACTTTGGTAGTGTTTCATTTCTAACTATTATTTTAATTACTTTGGTCGTGTTTCATTTCTAACTATTATTTTAATTACTTTGGAAGTGTTTCATTTCTAACTATTATTTTAATTACTTTGGTCGTGTTTCATTTCTATCTATTATTTTAATTACTTTGGTAGTGTTTCATTTCTAACTATTATTTTAATTACTTTGGTAGTGATTCATTTCTAACTATTATTTTAATTACTTTGGTAGTGTTTCATTTCTAACTATTATTTTAATTACTTTGGTAGTGTTTCATTTCTAACTATTATTTTAATTACTTTGGTAGTGATTCATTTCTAACTATTATTTTAATTACTTTGGTAGTGTTTCATTTCTAACTATTATTTTAATTACTTTAGTCGTGTTTCATTTCTAACTATTATTTTAATTACTTTAGTCGTGTTTCATTTCTAACTATTATTTTAATTACTTTGGTCGTGTTTCATTTCTAACTATTATTTTAATTACTTTGGTCGTGTTTCATTTCTAACTATTATTTTAATTACTTTGGTCGTGTTTCATTTCTAACTATTATTTTAATTACTTTGGTCGTGTTTCATTTCTAACTATTATTTTAATTACTTTGGTCGTGTTTCATTTCTAACTATTATTTTAATTACTTTGGTAGTGTTTCATTTCTATCTATTATTTTAATTACTTTGGTCGTGTTTCATTTCTAACTATTATTTTAATTACTTTGGTAGTGTTTTATTTCTAACTATTATTTTAATTACTTTGGTCGTGTTTCATTTCTATCTATTATTTTAATTACTTTGGTCGTGTTTCATTTCTAACTATTATTTTAATTACTTTGGTCGTGTTTCATTTCTATCTATTATTTTAATTACTTTGGTAGTGTTTCATTTCTAACTATTATTTTAATTACTTTGGTCGTGTTTCATTTCTAACTATTATTTTAATTACTTTGGTCGTGTTTCATTTCTAACTATTATTTTAATTACTTTGGTCGTGTTTCATTTCTATCTATTATTTTAATTACTTTGGTCGTGTTTCATTTCTATCTATTATTTTAATTACTTTGGTAGTGATTCATTTCTAACTATTATTTTAATTACTTTGGTCGTGTTTCATTTCTAACTATTATTTTAATTACTTTGGTAGTGTTTCATTTCTAACTATTATTTTAATTACTTTGGCCGTGTTTCATTTCTATCTATTATTTTAATTACTTTGGTAGTGTTTCATTTCTAACTATTATTTTAATTACTTTGGTCGTGTTTCATTTCTAACTATTATTTTAATTACTTTGGTAGTGTTTCATTTCTAACTATTATTTTAATTACTTTGGTAGTGATTCATTTCTAACTATTATTTTAATTACTTTGGTCGTGTTTCATTTCTAACTATTATTTTAATTACTTTGGCCGTGTTTCATTTCTATCTATTATTTTAATTACTTTGGTAGTGATTCATTTCTAACTATTATTTTAATTACTTTGGTAGTGATTCATTTCTAACTATTATTTTAATTACTTTGGTAGTGATTCATTTCTAACTATTATTTTAATTACTTTGGTAGTGTTTCATTTCTAACTATTATTTTAATTACTTTGGTCGTGTTTCATTTCTAACTATTATTTTAATTACTTTGGTAGTGTTTCATTTCTAACTATTATTTTAATTACTTTGGTAGTGTTTCATTTCTAACTATTATTTTAATTACTTTGGTCGTGTTTCATTTCTAACTATTATTTTAATTACTTTGGTAGTGTTTCATTTCTAACTATTATTTTAATTACTTTGGTCGTGTTTCATTTCTAACTATTTTTTTAATTACTTTAGTAGTGATTCATTTCTAACTATTATTTTAATTACTTTGGTAGTGTTTCATTTCTAACTATTATTTTAATTACTTTGGTCGTGATTCATTTCTAACTATTATTTTAATTACTTTGGTAGTGTTTCATTTCTAACTATTATTTTAATTACTTTGGTCGTGATTCCTGCCTAGTCATGTACTTGAATATTTCACAGAATAACAATGGTGGAATGTGGAATGTATTCCTGTTTAAATTTCGACAGGTAACAGTTCAATTCAACTTGGTCCTGCGCTTTTAATATCTGTTGTGAGAATGATAATAATTTATCTTTCACGGTGAAGAATATAATTAATCATTTTATAAATATTTTACTGCTACATAAATAATGGTAAATAAATTATATTGACTGCTATTTTGTATGCCTTTACTTAGAAAATTATATTAAACCAAATCGCATTTTCTTCATAAAAATGTCTCTACATTGTAATATGCATACAACAAGAAAAAAAACTGTAAAAGCTATATATAGGTCAGCTGGGGATATTTATATATAATAATAAATTTTAAATTTATACTTATTAGAATTGTAACTCATCAATTATAGAACGACCAGAAAGGCACATTTATATGTATCACCTGGTGATGGAAACATGTTTATTTTATTGTGTCTAATATGTTGACAAAATTATATTATTTTAAACGTGAGAATCACCTCAAATTAAGGTAAAGTCCCTGTATTGGTTCCGCTACATTCGGACCTCATGGCATTTCACGGATATAACCAAAGTTTCTTTACCTTTCTCTAGGGTACCTTGGTTATCTTGGTAGAAGTTAAGTTGTCCAAGACAGAGCGGAACCATTACAGGGACTTTACCTTAAACACATAACGGAACTATACGAGCCTCAATTTTCATTCCCTTTCATATGAAATAATGTACAGCTTCTCGCCTTTCTTACCACCATATTTATACAGGTACCCTGTTGGGGGCAAGGATCTTTCACGACCTTCCCAGGCGCAAAAATATTGGTCCAACCCAGTAACCGTCGAGAGTGATTAGTATAAGAGAGATAAAACAAAGGAAAAAACTAAAAATAAAGACTGAAGTGTAGAAGAATGGCTGCACAGAATAATAAATATACGACTGTAACTTTTCAAAAGTTAGCTTTATCTTGTTTTAAGTGCCACCACACAGTCCACATGACTTTTTGCACAAATTGATCGCCAGAACATGAGTATTGCAGATAAGTTGAAGAAAATCCGCGGAACAGTCGGATCCCGTGTCGTCTGCGCAAGTGTTACAGCTGAATAATAAAAGAGTTGTAATCATCGGGAAGAAAGAAGACAAGTTGAAATAGAAAAGAAGGAGGGGAGAGATGAAGAAAAGGTAGAGGATGATTGTGAAGAGGAAGAGGATGAGTACGAGTGTGTAGAAGAAGAGGATGAGTACGAGTGTGTAGAAGAAGAGGTTGAGTACGAGTGTGTAGAGGAAGAGGATGAGTACGAGTGTGTAGAAGAAGAGGTTGAGTACGAGTGTGTAGAAGAAGAGGATGAGGACGAGTGTGAAGAAGAAGAGGACGAGAACGAGTGTGTAGAAGAAGAGGATGAGGACGAGTGTGAAGAAGAAGAGGATGAGGACGAGTGTGTGGCAGAAGAGGTCGAGGACGAGTGTGTAGAAGAAGAGGATGAGGACGAGTGTGAAGAAGAAGAGGATGAGGACGAGTGTGAAGAAGAAGAGGATGAGGACGAGTGTGAAGAAGAAGAGGATGAGGACGAGTGTGTAGAAGAAGAGGATGAGGACGAGTGTGTGGCAGAAGAGGTCGAGGACGAGTGTGTAGAAGAAGAGGATGAGGACGAGTGTGAAGAAGAAGAGGATGAGGACGAGTGTGAAGAAGAAGAGGATAAGGACGAGTGTGTAGAAGAAGAAGAAGAAGAAGAAGAGGATGAGGACAAGTGTGTGGCAGAAGAGGTCGAGGACGAGTGTGAAGAAGAAGAGGATGAGGACGAGTGTGTGGCAGAAGAGGATAAGGACGAGTGTGAACAAGAAGATGATAAAGACGAGTGTGAAGAAGAAGAGGATAAAGACGAGTGTGAAGAAGAAGAGGATAAAGACGAGTGTGTAATAGAAGAGGATGTGGAAGAGTGTGAAGAAAAAGGAAGAGGATGAGTTTGCAAGAAAAAAAGAAGAGGACGAGTGTGAAGAAGAAGAGGACGAGGACGAGTTTGCAAGAAAAAAAGAAGAGGACGAGTGTGAAGAAGAAGAGGACGAGGACGAGTTTGCAAGAAAAAAGGATGAGGACAAGTGTGAAGAAGAAGAAGAAGAAGAGGACGAGTGAGAAAAAGAAGAGGATGAGGAAGAATATGAGGAAGAAGAGGATGAGGACGAATTTGCAGAAGAGGAGGGAAAAAAAGCGTTTTAAAAGAAGATGGTGAGAACGTATGTAAATAAAAAAAGTTGAGGACAAGTATAAAGAAGAAGAGATTGTTTGTAGAGCCGATGTACCTTTAGGTGGAGACGATGCTGGAAACATTGTGGTCGTTGAAGTTATTGTTGCTGTTTGCGATGTTATAAATTTTGTGTTACCTGAAAAATGCCCAGGTTTGACAAATTTACAAAGATATTTTCTTTTATCTAAACAAAAAAAAAAAAAAAATATAGAACAAAGAGACGCGTCAAATCTAACAATGATGGAAAGCAGCATACAAGGGACGTTGGAAGCATGGTAGTCAAGAGACATCTAATCGGAGATCGTCTGGGCAATTTAATATTATACCTGAAATAATTTCGGTCTCGCGAAATATCAAAGTTCTCACGCAGTTCGTAGCAAAATACAGCACATCGAAAAGTTACCCCTATCGAGGGGTGAAAGCGAAACAAGGCAAAATGCATATATATGTATAAGCACTAAGCTTAGTTTCGCTCTCAACTCTCGCTATGTATTGCTGTTATAGAATTGTCAGAAGGAAAAAATCTAGAGAGGAAAACATATTCTTAGAACTTATTTAGGAACAATAAATATTACCTGACGGTGGGGTCACAGTTATCGGTGGCATCAGGCCAAATGCTAGAAAAAGAAAAGAGAACACAATTATATAACGATACAAGACTAAAAGACATTGTCAAACTTTGTCATGTGGATTATACAACAATAAAGTTAATAATGTGAAGAGAAAATAAGGATAATACATGATATTATGTCAATTATATGAAAATAATTAACAATGCGTTTAAGAATTCCTTTTGGGGCCCTACAATTTGAAAAGAGTGGAATGTTGTCTGCAAAGTTTTGCGCTTTCTACTCACGATATTTTGAGCAAAGTGTAGTGCTGACTTCTCAAAGAAACTGTAACAAGTTTTTGGACAAAGCGTTGCGCTGTCTTTTAACATCAAGTGTTGCAAGTTTTTTTACAAAATATGGCGCCATCTTCTTTATACTTACAGCAACTGTTGCAAGTGTTTGGACAAAGCGTGGTGCTGTAAAATTCGTCTCCACAAACATATTTCTTTAATAAGGTACAGTTGTCTACAAGGTTTTGGACAAAACAAGGCGCCATCTACTTACACACTTACAGCAACTGTTGCAAGTTTTTGGACAAAACACGGCGCCATCTACTTACATATTAACAGCAACTGTTGAAAGTTTTGGACAAAACACGGCGCCATCTACTTACATATTAACAGCAACTGTTGAAAGTTTTGGACAAAACACGGCGCCATCTACTTACATATTAAAAGTGAATTTGACCTAACAATTTTTTAATAGGTACTTTGCAAGTTTTTGGAAAAAGCGTGGTGCTGTATAATTCGTCTCCACAAACATATTTCTTTAATAGGTACAGTTGTCTGCAAGTTTTGGACAAAACACGGCGCCATCTACTTAACTTACAGCATTGACAAAATATGGCGCCATCTTCTTATATACTTACAGCAACTGTTGCAAGTTTTTGGACAAAGCGTGGTGCTGTAAAATTCGTCTCCACAAACATATTTCTTTAATAAGGTACAGTTGTCTGCAAGTTATTGGACAAAACACGGCGCCATCTACCTTACAGCAACTGTTGCAAGTTTTTGGACAAAGCGTGGTGCTGTATAATTCGTCTCACAAACATATTTCTTTAAGCAAGTTTTTGGACAAAACACGGCGCCATCTACTTACAGCAACTGTTGCAAGTTTTTGGACAAAGCGTGGTGCTGTATAATTCGTCTCCACAAACATATTTCTTTAATAGGGTACAGTTGTCTGCAAGTTTTTGGACAAAACACGGCGCCATCTACTTAAACTTACAGCAACTGTTGCAAGTTTTTGGACAAAGCGTGGTGCTGTAAAATTCGTCTCCACAAACATATTTCTTTAATAGGGTACAGTTGTCTGCAGGGTCATCCTCACACTCATCTGAAAAGGATTTCAGCCATTTAACTTGTATTTAGAATTGTATATAGTAAGAAAGATGGGAACCTTAACGCGAATACTGTATGGAAATTATCTTGATTATAAATGTAAAAAATGCTTGTTATTTTTATGTCATTTATACAAAACTGTCGATGAAACTGAGTGTTTTTCCCCAAGAAAAACTTCAATATTTCCATTGTGTAGTTATTATTCATGTACTAGAGTAAAGAGTAATAACAAGGAGAAGAATACTTTTTATTTCATCCAAAATACATATCAAATACATTGAAATAGGCCAAAATGTACCATGGTCATTTTATTTAATATAACATTTGAACTAGCGGGCATTTTCACTAAATGATACGATCAATGTTCTTAAAAGCAAATCAAAATATATGTTACACAATGTCAGAAGAAATACATTTGTTATATGTCAGGTTGATTTCATCTAATTACATACGTACGCGGGCATTGGGGGATGCCGCAGGATCTTAGCTGACCATTTACGTAACACATCGGGTGGTCCAAGAGAAACGGGTCCCTACAATAGTTCTTTTCTTTATCAAATGTACCGGAAGGAAACGCAGTTGCGCTCAAAGGAATATTGTAGTCCAGGACAACTGTCCAGTTCTGACACGTGTTCCCTAGCTCGTCGTGTGAGACAGATCGGTTGTATTGATGGCTCCTCCCCGCGTAGTAACACGCTGAAATTTGATGAAATGGTTTAGAGCATTCAGAACCCCGTTCACTTTAGGACTCTTAAAGTGACATTACTACAGTGTCTTGTCCTGGCCACTTCAGTTCTCAAAACCCGTCCAGGTTGCCCAGTCGTAAGAGCTTCGGAACAGGAATCAGATGGTCGTGGGTACGATCCCCGGCGGTGACATATACCAAAGTCGTAAAATGGTACTAGTATAGCTCCCTTGCCTAACGACCGGCATATAAGAGTAGTTCCAAGACTGGTTGGCCTGGTGTCAGGAGGGGATATGGTACCATGCCACTTGTTTACGGTGTGATATTGCAGTGTGGCCGCATTATACTCGTATGTGTCTCATGTAGACAAAAGTCCCGAAATGACTGAAATATACTGTCGGTGAGACGTTTACCCCAACGAACAAGTTTTACTATTTGCCGCTACATACCGTCAAAACCCGATTACATGTTTAAAAAACATGCACTTAACGAAACTTGCTTGAAAACTGTACTCCGATTTCAAACTTGCAGGAAAAATATATTTTCAAAAAACATATATTCCCAATCAATGTTGAAAATGTCTATTGACCAACGCTTTTGTCTACTTAAATGATTAAGGTATAATCAACAATGCGAAACAAATTACGGACAGCTGTTGAAATCAAAAAATGTTTTTTTCTTTCTTTTCTTTTTTCTTTTTCTTTTTTGTCACGAAAAAAATAAAGCGTTTGTCGTGGTTCTTGTAAGTGATGAAGGGCACTGACCATTGTATTAATTCTCGAATCTTCTACAATCCAAAGACCTGATAACCTAATAGAGCTTCGCAACTCTGATATAGGTAAAGAGCAAGTCAAGAGAAACTCTTTTTAAGTTACCTGATTAATCATTTGGCCGCGAGATAACGTGGGATGTATAAAATTGCTCATATTAATTATAAAAAAATATACTGAGTGTCCTCTTTGATATAATGCCGACTAAACCAAATTTGTATGTCTTTCATTATGTCGCATTATTATCTCTTTTATGAGTGATACTGTAAAGCGTCTGTCTGAAATTGTATGTAAGATATTAATTGCCTCAGCGAAATATCTTTCAAATCCTGTTTACATATTGTTATTTTTTTGGTCACGAGAAAATACATTATTTCGGATAGTTTCATATCTCTGTTGAATATGTCTTTGTTAAATCTCGCACCGGAAAATTGAAATGTCCCACACTTTAATTATTTTTACACACACAAACGATATTCGTATACAATATTAATCTCACTATTTGTGGGCTCTTAACCTGTACTAGAGGTCACCTGTTTTAAGGAAATTTTGTTCTTTGTTTAACCTGCGTTTTAATAGCGGCCACCTCTAATAAGCGGACAAATTATCTTGTTCCCTTGACTGACCGCTGAAGACAGGTTTGACTCAATCAATGGGTTATGATATAAGCACTATGATACATGATTATATAATTAGAAATACACAAACATCACATATTTATATATATTTGTGCGAAGTAATCTGATATCCATCCATTTAATTCCCTTATTTTGCAATCGTTAATATCTACCTTCACAATACGGTACTGGACAATACTCCCAACTTGTTTTGGATGTAAAACACCAAGGGTGCCCTTTACCTTGAAAATAAAAAATAATAAATTAAAATTTTTGAAATAAAAATTTTTTAAAATTTATTTTTTTATTTACTTTTAATCGAAATTATTAATATCGAACTTACCAAATGAATTATCAATATCTACCAATGTCGTGGGTCCGATCCCCGGCCGTGACATACCAAATTTGTAATAACTCGTAAAGTCGTAAATGAAATGGAACTGGCACTAGTCCCATGCTTGGCGCTCAGCATATAAGGGTAGTTGCAGGACTGGTTGGCCCGGTGTCAGGATAATGTGACTGGGTGTGGTATCATGTCACATGTCTACGGCGTGGTACTGCAGTGTGGCAGCACTATATCTGTCTCAAGTAGACATCGATCGTCGCCAAATAACTGAAATACTGCCGTTGCGACGTTAAACTTGTCAAAGAAACAAGCACATATCTACCATTTCAGACCTTTTTTAAAATCAAGTTTGGGAATGGTATGACAAAAATCACATTTTTTTTTCATTTCGGTAAATTATTACTTT
Organism: Solen grandis; assembly: GCA_021229015.1. Classification (NCBI taxonomy): domain Eukaryota; kingdom Metazoa; phylum Mollusca; class Bivalvia; order Adapedonta; family Solenidae; genus Solen; species Solen grandis. Next base: position 35,849,670 of record CM037791.1, read on the forward strand.
TTATACTCCAGAAACTCTGATTGGTCTGTTTTGATGACCTTTTGACATTTGCGACAGTAAAACAGAGAGATAGAAGGAGAGAGAGAGAGAGAGGGAAGGAGAGAGATAGAGAGAGAGAGAGAGAGAGAGGGAGGGAGACGCGGTTGATGATATTCACAAACTATTTTTAAATATTCACCTTTAACCTTTGATAAAGAGAAATTCCCCACATTCTAAATAATTATATCGATGCGATAGTCAATACTTACAGACATGTTCCTTTTACATTGCAAAAATAACTGAGACTAATCTTTAGCAACGTCGATAATTATGACTGACTAATACATCTTTATCGTTATAAAGATATTCATAAGAGGTACGTCGACCAGTCAAAATGCTGCTTACAAAAATGAGTACTCTTCAGTTGGAGATCTAAAATCTGTAAGTTGGTAAAGGTTTGTCTAAGTGCCGTAAGTACGAGAGTTTCTATTGGTCAAGTAATCCTCACTAACTAGTGGGGCTGCGAATAGTGGCGCGGCTTTTCAAATAATTGATAACGAGCAAATGTTAACTAATAATCCCACGGGCGATGTATGGAGTAACGGATAAGCGTTCCTGGTTTCGACGCTGAATCTTAGAAGAATAGTACATGTAGTTTCTAAACTTTCGTTAAATTATTCATAAGGAAATGTTTAAAAAAAAAGGTTTAAAAAAAAAAACCATTATTCCAGTAAGTGTTATCACCGTCTGGATCCCGACATTTCCGACCAGAATCGTGTATCGAGTCGTCGGCAAGTGCAGCTGCTAGCGGATCCGACTGGGACAGTACAGATGACCAGGGAATGCATGCTTCCCCGCTGATGGTTTTCTCCCACGAACCTTTGTATATTTTGCTTTCATAGAAACAATCTATAAAATAATAAGGATTTAATAGATAAAAGATAAAATAACAAATGTCTCATTTCAGACCTTAAGGTTAAGTCCCTGTAATGGTTCCGCAACATTTCGGACCTCGTGGCCTTTCACGGAGATAACCAAGGTTTCCTGATGTTTCATTAGGGTACCTTGGTTATCTTGGTAGAGGTTAAGTGGTCGATGACGTAGCGGAATCATTACAGGGACCACACCTTAATATGTCATTATAAAATGAGAATAACTCGAAATCTCATATTGAAGAAAATCAAATCACGCAACTTAATGATAAGAAAAGGTATATATCTGAGTATCATTTATGTGTGCAGATTTAATGAACAAAATTAGATAAAACTAATAGTTAAAACACAATTACACAATTTCGTCATGTGTAGAACAGAACATCATGAGTTCGTGTAATTAAACTGCTTTTTTTTTTCAGAAAAATAATATATAAGATAAAGCAAGTGACAGTCAGACTTGTCTTAAGCGGTCAGTCAATGGAACAAGAGAAATGCCGCTTAACAGAGATGGTCGCTAAATGAAGGTTTAACATATAACAAATTGCTATTTAGTTACATTAAAATCAACCGCTAAATGGAGGTTGACCGCTTAATACAGGTGGCCGCTGATACAGGGTTCAACTGTAAACTTGTACCGTCACTGTCGTTTGGAATAACAGCCTTTATCCTTCTCATAACATTTCGGACATGTTGCATATGGCTGATTGTGTACACGTCATATGCTGGTTTCCCAAAGTTAAGGTATGCCCTGTAATTCACTTCCGGTTAAGGTATATGCCCCATAATAATCATCAAAGCCAAGCATATAACTTCACAATATAAACTTTTAAAAGGTCAAAGAATGGAAATCTTAAAGGCAAATTGACATGTTATGAAATGAAATGTTATGACAGAAATTATTTTATTACCCCCCCCCCCCTTTATAATTTTGTTGTCATGAGTTATCTCTCCTGAAAACTACAAAAAGTGATTTTCTACATTTTCCTAAGGTAAAGTTTAGATGTGTTCATAATTTGAATCAGAATCATATAATGCATCTTTCTACCGTGAGTTTTCCTCAAAAATCAAATTAAGTTTTTCATATTCACAGAAATTGAATATTTCCCATAGACTTTAATGTTAACTTAAATACAGATTATCTCCCCTACATCTAATAAAGACTGGGAAAAACTCTCGGTGAAACATTTTTTTATTTATGGATGTCTTCAAAGTGACAAAGTTTCATAGAAATATGGGTATTAGGTGGTTTAAACCTTAACATGAAATTGTGGGATGAAATAAACAGCAAATCATAAATTGAGTACTTGTTTCAATACCCTACTTCGATTGTTAACAAAATACATAACTGGACACCATTTATTATTATTGGCCAACAGCTGCATTACACAACACTTGAAAGCGTGCACAAACAATTCGTGAAAGCAATATTCAAACGTTTTATCCATTTAAATGTACTTTGTTATTTTACTAGAGTCAAGAGTTAAGCAACAGCTTCTTTGGTTAAACCGGCTACAAGAAACTGAACAAACCTTCCTTTTAAAAGGAAATTTTATGAGTTTTAGTACACATATCAATGTTAAGGATAGGGTTTTAGGCGATGGGCATACGAGTACACGGGGCTTTTAACCTGTTCCCGACATGCGGGTATTGGAAAGACAGAAAGCTACCGCTTTGGATATACTAAGTACTCTCATACTGTACATATATGGTTTGCAATTATATTTTATCTGTTACATATGTTTTTAAGGCTCGAAAAAAAAAAAAAAAAAAAAAAAAAAGAATTTTGCTGCATACTAACTTGAATACCTTAATGACTGCACTATTTCTTTGTTTAAATGTGAATAGTAAGAAAACATACAAGGGACGTAACTCTTCTATAAGATAAATATATGAAATAAACAAACCTGTACGGGGAGCATTTGTGGTTGAAACGGTCACGTGAGTAACGTCTGCTGTGAACAGAAATAAGACATATGTCATGTGTTGCAAAAATATGATGATAAAATGCATAAACAATTGCACGTATTTAGTCTTATGTGGCATGAAATATCTCCGTGTAATTGCAGTACATGTATCATGGTCATACAACAACATTCATCGGAAGGTGGCAACGAGTGAGCAGAGGCAACCGATATACCGGAAGTCAACAATAAACTCTTCCTCAAATAAAACTTCTAAATGACTAGGCCTGGCTCGAATTCCAACAACAATACTTAGGGCTAGGTAATTCTTAAATTCTTAAACTAGGTAGAAACACACTCCACCATTACTATTTTATGAAATAGTCAAGTAATAAATTATAACCTTAATAACTAACAATAAATGTTACGAAATTAAACATTTGGGTATTTTATTAGATAAAAAAGACTAATAAAATCGTCCTTAAGTACCTGAGTTTTACTTAGCGCTAAGAAATGTTGGTGGAATTCGTCCCTGGTCTATAATCCACATCGGTTAGCGGTAATCAAAAACATGTCAAACAAATGTGAAAAATGTTTCTAATCATTTAATTATTTATTAAAAAAAATAGTTGTAACAATAATAAGTCTCTCCTGAAAAACCAAAGGGGATATTGACAAACAATTCACTGACCTAAAATAAACCGCTTTTCTTCCGGGGATCGAAGCTCGTCAGCAACTGCGGATAACAAAATGTTATTTTATTCATCTAAATAAAAAGCATAAATGAAATGGTCTGCATATTATTGCTATGAAAATATATGGTTTTGATCATGTTTCTAAAAATAATACCTGTTTTGAAAGTTTGGAAGTTAAAACACGAGAAGCATCCGTAATTTGCATAAATACGATTTTAGAAAGGATTCAGACGAAAGGGATGTCTTCCAAAGGTGTATACATGTATGCCAGACTCTAATTCAATGTTTCTCAGAGTGTAGTGTCTATCCTGTAACCTCATAAAGACTCTAGGCCTGAAACGAACACCCCGGGTACCTGAGGGTCTGGTTGAAAATTTCTGCGATAGGTAGCTCTGGAGAGTACGCCATTCTATTTCAATACTTATTTTTTCAACGCACCGCTCCATCGAAATAAATCGAAACAGTTAAATCTTTTTGTCTATGCAGCGCATACTAGTGTCTTTGTTTAAGTCCGTTTTTGCTACAAACAATATATAAATGTATATGCTATCACTTAAAAATCTTACTTACCTGCCCAAACAACGTGTATTATGATAAAAACCACTGAAATGGACGAAAGCTGATGATAATGGAAGAATATTGATAACAAATGTTATATTTGAATTTAATTTATTGCAGATATACTTCATAATTATTTCTCTTAAGTACTCATCCAAAACATCTGTGTAACTCTTGCTTTAAACATATTCATTCAATGAAATGTGACGTACATATACCTAAGAACATTAAATTTTGGATAAGGGTGATAGACATATAAATATGTAATTTATATATATTTAAAAAAACATTTTGTAAGATTCAAGTTATTTGTGTAATATATTTACATGATCATTTATGTAAAACATGCATATAAAATGTCCATGACATTTGTGTAATACATTTATGCAAAGCATGTTGGTAAGATACCTAAGGCCACTGTAGTCTAGTCTATCCGACTTTTGGCCCGAAGGTTGTTGGTTTGAGCCCCGTTAGGGGCATGGACTTATCATGACCTTCCCAAGCGCCAAGTATTGGTCCAACCCAGGAACAGTCGAGAGAGATTAATATAATTTGTAAGAACTTGTTTCCAATGACGTAGAATGAATAAATATAAACTAAGGTATCCAAGACATTTGCGAAAGTTATTTACACGAGTCAATAAGTTTAAACTATTTATATAGGACATCTGTGTATGATATTTCTCTGAAATTTCTATATACAATAAAAATGTAAGACATTTTTAGACCTAGTTACATGATACGTTATTTTCTGTAATTTGCTTTTTTAGTTTATGTCAATCGAAACAACCCACCATTGAATCGGTAAAGAGAAAGAATTCGGCACGTTTACGCAATTTGTCACCGTCAAAAGATTGAAAAAACAAGAACAAAAACACAAAAAAACAACAACAAACAAAATACAACTTATTAATGCATTATCTACACGTATGGCAACAGAAAGGACACCCACCGCATTTCGAAAGAATTTGGTATCCTACACCCATCGTTCTTGTAAACTATCCAGATCTTGCATAATCAGTGCATGTTCTCTACACAGATAAAAACAATCATGTGTTTGGAACCGTTAGACGAGGTGCATATGGACACTCTAGCGGCAATATTTAGTTTTAGACTCTTTTATCTTATCTGAAATAACCTAAAAGGATGTTATGTAGAAAGTACATAATTTTAATCAAAGCGCTGAGAGAACAGGGTTGTTTCATTTCTTTTGATTATACAAGTAAATTAGATTAACGAAGATAAAATTTCAAAGCAAAGTCAATAAACCCAATGTTAAAAACTCGCTTTAACCTCGCGTAAACACGGTCGTTAAAAGAAAAGATGAACACATCATTTGTCTCAATGGACTGCTAACTATAAGCACATCTAACTCTCCCTGTTTCTCTTACCTATATTTTATAAGATGTGGAAGCAAACTTTCATTATTTATGTGTGTTTTTCTTTTCACATTATATGGACATGTACATAGTTAATTAAGTAACATTCAAAATTACACGAAGGTAAATATCTAATATTGCAAAAATAATTATAAAAAATGTTTTTAAATAATGATCCCCGGCTGCGAAATCAAAATTTTGGACTTTATAAAGAGGGAGACCTAAATACAGATGTCTTAATAAAGCCCCGAAATGTTGTCCGATGCAGATATGTGTGCAAGAAATGTATGCAGCGTTGCGAGTAACCTGTTCAAAAATCACCATCTTAATTAAAATTAAGTCGAAACATTCAAAGGTTAGGGTTTGTGACTGGGGTTGAGGGTTAGTGGGGAGTAGTGCTTAGGGTTCAGGGTTAGGGTTAGGGTAAGGGGTAGAGATAGCATTAGATTTCATTTTGGTATTGATGTGAGAAAGAGAAGAGGAAAAGGTTATTCTAAACATCCTCGAGTTACCAATGTAATTGCCCAATATATCAGCCACTTGTTGTAATGTAAGTGACCAGATATATATCGGTGACTAATAGCATTGTTATATTTAATATTTTCCCAATATATAGATGATTTATGATCATTTTATTGCCCAATACATCGGTCCCTTATTGTTATCCAAGTGACCAAATACATTGGTAACTTAAAGCAATGTTGTCCAATATATTGGTCCCTTGATGCAATGTAAGTGACCCAGAATATCGGTAATTCAGCTATTTTTCGACTCTCTGTGGCAGAGATCTGTGCGAGATCTCCTGCGTTTGAGATTGCAAGTCCTTTATATCACATAAACATGCTTAAGAAATCAAAAACATTGTAACCAAATTTCATATTTATTTTTGAAATATCAGCATGTTTACAGTTTCATCTACATTTCAGCGGGTTCAAGGTATCATCACTCAACGACCTCGTCTGTAAAAAATGAAATGTTAAATAGGAAAGCATGAAATATCCGTATTTTGTGTCGGGTAAAGAATAGATTGATGACCCGTTTAAGAACAATCTAATGTTTGAATTGTACTTGAAGTAAAAGATGAATATACTTATCTGAGAATGCGCGAGATTTTCAATATTGCTTGTATGTTGGGTTTAACGTCCCACCGACAGTATTTAATCATTTGGAGACGATATCTACTTGAAACAGATATAGTGCTGACCAAACTGCAGTATCACGCCGTAGACATGTGGCATGATACCACACCCAGTCACATTATCCTGACACAGGGCCAACAAGTCCGGGAACTACTCGAGTTATACCTGTACGAAATCTTCAACATCTTTGTACTGAAGCAGTGGTATATATACTCACTTCCTAAAGAAAGTGTGCACTTTTTAATTTCAATATTTAGCAAACATATCAGATTTAATTTTCGCACGCTTTATCGATCTAATTTTCAGCTAAATCAGTGACAAATACACACAAGATTTAGTGTGCGAAAATTTAAAACTGATTTGTTTGCTAAATATTGAAATAAAAAAACAGTTACTTTTTGATATTGTGTTCATTTCTACAAAAGGAGTGTAACACAGTTGACACAAGTTAGCATATACAATGATAGTATTTCCTTTAAATTTCTACAAAAGGAGTGTAACACAGTTGACACAAGTTAGCATATACAAGGATAGTATTTCCTATAAATTTCTACAAAAAAGAGTGTGTAACACTGTAGACACTAGTGAGCATATTCATGTATAGTTTTGCCTATACATTTCTACAAAAGGGGAGTGTAACACAGTTGACACGAGTTAGCATATACAAGGATTGTATTTCGTATAAATTTCTACAGAAGGTGTCGACTCTAGTAAGAATATTCAAGGATAGTATTTTGTAGTCTCAATGATTGACTTAACGTTTATCATCCAGGTCATTACTATTCTTACAAAATGTTCTACATTTCCTATTTTATATTCAAATATTCAAGTACATGCCTAAGCTGATATTAATCCTGCTTAAGTATCACTTAACCCTACGTGTTATTGGTGGGATTCGAGTCCGGTCTGAACAACAGCAGAACAAACCTTCGTGCAACCACTGGGGATCGACGTTCTCCCGCAACTATGTTCACAGTAATTCCTACACAGTTGTCCCATAATTGGGTCAGAACAGATGCAGATTTCCTGGTCAAGAGTACTGCACATGTCGTCATTCCGGACAAAATCTCCGCAGCTATTCTTTGGGACTGGAAGGGCTGGTAAATCTGGAATAACACCGCCAGCTGCAGATACGGTATCACGAACTTCATCATATTCATTCGAACAAACATCAACTGCATCACACATAATATCAAAGCGCCCAAAGAACTGAGAGACTATCTGGATGATTTACGTGTAATATCTGTCATTCTAAACTCAGCGTTTCTCAGCATGGATGGACCCGGGAGAGGCAAATATCATATGACGTTTTCCTGTAACTCTAGTTACAAGTCAGTCAGCTGAACTCGCTCTTTGTTTTATAATAACCCCACCGGCAGTCTCTCAGTGCCTTGAACGATTTGATTTGTTCCATAATAGTCAGGGGTGATGATATTACTAAGGGGCACCTTTTTTGATTTGTTAATTAAAGAGTCATCAATCAATCAAACAATTAATCAACCACGATATCTTCGATGTATAAAACATGTTATTTATAATTAAAGAAGTCGAGTTTTACAGTGCCTACCGCATTTGTTGCAAGTCTTCCTGCAGAACTGATGGGCAAACAGTCCACTGCTACAAGATGCATCGGTGATGTTGACAGTGCTACAGTCTAATATATCGACACAGGCGTCTGTAACATTGAACTACCACCTTTGTGAATTTGTTAATAGCAAATTAGCGAACCCATGCTTCTTTCTTCAATATACGATAACGTATATAAAATGAAATTATTTATACCTTCAGATGCTTTTAAATTAATCACTCTGGGCATCGGCCTTCGTGATTATAATACTGTGCTTCTGAAATTAACACCGTGCATTATTCTGCGATAAAGCTAAAACGTAAAAAAACAACAACAAAAAAAAACTAAAAAATATCTTCTAATTATAATATAGAAATAAAGGTAAGGTTTTAGCTTTTTTTTTCAAAATTAGTTTCGTACTTACGAATTAGTTCATTTACGGAAATATAAAAAATATATAATAAATATGAAGCTCTAGAAATAAAATGCAGTGCAATCCTAAGGCCTTTTACAGTTCCATGCATAAGCACATATGATGAAACTTATAACTGAACGAAACGACGTCGGTGAAAGGCATCAAATCATATTTTAAATATTGGATTAGGGAGTTAGTTTGGTTGTACCACAAAGTCCACAAGACTTTCTGCACAAACGGAAGGCAGCACTTGCTTCACTACACACAACTGACAAAATGTCCGGGTCACTGCAATCGGATGTAGGGCTGTCCGCACATGTATCTACAGCTGTAAAACAGAGATTATATAATTATTGACACAATTATATATGTGCAAGTTTAAAATTACGTCGACTAGGAAACAAGTTCTTAAATCTTATGCAATATACATTTTTGCTGCATTATTTAGAGTTAAATATAATAAAATTTAAAATTGTAGTGTAATATTTTCTCCTTTTCCTTTTTATCTTTTTGCCTCACATGCTAGACTAACCAATAGTAATATACTTAAGTAAAAATCAGTTTGTCGATGTTTTATTGTGTATTTGACCACAGTTTGGTGTTAAAGTGCAGATTATAACATCGCGAGGGCCAATCTCTGGTGTATAATTACGACTGATTTTTAATCATTTAGCTATTCATCGAGAGATACGCGAGTCTTGTTAGAATGGTATACTTTTCATTATTGATTTGTTATCTTTTTTTTTTTCTTTAAAAATCAGGAACAAGAAATAAGTCAAAGGTACAGTTTTGAATTCCGTGCATGTTGATAAATACCAATGTACAAATAAACTGAACACCTCCAGTCAAACCCTTATGTGTCCAATACTACCTCGGCCTACTTTGAAAGTCTTATAAACAGATCTACTTTTTTGAAAACATTATTTCTGAGCAATTTAAAAAAATATATCTTTTAAACAATGTGATAAGACTTTGCAAACATAAATTACGCAGAGTCCTTTCTCCCCAAAACATGTATAATATATTTACCTGACTGCTTGGTTGTAGTAGGCGGATCTGAAACATTATGACGTCATAACTTACGTCACATTGCAAATCTTATTTTGTCCTGATGCCGCCATTCTGTTCATAACACAGGTATCTGACACTAAATTCAATACACGTCAGTTGAGACTGTACTTTACAACATATAACTAATTTATTAAGTATATAAGGTGTATATAGACATATTATTATTGTGTCAAGTACCTGTGGTTCATCTATATGGATAGAGTTACTTCAAAGTTTGTTCGAGGAAAGCGATGCAAACGAGAGTTTTTTTCTTCTTTATTCATATCATTTTGACCACGTGTTTTATAAGTCTGTATCCAAACTCGAATGTATACTTATACAATAGCAAGATAGGAAAAGTATGTCATAGATGTAATACTGTGAACTGTGAAATTAGGTAAACAACATTTACTTAAATCTAGAACACTCAAAGTATTACAAAATGTTGATCTACTAAAATGTTCATCACAGAATTGAAAAACACCATTTTCAAATGCATCATAGACACCCGAACTGACTTTTATCCCTTAAATAATTATATAATTACCTGGCTGTTTTGTCGTCGTATGCAAATCTGAAAACATCAAGTAAAAGTTAACTGAGCATTTACTTTACAGTTTTCTTATTTTTTTTTTTTTTTTGTAGATCTATGAATATGATATTATTTTCATTTACATATTTTTTTTAAACTTAGGCCTAGTTAAGTATAACCTTAACGTTCGTAAATTCTTCCTACGCAAAAACATGTATGATCAAACTTTAAACAGAACAAAACGACTTGGTTATATCAATATTAGATTAGGGTGTTACACAAGTTCGGCTGTACCACAAAGTCCACAAGACTTTCTGCACAAATTGAAGGCAGCATTTGGTTCATTGCACACAGCTTCCAGAATGTCCGGATCACTACAGTCGGATGTAGGGCTGTCCGAACACGTTTCTACAACTGTAAAAAAAAGAGATTTTTATATATAACTTAATTGAATATAACAACTTATTTCCTTTCCATACTTAGCTGTCTTGCGAAGAAGCATATTGTCACAGCGTATGGTTAACTACAACAAATCAACAACGACAAAATAAAACACGAATATTATAAAACATTGAAAATCATTGGATAAGTATTTGACAAAATTCGTTCTTTTTGAAGATAGCTATATAAAAAATATTTACATAATTTATATATTACCTGGTGCAATTGTTGTTCCATAAAAATCTGAAATACAATATTATTATTATATAGATATTTGATCACATAATATACTATATTTTTTAATTCCATTTAAAATAAATCGAAATTATGCATATAATCAATTAATGGTATGGAAGAAAGGGTTTTGCACGAAGGTGTGACACTATATATAAAACAAGGGACACTACTCATGATAGACCTAAATGCATACCCAGGAAAATGCGAATATCTGTCATTTATGAAGGTATCTTAAATAGATTGCACTTAAAAGACATTTCCCGCCTAATCTACATGCTGGTGTACAATTTCATACAGTATTCAATAGAGAAATAAACTTACGCCAGTCACTGATTGGTCAATTTAAATAAGCGAATTATACCGAGTATTGCCGATCCTCTGGTGGAATGGTCTATACATGTATGTAACAGACAAGCACAACTTGCTCATCTATGCAAACGCAAGTATCATAAGCAACGCAACACGCTTTGCGAATCCTGAATATTGAAATGGTTCGTACACCCAATTTACCTGTATAAAAAATCGTTTCTTCGAAAGGACGAAGTAAACCAATGCACAAATTAATTACTCACATCGATATATATAATTCTTCCTCGGCCGCGATGAATTCAGTGGATATCGCAAACTTCAACCCTTGGCCGCTTTTTAATTAATTTCGCCATTCTGCCAATCACGTGATTTTCAAAAGAAAGAGACGCTTTGATTGGATGTTTCAATCTCTACAACCAATCGCATTTGTAGTAATATTAATGGTCACGTGATTCGGGAGTAGCATCCCTTGTAACATATACACAGTAATAAAAACCATCTTTTGCGCCAAACCACTTTGATCTAGAATAGATCTTAGAGAAATAAAACATCATAAAAATAGGAATTATGTCACATTCTTTCTGAATGTATTTCTCAATATTAACCACCAATACAGAAAAAAAAACATGATATTTGAATATCTCCCTGACTCGTTAAATTTCCTTTACTTGTATTTTTTTTAAATTTAAATAGATAAAGTGTAAATATCTCCCCCCATTAAAAAACACACACACACACAATAAAAAAAAACATACAACAAAAAGAAAAACAGCAGCAACAACAACAACAACCCACAACAACAACAACAAACCATATACAACAACAAAAAACAACAACATCAACAAACCACATACAACAAAAACAGACACAACAAAAAATCTGACCTGGACATGTTGTTTGTGAACACAGTTCTATCTGGTCAAAGTTGCCATTGCACGTAGACAGACTGTCTGAACAGTTCCTATGTCTCCTCATGACGCATACATTGTTTACTGTTTTACATTCCCAGGTGGACCATGGCGACCAAGAGGCTGTGGCGATGGTAGCCACACTTGTCCGTGCTGTTGCGATTGAAGATGGTGGCAATGTCGTTGTAGATGTTGCCAAGATGGTCGTAGAAGCAGTAGAAATAGAAGCAGTCGTTGCAGGAGTAGAAGAAGTAGATGTAGGTATAGAGGTGATTGAAGTTTTGTTGACAGTAATTGTAGATGCTGAAACTTGTGTGTCGCCTGAAATATAACCGTTTTATAAACTGTCAGAGGTGTTTTGAACTCTTAAAGGTCCAAATTACGGGAACTATATATATACATGTATATATATAATAAGATTAATTTTAGTGTGTTTCAAGGAGAGAATTATATAAACATATGAATATATTTTGTATTTTCTACATGGATGGAAGAAACCGAAAAAAGCAGTTTTGATTAATCGTTTAAAAAAAAATGAATAAATCTAGTCGACCAACTTTGTAAAAGTTAAATGGCAGTGCTGACTGAGATTTATCTTTTTTCCTGTCCTTGCACGAAAACCAGAGAGTGTATCGACAGAAACGACAAATACTATCACTTCTTCTACTACTGCTGCTAAAATGATAATTATAACAACAACAACAATAACTATGATAATAATAATAACAACAACAAGTAACTGGTGCTGCACGCAACACATGAGTATTATAACGCATAATATTTCCGTTACCATAGCAACCATAATTTTGGTCCGAGGAAAAACAAAACAAAGTGACGTGCAGAATCTCCAAACTGCCATCTATTCATATCCCAAGTTTCATGATATTATCTTAAACGGATTTCAAGTTATCGAGGGATCTAGATTTCCGGACGGACAGACGGACGAACAAACAGACGTAGGGCAAACCTATCGTCCCCTCCGGTGTAAACACCGGCAGGGGACTAATAATGATACATTCTTATACAAACTGTGATAAACTGTTATTTATTCAGATCCATATTATCATTGATATTATTTATACTTGTATCGTACTTTTCTGTGGGGTACTCATATGATAATATTGTCCTTAAAATGTGCCTTAAGCTGGCACGTAAGTGCACCTATCCCCTCCACAAAATCAATGCTCGAACCTTACATAAGCCACACGTCTTTGGGCAATGCTGCCTGGCACCCACGGGATCTTTACAGAAGATACCGCTGAATATTTGACAGTTGGCATCAGGATTGTCTTCACATGCAGCTGAAATAAACCTGACATCATAATCATGGTCTGAATCTACGTCAATCAATTGTGTACGCTCTGTTTGGCTAGCTCAATCGGTAGAGTCAACGTCAAAAGTGTACGCTCGGTCGGGCCAGTTAAGTCTGTAGAGTTGAGGTCAATCAAATATATACTTCTAGCGCATCGGTAATGTCGACGTCAATAATCAAATATGTATTACAAGCGTAATCGGTAAAGTCAACGTCAATCAAATGTGTACGCTCTGTTCGGCGAGTTCAGTCAGTAGAGTCGACGTCAATCAAATATGTATTACTAGCGGAATCGGTAAAGGTGTCGTCAATCAAATGTGTACGCTCTGTTCGGCGAGTTCAGTCAGTAGAGTCGACGTCAATCAAATATGTATTACAAGCGCAATCGGTAAAGTCAACGTCAATCAAATGTGTACGTTCTGTTCGGCGAGTTCAGTTAGAAGAGTCGACGACAATCAAATATGTATTACTAGCGCAATCGGTAAAGGTGACGTCAATCAAATGTGTGCGCTCTGTTCGGCGAGTTCAGTCAGTAGAGTCGACGTCAATCAAATATGTATTACTAGCGCAATCGGTAAAGTCAACGTCAATCAAATGTGTACGCTCTGTTCGGCGAGTTCAGTCAGTAGAGTCGACGTCAATCAAATATGTATTACTAGCGCAATCGGTAAAGTCAACGTCAATCAAATGTGTACGTTCTGTTCGGCGAGTTCTAGAGTGCATTCTAGCGCAATCGTGCATGTACAAAACCACGACGTTTTGATTCAATAAGCATGGTCAATATTTTTAAATAATAAATATTAAATAGGAAAAAGAGCAAAGTGGAATAACTCAAAATTAGGAGGTGAAGAGTTATAGTTCCTATGTATGCACTTCCACTCAATGAGATGTAACCACATAAGAAGTTTTAGGTTTATAACTAAAATAGTTTTGGAGTTATATTCCAATCAAAGTGTGCCGAACTGACGGACGGACAACGCCAAATCTATATCCCTCCGCCTTCGGCGGGGATAATCATAATGATGATGATGATGATGATGATGATGATAGTGTTACCTTTTGGTGGATCTATAAATTTCGGTGGCATTAGACCAATTGCTGTAAAGAAAGCAAATCGTATTGATAACAATAGCGAACAATTCAGCAGCGTATAATATTTCAAAATCATTCACTTTCGATGACATTAATATTTGTTGATTTTGTACTGAATAGATGTTTGTGAGAACATATATTCGTGGATTAATGATATAGAAACGTGAGGCCTGTTATATAAACGATTGTGGTTTGGGCTTGACAATCGTTGGATAAAGCTTTTATGAAATCGCGGAAATTAATGCTCCACGAACTGTAATGAAGGTAAGTAATTACTGCATTTAGAACATAAACCCTTGAAGAAGTTCAGATTTATCAAGGATAAAAAAATAAAAAAAAGTAAGTGAAATACATACATCCTACAAGGGCCATAATATCTGAATAAGGATAAAAAAAAGATGTTTGTAGCATGTAGTAAAATTAGATATCAGTGTCATATAAAAAAAATGCAAATCTTTATTACCTGTGAAACAATTATTCAATTTTAGGTCAAAAGATTGATTTTTAATTGATTAAACACAATTCAGGTGATTTTTTTTCTTCTAAAAATCGAAATACATAGATGAACATTGAGTGACTTACTGCAACTATTACACGTTTTTGGACAAAGTGTGATCCTGGAATGTTCATCCCTACATACAAACTGTTTTATCAGGGCACAGTTTGTACTAGGATGGTCTGCACATGCATCTGAAAGAAAGAATTGATACTCCGTCTTGAAGAATCATTTTTACAATACAAGGTAAAACTCTAGAATAATAATAAAAAAGAATTAAGAAATAATAATGATAACAAAAAAAGAAATGATGATCAATTACAATGCGCTGGTAAGTAATACATGTAGGAACATTTCTTTTTAAAAAACATTCCAAAACGAAAAGTACTGGTCCAACTTAGGAACTAACAAGACATGAACGTATTATTTGTAAAAAAATATGTTTGACTCTCAGCGTAAAATAAGTAAAAAAAAAAAAATAAATAAATAAAATAATGAACACATAAAACATATATGAAAAATAATAGTAATGATGAAACAAGTAAGTTAAGAATAAAAGATATAATTAAATAAATTGGCGATAATTTTCAAACACCCATGAAAGTGTTCGCCAGTCCAGTGCAACGGCTATAGTTTAGAGCTATTTTCAGGCAAACTATGGGCACATAATAATGCTTATCTCAGCTTGCCACTACGTACGTGGGCATTGCGGCACACTGCAGTGGTTCATTCTTCCATTTGCAAAACACATCGTCCGACCAAGATTGAACGGATCCCTGCAATAATTCAGTTCTCTCTCGAAAGTCTTTGAAGGAAATGCGGTTGCACCGAGAGGAATATTATTTCGATGATCAGTCCAGTTGTCACACGTGTTCCCTAGTTCGTCTTCCGAAACATAGCCATTGTATTGATGGCTTCGTCCGGCATAGAAACATTCTGGAATGAACACAATTGCAATGGTTATACAATGTATATAAAAATGCATCACAATCAAAATGAACTATGATATCCAAAGCTTACATATTGGTGGCCTCCTTCGTCACAACTATTACGTACAATAAAGGCCATTACGGTCAAATGGGTACTGTCGCTATTTTTTTTATTCTTCTTTTCTTCTTCTTCCTCTATTGTAATGGCTAGCAATCATTTTCTGATTATTTTGGCCATATTTTAGTCCTTGCGGTCAATGATTACCCACATGTGGACCATGTGTTTGTTGAAGAGACAGTATTGGAAGACACGGTGGTAGGATACAAGGGATACCCTAGCTCATTTAGCAAATAGATCCCTTAGTTCTTAGGTAGAACCAGTACTGAGTACTAAGAGCTCAAATAGCAACCCCATTTAGACGAGTACCAGGCAAGGGTGAATCTGGTATCAATTTTATAGTTTTTTTTCCTTGACGCTGTTATCAGAGGAAGTGCCGCGGCTTGGATTCGAACCCCAAACCACCCGAACGCAAAGCGGACACTCTATCACGGAACTATTGAGCCGGTTTTCTTTACAATCCCGATGTGAGTTAGAGTTTCGGTTCAGTCATTTACATTTTTCATGAGAGGAAGCCTTTCAGCTGGTTTGTGGTACGGTTCTACTCTGTTGCCTCTTTGCACTCGGTGTTTTTCTACACACACATGTTTTTTCTACAATAAATAACAAATAAACCCCTGTTCAAATATGTTTACAAATTCAAACTACATAAAATTATATTCAAAGACCGATGCGTAAATTTTTACTAGAAATAATTCGACATACTTATAAGATGAACAACTATTGCGACAGAAATATGCATACCTTTGCAATACGGTACTGCGCAATATTGCCAGTTGTTTTTAGAAGTATAGCACCAGGGGTATCCTTTCCCTGAAATATTAGAATTATCTTACTTGGTATGTGTCTTTGTTTACTTGGTTGACCTTCCATATTACAATATTTTAATCATTTGGAGACTATGTCTGCATGTGAAAATACTGAAACTCATTGCCATATCACATCGAATACTAGGCGCATTATACTACGTTTCACTATAGCTGCGTGCTATCACGTTGACACGTGGAATACGAGTGGTATAATACCATACCAGAGATACGTGATGTGATAAATTAACAGGTAGTATGATACAATGCTGTAGACAGGTGACGTAATAAACGATACTATGTGGTATATACCAAGCTGGCGACAAGAAAAAAAAAATATCACACCGTAGAAAAGTCAGATGATAAACCTAAACAGGTGATATGATATCACACCATAGACAAGTCAGATGATAAACCTAAACAGGTGATATGATATCACACCTTAGACAAGTCAGATGAAAAACCTAAACAGGTGATATGATATCTCACCATAGACAAGTCAGATGAAAAACCTAAACAGGTGATATGATATCACAACATAGACAAGTCAGATGATAAACCTAGACAGGTGATATGATATCACATCTTAGACAAGTCAGATGATAAACCTAGACAGGTGATATGATATCACACCATAGACAAGTCAGATGATAAACCTAGACAGGTGATATGATATCACACCATAGACAAGTCAGATAATAAACCTAGACAGATGATATGATATCACACCATAGACAAGTCACATGATAAACCTAGACAGGTGATATGATATCACACCTTAGACAAGTCAGATGATAAACCTAGACAGGTGATATGATATCACACCATAGACAAGTCGATGATAACCTAACAGTGATATGATATCACACCGTAGACAAGTCAGATGATAAACCTAACAGGTGATATGATATCACACCTTAGACAAGTCAGATAATAAACCTAACAGGGATATATATCACACCGTAAGAAAGTCAGATGATAAACCTAACAGGTGATATGATATCACACCGTAAAGAAGTCAGATGATAAACCTAAACAGGTGATATGATATCACACCTTAGACAAGTCAGATGATAAACCTAAACAGGTGATATGATATCACACCTTAGACAAGTCAGATGATAAACCTAGACAGGTGATATGATATCACACCTTAGACAAGTCAGATGATAAACCTAGACAGTGATATGATATCACACCGTAAAGAAGTCAGATGATAAACCTAACAGGTGATATGATATTCAACAGTAAAGAAGTGAATGATAAACCTAACAGTGATATGATATCATCACCATAGACAAGTCAGATGATAAACCTAGACAGGTGATATGATATCACACCATAGACAAGTCAGATGATAAACCTAGACAGATGATATGATATCACACCTAGACAAGTCAGATGATAAACCTAGACAGGTGATATGATATCACACCATAGACAAGTCAGATAATAAACCTAGACAGGTGATATGATATCACACCGTAGACAAGTCAGATGAAAAACCTAGACAGGTGATATGATATCACACCATAGACAAGTCAGATGATAAACCTAGACAGGTGATATGATATCACACCATAGACAAGTCAGATGATAAACCTAGACAGGTGATATGATATCACACCTTAGACAAGTCAGATGATAAACCTAGACAGGTGATATGATATCACACCATAGACAAGTCAGATGATAAACCTAGACAGGTGATATGATATCACACCGTAGACAAGCGATATGATAAACCTAGACAGGTGATATGATATCACACCATAGACAAGTCAGATGATAAACCTAGACAGGTGATATGATATCACACCTAAAGAAGTCAGATGATAAACCTAGACAGGTGATATGATATCACACCATAGACAAGTCAGATGATAAACCTAAACAGGTGATATGATATCACACCTAGACAAGAATGATAAACCTAGACAGTGATATATATCACACCATAGACAAGTCAGATGATAAACCTAGACAGGTGATATGATATCACACCGTAAAGAAGTCAGATGATAAACCTAGACAGGTGATATGATATCACACCATAGACAAGTCAGATGATAAACCTAGACAGGTGATATGATATCACACCATAGACAAGTCAGATGATAAACCTAGACAGGTGATATGATATCACACCTAAAGAAGTCAGATGATAAACTAGACAGGTGATATGATATCACACCATAGACAAGTCAGATGATAAACCTAGACAGGTGATATGATATAACACCTAAAAGTCAGATGATAAACCTAGACAGGTGATATGATATCACACCTAGACAAGTCAGATGATAAACCTAGACAGGTGATATGATATCACACCATAGACAAGTCAGATGATAAACCTAGACAGGTGATATGATATCACACCATAGACAAGTCAGATGATAAACCTAGACAGGTGATATGATATCACACCATAGACAAGTCAGATGATAAACGTAGACAGGTGATATGATATCACACCTTAGACAAGTCAGATAATAAACCTAGACAGGTGATATGATATCACACCATAGACAAGTCAGATGATAAACCTAGACAGGTGATATGATATCACACCATAGACAAGTCAGATGATAAACTAGACAGTGTATGATATCACACCTAGACAAGTCAGATGAAAACCTAAACAGTGTATGATATCACACCATAGACAAGTCAGATGAAAACCTAAACAGGTGGTATGATTCACACCATAGACAAGTCAAGATAAACCTAAACAGGGTATGATATCACACCTAGACAAGTCAGATGATAAACCTAAACAGGTGTATGATATCACACCTAGACAAGTCAGATGATAAACCTAACAGGTGATATGATATCACACCTAGACAAGTCAGATGATAAACCTAACAGGTGGTATGATATCACACCTTAGACAAGTCAGATGATAAACCTAAACAGGTGATATGATATCACACCATAGACAAGTCAGATGAAAACCTAACAGTGATATGATATCACACCATAGACAGTCAGATGATAAACCTAGACAGGTGATATGATATCACACCATAGACAAGTCAGATGATAAACGTAGACAGATGATATGATATCACACCGTAGACAAGTCAGATGTAATAGACAGGTGAAATGATATCACACCATAGACAAGTCAATGATAAACCTAGACAGATGATATGATCATCACAACAGGTAAACGACAAGTAGATGATAAACCTAGACAGTATTGATGATAAACCTAGACAATAATGATAAACCAAGACAGTAATGATAACAACAATAGACAAGTCAGATATAAACCTAAACAGATGATATGAATGAACATAACAAGTAGATAGATAAACTAGAAATATATTCAGACAATCAGAAAACAACGTGATAACAGAAAATCAATAAATATAAATCCCCGACAACATGTAAACTGACGGGAAGTTCCATACAGTCGATATCCTACGGTGATAAACACACCAAGAATCAATTAACCAGACAGTGTTATATCACCCTAGCAGTCAGATGAAAAACTGAAGTGATATGATATAACATAACAATCAGTAAAACTAAAGATGTATTTCAATTGTGTAAACCAGACATATTGATATCAACTAGCAATCGATGTAAACTAGACAATTTATACACACTAGACAATAGATGTAACTAAGTGAATATATCCATAGACAGGTGAAAACTGAAGTGATAATAAACTAAAATCAATATAAACTACAGTGATATGATATCCACCATAGACATCGAGATACAACAGTGATATATTCCACAAGACAGTAGTGAAACTAAATATATTAAACATAGAGTCAGTGATAAACCTAGACGTGATATGAATCACACCTAGACAAGTCGATGAAAACCTAGACAGTGATATGATATCACACATGACATCAAAACTAGACAGATGATATGATATCTAAAGAGATATCTGATATGATACCCATAACATTCAATGATAAAACTAGACAGGATAAAACTCAATAAGAAATCAAAAATAAACCTAAAATATGATATCCCCATAGACGTCAGATGAAAACTAAAAACCTGGACCTAGACAATCCGTGTATAACAAATATGTATTATTACACCTGACATCATTGATAACCTAAACAGTGATATGATATTGACATAGACAATCAATATAAACTAGACAAGTGATATCAACCTAGACAATCAGATGATAACCTAGACAGTGATTGATATCAACCTAGACAATCAATGAAAACTAGCGTTATGATATCACCATAAAATCAATATAAACTAGACGTGATATATATCCACATAGACATGATACCAGACAGTATTGATATCCACCTAGACAATCAATTAAACTGAATGTATGATATACGAAAAGTCAATATAAACTAACTTATGTATCAAATAGACAATAGAATAACTAAATGATAATATCACTACGCTGATAAACCTTGACATGAATATATCCACCTGGTCGAAACAGACGTATTGTATACTACAGTTTAACCACGTAAAACCCAGAAGCATTCTACGGTTGTTATATCACCGTAAAGTCATGATAAACCAACGTGTAATAACACCTAACACAGAAAACTAGAAGGATATATCCACCAGACCTAACTAATGATGAACAGCTTAATATGAACAATGGCATTACCAGTATGAAACAAAAGGTAATAATAAAATATTCCAACAGTAGTAACTGCAAGCGGAAACTAATTGACTACTAATCATGGACATTTCACGCGTCCAGACAGTGATATGTTCTCACACCATAGCAAGTCAGATGATAAACCTAGACAGTGATAGAATCACACTTAGCAAGTCAGATGATAACCTAGCAGGTGATATGATATCACACATAAATCAGAACTAGACATGTATGAATCTACTAGACAATCGTGAAACAATGAATGAATCACATTAGACAATCAGATGATAAACTAGACAGGTGATATGATATCTCACCATGACAGTCAGATGATAATGACAGATATGATATCACCTGAAGTCATGATAAACTGCGGATGAACAACTAGACAATCAGATGATAAACTAACAGTGTATGAATCAGAAAGTAATATAAACTAGACATGATATGATATACACATGACATAAATAAACTAGACAGTGATATGATATAATAGACAATCAGATGATAACTGATGTATGAACACACATAGACAATCAGATGATAAACCTAGCAGTGATTGAATTCCACATGACTTAAGTCGATATAAACTAGACAGATGATAGATTCTCCCATAGACAATCAGATGATAACCTACAGGTGAATGATATCACACCTAGACAAGTCAATGAATATAGACGTGATAGATATCAACATAGCAGTAGATGAAAACTGACAGTTATAATCACACCTAGACAGTCAGATGAAAACCTAACAGTGATTATATCACAGTAGAAAGCGGATAACGACAGTGATTATTCAACCATAGACAAGTAATGATAACTAGACAGTATATGAATACACTAGACAAGTCATGAAACTAAATGTATAGTTAAAGCTATAAATCGATGATAAATGCAACAGATATATGATTCAGACATAGACGTGGATAACCTAGAAATATATGATCCACATGACGGTCGATAAACTGTCAGTTGAATTGATCTCACCCGACCAAGAATGAATCCGTCACAGGTGTTATCACACCTATAGAAAGTAATGCAATACCTAACGTTAAATAAAAGCATGATTCAGTGAAACTATCAATTGTATCATTAGACAGTCGGATGAAAATAAACATGTAGCACAAAGATAAGTAGATGAAATCCTAAAAGGTATTAATATACAACATAGTAATGATACTAATACGTGAAATTTCTTGAAAATCATGCTCAGTGAAATTCAAATGTAGTTAAATGATACTGCCGGGATAAATTACAACACCGATCTTAAATGAAATGATCAACACTATAGTTTGTAGATTGATAACATACTTATGAAGCATGAAACTGCAAGGTTGAACCACAACTTCGGTCAAAGGTATATTAACCTGCGAATCATATAATCGACAGATATTGTGACACACTAAATTTCTATGATACATGACATATACCAATACGTGATTCGAATATCCGATAACTAAATATGTTCTAAAATGATCAACGAATTATTTCGAGTATTATAACTTCACTCCGTTAAAGACCATATAAGGTTCCACTAGAAATTCCAGTTCCTGTCGATATATGGTGATCCTCTGTATGACAATCAGTTGAAAATCCTACTGTAGCTAGTGTGTTATATCCATCGTCCTTGAAAGTCATGGTGATCACGTTGGTGTGTATTGGTTTACCGTCGCTGCGATAGTATTTCAATCATATAGCGACGTCCAGCTAATTACAGGTGGAGGAAGACACCGAGTACACAGAGGTACCCGGATAGAACCACCGACCTACCACCGCAAGCCAACTGGAAGGCTTCCTCACATGAAAAATCCGAAGTCCCTACCAGGATTCGAACCCACAGCGGTGAGGGGCTGAGAGATTTGTAGTCCACGACCGTAACCGTTCGGCCACGGCGGCCCCGATCCTACTGTGTGTACTGTACTATATGTCATGTGACTTTAAAACTTGGTCCGAAATAACTGTGCCTGTCAATAACGCAAAGAACTGGCGGTAAATAAATTAGTTTACAGCAAAACGGAAGATCACACCTTGCAGGGAAGTTCAGCTTCATATTGGAACACTAAACTTTGTCTGTGCATTAGTGGCGTTCGTGAAAAATTACTCTAAACATAATGAGATCGTCTATTGCTTCAGAGGGTCAGAACTGGGTTTCATTTCACGAAGACGCAAACTCATGGATTTTGAATTATTAAGTGATAATTGGGATTTGGAGAAATTTAGGCTGGATTTAAGTAAAGTTTGAAAGGTTGATTTTTAACATTTTACCATGGTTTTAAAAGCTACACACCGTCCTCGGTGACCGAGTGGTTAGAGCGTCCGTCCCGGGAGCGGGAGGTCGTGGGTTCGATGCCCGACCGCGCCATACCAAAGTCGTAAAAATGGTACTGTTATATCTCCCTTGTTTGTGCTCAAGGGTAATAGCAGGACTGGTGGGCCCAGTGTCAGGTAAATGTGACTGGGTGTGGTATCATGCCACATGTTTACGGCGTGATACGGCAGTGTGGCAGCATTACATCTGTCTCAAGTAGACATCGTCTCCAAATGACTGAAATACTGTCGGTGCTGCCTTAAACCCAACGCACAAACAAACAAACAAACAAAAGCTACACATCACTGTACTGAACCTCAAAAATTATTTATAACTAACAACACATCAGTAATTTAAGGACATTGCTAAAGTCAAACTTTATTTTAACGTAATTATTGCTAGTCAAATTATTTTTAATCCAAGTATGTTAATGTTCTGCCGCGTAGATATTTCATAAACTAATGTCCCATTCTAATGTCGTGCGCGACATTCAAAATCTGAATGTCCAATGTCGTGAATGTCGTGCGCGACATTCAAAATCTGAATGTCCAATGTCGTGGATGTCGTGCTGCGACATTCAAAATCTGAATGTCCAATGTCGGAATGTCGGTGCGACATTCAAAATCTGAATGTCAATGTCGGAATGTCGTGCCGCGACATTCAAAATCTGAATGTCCAATGTCGCGAATGTCGTGCTGCGACATTCAAAATCTGAATGTCCAATGTCGTGAATGTCGTGCCGCGACATTCAAAATCTGAATGTCCAATGTCGTGAATGTCGTGCCAACTTCACACAGCCTAAAATATAGTATTCTAGTGTTGTTTTGACATCAAATCAGAGTTGAATTATACATTACCATGTGATCTTTTGGGGACCGGAATGCATAAAATATAGTATTCTAGTGTTTTGACATCAAATCAGGGCCAACAGAAGAAGAAAGGAAGGCTCCCCCCCCCCCCCCACACACACCTTTGAAATCTGTTGGGCCCTCTCTGGACCCCCCTCCCCCCACGTACAACAATTTTCATCATAGACTGGCTCGCGAGCCCCGCCCCCCGAACAACGAACCTGAAAAAGGATCCACTGGCGTCTGGGAAGTCACGTGACCTTGGTTTTCTGTAAATATAAAAATGCACAAGATTTAGTTAGTTCAGAATTTCGGTAGCCATCTAAACTTTTTAACAAGTAAAGCTTTATTTCAATGTACACACGCTACGGACTATCTGTTGTTGTTTCTGTGTAACGTCATGTAGTTCTACAACTTTTTTTTTCTTTCAATCCCAAACTTTCCGACTGTTTAGCTCGAAGGGAATTGATGTATTATTTATGAAAATGACGAAAAATATCGATGTGTTTAATTATTCAAACTTAAGAGTGTTTTTGTAGGAAACTCAACGTAAATGATTTTATCATGTTGTGCGTGTGTGTGTATGAGAGAGGAGAGAGAGAGAGAGAGAGAGAGAGATTAGGCAGTTGAGGAAATCGGGTTTCCACTGAAATAATTGATATACTATGATATATACAGGCTTTAATGCGGCCACAATACTTAGTAAAACTTTAATTATTGAGATGGGTAAAATGCTTTCACCATTCCTGTTTTATAAATACATGTGTATTCAAGTACATGACTTATTTAAATAAATTACCTATTTATTTACTTAGAACATTTGTTAAGATATATTCTTTTTGTGTATTTCTATTAGAGATACTTGAATTATGCATTCGTCCCTTATTATTTCAGTGTTGCTAAGCAATAAGTATGGCTTGTAGAAATCTGCTATATATGTACATTTATTTTGAAATCAAAATCACAAACCTAGAATAAATCGCTTGCGGCCTGATGAATAGATGTTGTCTTGACCTGAAAAATACAATAGAACATCGTGATCTGTTAAATATACAAAATATCGCGATATGCTAAATATATAGAATATCGCGATATGCTAAATATATAGAATGTTGCGATATGCTAAATATATAGAATATCGCGATATGCTAATTATATAGAATATGCGATATGCTAAATATATAGAATATGCATAAAAAATATATAGAATATCGCGATAAGAATCCGATATCGCGTTATCTGATATTTATATTTAAATTTTAAGTAATTTTAATTATTATGTAACTGTTGTTACTTTAGCTTTCAAAATGTTAATGACAAGTTTAACTATAAATGTGTATATTCAAGAATATGTAAACACATGTATAAATAAAACATGAATTTATTTTAAGTACTTCCCTTTTTCATGCTTGCAACAAAATGAAAAATAACACGTGTAGTATTCTGATACAACACTTATACATGCATATTTTTCAAAGAGACTATTATTTAGTCAGAATACATTATATCTCAACAAACATTTTTTTTCTACCTATAAAAATCTTTCGAATATTCATTCTGCATTGTTTTATACGTCATCATCTTTAAGTAGGCAGCTACACTGGAATACATACCTTGTCCAAGAAAGCGCAAACTGGTCACGTGAGAGATATGTGTTGTGAGCAAAATAGCTGAAAATGATGAAACTCCATTTGGTAAATAAGCTTATACAATCACAATATATCAATTTATTTACAGCTGCATCTGTGTTATGAACAACTGTGTTATTATGTGCAGTTGGTGTAACGTCTCACCGACAGTATTTCAGTCATTAGGAGACTATGTATACTTGAGACAGATATAATGATACCAAACTGCAGTATCATACAGTAGACATGTAGCATGATAACACATCTAGTCACAAGTTCCAAACACCGAACCAATCAGACTTAGAACTACGCTTATGCTGAGCGACAAGCAATGGAGCTATACCGGTAATTTTTCACGACTTTGGATTGACGCGACCGGGAATCGAACCCACGACCTGCCCCCAAGTTAGAAATTAGAAAATTATTAATAATAGATTACAATGCATGTTTATATCAATAACATATTTTTAATCGTTTCAGTATTTGGCCTTATTTTGTATTGGATTAACGGCCCACCAACAATATTTCAGTCATTTAGGCGTCTTTTGTCGACATGAAACTGTTATAGTGATGACTCAGTGCGATATCACACAGTAGACACTGTAAAATCATAATATTTCGTGGGGAATTAATATTCTTTGATTTCGTGGACGCCGCTATCCATGAATTTATGTCCCCACGAAAAGTTTTCATTTATCATGTCAAACAGCTCGCCGATAATGACGACCTTCTCCCATACCCCAAAAGATTCGAGTAAATTAAGTTCAATAATATATATAACGTTTATCTTCTGGAATATAATGTACTAAAAAAACAAATAACAAATCGCCAAAAAAACTTCATAATGTTAGTTGTGTTACTAACGGTGTTTAATGTACAACTGCAACTAATTTTGAGTTGGTTTCCACCATAATTTACCGTACTCCACCCAGTTTTGTTTATACTGCGGTCGCTGTACTAGTCGTGTTTTATGGTACATAATTTTATAATATATACATGATACATATATACAAATTTTGTCATTTTTTTTTTTGAGTGCACAAGTGTCTTCAAGTTCTCTGCGTAGATAAGCTGCATGCGTAGGAGAGATCCACTCTGTATTATGGCCAATATAGGTAAAAAAGTTATATTTCGGCTGAGGATAACATAAAGTATGATTGAAAAAAGAGTACATAGATAGATTAAGACACGTAGCTACGACAACCACACAACCATTTTTATCACCGACACAGGATCAGAAAGACATGGAACTACCCTTATAGTATGAGCACCAAGTTCACGTGAGAATTACCAGGGCCATTCAAATTTTGATATGTTACGTCTGAGGATCGAACCAACGACCTCTCGGTGACGGTGCAAACACTATAGTCACTGGGGTAAGGTCCCTTCACTTTGAATAAAAAAAGCTAAAATTGTATAAATTACTACTAAGCATCTTATCCTTGACAGTTTTCATGACGTCATAAAGACAAAAAAAACAACATACCCAAACAATGGCTGAAATGCAGTTGCTGGGACGTTAAACCTAACTAATTAAAGAAGCAATTAAACAAGCTTGTCCAAAATAAATAAGTTTATAGATAAGGAACTTACCATATGCCATTGCACAATAGCATACACCGGCCATTGTTACGAGGGGCTCAAGGAGTTATCTGATCAAATGTCGTCTGCATAAAGATAACACGTCCATGTCCTTTACACAGCCGCGATTTATGACGTTACCCCTCCCGTGTTTTAATCAAAGTGAAGAAACTTTTGGATGTCTATGTAATAGAACATAATGATAAAGAAAGGGCGGAGCGAGCGAAGCAATACTATGGGCTAGCAACATCTCATTTAATTTCAACCCGATGTTTGGTACCATATTTCCAGTGTTAAAGTTTTAGAAATTGTATACTATAGTCGAATACGCGAATATATAGAAGATATTTGGTGATTTCGGTGTAAGATCGCATTTTATTTCTCCGAGTGAGCCTAGAAAGTAATATTTTCACGAGTGGCGAAGACGTCAATATTGGCGGGATTACCTCGTCTGCGTGACGTTTCTTTATGACGTCATTTCTGGCGTAAAATACAAAAAGTATTTCCGTTTTTTTGTTTTTTTTCGTTTTTTATTATTATTATTATTATTTTCACTGTAGTGAAAATAATAACACCAACTTTTCACTGCTGTTATTTTCATTATAAACATAGGTATTTCATCAATAAGCATGAAAAAACTATCGAAAAGAATTGCTTTAAATTTTGCATAATGACTGGAAATGAAACAACACACAATAATGTGAAATAAAACAAGATATTGATAGGCTTGATTTTGAGTTGTCTGCCTTTGAAAATGACAGAAAAGATAAAAAAAAAAAACTTTCAGGGGCAGATAACCCCAAAGGGAGAATGGTGACCCCAATATTTCCCCATAAATTTGTTTCTAGTGTAATTCTCTATAATCATGCAAAGTTTAAGAAGATTCTTATGGCTAGTTTTATATTTCATTTTTTGTCTATATAATAAAAACCTGTATTGGGCGCGTATACCTTTAAATATCTTTTTTGTTTTGTTTTTACTGTTTATTTTCCCCTTTTACACACAAGTAATATGTTTTCAAATAACTAACGAAGCCAGATACTCATGTTGGCAGAGCCCCACAATGTCACATGATTTCTACAAAATG
This sequence comes from Solen grandis, assembly GCA_021229015.1. NCBI lineage: Eukaryota > Metazoa > Mollusca > Bivalvia > Adapedonta > Solenidae > Solen > Solen grandis. The sequence goes on from CM037791.1 coordinate 35,878,533, forward strand.
CATCCCGTTCAGAGATTTCATTGGCTGAAAATGTAGGTTATGTTCTAAAACTTGTTATGTAAAATACGTGTGTACCAATTTTGAGTAAATTACATACATTCGAGTTTCTTTTGAGAAGCGTGTAATTTATTTGGGCTGCTGTAACACGGATATTCTGTTCACGCCTGAAATGGATTCCTCTTGTCATCAATATCTCAAAATCGCATTGAAAATGAAAGCTGAAACGCAGTTTGTCAACTAAGGATAACATGTGCATGTCCATTAAAAATCGAAACTAGAAGCTGAAGTCAGTGTGGCCATATGTCACAGTTTTCTCGATTCAGAAAAGAAAATTGCTCTAATTATTTTATTACGTCATAAATTTTAATGGAATACGTTATTTTCTAATATTCGGGAAAGCATTGAGTTGTGTGCCTTTCGTGATAATAAATGCTCACGAACTCTGAAGGTTTTCCCGAAGATGTAGAAAACCATGTACAAAAAATCACTAGAGTCATATTTATTGCTAGCATGCGCTATATCTTACTAGTTCATAGTTGCCTTTAACTACACGATATACTGACTCAAGCTCCGCCCTCGTGACTATATCGTGTAACTAAAGGCAACCTATATAGGACCCCTCGTGGCTAAATCGTGTTGTTAAAGGCAACTAGGAGCCGTCGTGACTATATCGTGTAGTTAAAGGCAACTATGAACTAACCTATTCTTAAAATTGATGAAAAAATAAAATTACTAAAGCAGTATTTCTTCTCCGAATCAAGACAAAACATGCTGCTATTATAGTTCTGTAAATGACGTCATGTATCATATGGTATGGTCACCCTGTGACATATTACCTCCGATGAAGAACATGCGAGTCAAAACCTGTAGAATTATGGAAGACGAACGCCATCTTGTCTTTGGGTGTAAACTGTTCATGGACATTATTAAAAGATACATCCCGATGTACAAAATCCACGCAGTAGTTACCTCCCCTTACAGTTGTAGATAACCACTGCCACCACAAGTAAAAAATAACAGAATTTAGCTAATTTTTCTTTTTTCCAGAAATTTTTGTTTTACTGCGAGTGTCATTTCCCTAAGTATGTTTTCTTTAATAAACATCAAATATCGCCTCGTGGTAAAAAAAATCATCTTGAAAAAATATTTTTGTTGTTGTGACAGCAGACGGAGACGCCATTTTGTTAGTTTACCATCATCACGTGACATTTGTGACGGCAGTGATTTTTTGCTCGCAAGGGAGATCACTGTGTGGAGTTTGCCCGATGTTTTTATTCCGCTACGTCTTGGACCACTTAACATCTACCAAGATAACCAAATTTCCCTTATGAAACACTAGGAAACCTTGGTTATTTCCGTGAAAGCCCATGAGGCCCGAAATGTAGCGGAACCATTACAGGGACTCTACCTTAAAACGATTTAGCTCAATGAGTCCAAATTTCAATTCAATTCTCGGCCACGACTTACAAAACTTGTTAAAGGAAGGTTTCTGAAGGATGCTCGTCATATACACAGAGTACACCCGGACTCCGTGTTCTCAAAAAGTACTTATGTACGATCTTAGGCTTATCCCCAAATAAATTATCTACTCAAATCTGAGTTTAAACCAGAGCATGATATCTGAGCATGCAGTGTTCTCGAACAAAATAAAATTCTTATTCAAAAATCAAGTTTAAGTTTGAGTAAGCAATACGGAGTGTTCACTAACAATGATTAAAACATAATTGAGTACGAAATTGATTAAATTAGCTGAGAATGTGCTAAAACGACGATGTGTACACGATCAAACTAAGCTTGATATTCATGCTTAAGACTGAGTTAGAGTTTGAGTTCGATTTTCAATATTTTTGAGAACTTTGGATCCAGAGTTTGTGGGTTCGAAGTCAGGATAATGTGAAGTTATCTGACAGTATGTCTACGGAAGGATATTGCAGTGCAAACGTAGTCTCCGAACAACTGAAATATTCACTTGGGCACAAATCAAGAAATTACTTAATCGTAAAAAAAAATGGTATTTGTATTGTAGCTCCCTTGCATGGCGCTCAGCATGTAAGGGTTGTTCCAGGACTGGTTGTCCCGGTGTCAGGATATTGTGACTGGGTGTGGTATCATACCATGTCTATGATGTAATACTGCAGTGTGGCAGCAATATATCTGTCTCAAGTAGACGTAGTCTCCAAATGACTGAAATATTGTTGGCGAGAAATCAAACAAACAGACAGAACCAAGAAACACACGTACATGTACACATACTATATACAGATGTGACATCAACAACAACAACAACAAAAAAAAGGTCTGGATAAACACTTTATTTCAAAACGACAGGTCTGGATAAAGACTAGACGTACTAGTCTACTATTTACAACCGTGCAGATATCACGTGACTGGAGCTCGCAAAATCCTTGATAATTTCTCCAAAGATCTTGTCTGTAAATAGACATTTCCATACTAAAAGCAATGCCTTCATTTTATTTACTGTAATAAAATGTAAGTATTTTATCTTTATCAATTTTAATGGTATATAGCACATGCGAAGCGGAAAATTGTGCCCTACACATAGGTCCCAATGACTCTTTTGTTCGATGTACATTTTTTCCTGACATTCACCTGACATTCAAGAAAACCTTCTGAGTTCGTGAAATTTTGTTTGCTAACACGTAAAGCACATCGCTAATAATGTTTTCTCGAATGTTTGGAAATATTGTATATCTTACAAAAGAATCATAAGGGCTTTTGTATCATGCACTGATATTCGCTGCGCATGCGCTATATCCTAATAAAATGGTGAAGAAATATAATATTCAAAAATGTATTCTTTTCCGAATTAAAGCAAATTATGCTCCTTATGATAGCTTAAAATGACGTCAAATATCACGTGGTATGGCCACAGTGAACAAATGGAAACAAGGTTCACGTGCATGTGTTTGTCGGAGCTTTTCATTGGTTAATCCGATTTGTGTATACATTTTGATGTGATTTTCGTCATGTTGATTCCCTATGCGGCCAATATTGCTTTATTTATTACATACAAGCAGGTTAAAAAGTTTGCAACTCTGTAGTGTGTCTGTTCAAACCCATGTGATCTTGTCTCCCATTCGACGTAAAATGAAACAAGTGTATTTGCACAGTATATATATATATATATATATATATATATATATATATATATATCATAGTTCATAAATATATAAGCCTGATATAAAAAAGATGAAGACATATAATTGTGTAATATTTGAAAATTTACTTTATTAAAAACAAATAAATAGTTTATATATATATTTTATATGCAACATAAAAGTGAGTCTCTCTGTTTTTAAGTTAAGTGAAGCGAACAATCATATTCATTATGTATACAACATGTACATCAAAGAAATTAGAAACGATTTTAACTGCATTATTAAAGAACGTCCCATTTAGGATATAACAAGTCACAAATGACTCATTACTCAGTTTATCAAACAGTTTTAAGGTTTCGTACGGAATCCGGTTACTGCCACGTTGAATGTCGTTCGTCGCTTTACGGGGGCGGCGAACGACAATTGTAAATGACAAACGACAATTGTAAACGACACAGGATAATATAAAACGGCACACGACAATGCTACACGACATTATTGTGAGAAAATATCGCGTTGGTTTATTATCATTTTTCACGAAATATTGCAATAAATGCCGAGCTTCGTTTCAAATTGTCACACGTCGCGTTTCTTTGTCGTGTGTCGTTTCATATTGTCGTGCTAATATCGTGCGTCACGTATGCCGTTCGCGTGTTGCGTCGACGTTTCCACGCGACACACGATAATAGCACGACTAAATAAGCAAATGTTCTGCCGACATGACTTTACTGACCACTTGACAGTTTCTTGCAGGAGCTAGGGTTGGGTGTCCACATTTGCCAGCGCAGTAATTCTTACACAGGTATCTTATGTTTTGATCGTCACATACACATAGCTCCTGGTTTACCAACTCACAAATGTTGTCGGAGGCTACATGGTCACCACAAGAGTTCATGGGGAGGGGGAGGGCCGGTAAATCTGTAATCATCATCATCATCATCATCATCATCATCATCATCGGCTGCAGCAGCAGCATTGTCGCTTTCATGATCAAACATTACCATCATTGTCGTTTTCATCATCATCATCATCATTGCATGAGCACAGAATATTAAAATAATCGAAAAGAAATATTCGCTATTAGTCAATGTCAAGAAAGGTGAGATATCAAGTCATTGAGATGAACTATTAAAAAAAGGAAGTGATAACATTGTATCTGCCACGTGAAAAAATTGCCATTCATAGATATTCCTCAATCTTTTCGCAGAAAACATGGGATAATATTTTAGCTCTCTTCTGCGCGAAGACGCATGTATTAGGAATAAATGGATTCGATATACCCACCGCACTTCTGGCATGATTTCCTGCAATACTGCCTGGCCAAGGTGTCATCTGTACAGAAGGTAGCTTGGGTTGAGGGGGCGCTACAGTCAATGGCGTCGGTGCACATCATGTCTGAAAAATAAATTTAAATCCTCTCTCTGTGTAGCTACTTTGTGTGTAAAAATATTTGTTATTTATAGCCATACTTTTTCATATTACGCTTATTATATTTATTTATATCACGTCCCATGAAGGGTGACAGAATCACGTCCAGATTGAACAGATTGAATATATAAATAAACAAATAAATGAGACATGAATATGAAATTATTTTCATAAGCACGATGGCCGAGTGGTCAGAGCGTCCGCCTAGGGAGCGGAAGATCGTGGGTTCGTTCCGCGACCGCGACATACCAAACTCGTAAATGAAAGCTGTGAAAGCTCTGAGAGAACAGGGTTTTTAATGTGATGATGTCGCAATTCTTTTGCATATGAAAGTAAATTTAATAAACGATGACCAATTTTTCAAGCGATGTTAAAAACCCGCTTTAACTTTGCGTGAACACGGTCGTTAAAAGAAATAATGAACACATCATTTGTCTCAATTGACTGCTAACAAGTCACCACTCCTGCTTTCTCTTGTTCTCTTCCTTACAATTTATAAGGTTATATAAAAAAGTGGAAGCAAATCTAAAGCAACACACTTTCATTATTTAATTCATTTTTTTCCATTTCATTTTATATACACATATACACTTAATAAAGGTAAAGTAGTGACATTCAATATAACAAAACTATATTTATCTTGTATTGCAAAACCATAACAAAGACTGTAAAATATTTTCTCATGCTGGGACTCGAACCCACACCTATTTCAAACACCTTGTTTGTTTATTGTTTATTTATTTGGTTTAGCGTCCCACCGACAGTATTTCAGTCATTTGGATAATATGTCTACTTGAGACAGATATAGTGCTGCCACACTGCAGTATCACACCATAGACATGTGGCATGATACCACACCCAGTCACATTATCCTGATACCGGGTCAACCAGTCCTGCAACTATTCTTTTATGCTGAGCGCCAAGCTAGGAGGCTATAACAGTTCCATTTTTTACGACTTTGGTATGTCGCGGCCGGGAATAGAACCCACGACCTCCCGCTTCAAAGCGGACGCTCTAACAACTCGGCCACCGGGGACGGTCAAACACCTTGTATGGAGAATAGATTAAATAGCGAAATCGTCGTATAAATATAGCCCCGAAACCTTATGCCATGCAGAAATGTGTGCTACCATAGATCAGCGTTGCAAGCAACCCTTTTCGAAAATGGTACTGGTATAGCTCCGTTGCTTGGTGCCCAGCATATAAGGGTTGTTCTAGGAATGGTTGACCCGGTGTCAGGAAAATGTGACAGGGTGTGGTATCATGTCTATGGTGTGATACTGTAGCGGGGCAGCACTATATCTGTCTCAAGCAGATGTCTTCTCCAAATGACTGATTTACAACCTTATTACAATTAAGATGTATACCACCCTAGAGCTGAAACATTCTGTATATATACTCACATATATTATCTGGAGACAATCATTTAAGAACCGACAAATGAATATTGACAAAACGA
>CM037791.1:35884638-35934638 GCA_021229015.1 Solen grandis
TTCACAGGGTAATATCATGTCTAACCATGAAGAGTTTCAGAGACGAGAAAAGGGGAAAGAAAGAATGAAAGAAAGTCAGAGAGAGAGAGGAGAGAGAGAGAGAGAGAGATGTTTGTGGTGAGAAAATACCTATATGGAAAAGCGATATAATTCTATTGAATACATATAAATAAAAAAAAAATATTATTTTAATCCGGCTCGGTCAACGCGAGGTTACTTAAGACAGACATGCAGAAATCACATCTAATCTTCTACAGTATCGTTCTTTCCCAGTCTCCTCACGAAGACATAGTTCCCGGCTGCGAATCCGAAGATTGGGGGTTCGAACCCTATTGGGAGCAATGATTTTTCAAAAACTTCCCAAGCGCAAAGTACTGGTCCAACCAAGGAACCGTCGAAAAGGGTTAGTATATCAAGTTGTAAGAATCTAATCAACGCAAAATGTATGTTTAAATTCAAAGGATATCCAATAATCACATTTGGATGATAGGTAGTCAACGGCTGACCTGGTTTACGAAAAATAACACATAGATTTGTTGTTGTTGTTGTATTGGGGTTTACCGTCGCTGCGATAGTATTTCAATCATATAGCGACGGCCAGCTAATTACAGGTGGAGGAAGACCCCGAGAACACAGAGGTACCCGGGTAGAACCACCGACCTACCGCAAGCCATCTGGAAGGCTTCCTCACATGGATTTGTTAGTGGTATCATTTGAGAGCAATTGACCTAGCATTTAATCGGGTAGACGTGACTTACTGCTTCACTAGTCTACTAACATCTGCAAAGGTGCCTTCTTATTCATGTACCCGTCATCAAATTTGTCATGAAAACCTTCAAAAGATATGCCCGCTATTCTGAGGTACAACATTCGAAAGAAATAGCTAGTGTACACCAGATTTTAAAAAAAAAGACATCAATAAACCGTGAACTAATTTAAATTGCATTGATACCTTCGTCGTCTGCCACGGGGGTTTCATCCCGAGTCTTGGCATGCTCTTCACAAAAATTGGTCGTGTGTTCCTCGGGACAGACGTGGGTTCCATTACAGAAGCATTCGCACAAGTATTCCATACATCCCAATCGGTACGTGAAGTCTCGTCCCCCGGGTAGCATCTGTGGAATGTAATTGGTAAACCTTTTGGTTCGGAAGCCGGAACTTGTGGGTTCGATCTCCGACCACGACATACTAAAATTGTTACAAGTGGTACTGAAGCTCTCTGATTGGCGCTCACATATACTAGTATACAAAGCATTTCCAGATCTGGTTGACCGGTGTCAAGATAATGTGATAATGGAAAATGTTAAATGTCTACGGCGTCATACTTCAGTGTGGCACCATCATACATGCATATCTCTCAAGTAGACATAATCTGTAACATGACGAAATCATGTCCGATGGGCGTTCAAGTCAACAAACAAACAACTTTATTGTTGTAGAAATGTGTTTATAGATTATTTCCTACTAAGAAGTCATTTGTATTTGTCATAAATTTGATTTTGCCAACTGTCGATTTTGTACATGTTTAGATAGAAAATAGGAAGTTGTTCTACTGAAATAACTCGTTAATAAATTTGAATTTTCAGAGTTTTTGATTGGCCACAAAATTTTGGTGACTTCTAAATATGATAGAAAGAGCTCAGTCATGCACATCGTGTTATAAATTAATCCAGAACTGAAGAGTAAAACGCAAAAACGTACTTGATTATTCACTTCACATTCCTTGCAACGATCTCCTCCACTCAATAAAGACAGTAAGTCCACCTGCGTCCCGGAACTCACGCCGTACCGTGCACCACTGCTGGTTCCCGCCGAAGCGGCACTACTGGAATGGCTACTTTCGGTATAGCTACCTCCCGAAGATCCACCACTGGGATAGCTACCGCCTGATGAGCTGCTACTGGAATAGTAACTAACTCTTGACGAGCTGCCACTTGGAAAGCTACCGCCCGATGAGCTGCCAAAAGTAGAGCCAGTGGAAAATCTGCCACCAGACGACCCAGCTTCACCACCTTGAAAAGACAATGATACATGCATATTTTAAGTAATGTCTTTAATGTCTTTACCATGAGTTATTAAGGTTTAGTCCCTGTAATGGTTCAGCTACGTCTTGAGCCACTTAACCTCTACCAAGATAACCAAGGTACCTTTATGAAACATTAGGAAACCTTGGTTATCTCCGTGAAAGCCCATGAGGTCCGAAATATAGCGGAACTATTATAGGGATTTACCTTAAATTGCTGGGAATTCTGTAAACTAGTACAACAGCCAAATTTAGATATGTGTTTTTATTTTTACTTTTATGGTAAAACTCAAATGGATTAAAACATCGAAGTTCTAGTCATATGTGAAAATAAATACAGTTGCACTTGTATAAGCGGCCACCTGTACTAAGCGGTCAATCTGTATCTAGCGGTAAATTATGATGTAACCAAACGGCAGCATTTTATTATATATTCAAAGTTCATTCAGCGGTCACCTCTGTTGAGCGTCCTCTTTCTCTTACTCCCTTAACTGACCGCTTAGGACAGGTTTGACTTTAAATGTATATCATGACAACGAATGCGCCTCGCCTTGTTTATTGATTAAATATTTTATTAAATTCGTTTGATCCATCACAAGACGTAAGAGGTATCTAGCCACATCTGCTAGTGGTAAACCATTTGTTTATTTATTTTTTATTATATAATTATTACACTAATCAAATACTAACGATTAAATTTCACAGGTAGTAACATACATTCCAAATGACTGAAATACTGTCGGTGGAACGTTTTATCAAATAACCACGAATGGCCAAGAGTTAACTTACCAATCAAATCGTTAGATTTTCTCGTGGCCACGAGATAGCGATATTTTTTTTCTTAGTTATATCTCGTGGCCGCAAGTTAGCAAATTTTTTCTTAGTTATTTACAAATACTTTGCCGAAACTCCTCATTAGAATCGCGATTTCCCAACAATATTTTCATCCGTATATACAAAAGTTAAGAGATTCTTTTATGGAAAAGGCAAATATCGATATATCTAAATGTTCCGCATTTGAAATTGCTGGGTGCGAACCCCGTTGAGTAAGAAACCATTTGTAATATTTTAGGCTTAGCGTACTGGGGCTACAAAATAATCGTCGGGAGGTATTAGGGATATATCTACTACTAATGCATACAAAACTATACATTACCACTTGTAGAAGCTCCCGAGACAGAGGTCTGTACCCTGTATACAGGTATTTCCGAGCCCCCTCCTTTTCCAAGAACCGCAATTTTTCTTTCAGATGTTGTTTCAAACCCGTCTCCTGTGCCACCCCCAGTACTATATCTACCGGAACCATACTGATTGAGAACATCGTATCCTCCATAACCCTGGCCCCAGGTGGAGGAATAGGAGGTGTTACCGTACCCAGAAGGGCGTAGGGCGACAACAGTTTGTTGGGTTCGATCGATCGTTGATGACCCTGTTCCAACAAATCGTCCCCCGGACCCAGAACCGGTTCTACAAACCCGTTCAGCTAGCGAACCCGGGCAGGAGTAGGATCCGTCACACTTACAAGTACACTGATACTTGACACAATCCTGAACGAGTTCAAACTGTTGTCCATGTGGAAACTCAGATTGGTCAATCTGGCAATTTCGACAAGTACCTTTCTCTTTGCTATAATATTCATTTGTGTCGTCGCATATTTTCACAGTCAGTGCTGAGGGACACTCCCAGGACCCATCACAATTACACATGCATGTATATCTGTAACACTCGTCAGAGCTATAAAATCTCTGTTTCGCCGGATGGGTTTTATTAAACGCGTAGCAATCTCTGCACTGGTTTTCTGCAAAGGGACTCAGCGGGCCACTGCATGCAGAACCCTCAACATAAGTGCAATTCCAAAAGCCCCTGCAATCACAAGCACAAGTCCACCTAAGGCATCCATCTTCTAAAACAAAATTTGTGTTTCCAGCATAATCTTCTCCACTCACTTGGCACTTTTTGCAGGAAGTCGTATCGGTCTCTCCGAACACAGTTGTTGAAGGCTGTACACCTGTATATATAACATCAGTTCCAGGGTCACTCTCTACTCGATCTGTTGTGTAAACATGAGTTCCAGAAATACTGTAAAATGATTGCAAGGTTGTCTCTTTCTTCTCTTGTCCTTTACAAATATATTGAGGGACTTGTGCAGGACAGTCCCAACTTCCAGAACAGCCACAGATACATTCTATAGAAAAGCATGCTCTCTGAATTCTAAATTTACTGTTCCCAGCATATTGATTACCAGCAACAGTACACGTCTGACAAGTGCTCTCCTCTTCCGGTTGTAATAAAACATGACTGATACTGCGGTAACCTTTGCAAGAATAACTACCATCGCAGAAACATTCGCAAAGCATCCGAACGCCTCGTGCGTCAGCAGCAAATTTCGTGTTACCTTGGTAGCGTTTTCCAAATACAGAACATTCTCGACATCCACTGCCAACACAATTCCGTCCAACACATTGTCTTCGACCTTGACAAATAAAATCACCATTACAGTCACACTGACAATCAATTGTATTGCCATCTTTAGCTAATGTAAACTCACTATTACTCTGGTATTGCTGGCCCCCGATGACGCACGCGCGGCACTCGTCTGTTGTTCCTGAACACGAGTACTTTCCGTCACAATGACACGTGCATACAGATCTCACCCCGTTTATTAAGGTTTGGAATCTAGTATTTCCGTTATATGTTCTACCTTCTATCTTACACACCGCGCACCAAGTTTCTACTGGCGTCGTTCCTGATGATATGATTTGGTATCCGCGACACATGTACGATGAATCGCAGTTACATACGCATTCCATGAAGAGACCATATTTCTTAAACTGGAACCTCTGATTTCCTTCAATGTAGTCACCATCTACGAGACACTTTTTACAACCTCCCGTTCCGCAGTTATCCCCAACGCATTGCACAGTGAACGCAGATGACTGACATTCGTACTGGCCGTTACAGTTACATGTACAAACTAGCCCAGGTCTTGGCTCGAACACAGTATTTCCACGATATTGTACTCCATCTATGGTACACAAACTGCAACCATAATCATCACATTGACCTCCAACACAACCACCAGACAAGCTGAAACATCTGTACGCTCCATCGCACTCACAAATACAATTCATTAGTAAATTGTTCTTTGAAAGCCTAAATCGTGAGTCTAATGCAAATTCACGATCGTCTAATTTACAAGGTCTGCATTGCTGTGCAGCACATTCCTCGCCGACGCAAGATGTTTCAAAACCTGTTGATCCCTTACAGTTGTACGAACCATCACAATAGCAGGTACATTGGTATTCTATATCGCCTTTTGTAAGGTGGAACCTTGTATTTCCCGTATAAGGTCTATTGTCAATTACGCAACGCCTGCACCCAGTTGAACCACAGTTTGGTCCTGTACAAATGTCTGTTTTTGATCCCTCGCATCTGTAGCTTCCATTACAGTCACATGTGCACCGCATAGCAATGCCATTCCTCTCTCTTTCAAACTGTGAATTACCAGGTACTTCTCGACCATCTTCAAGAGTGCAAGAAAAACACGTGTCACTTTCACAATCATCTCCAATACAATACGATGTTTTCTCACCTCGGCATGAAAAACTTCCTCCACATTTGCACTCACACTCCATAGGGACACCGTTTTTAGTTATTGAAAATCTTGAGTTACCTTGGTAAGTGTTTCCGTTTACAACGCAACTCCCACATTCGCCGTCCAGCTGTGCGCATCCTGGTCCTTTGCAAAATGTTGTGGTCCTCTTACCTTCGCATTTGTAGCCACCATTGCATGAACATTGACACTGAACTTGGACCCCATCAATCACTGTTTCAAACCGAGTGTTTCCCTGGTATTCGACTCCATTAATTACACAGCTCCAGCATTCATCGGTGCTACATTCCGCGCCATAACATATGTTGCTTTTGGTACCCTGGCATTTGTAGCTTCCCCCACAAGCACAGTTGCAGTCCATATTGATACCATAAGCATTGTGAAATATAGTGAATTGTGTGTTTCCTTTATATGTCGTGCCTTCTATTTCACAGCCAATGCAGTTGTCAACACATCCGTAAAGTGATGTGCATTTCCTAGAGTCGCTTACACATTCATATCCACCTCGGCAATCGCACTGACACTGCATCCTTTGCCCCTGCACAAATGCGTCGAAGCTTGATCCTCCTTTGTGGGAACGACCTTCAACTACGCAATCAGCACATTTTTCGACACATCCTCTTCTTGAGCTGCAATCCTTATACTCTCCAGTGCATTCATAGGAACCGTCACAATTGCAACTGCACTCCATCTGATCTCCTTGCACAACCGTGTTGAAACTTGCACTTCTTGTGTACTCTCTCCCGTCTATTAGACATGGTTTACACGTATCCCTGCATCCGTAAGCCGAAGTGCAAATTCGATATTCACCACTACATTCGTAGGACCCATCACATTCGCACTTACATTGCATCTGTCGTCCGTCAATGACTGCACCAAAATCATTGCTTCTTGAATACCGTCTTCCATCTATGAGACACTGTTTACAAGTGTCTTTACATCCAGAGCCCGATGTACAAACCCTATATTCGCTCGTGCACTCGTAAGACCCATCGCATTCACATTTACATTGCATTTGTGTTCCATCCAAAACGGCTTTAAAGTTGTTGCTTCGTGAATAACGCCTTCCGCCAATGACACACTTACTGCACGTGTCTCTACATCCGGACACTGAAGTACAAATTCTGTACTCACCAGTACATTCATACGAGCCATCACATTCACATTTACATTGCATTTGTTGACCACCAAGGACTGCGTTGAAATTTGAGCTTCGGGAATATCGTTTTCCATCAATTAAACATTTTCTGCAGGTGTCTCTACATCCGGACGCTGAAGTACAAATTCTGTACTCACCAGTACATTCATACGAGCCGTCGCATTCACATTTACATTGCATTTGTTGACCACCAAGGACTGCGTTGAAATTTGAGCTTCGAGAATATCGTTTTCCATCAATTAAACATTCTCAGTGTCTCTACATCCGGACGCAGAAGTACATATTCTGTACTCTCCTTTGCATTCATAGGATCCGTCGCATTCACATTTGCACTTCATTCTTTTTCCATCAAATAAAACATCAAAGTTACTACTTCGTGAGTATTGTTTTCCATCAATTAAACACTTACTGCATGTGTCTCTACATCCGGATTCTGAAGTACAAATTCTGTACTTTTTTTTGCATTTGTTGACCACCTAGGACTGCGTTGAAATTAGAGCTTCGAGAATATCGTTTTCCTTCAATTAAACACTTTCTGCAGGTGTCTCTACATCCGGACGCAGAAGTACAAATTCTGTACTCACCAGTACATTCGTAGGTTCCGTCGCATTCACATTTACAGTTCATATTTCTTCCGTCAACTAAAGCATAAAGCTACTACTTCGTGAGTATTCTTTTCCATCAATGACACACTTACTGCATGTGTCTCTACATCCGGACGCTGAGGTACAAATTCTGTACTCACCAGTACATTCATACGAACCATCACATTCACATTTACATTGCATTTGTTGACCACCAAGGACTACATCGAAATTAGAGCTTCGAGAATATCGTTTTCCGTCAATTAAACACTCTCTACAGGTGTCTCTACATCCGGACGCAGAAGTACATACTCTGTATTCCCCTTTGCATTCGTAGGATCCGTCGCATTCACATTTACAGTTCATATTTCTTCCTTCAACTAAAGCATTAAAGCTACCGCTCCGTGAGTACTGTTTACCGTCAATCAAGCACTGTTTGCAAGTATCTCTACACCCTGAAGCTGAGTCACAAATTCGATATTCACTTTTGCATTCAAAAGATCCGTCACATTGGCACTTGCACTGCATTCGCTTTCCGTCAATAAATGCATAAAAATTACTATTTCTTGAATATTTTCGACCGTCAATTACGCATTCATTGCACGTAGGTCTTTCAAGTGTACACTGCCCCTCTCCGTTGCAGTAGCAATCACATATATATGATACTGACCCTCGATAGACACGCTGTCGTGTGTGTCCTTTATATGTTTCTCCGTCAATAATGCAGTCCTTACACTGTCTCTCTACGATAGCATTACAAGAGCTTGAACCATCGCATTCGCACCTACATCTTTCTTTTTTGCCACTAGGACTTCTGGTCTCATATTCGTCGCCGTAAGAGTACTCTCTGCCGTTGGCAAGACAAGATAGACAACCAACCACACTGCATTCATCGTTTTCGCATTGTATGCTAACACGTCTGTCAATGCCTTGACATTTGTAAGTACCATCACAGGAACAAACGCATTTCATTCTGATACCGTTATAAACGTAGTTGAATTCTTCATCAGCATTCTTTGTTACTCCATTTGCCACACATGACAGACATCCAACTACAGTGCACTCTCCAGATCTTTGACAAGACAGCTCGCTTCCATCATCTTTGCATCTGCAGTAATAGCTTCCGTCACACCCGCATGTGCAACGCATATCCTTGCCTTTGTAATTCATATCAAATTCAGTATTTCCAGGGAAATCTCGTCCATCAATGCGGCAAGTTCGACATCTGCTCTCGTTAAACAAATACGTCCAGATGGGCACGATACGACTAACTCCCACGATACGACTAACTCCCCTTTTGTTCCATAGCATTCGTATTTTGAGTCACAATCACATCTGCAGTTCATGGAATAGCCTTGATATACGAAGTCTTCTGTTGAACCACCTGCAATTTCTTTGTCAAAAATTGTACATGACTGACAGCCAACTTGGATACAACCCCTTCCCCTGGGGCATGAAATTTTATAATTAGTCGACACTCCTTCGCAATAATAAGAACCGTCACAACCACACGAGCATGTCATTGGAATACCCTTGTAATCAAAGGAAAATGTGGTTCCGCCGTCATATCGTCTTTTGTTAACTCTACATTTTCTACAGCGGTTTGGAACACATCTACTACCAGCAGCGCAATCAAGTGACGATGTTGATCCTTCACATCGGTAAGATGTATCACAGTTACATCGGCATTCGAGCCTTAACCCTTGATATATGATATCAAAATTTGAATCACCATCATATTCCTTCCCAAATATCACACAATTCTCGCATCCTATCCTGAAGCATGCATTTCCGATACATGAAATCTCTATAGCAACACTCACTCCTTCACAGAAAGAGCTTCCATCGCATCCACAAGAACACTTCATGTCGATATCTTTGTATCTGTAATTAAACACAGATCGTGCAGCATACTTAACTCCATCTACATAACAGTCTTGACAGGTAGATGGTGATAGACAATTTATTCCATTTTTGCAATCAACAACCAAATTTCCAGTTGAACCAACACAGATATAGCTAGAGTCACAAGAACATTTGCAGTCAAGACGGACACCTTCATAAATTATATTAAATGGCACTAATGCGTCATACTCTTCACCAAATATGTTACAAGTTCTACAGTTCCTTAAGGCACAGCCACTACCTACACAAGAAACTGAAATCACTTCCGACACTCCTTCACAGAAAGAGGATCCGTCGCATCCACAAGTACATGTCAAGTCAATACCTTTATACTGATGAGAAAAGGTAGAGCGCGCCCTGTATGTTTTACCATCAACGATACAATTCCGGCATGTGGGCGGCAAGCAGTTTCGGCCATCTCGGCAATCAACCACTTTACTACCAGTAGATCCCTCGCAGTAATAGCTAGAGTCACAAGAGCATTTGCAGTCCAGTTTGACACCTTCGTAAATAATACTGAAAGGAACAAGTGCGGGATATTCTTGTCCAAATATGTTACATGACTGGCAGTTATTTGGACTACAGGAAGATCCAATGCAGGACACCGTTATGATTTCCTTCACTCCTTCACAGAAAGCCGAACCGTCACACCCACATCGACATCGCATATCAATATCTTTATACATATACCCAAAGGTTGATCGAGCTTCATACGTTTTTCCATCTACAACACAATTTCTGCATGTGGATGACAAACAGTTCCTCCCTGTGCTTCCATCTCTGCATTCAACAACAACTACCCCTGTTGACCCTGTGCATATATAGCTCGAGTCACATGAACATTTACACGATAATTTCATACCTTCATATACAATATCGAATGTGGATAAACCTTGATAATTTCGACCAAATATACTACATGTGCGACAGTTAAGTGGGGCACACGAGTCTCCTATACAGGATATTTCGACCATCTCCGTCACACCAACACAATAGGAGGATCCGTCACATGCGCAGGTACACGAAAGATCAATACCTTTATAAACATCTGTGTACGTTGAGCCGCCACTGATTTCTCTAGTACCTCTGAGACAGGACCTACACGTATTTGCAAGACAATTTCTTCCATTGCTAAGACATTGTACAATGGTGGACCCCGTTGACCCTTTACATATGTAACCTCCATCACAAGAGCAGTCGCAACCGAGTTTGGTTCCTTCATAGATTATATCAAAGTCAGACAAAGGGCTATATTCCTGACCAAAAACATTGCAGGATCTACAACCGAACTGCTGACATGTGCCACCTCTGCACCTCAGTTCTATATCAACCAGAACACCTTCGCAAAATACCGAACCATCGCATCCACATGTACAGCTCATATCCACATTACTGTACTCATGTTTGAAAATTGCCCCACCTTCATAAACCTGTCCTTCAAATGAGCAAGAGTTACACTTTTGTGGAAGACACCCGAGATTATCTTTGCATTCAACCACAACTGCATTAGTAGAATCTTTACAAATATAACCACCAGTGCAGTCGCACATACAGTTTACTTTATTTCCTGCGTAAATGATATCAAAGTCTGTCAAAAAAGAATACTGCTTGCCGAACACTTGGCAATTGACACACCCAACTGGAGAGCATCTTCCACCGACACAGGAAACTGTAATGTTTGTTTTTATCCCAACGCAGAAACTGGATCCATCACAACCACACTGACATTTAACGTCAATCCCGTTATAAAGATCCGGGTACTTTTCTCCTGCGTCGTAACTTCTACCATTGGCAATACACGGCAGGCAGTTACTGGTTAAACAATTTCCACGCCCATTCACACACGACACAATCTGGCGTCCCTCTTCCCCTTGACAATAATAACTACCATCACATTTGCACTGGCAGTCTAACAGCAATCCAGCGTAAATGACATTGAAAGTTGACGGACCAGCATACTCTGTACCCTGAATGTTACAAGTCTGACATCCAACTGGGTTACATGTCCCATCAACACAGTTTATTTCTATAACTTCGTTTACACCAATGCAATAGTAAGAAGAGTCACATGCGCACGTGCACTGCATTTGTATACCTTTGTATAAGAAATTGAACTTGGACCCACCCTGGTATTCTCGTCCGTCTACTGTACACGTTCTGCATGGATACCTCAAGCAGCCGGGCCCAAATCCGTTAACACAAGTAATAATAGTGACACCTGTTGATCCCTTACAGACATATCCTCCATTGCAATCACACTCGCAGTTCAGCATCATTCCTCGCCCGATTACTTCAAACTGTGAACCTCCAAGATACTCTTGTCCAAAGATCTCGCATTCCTTGCATCCAATTCTTGAACATGATCCACTAATACAAGATACTTCAACACTAGTAGTTGTTCCAACACAATAACTGCTCGAATCACAACCGCAGGTACATAGCATATCAATACCTTTATAGACAGAATTAAAAGTGGATCCGCCGGCGTATTCCAATCCATTCACGACGCACGAACCGCATGTTGAAGGTGTTAAACATCCTCGTCCATTTATGCAAGAGATAACACTGATGCCTGTTTTGCCAAGACAAATATAGTCACCCCCACATTTACAATTACATTGCAAATTTACACCATTGTAGATGAGCTCAAAATCCCTGTCTCCTTCGTACTCTCTACCAAACACGCTGCATGACCCACAACCGTTCATGGTACATGATCCGCCAATGCAAGATACAGATATAATCTCCGATGCATCCTGACAAAAGTAGCTTCCATCGCATCCACACGTACATGTGAAGTCCCTGCCTTTGTACTGAAATATAAACGTACTACGTGCCGCGTACCGTCTTCCATTAACAAGACAAATGCCACATGTCCCTGTCAAACATCCAGCCCCGTTGTCAGTACAACGAATCACTATTTCATTTGATTGTCCCAAACATTGGTAATTTCCTCCGCATTCACAGGTACACGCAAGTCTCATACCGTTCAGTATGACTTCAAACTGGCTTCCACCATCGAATCTACTCCCGTAAACATTGCAAGAACCACAACCGAGCTCGGTGCATCGCCCGTAAATGCAGGAGATAATGATACCGCTGCTTCCCTCGCAATAGTAAGAGCCGTCACAGCCGCAATCACATTGAAGCTCCACCCCTTTGTATATGGTTCCGAATCGGTCGCCACCATTAAATGTTTGGCCATTGACAACACACTGTGCACATGTCGACGGCAGGCAACCAATTCCATTTTGACAAGTTACAACTGCCTGGCTGTTTGCACCAAGACAAATATAGTCACCGGAACATGAACACTGGCACGCCAACCGGAATCCCCCATACACGAGTGGGAAGTTTGAATCCCCGTTATACTTTTGTCCAAAGATTGAACAGGTCCTGCAGCCTTCGAAAGCATACTGTTCGACACCGTAGCAATAGTATCCGCCGTTGCAGAAACATTGGCAGTTCATCTCGATGCCTTCACGCACCGTGGTAAAGTTGCTATTTCCCGGATACTGGCGATTTCCTATCTCGCAGATAAAGCAGCTTCCAGCCACGCTACCAATTCCAGATCCTGATATTGAAAAGTCCTCACGTATATAGACCCACTCAGCTATGCAGATGTGAGATCCATCGCAATTACAGCGGCATGACATAGTTAAACCATTGAGATCATAGGTAAAGTGAGAGTTTCCAGGAACAACCTTGCCGTCAACTTCACAACTTTGGCAAACATCTGGAGCCCTACAAGTGTTAATAACTGTATCGGTAGGGCAGCGAGTGGACCCATCGCAAGCACAGAAGCACTGATATTTCCAACATTTCTTTTCCAGCGTGTATCTGCTGAACGGTTCATAAAGCTGATCGTCCACATGACATTTCTTACAAGTGTTGCACGTGTTAACAGCGCCTTCCCCGGAACAATTCCAATCACCATTACAGAAGCAGTCGCACTTGCTGTAGGTCAAGCAACCCTTTTTTAGAGCAAACTGACTTCCGCCCGGATAATCGTTGCCTTCCACTTGGCATGACCTACAATCGCCACAGGAGTCTATAACTTGTCGGCAATGGGTGACGCCGCATTTACATTCGCAACCTTTGTACTGTGTGCAGCCGCTGTCATAGTCGAAGCTTTGTCCTGGCCTACGTGTGGGGTAAATTAGAAAATAAATGCATACACATTAAACATAAACAATGACCATTGATTTATTTTGACGATTTTAGTAAGAAAGTAAATACATATTTATCAATCATAAATAATGGCCATTAATTTATCAAGATGATTATAGGAAGAAAAAATATATATATAATTGGTCATTTCTCTATGATTGATATATATATATATATATCATAGAGAAATGACCAATTATTTATCATGTTGTTTATGTACAGAAAACATAAACAATAGTCAAAAATATATTATGACGATTACAGTGAAATTCAAACTTAGACTGGTATAAGTTTAAACTTAGACTGGTATAAGTACATCAAGTAGGAAAATCTCATCAGCACTTCATCTTTGTAACGCTTGACTTGAATGTTTAATGTAGGGAATTGTTCATTTTTGTCTGAGACAGCTTTATGTTTATTGATTGGCTTAGATTCTTTGTTTAATAAATACATTGAAGTAAATGTTCTGATAAAAGGTGATGTAATGACTTAGTGCCAAGGATGAAAATGGTTGTCCATTAAAATAAACGGCTAATATGTATACCTTTCAAAATTTGGCAAAAATACTTTTAATCATGTTTTTAACACCTGAATCTTAGTACTTGGGGTTTTCTATTTACATTCTTATTAAATTTAATGTTTTGGGTTGTTTACCAGAATCAAAATGACCCTTAATGTTGAATACTAATCAAGAAATAAAAGTTGTTTGTTTCCATTAACAAAAATTAAAAAATAGCGTAGGAAGGTCGGGAAAACTTGCTTCATACCTAACATCCTTTTATAAGAAGATGTGACGAAAAACAACGTTTCGCATCCGTGATAAGAGAAACAAGAGTGTTCTTTGGACATTTGTGTCACCTGCTGAAGCGTGACGGAAAATGTGTGACGGACAAGCGTGACTGAAAAAAAAGTGTGACGGACAGACAGTCGGACGGACAGACGACTGAAAGTGATCTTATGTGTCACCTCTGCTTACAGCAGGTGACACAAAAAGTCTAGGGTCGGTCTGGAAAAAAAAGAAGAAGATAAGTGGTTCTCTGTGGCACTGACTTCAAACCAAGAGAAAAAAAAAACTTACAAGTAGCTGGTAAGTCCGTGGACACAGTTTGGACAGTCCCTGTCCACCGGTTGGTCCGCCCTGTCTCCGCACGTGTACACGCCTCCCGTGCATGTGTAAGAACCATCACAACGACAGTCGCAGTTGCTATACCGCGTGCAATCCACGCGTGCTGAAAATGACATAAAGCTATAGATTTTTCCGCCGTTATATTTATTTCCCTTCTAACCTGTAACAGGCAGCCAAATTTCAAATTCTTAACGGCACACTTTATTATTTTAAATGAAATTTTATGTGCATATTTTACATTCATTAAATTTCGTTGACATTAAAATAAGGTTGATTATGTACATTTGGGAATTTTGACGGTATATTTCGTGGTTATTATTTGTGGAAAAAAAATCCACGAAATCAACGAATATTCGTGTCCCACGAAAGTTTTTGAGTTCAGAGTACGGTCAAAAAACATATTACGACCAAATTAATGTACGGGTCACCTCACTGTAACGACCAAATTTTTTCCGACACGTTCCCCTAGCTGCTGTCTTATTTCGATAATCGGACCACTTCATGTCGTGGTTACCATGGTAATATCCTTACTGAGGTTTTACTGTATACAAGTTTACTATAAACATAAAGTCTTATATCTTATTGATATGCAATTAATGTGTAGAAATGATAATTATGAAAAACAAGACCTATCCAAAGACAGCGCGCTCTACTTTTCTAAGTACAGGATAGCAGAATGATAGCTTTTTACTGTTTGTCGGGAAATAAATAAATAAATAAATAAATAAATGTCACATAAGGTAATTGACTCGAACACACGTTGGAACTTTCAATACCCTAGCTCACTGAGATAAGAATCGGGACTCTTTTTTTTAAATTGACAAAAAAGAAAAGAAAAAAAGTTGAAAAGGGGCATAACTGTGCAAAAATGAATTTACGTGTTACTTTCCCTTTTGAAATCGTGTCCAACTTTAAAAAATGATCAAGTATTTCAACCTTGACGTGAATATGTTAACAAATAAAAAATATTACTACTACACATTGAAAATCCAACGTTGAAAAAAGGGGCATAACTGTGCCAAGATAAAGTTATGGTTACGTGCCCCTTTGAAACGAGTCCCCCTTTTCATAATGAACAAAAATATCTCAAGCTTCAAGTGAACATATTTGACAGTTGTTGAGAAATGTTAACCAATTCCAAAAGGGGCATATCTGTGAAAAAATTTAGGTTTATTCTAATTTAAATGGTTCCATCATTGCTGTATTGAACAATATTGCAAGTATGACGTGAATATGTTTGATACATGTAGTAATTTTTTCACCCTTTCACCAGCATGAAGATTGTGTGTTCGGGGAGTGCTCGTTGATTTACATATGTTTCCGTCTCATTTCGGGATGAAATGATCTATGGAGACAAGTACTTGTGAAACATAATTGTTTTTTTTTTATTCACATACTCTATTTATTGAAGATCACACGCTATAAGAGTCTCGACAGAAAAAAAAAACTGGAAATTTATGTATCTTTACCTGAGAAAGAGGTGTCCCCAGTGTAGTAATCCCCGCCTATCTTGCACTTCCGGCACGTGCCACAAAGGTCGTCAATCCCCTCCCCGGAGCAGGACCACTGCCCATCACACGCGCAGAAACAATTCTTGTACTTGTCACAACCACGTGTGAGGGAAAACGTGGAATTACCCGGGTATATGAATCCATCCACTCTGCAACCTGAAAGAGATTTTACAAAGTCCGATTCATTCGGAAACCTCTGTTATGTTATGATAAATATGTCATTTCTCTCTCTCTCTCTCTCTCTTTGTTTCAAATTTAAATGTGCAGGATTTGGGTAATATAAAATTATATAACATGTGACTTTGTAAACTGTAAAATGATTGTATAGGGGAAGGGCCGTAACTAATGTTGTTAGAACTTGTAACCGGACTCCATTTCAATTTCAAATTTGAATTAAAATATGTTCAAACTAAACTAACTTAAATATAAACTTCGTATTCACGAAATATTAATAATGTATTCAGACTGAATTACAGTTCCCTTGATAAATAAATATTAAATATCTAAATAGAATCCCTGAGATGTTTTATAAGAAAACACCTTTCTTAGTCTAGATGCACATTTAGACACGTTTCGGGTCGAACGATTTAAACATCTGCAGTATATTTTAGTCCGTCCCATCGTCGTGTGACTTTGCGTTTCGCGACAATGATGCATTCAGAACATCTCGCTAGGAGAGGTCGGGGTGTTCCGACTTGCTCGCCGATTGGGGTTTCTGGTTTTCCGACCGACCCTTTATTTTATTTTTTTTTTTTTTTTTTTTTCGGGTCGAACGTTTAATTATTTTAATATTCGCCTTTAAAAAATCTTTCCTTTACTTATTTTTATTTTACTTTTCGCATCTTCCGGGGTTGGGGGGGGGGGGGAACATATCCCTACCTATCTACCCTCTCTTTTTGTCTCCCTGGAAACCAGAAACGGATCCTTTTTTCATTGCCTTAGTAACCTCTGCTATGCCGTATGGAACATTTTGTTATTCTGCTGATAAATTTGACGTTCAACATACATTCAGTGCCGAAATCGAAAAAAACAATACATTGTTTATCTCTTTTGGTTTTGTTATGAGGAGTTTTAAGTATTATAGAGGGAAAATAATTGTATAAGAATAAATGCCCTACTATAAATCTATATGAAAGAAGGGGACGTAAGAAAGGGATGGTTATCTACCTTGACACCGGTCGCACGTATCCCGCCCGTCGTCACAATTCCAGCTTCCATCACAGTTACACCTAAAACATAGAAATATTTGATTGATTGATTGATTGATTGATTGATTGATTGATTGATTGATTGATTGATAAAACTAATTAACAGTTTAATTAATATTGAGGTGAAATGTTTTTTTGTCTCTTCAAGGCAGCTTCATTTTATTATTATTATTATTATTATTATTTTTATTATTATAATTATTATTATTATTATTTATTATTATTATTTTTATTATTATTATTATTATTATTATTATTTTATTTATTATTTTTATTATTATTATTATTATTATTATTATGTATACATGCACATACAATATATCTTAGAGGGGCATATGCAAACGAGTTTAGATAACCTATATTTTTTATGTTGTTTTACATTTCAGTGTTAAATGGCCTTTTTATTCTATATCATTTTTATTCAGGGCTTGATTATTTATTGACGCAAGCCATTATATTCACTCGGTTTTGTGATTCCTTTATCATCGTTCTCATGTTGCATTTGACAGATAGCCAAGATTATCCGTTGCTGGGCACGTCAAGTGCAGGTTTCCCAAAGTCAACATGATTTGTGGGAAAGAACAGACTGTTGTTTTCTGGTATTCTGCTTTGATTTAAAAAAAAAGAAAAAAAAAAACACTTGCAAGCATGTGCCAACAATTCATGAAAGCTAATGCAAACATTAAGGCCATTTCTCCATTTAAAGGGAAATTTTATTTTAAACTATTAAAAAACACAGATCGTTTTCAATAAAGCGCTTTAACGCATTAACATCATTAAATGACGCCATCTTTCATCAGTACTACCGTGCGTTAAGTAAAGACGATAGCTAACAGTTTTGAAATGGTACCCTGCTTACATTCTATACACTACGATATAACAGGGGTGCAACCGCTCGCGTTAGCATCTGTTAAGTTCACTGAACGCAGTGCTGGCTGTTTTTGTGCGAAATGTTGCGAGAAAAATGAGGGTTTCCATAATAGAATATATGAAACTCTCTCGAAAAGAAGTTTATCTTATATCCGGAAAGATGTTCATCAGTTCAAATTCATCTCAGTAAACATCGGAGTAATCAACTATCAAAATTGTATAAACTTTACCTGCACTTTTCGTAAATGATACATCCTCGTTCCAGCTGGAATTCGGACTGAAAGTTGATCATCTTTCCGTCGCCAACGTCACATTTGATGCACTCTTTCTTCCCCGAGCAGAAGTACTTGCTCTTATCACTCGGGCAGTCATAGCTTCCGTTGCATCGACAGTTGCAGTAGTATCGCCAGCAACCTTTCTCGTACGTGAAAGGTGTATTCCCTGTAATCATTGATTATCAAATTCACGGAATCAGATGTACGATGATGAGTATACTTTTAAGCAGTTGGTATTTATATCCTAAAACAAGAAACACGTCAAATGACGCGAAGCCAAGTTTTCAAGTGTCGCCCCAGGCAAGCAAAACTATTTTTAGTAACAGTGACCTTGACCTTGACTCTATTGACTTGAAAATCCATCTCAATCTTCCTTCTCCCATAATGTATCTACCAAACAAGTGTGAAAACTGTATCTCTATTCTAACAGGACATATTCGACGGAAACGACATGTTTGAGTTTGATGCCCGCCCGCCAAACGACCTACCCCAATCTAATAACCAGGATTTTCGTTGAAAACCTGGTTAAAATATAATCTACGTTATTGAATAAAGTTTGATTTTGAGAGTACCGGTATATAAACACGGAAAACGAAAAAACAACTCTCTAAGAATGCTTTATATTGTAGATATGGTAATTCTTCGTGGAGATACTGTTTCACCTAAAGAAAAATGTTTTAGATGTGAAAGGCCTTGGTAAAAAAAGGTCGCTGTTTCCGATCGGGGCTGAGACGAACAAAGTCGCACAGAATATTGTTTGAGGCTCCTTGCTTTATAGAGATAATGTATTTGTCAGGATAATGTGGCTCGGTGTGATATCTAGCCACACGTCTACGGCGTGATACTGAACTTTGTCAACACTTGATTACTACTTATCTCAAGGATAATGCCTGAAATACGGTGACTGGACGTAAATAAAATAAAAATAAATAGATAGATAAATAAATAAATAAATAAAAGATTCTCACCCTCATAAATCACTCCATCTAGTTTACACTCCTGGCATGTCTGTACGCTGACGCCGCCTCTTCCTACTGCAGTGGCCCCACCCCCGGGGATAACCACCGCAGCCCCACCACTGCTTGGGCCCCGACAACGATTTACCGTCCTCTCCGGTGGGCATCGCCACGAGCCATCACAAAAGCACGTGCACTGATAAACGTTGCAGCCTGACTCTCGCTTGAAGTTCTGGTTAGGTTCGTACACCACCCCGTCGATGTTACATTTTCTGCATCGATTTCCTTGCGATTGGCCGGACCCACTAACGCCGCTTCCCGTCGCAGACGAACTTCCGGTGTTTGTGTCAGTATTACATTTATTTTTCGTCCGTTCCGCCGGGCAATCCCAACTGCCATCACAGTTACACGTGCAATCGTACTCATAACAGCCATCCACGTGCTTGAAACGTGAATTTCCCGGATGAACACGTCCAAAAGCCGTGCAGCTCGTGCAACCTTGAGAGTCGTCTGTACCACACGCGTTGTCGACAGACGGACAGTTCCAGCTTCCGTCACAGTTACACCTGCAATTGTACTCCTTGCATCCGGCCACGTGACTGAAGTCCGTTTCCGGCTGTATAAACTTCTGGAAAGCGTAGCATCGTACACAATCCTCCTGGGCTGCGGCCTCTGTATGGAGAGACAAGCCACATGACAGTAAAACATGGTTTAGAAGTCACCTGCACTTAAAGGTCAAATTGTTTCACTGAAATTTCAGACCCTTGTAAAAGATGTTCAGTTAAATATACAGCCATTAAGCGGTCAAGGGAACAAGAGAAAGTGACCGCTAAAAAGAAGTGACCGCTACATGATTTTTAGTTTTATGTCACAAAATGCTAGTTTGGTCATATTAAAATTGACCGCTAAATACAAGTTGACCGCTTAGTAAAGGTGGTCGCTCATACAGGTTCAGCTGTAAATGCATTTTGTCGGTCTACTAATTAGGTAAACCAAATTGTTTTAAGCGACCATTATTAGAGGAACCTGTGTTAGCAGCCATCTGTATCTAGCAGTCAAATGGGTTAAATCAAGCTTTTACATTCACCCAAAAAATGTTTGTATTGCACAGTCAAATACACTGTGGGTCACCTGCTCAGAGTAGCCGATATGTTTTATGCGACGTCTGTGTGAATAGACAAACAACATTTCTGGCCACCCCTTGTAAACAGTAACATGTACCAAAAAACTCAAATTCTATCAGCTTATATATAACCTCTCCACAGCACTAAATCTTTAGTAGCTGGCATGGAGACTAAATGAATATAAAGATAGCTGTTTTCAAGTATAATAACCACCTGGGGTGGGTGGGGGCGGGCTGCTGAGTGACACACAGCGGTGAGGCACATCAATCTCATGCATTAATGTTCTCTACGAAATTCAAAGAGTGGACATGGAGATTAGATGCAGTTTAAAGTTACGTTCGTGTATACTACCACTTTAGTGTCAAACTAAATCTCAAACACAGTGGATAAACGAGTCTGCTTCCTGTTTTCGCAAGAAAGGTACAAGTAAAAAGATATAGGCTCCCAAGAAAAGTACTGTGATCGGAAGTAGTAAGTGCTTGAAATCGCAAAACAGGGTATACGTTGAATTGTAAAGGCTTGCAAGACATGGTACAGTGATTTCGTTTATCCACGGTATACCTGTCCCTTTATACCCTGATCGTCACCCTACCTTTAACAGTATTTGACACAGTGGATAAACGAAATACAGAAATTATCAGAAACATTCTCAAACCTTCATCTACATAGACAATAAGATTATTGCAGCTTTAAGTCCAACTGGAAACAAACTACCATGTTGGATTGAATAGCAATGGTTCCAAAGCATACATTGTCACAGTAATGCCTATTTACTGGATCCTTAGGCTCCCATAAACAAATGTCAAATGTGATTTAATGCCTTAAAGTTCTATATTTATTATTTTGCCAAAATTATCTGTTGTGTTGAATCTATATTTAGACTAGATCATATTATCTGCAGCCACAGTTTTGAAAAGAATAAAGGATTTTATACCAGCATTCTTAGTCATGTTTATGCGTCCTTACAGTATTGTTACGATAGGGTAGGGGCTGGCGTGAAGGAGGTCTCGTGAACTCACATCCATCATAAGCACATCCACCATGTTGAAAAAAGTAACCATTCTTTTGACAATAGTGTCACATGACAGGAATATTTGATTCTAACACGAAGTAACACTTGAATGATCTGGAGTGTGGGTCATGTCCTTGATTCCATTCATAAGTTGCATATGGAAGCTATGACGTTATTTGTACTCAGTGCTGTGATGCTGATGTTGATTCTACCTGTTGGTTATTACATACCTTAAGGGTTCAGTTGTTCTTGAGATCAAGTATTAGTAGTACATTTAGAAATGTTCTTGGAGGAACTTTTGGAAGGATAAACCTATTGGAATAGTATGTCAGTTTGGTTTCTGGTTGAACTATGTTTTGGGTTGATGAGTAAGTCATGACATACTTTGCAGTCACGTGTCTAGCAGTAAGTCATCACATTGCCTGACTCAACATAGTACTCACTTATGGATTAGACAATAATCAAAGAACTGAGAGCCCTAATGTTGCGCTCAGTATAAACTGGAACAGTAAAGGAGAAAGTGTGGCTTGTAATTTGGAGCCGTTTTATTATGATGACCAGGGGTAAAAGCTGTAAAGTTGGTGAACGTACCCAAGGCATGAAACTTAGACTGTAAAATGCATTTACTTTTTTAGCTTCAATTTTTCATATGGTGGCCATCTTTACCGCCATCTTGGTTTTCTCGGAACGCCACCATTTAGCCAGTTTATGCCGGCAGTTTCATAAACTACAAACTCTGGCGGACATTTTGATATATAACACAGCTTATTGCAATACCTGTCCCACCTACCCCTATTTTTAAGCAACTTTTTTATTCATTGTCACCATACCATTAAGTTTCGTTGACATTGGAAATCGTTACATCTATAAGGAAGTCGATAATCAAAACTCTGTTACTTCGTTATTTTTTGCCGAGATTACAATTCTTTTCATTCTGTAATGAAGTCAATAATTAAAATTCTATAAGTGTAAATCTTTTTTATTTTTTTTTTTTTTTTTTAATTTTTTTTTTTTTTTTTAACATTGGAATTTGTTGAAGCGATATTTAAGTCGATTCCTTTGGACGATACGATAATTATTGGAAAATATATAAATTTAGCAAACAAAAAGAAAGGAAGAAAACACACACACACACACATATTAACCCCCCCCCCCCCACACACACACACACCACTTAAAGAGCGTAAACATACTACGTTGCAACTCTTTGTCTACGCAACGCGCCGTTTGTCTGTACCTCTTTCCAGACAACACTACCCTAGGTCGTTGACTTTTTGACAAGTGATATAAACCACGTGACATAATTCCTCCACATGGGCGACAATCACGAGCGCACGAGCTCTTATTACTTGTAGTATCTGTTAAGATGATATCAGAGCCGGGAAACTGTTTAATTCCAGACTCGAATCCTTCTCAAGTTACATAACGCAGTCACAGATAAACCGTCTCGAGTAGACATAATATAGCTTCAAGTTGGCCCAGTAATCAAATTAACAATGCCATAGCGTATAGTTAATCGAGTAATATAAAAAGATAAAAAGATAAACATACATATTTATTGTGTATGCATTTTTCTTGTGACCTAATTTTTCTGTTAATTTGACCGAGGTAAAAGGTATCTGATGACGACAAGAGAACGTGTATCTTTAAATAAACAAAGTCAGCACTTTTTGTTTTGCAAGGATTTATAATGGTAAATAGTCCTGGCTTGGTACTAAATTTAAACTAATATGTGCGCTTTCAAAGTCTTACTATGCATTTTCCGAGCATCCCAGCCATTCTCTCTCTCTCTCTCTTTCGGTAACGGTCTCTCTTTCAATCTCCATACTGCCTCGCGCTAACATACATATCCCATTCTCTCTCTCTATAACCCACCAACATTTTACGCACTCTCTCTCTCTCTCTCTCTCTCTCTTTCGGTAACGGTCTCTCTTTCAATCTCCATACTGCCTCGCGCTAACATACATATCCCATTCTCTCTCTCTATAATCCCACACCAACACATTTTACGCACTCTCTCTCTCTCTCTCTCTCTCTCTCTCTCTCTGTATGCACTATTCCTTTTATACGCAAAACATCAACTTCCACCGTTCACTGAATTCGTTGAGTCACACAAAGGCTGCAGTTCTGAGTTAAACAGCTATTTTGAATGCAATGAAAATAACCTTATAATATTCATTCTCATCTCAAATTGCAGAATAACGCGTGTGACATTTAATACATCACTAAATCTCCTTTCCTTGCTACCATTTTCAAGTCATTAAACTTCAGTTTGTACCATCATTAAAGAAGAAAAAAATAACAATGTTGATATCATGCCATCTGCTAAATATTCTCTGTGTGTGTGTGTGTGTGTGTGTGTGTTATTGATACACGTATTTTAGGATTATATTACAGGTCTATGTTTACGGCAGGCAGATCTAAGTGCCAGTTGATGTCAGGGTTTTCCATATCAAATTATTTAGCTACTTTACACTGAATTATCATTCTGTTGATGTTTTTGTTTGCGTGATTTAGGGGTGTTGCCACCCACCCCTCCCCACCCCCCACACACCATAACAATTATTTTCTACTCCCTATATATATATGAAGTATTTGATACCTAAATCTAAAACAAACGCTAATATTATATACTCAAAGGAAAAAGAAACGCAGGGTAAATTTTGTGTCAGTTTTAAATAGGAAGTATTCAACAGTATTACAGTTTAAATTATTTTGATAAAGATTTCTTTTCAAACAAAATAAATGCTTTAGAATGAGATGGGGTCTATCATATGAGATTTATTGCAAAAAAAACAAACAAAAAAAACTTGAGTCTGGCTACTATATATTGTAGTTACCCTGAGTTTCTTTTTCCTTTGAGTATATATATATGTGCCTCAAAGGGCGTTTCCCACTTCAAAATAGATAATTAAATACATTAAATAATGAAATCGAAATGTGCGCCCATTTTCAAGAATAATCGATTTTCCGGAAATACACGAGTATTTACGAATCCAGCCGATGATCAGACGTCTGACTAATTATTTACATATGACGGGTGCCAGCTTGTTGGAGCGTCAATCGGCAGCCGAAAATTCTTCCAGAAGATGTGATACTGCGATATGCCATTCTTAATTTTCTCTCCCGAATGATAATTAGTTCTCTTCAGTGTGTCTTGCCAGCAATCGTGCTTCTGGTTCCATAAGGTACTTCATTTTTTTTTTTTTTTTTTTTTTTTTAAGTATGTCACGAGGAACTGATTTTGTACGCGTACTACATGTATTATATTAACTTTACGTTGTTCAATTTTGCATGAAAGAACAAAACAGACTCGACCCCTTCTCCCAATACTTAACGCTAAGTAATATTTTACTTACCCAGTGATGTAGAAACGCATTCCGCCATTCCGATTATACGAAATATTCAAGTATATGGCTAATTTGACGTGAATCTTTATCTAAATATCTAACAATAGTTATAAAGAAATTCAATGTTTGGGTGTTTGTATCAGAAAAATAAGAATATTGGAATTCGATCCTAAGTATTTAAGTACAGTTGTACCTGTATAAGCGACCACCTGTATATAGCGGTCAATTTAATATTACCAAACTATAGCATTTTTATATATCTAACCTTCATTTAGCGACCATCTCTGTTCAGCGGCCCACTTTCTCCTGTTTCCTTGACTGGCCGTTTAGGACAGGTTTGGCTGTATTACTTAGCACTGAGTAAGGTTGTCAGAATTCGAGCCTGTACTTTTATGAATTAGGACGCAAAACGAGCCCATCCACGACTGGAAGTTACATTCATTTGAGTACTTTGGAGAGACGGGGTCAGTATTTATATTGGGGAAATTAAGTTTCAATTATTTACGGAAATATTGTAGACGTTGAAACTGCAAATTCCCAGTGTAAAATTGCTACTGGTGTAAATAAACTCTTGTTATATTTATAGCAATTCTAAATTTGAAATGCGGGGACAGTAGATGACTGGACTAAGTATAAAAGCAGTAAAACTGTTTGATCAGCCTGAGCAATCAAAATTCTAATTATCTATAATACATGAACATGCAAATATTTCTAATTATCTATAATACATGAACATGCAAATATAATGCGGATGTAAATAAAAAACTGAAAAGAGTTCAAACGAGTTCCTACCAAAATATTGTCACTCTCTAAATTTATTCATTTCTTGAGTGTTGATTCATTTATTTTGTTTATCAATTAATTCTTGTGTTAATCTATTCATTTTTTATTCATTTTGATTATTTTGATTAACAATTAATAAATTAATTCATTGCCGTTTGATTGCATCCTAGTTTAGCTATGTGTGAATAAATGGGGAAAATAGTTAAACAGCCGAAGGTATATCAAACTTAATGTACTTTTTTAAATAATCAATTAATCAATCAACCAAAAGTTACATCAAGTTTATTTAATCAATTAATAATCAAAATTGAGATGTAACTTTTTTAATTAATTACTTAAAAGTTACACCAAGTTTAGCTAATTAATTAATTAATCAATTAATTAATAAATTGATTTACTTGAGTGAGTGCGCCTTAGTTTAAAGCGGTGAGCAACTAGTAAAAACCAGATGTGACTGCACATAGAAGACCTCTCTTCATATTACATTCAAAAGTAGCGTATAACAGTTGTATTATATTTGCAGTCAGCATCTCGCATGGCCGTGCTTATAAAAGATTTACTCAATAGAACTAAGTGAATAAACATGTTGCATAAACATAGGCACGTGACGTGCATACATTGGGCATGGTGCATGTTTATATGATAGGAGGGGAAGGGAGATGCTCGGAATAAGATGGTATCTCCCCCGGGCACGGTGTTGACGGAGGGGAAGACCTTGTCCGACCCCCTGCAACTATCACATGTGATTACCCGTATCATCGCATCATCGCGTATCACGAGATCTGAGAGAGACCACCTCCACACGCGGAGGAAAGGGTCGGTCGTGCGGTGCAATAATTACAAGAGCATGGTCCAGCGTGGGTTGAAAGCTCTCGCGGTCCGTTTGATAACTTGTACTCTCTCAGGAGGATGTTTTATATGGAAAAGTACAAGTGAAACAAATATAAATACATTTGTTTAATTGTGTGTGTGTGTGTGTGTGTGTGTGTGTGAGAGAGAGAGAGAGAGAGAGAGAGAGAGAATAAATGTTTTCTAGAAAAAATGATTATTATATTCAAAAAAGGATACTGGTTGATATTGTATATAAATGTGTAATTTATATTACAGAGAGAGATGGTGATATTCTTTTAGAAGAGCACATTAAAGAGCGATACGTATAAAACAGAGAGAAAGGGGGGGGGGAGGCGTTTAATGGAGTTATGGAGAAGCGAGACTCAAGTATGCATATTTTGTTATTAAGGACACACACACACACACACAGAATATATAATGTATCACGTGAGCTCATATCGAGACATTTTCTGTCTTTCTCTCTATCTTTCTCTATATATCTTATATTTAAAATGAATTTATTTATGTATTGACATTACCCCAAGATTTTGCGAGAAAAAAGAAATATCTGGGAAAATAATTCTCTCTCTTGTAAATCATATAAGAGACATTGTCTATAAATACAAAATGTATTTATGATAAGTTTATTTGTGTATTAACACAATATAGTCTGAGAATTAGGGAGAGAGAAATGCGTGGGAAAATAATTTTCTCTCTTGTGTGTCAGTAAGTAATAAACATACATGTAAAACGCATTGCCCGGGACAACAACGAGTCACTGTTCCGCAAAAAAAGAGAGGAAAAAAACACTTATCACAATAACAAGCGAGCAAAGAAAAGACAGAATGATGTTTACAGAGCGCATGGTGTTCTTATGCCTCCTTACTGAACATCTGGTTTGCAGTGCAATGATTCAGCTAAGACATGAACTGTAAACTGATTCTACTGACATGCTTAGAAATAGACCTAGTTACTTTGTCAATGCTCTAGAATTATTCATACCAAGAAAAACACAATATTATTTTACCTTTAGGCGTAAAACACTAAAACAAAATAGAGGATGTTTGTTTGTTTTGATTGGCTATTGAATATATTTCATCTCCAAGTTAAACAACTTTAACATTTTGACTCACGCATACTTTTCATACATTTACTTTTAATACGTTCAAGATGAAATATATTTCATATCCACTCAAAAGAAACACATTTTTCTTTATTTTAAGCTTACTGCTAATAAAAGAATGAAACTTTTTTGTGTAGACCTATATCACTCATACTGCGAGACATGGATCTTATCTAACTGACAGAACCCGGTATTTCATCAGTTAACATTTTTTCTTATATCTCGACAAGTGAAGGAAAATACGCCCTTAGGATAAAATCAGAAAATGTTTGTTTCATGCTATTCTATTCTTTAATATTTTTTATGATGTACTTCTCTCTCTCTCTTTCTCTCTCTCTTTCTGTCTCTCGTGTTTTTGAATTTCCCCATGGGGGACCCTACATAGTACGACATAGCTCTATTTACTTTTTTTTTTTTTACCCGGCTCAGTAAACGCAGTATTACATTAAAATAGGCGTGCAGGGAAACTCAAGTCATCATAAAAATGATATCATTTTATATCTTCTGGTGTATGATACAAATTATCATTCATCCCTATTCATCTGTCTGTTTCACCGAAAACATAGCATAATAAAACAATGCAGTAAAATATTGTACTTTTGAAATCACTGTTTTCTGAGAATCCATGCGATATATTGCGAGTATATGAATGTTTAGATGAAATATGAATAAATTGTTTGTGTGTTTACTTCTTTGCCTAAAATAATAACACCAATGATGATGATATGTGTAAATGCACATAAACAAGAATTAAGTACGTTTAGTCAAGTAAACATTTACAGGGAAAACAAAACATTACTGTATCATCATCCAAGAGAAGGCAGAATAAGTGCCAGTAAAATTAGGTGGGAATATATATTAATACTACCGTATCGTTTGTGTATTTTGTTTTTTAATGCCTAGTATGTACGTACAATGTCCCATATGTAGCACAACCCAATGGTGCACATTTGATGTAGGGAAATGTGATGTTGTTTATTTTGTTGTTGTTTTTACCTTTGTTGGCTTTTATTGCTGTTTTTTTTTTTTTTGTATAAATAAAAATTTCCAATAGATTTTGACGATGACATTTGGATTAACTTGACGATAATGGTGCTAATGATAATGTAGAGACAACTTCTATATAGAATAAAAAAAATTCTATATAAACTATATACATTAATGATACAATTATGATGCTGTGAAACCTTAAATTTAAAACCCTCTATTAAAAAATATTCGAACAATCGGAGTTCGAAAATCGAAGTAAAATTAAAATCGACTTACGTGCTATCAGTGTACTGGTGAAGATGACTATCACAGGAAACAGGACACGACATTCTGTAATAAAATAATATCCTTATAACCGATTATTGAAAGCATTCTTACATAGTAAAGCGATGAGTTTCCAAGTAGCGTTTATCCGAATACCACGCCTAGTTCGAAATATGTTCCTAGTCACGACACAAGCTCAATAACATCCCCATGAAACTATATATACAGTTATGTTATCTCGGTTATCCGAAATTATCGAATTTCCGAATCATTTATTCAGTCTCCAAAATCCGAGTGGTTTTGCTTCACTGACTAAACTTCGAATTTCTAAAGTTTTTATATATTGATTCACCTAATCCTCGAAACATTCTAGTTTGTTTTTTATTCACTCACCCAGTCTTCGAAATTTCGAGGTTTGTATATTTACCAACTCAGTCCTTTCAATATTCACTCAGTCCTCGAAATTTCGGATTTTCTGTGTAGAAGAATCTCACATACATATCTCCTTGATATCTAGACCAGCTTTTTTAAGACCACCTGAATATTCAGACCAACTGATGGTCTTATAATTGTTTTTGTTTTTTTCCTCTAGTATGGCTCCTTTGCATTAATATGTATTGAAAGTTATGTGTAAACCAAATTGGTCCATATGCAAATAATATTAATTATGATAAAAAAGTAAAAAAACAACAACAACAAACAAACAAAAAAAACAACAACAAAAAAACAAAAAAAAACAACAGATAATGAGGCCAATTTAAAAGTGATAATATAATGGTGATAGTAATAATTCATTAAGAATAACAAAATGCATGTGTAAAATGGAAATGAAAGAAAGTGAGTATAAACGTGTTTTAAATTAAAATAAAATCATTCTTGCACAAGAAATGTAAATAATTTCCGGCATTTGATTTCTGAATTCAAAAAAGCTTTTCTTACGAAAATAAAACGAATTCCTTTACTGAAGAGACGTCAAGCCTTTTCTTGTTCCTTAAACTTGAAGAAACAACTAATTGTTTTAACAACAATTCTTTTATTTCCGTTTTAAATGCATTACCGATAAACTAATAATGTATCTTGCATATTTAGAGAAGAGTGAAAGATTCCAGAAACTTAAAAAATGTGACATACATGTGCCTAAAACTCTTAAGTGATAAAGCTAACAAAAGTATAGGTAAAATGTATAAACATTATAATAGATAAATTTATTAGTAATTAATTAATCAATCAAATAAATGGCTATTTAATTATACTGTGATAAAATTGATTTAATTTGATAACGTGCTCTGTAGCCAAACTTAATGTACATAAATTGAATAAAAATGAATTAGCAAAGGAATTTGAGGAGGGATTCAGTACATTGCAATTTGAACGATTGGGATGGATACACAACATTGTTCATGATGTTTAAATATAATGCATTATACAACAATCAGAAAAAAGAAAACAAAACAAAGACTATGTTAAAGTCTTTATTTAAAACATTTGCAATATTACTTTAAGAATCACAAAAATAAACACTCATCAGAATGTCATGTTATGAAAACATTTCCCCTAATTATATATCAATACCAAGCTCCCCAACAACAAACAAAATGCAAAATGCAAAATAAACAAATTAAACTCACCATCTTGGGAACGTATTATAATAAAACAAAACAAAAACGAGTAAAAATTCTCAGAGTTATGAATTTCACAGCTCCCGGTTCGCTGTAGCTAGGAGCCGAGCTTCTCCATTGTTGTAAATGAGGGAAACTTTCTCCGCTAGGGTTTATTGTTCTTGTACCGGTAATGTGGCAGGCAATTGCCGATGTGAGATAAATGATGGAGGAGAAGATGCAGACAGAGAGGGAGATAAGAGCACTTCGGTATTTATCGTGCATTTCCGGTTATGTCCGTACAGTTATATACGTATCAAAGCCAAATTATTTAAGTCATGTGTAGTTATATATTACATTATATGAATGACGTATGCAAATACTTAAAGAAATATGGATAGAAATATTAATTAAAAGGGAACACATATAATCGTACAAATGAGTAGTAATTCAACATATTAGTAATTATATTATTAAATTATTTTATCATTGTAACTGGAAGTCCTTATGAGAAAGAAAAATAACTTGGAATCAGCCCGGATGATGAAGACAGCGAGGACGACAATGATGATGATGATGATGATGATGGTGATGATGATGATGATGATGGAGGCGGTGGTGGTGGAGGTGGTGGTAAAATAACCCTAACATATGAAGGTAAGTAGAAGATAGTGAGGGAGAAAGACATTGGCGTTTCAGAATACATGTGTATGGTTATTTTCGATGGGTTTAACGTCCCAACGACAGTTTTTCAGCCATAGTGCTGCCACGCTGTAGTATCACGCCGTAGACATGTGGCATGATACCACACCTAGTCACGTTATCCTGACACCGGGCCAACCATTCCTGGGACTACTCTTATATGTTGGGTCTCAGGCAAGGGAGCTGGACAAGTGATAACATACATAACCGCGAATGCAAAGGTTGTGGGTCCGAACCCGCTGGTGGTTCCATGGTCTATCCTTGTGCAAAGTTCTGGTTCAACCAAGGAAACGTCGAGAAATATTAATTTAAGATGTAGAAACTGGTGTGTGTGTGTGTTTAAATTTATAAAAAAGGGGGGGGGGAATGCAAAAGGTTGAAACGAGCACTAACTCGGAAGACATCTTGCCTTCTATTAAAATGCACAATTGCGCAAAGATCGATGGAAAATATAGAAAGAAGAGGTCCTTGTATGACCTTAGGTATGTTAAGTGTTCAAGCCAAGTGTTTCTATTTCTAACTTTAAGTTCTTTATCTAGAAGTAGAAGTACGTCTCGTGTACACGAAGAGGGAAAAAAATTTATTCACTGACCTTCCATCCCCCCCCCCTCCCTTATTTTGGAAAAATGAATTCACTAATAAATGTACCAACGAAATAACCTTAATTTCATAATCAACCGAATTTAATATCAACGGAAATTCCTAATTATACAGTAAATGAAGTGGGTTTTTTTTTTTTTTGCCTGGTGTTAAGGATTAATCGACTGTGTTTCAGGCATTTTTGGACAAGATACAGATAAAGTGTGCAGCCTCACTCCAGTATCACGCCGTAGAATTTTTTTTTTTTTTTTTTTTTTTTTTGTGGTATCATACCTCAATCAGTCACGTCCTGAAGCTAGCCCGACCAGTCCTGGATATAACGCTGTGATTATTGTGCCAAGCAAGGGAGATAAATAAATACCATTTTTAACGACACAGTATGTCGCGGCAGTGGATCGAATCCACGATCTCCCGGACGCCCAAACGGCTCAACTTCCGGGACAGTTGTGGTGAAGATGTAAGTCAACTAATCACTAAACTCAATAACTTGTCCAGTCGGATATGGACTCCTGTCTATGTAAAAATGGATTCCTTGGCCGTTTACATGGTACGTTTCCAGTCTGTGTTGTAGCCTTAATTATCTAATGTCGAAATGGATTATACAGGATAAGAAATATTAATTATAAAAGCTAGAGCATTTTATGTTATTACATATAAAACAACATGAAACATTTTACAAACACCCATCACATCGGACATCTGAAGGTAAAGTCCCTGTAATGGTTCCGCTACGTCTTGGACCACTTAACCTCTACCAAGATAACCAAGATAAAAAAAAATGAAATATTAGGAAGCCTTGGTTATCTCCGTGAAAGGCCATGAGGTCCGGAATGTAGCGGAACCATTACAGGGACTCAAGTCAACTAACGCCGTAGTCTACGTGGTAACATTCCCGACTACTGACCTTCCCAGTCGCAAAGTACAGGTCCAACCCAGTAACCGCCGAGAGGAATTATTGTAAGAATTTGTTTCTCAATCGACGTAAAATAAATGAGTTTATCTTAACCTTTTCAACAAAAAATATATAGTACATGGAATACAGTTCATGTTTAATGACCATAATATTATGCTTCTAAAAGCAGTGCATATTCTTCGGACAGGAAAGCAAAGTGTATGCTACAGATTTGTTACGAGATGCAGTTGACGACAATGTTACTACAATGCATAAATAGGAAAGAATCTTTTACTTAACGGGCGTGCTCGATTGGCCAGTCGGAACTGCACCAGAATTGAATTCCGATTCTTCTAGAGATTTTACCAAACGAGTGGATATATGTCGGAACTGAATGTATAGACAAAAAATGGCGACTAAACTTCTCCTTTTCGACGAAGTTCTTGACAGTTCTTCTGACGACTGCGAGGACAATGCATTCCCAGCAGTAATTTTGCCGGCTGTCGCTGCCGCTGTGTAAGTGAATGGTTTATTTAGAGTGTAACGGAAATTCCACTTGTTTATATTTTGTGCTGAGCGTCAAGTAAAGAATAACGTCCCCGTCAGTTAGTACCAGTCGTGATTAACGTCCAAACTCCCCGCAGTGGTTACTTCCCCCTGTCAGTGAAGAAAACCGCTGCCTCCACGAGTTGAATTTTATTCAATATTGAATTTTTATTCGAGTATTTCATATCTGTTCAGTTGTATTTCTTTGAAATAACATTGATTATGCTTAAAATAAAAGCAAATGATAGCATTTCATTGAAAATAAACACTGTCACATGACCTTAATTATACCCAATCGTCATGTGGTTTAGCTGGTGGCAGTTGTTAAGCAGCGTAGCGTGACGTACATGTAACCTGTGCGAGGAATGTGGAATACGACAAGCGTGTAGACCGGTTCACTTCCTATTTATCTCAGATTAAAATTTAAAGTTTTTTACAGTTTATTCATTCATTTTGCATTGTTGTATTATCAAATCATTAAGACCCTTTTTTTAATTGTATGGCTATTGCTGTTTGATCAATTTGTTTTGAGTCCAGCAAAAAACTTCTTTCTTTTTTGTTACAGCATTCGAGAGGACAGATGTCGAGTGGAAAGGTATGCTGAGGATGTGGTTCCGAATTACTCTGACATCTGCTTTCAAAGGCATTTCCGACTGTCCAGAGACACATTCGACACAATATATAATCATTTAAAAGACTGTCCAGAGTTTGCCGTGACTAAAGGACATGGAGGACGACAAGCAATTTCTGTCAAAAAACAGCTAATGATTACATTGTGGTACTTGGGAACACTTGATACAATACACCGTATCTCAGATAGGTTTGGAGTTTCAGAGAGTACCATCTTACACTCCAGAGACTCTGTTATTGCAGCTGTTATAACACACATGAGAACAAAAATTATAAAGTGGCCTACTCCTGAAGAAAAACAAGTTATTAAAGACCATTATGAAAGAAAAAGTGGATTCCCTGGTGTTGTTGGGAGTTTAGACGGAACCCATATTAAGATAAGTTCACCAAGAGAAAACCAAAAGTCCTACATTAATCGAAAGGGATTTCATTCCATCCAACTGCAGTCAGTATGTAGAGAAGACCTTACGTTCACACACTGCTTTACTGGCTTCCCAGGCAGTTGCCACGATTCAAGATCATTGAAAAATTCAGATTTATGGGATCATGGACAGGAGCTATGTGGGGATGATCACATCTTGGCTGATGGTGGATATCCACTACAGAACTGGTTATTAACACCCTACAGGGATAATGGACACTTAACACCTAGTCAGAGACATTTCAATTATGTGTTGTCTTCAAATCGAGTGACTATAGAACGAGCTTTTGGACTCTTAAAGGGAAGGTTTCCACGCCTAACCCACTTAGTGGTTAACAAGGTAGAGTCAGCAGTGGATATTATTATGGTCTGTTGTGTCTTCCACAACGTTTGTATTCAGCAATCAGATATTATAGATGAATTTATGCAAAGAGACAGAGATGCTCTCAGGTTAAATGTTGTTCATGGACACCAACTTCCTGCACAAGGTGTTTTCAAGAGGGACAGGATAGCAGCCAACTTACCATAAAGGAGAAAAATAAACAATACAAACTAACATCTGCAGGTTTTCTGACCTTTACTTCTAATTAACAAATAAAAAAAATCTTGTACTTTCAAGCATTAATAAAAATAAATATAACAACAAAACTGAGTGTCTTATAACTGTCAAATGTAAGAACTAGTAGCACCGAATTGTGACTAAAACCAGTACTTCAACATACAAATCTATACTTCACAAGTATTTATGAATACATATGCAATTTATAATAACCTTGGTGAGCTCAACGACAAAATAGCATTTGTTGCTTAAAAGAAATACCATCATTGTTAAACATAAGGTATTGTAACCCTTTAGTTTGAAGGGTTTCATTGATACTGTTTTCATAATTTTTTTAATAATGCAAGTGCTCAGCCATATATGCATTAATTTTATACTGTCTTATGACAAAATACTATTGTTGATGTCTAAAACTCTAAATAACCCAAAGTGACCTTGACCCAACTTTGTTAAAACAATCCCAATGTCTTTATAAGATACCTACACACTAGCTAAAATCTTTTTATGCCCGACTTTACTTTGTTTATAAAAATGGTTTATACAACTTTACAATATCAAAGGTACTGATTTAACATTAATTGCATGTACAAAATGTGATGTTTACATAAAATAACATGTAAGAAAAAATACAAACTATCACAGAATCAGTTGATATGAGTATCAGTAATCTCTGCACACATACCAACAAGAAGACATATGTTGCAGTGGTATAATATCAAACAAACAAATGGCAATTTAAACAAGAGTAAAATGATAGAGAACATGATTGAGCATAAAATGGAATTTCAATGCCTTCAAAGTTCCATATAAGCAACTTTACATTTTGGTCTTTACCAAAAAAAGTTTTTATTAAAGTATTTAATTTTGAGTATAACATAATACAACAATGTCAGTTATGTTATATTATGAACAGTTTCATAAACAGGAACTTTTTTTAATTTAACAAATTACAACTGTCTTTACCAACCACGCCCCAAATGCAAGACATTTAAATGTCAAATTACTGGGCTCCCATTTCATTTTTTCAAATCATTAGCTAGACTTCTCAAAATGTCCATTTTCTCTTGATGCATTCTTCTTTTCTCTTCAAGTTCTTGCTGATGTTTCTCTTCCTGCTTGCTAACATATGATTCTAAAAACTGAACAATCTCTGAAGCCTGTGATTTACGGCGCTTGACAGGCTTTGGTTTACTAGAACTAGATGCACATTCTGTTTCAGAATCAGATTCACTGGACTTCCTTGCAGATGTACTTGTATCTAAGCTTGGAGATTTACTTGTATCTAGGGATGTACTGCTCAGTGTGGTCTTTGGTGAAACGGCTGGATCTTTTCCTAAAATCTGATCAAGTTCTGCATAGTACGGACAGTCTTTTCTCCCAGCACCTAAAATGTAACATTGTTA
Organism: Solen grandis; assembly: GCA_021229015.1. NCBI lineage: Eukaryota > Metazoa > Mollusca > Bivalvia > Adapedonta > Solenidae > Solen > Solen grandis. The sequence continues at coordinate 35,920,867 of CM037791.1, forward strand.
AGGGGGGATATTAATAGCCCCTTACCTCATAAATACGCTTTTTGACGCCCTTAAAAGGTATCATATAAAGTCTGGTCTGTAGAAAGACACAGTTATAACTTGCAGGCTGGTCTGGTTTATGCTGTTTGCATCTATAGGGCTTTTTATGGTGTCCTGTATGAGGTAAAGGGCTTAGATAATGTTACATTTATCTTCAGTTGGTTAATTAATCTTTTACCTGATATAGGAATCAATAAAATTGTGAATCGCATAAACCAGATCAGCATGAATGTAACTTGCAAGCTGATCAGGTTTTATATTGTTCGCTGCTCAAAACTCCTTTAGATGAATTTTCAATAAGGAATCCTAATCAGACTTACTTATATCTTCATACTGTTAGGATATATACTGTGTGTATGAAGGGTGTCAAAAGGCATATATATGGGGTAAATGGTTAAAATAATATAAGTTATGAATGCAATTGCATGTCTCTGAGTGTGTGTTGTTTACCGTCGCTTCGACAGTATTTCAGTCATATAAGCAACGTCCAGCTAATTACACGGGGGACCAATGTACAAGGCACAGTCGTCACCCAGGTAGAACCGCCGACCTACCGCAAGTCAGCTGGAAGGCTTCCTCACTTGAAAAATCTGAATTTCCGTCCGGGATTCGAACCAATACAATATGAAGACATTTATATAAGCGTTAGTTAATTCAATAATAAAAAAACTGTATGCAGTATATAGACCTATCAATAATGTGCTAACAAACTGCACAAACTTACCTGATTTCCTTTTTCCATCCTTAACCTCCTTGTATACCCTGCAGAGTGTTTTCCATCGTCCACCTACTTGGCCTTCTGTGAAATTATACCCAGCATCGCTTAGTTTCCCAGAAATTTTTCGCCAAAGTGCGTTTTTTCTAAGTTTTCCTGCATCAAGCAAATCTTTTGTTTTTCTGTACTCGTCTAACAGTAGAAGAGTTGGAGCTTTGGCCCACACGTCCATCTGAGATTGACTGGCAATTGGGGACGTTGTTTCGAGCTTGTTATTGTTGTTCTCATCTGACACATGTGATTCATCTGAAAGATGTGACATTTTTAATTTGTGTGAAATTTAAACTGGTATCGTTCTACACGTCTTAGGGCATTAAATATATCTATTAAATAAAGGAATATACTAATTTACGTTAATTATAGTAGCTTTAGTTAAGTATTATTGATGTTTTGGAGTTAACACAATCACTGTGAAATGTGGTTAAAATGATTAATCATACAGCGATGTCCAGCTAATTAAGGGCAGATGATAACCCTAGTGCACAGAGGCACCCGGGTAGAACCACCTACCTACCGCAAGCCAGCTGGAAGCTGCCTCACATGAAAAATCCGAGTGTCCCTGCCACAGCACAAACTCACAGCAGTAATGAGCTGTTAATCAGTTTGAAATAATAATATGGCTAAGCTATAATTGGTCAATGTTAGTTGTCTTTTCATCAAAGTTCAAGATTAAGCCTTGTCAACTGTTACATTTACATACCTTATTGAGTAATTTAGAGGAAATTAAATTAGGCATTTGTTTTCTTACGGCAATATAATAAACCTATTATTTGTATTGTCATATATATACTTTCTAAAGAAAGCAAATATAAGTTACCATTGGTAGTGTGACAAATAACTTTGTCGAACTCCTCCAGGTCTATTAATGTCACCATTAACCAGGGATTGATCTGCTCTACTGCCAGTTTTCCACCTTCTGTTAAATTGTCTAAAACTTCAGGGTAAACAGTGGTACGGAAATCTCGGACTATCACTGGAACACCTGGCATGAACTTTCGGAACTTCTCTCCGCTTTCATAAGTGGCAACTAGGTACGCCTCTTGAGTTTCTTCACTGATATGCTTCCAAAACATTTCAGGAATATGATCCTTAATTGGGCCAATACATGGATCTGAAACTAAAGAGAAGAGGGAGACAATATAAAAGATGTGCCTTATCACTTATTATTATATATAGGAAAAATCCTGAATGCGTGTAATATTTATCATATTAAAATCCTGTTATGTGTATAGTATCAGGGACTTGCTGCGTTGCAATTGTATTTTCTTACAAATTCAACCCTAGGATCTAGCAACGTGACAAACGACTGGCCTCGTGACAGTTGCATGTCACTTTCAACTGTCGGTACAGTACATATTTTGCGTTGATATGTTTTTTTTCAATATATTTATACCAAATTATTAAATTATTGTCATAGATAAGAGGGTTTTATTGCTTTTTCTACAACAATTGCTTACAAAACTCAGAACTCACATGTTTGCAGTAACGTGTCCGCCATTTTGGTTAGGTTTAAAACGCGGCTCAATTCTACTCACACCACCTGGTGCGCTGGAACAGGTAGAATTCTGTCGGCACACTGTTCTGGCGTACTCGATTGGAATTCTCTCTGTTCTAATATTTGGAATTTCCAATCAAGCGCGCCCAACATCATTCAATTGTTTACAAAAATAACAAATTTGCATATTCCGCATACCTTCGTCAATTTTCCATAGACATTCCGAATGACTCCGTAAACGAATCATGAGTGCATCAATTGATGACGTAGCAGATAAACAAATAATGATTCGACGACGGTTTTTCAAATTCAAATTATTTCCGCTTTTTACAGATTGTCTCCGGGAATACTCGCCACAATTAGAGTATTTCGACATCCATCCAAAATACTAAATTGCGTAATTTGATCAACATTTTCAATACGTTTAACCTTATTTTTATAGTAGTTATTTGCACAGTATGTACCATTTGTGTCAGTCTACGATACGTCAATGTTACATTTTCTTTATATTGAAAATTGAATCATAATGAATCATAATATAATTATAATATAACTATAATAGCAATAATTTACACAATACAGATATTAACGTAAAAAGTTGTTAATCAAATATATTATATATATACAGGTAGTTGAACGCAAATTCTAATGTTTTAGAACTGGGTATCAAAGTGTATAAGATAAACATGTATATGAAGTAATTTATTTTATCATCAGGAGATAAAATCCATATCCCACCGTGTGAGTGATATAGATCTGCCGGAACTACTTTTTTATCTTGATAACTGGTATGTAGCAGCAGTAAGCATAAAATAAAAATGTGTTTGTTTTGAGTGGATATGGAATATATCTCATCTCGAAGTGATATGCGCTCGTGAAAATATTGCAATTGTATCACTTCTCGATGAGATATATTCCATATTCACCTAAAGCAAACAAATATCCTCTCTATATTATTATTACGGTGCAGTACGATGTACATTTCGTTATTAGAAAGCAATTCTTACTTAAAATTAGGAACATAACAAATCGAATCATGAATATTATTTTTTTTTAATAAATTTTTTTTTTTACAAAACATGTTTTTTTTTGCGCGGCTATATTTTTCGATAATTTAAGTAAAAATGTTCTCATAACAAAACAAATCATTAAATATTGCATATGTCGAGGTATCGCAGTCTGTCCAGGTTCACACGAGAGATGTGAATCATTCAGATGTACCTCAGGTCAAGTGAGCTCAAGTGGTATGCACCTCAAAGGATTTCAAGTTTCATTTGTTGCAGTACACACACAGATCATCAAAGTTATTAGTTTTGCACTCATTCGCAACCCACATCAATCCTGAGTAGGTGTCTACACAGTAACTTTTGAAAAAATTCGATCAACTTCGAAATTTGCGATTATTCGAGAACCGTTTGATATTCCGAGAACGTTGGAATATTCGATATGAATTTCCATGAACCTTGGAATTGTTCGATATTCCGAGAACCTTGCATTTTCTTCAATATATTGAGGGGGAGAGCGAAAGTAGGCTAATTGCTTATAAACACATGTGCACTTAGCCTAGTTTCGTCTCTCACTCCTCGATATTAACTTGATGCAAATACATGAAAAAACAAATACATATTGATTGATATACAGATTTGTTAATCACGTATCGATCGGATGTAAATGTATGTGTTGCTAAGGGTATATTGTACCGTGATAATATAAAATAATTTAATAGAATTTTCGATATAATCCGTCAAATAACACATGAACATACAGAGACACGAACTGTGACCTTAATAATTTATGCACTCATTCATTTATTTATTCTTTCATTCGCCCTTTTTTCTTGATTCATTTATGTGTCATATCATATCATATCATGCCACACAGTAACATACGATACAATACGAAAAATACCATAAGATACCATACCATACCATACGATGTAACGATACCATATACCAAACCAAACCAAACCCAAACAATACAATACCATACATACGATACCATACCATACCATACCATACCATACCATACCATACCATACCATACCATACGATACCATACCATACCATACCATACCATACCATACCATTTCATACGATACGATACGATACCATCAACACATATAATTTATAAGTTACTCACAAATGTTGACAAGGTAAACGTTGACATTTTAAGCGTTATTTTTTTCTTATATCAAAATAGAATTAGAATATTGGTATAAGGAGTTTTTGCTATGGTTGTATCATATTTCATTTAACTGTCAATTAAATGTTCCAATTGCGATTATACACCTTGCGGTGTGAGGCAATCTCTGATGATGATGATGTCAAAAGTTTTTTTGAAAGTAACACAAGTGAGTTTTACAACCGTGTTGAAATTACGAAACACCTATAATGGCGGAGAAAACAAACAGCGGAAATAGAAATGAAGTTATATGGTCGAAAATGGGTAATTTCACCCCAGATTTCTGGCTTCGGTTGCCCAGATTTTACTACGTTTTAAGATAATTATTTTAGAAATGACTGAAATATGCTAATTAGTGCTACATAGATGGAGATCAATTTTTTGTTTCCTTGGTCACGTCTGGACTTGAAATTAAAGTTCCTGAAAAACTCATTCTGCCAGTTTTGAACATTTATGTTTTCGTGATTGTTTTAATATCCAGGACAATGAAATTTGTCCAATTTTGCTATTGTGTTTAAATCTGGGAGGTGGTCGTACTGACACCTGCCAGTAATACCCGAAAGGGGAGTTTGTGCAGTATATATAGATAGATAGATAGACATCATTGATTGAATGAATGTTAAACAATCATCAAATTTACTGCTGAATGACTTGTAGCCAAATCAGCTGATAATAATCTTTCATTGAGTCTTCACAATTTTTCAGAAATGAATTCAAGTGATGAAGATGCCTACATACCAGGTAATTTTCTTTTTCTATAGTTTTTATCGATTAAACTTGTCCCTGTATAAATTAAATAGTGTCCGACAAATTCAAAAAAAAAAAAATCTGGTAGCCCAGTGGGCTACCAGGTTTGGAAACTGAAAGCCCAGAATTTGTTGACAAATTCTAACGTACAGCAGTGCTTAGACTCAGTAGGTCTTTAAATAATTTATTTTATGAATGTGTAGTTTACAGTTACAAAAAGCAGAAGGGACAATTCAAATGTTAGAATCAATCAAAGACATCAGCAGCAGAAATCAGCAACTTAACTGCCATCTGGTGTCAAAAATATTTTAATCAAATATGAATATAAATTACCCAAATAAAGATAGGCCATTTAATGATTAAAAAAACAACAACAACATGTAAATGATTTTATTTTTTCCCAAATCTCCAGTATTTCATGACTGATTTTTTCAATTTTGGCTTGTGTCTTTTCTCCCATATTGCCAGAAAAATCTGGAAAAAAAAATCCCAAAAATATCATTTTTGTGTCACCTGCTGTTAGCAGAGGTGACACATAGGGATCACTTTTCCGTCGACCATCCGTCTGCCTGTCCGTCACATTTTTTCTGTCACCCTACAGCAGTTGACACATTAATTTTGTGAAACGCACTTCATGTTGACACATAAGGCCTGAAATGAAATTTTATTTGTTTGCAGCTTATAACCGACCTACCCAAAATCTGTCGATCCGAAATCTTTTGACTAAATAATTTTTTATTTAATTAATTCTTTCTGTACTTTAAAATACATACTGAAAAGATAACCAGAGTTCTTATGGAACTGAGTATACATGTATGTATTAAGTTCTCTTTTATCCAAAACAGGACTCTCTGCCCCTGGTAACAAACGTCCCTCGAGAGCCCGTGGGAGAAAAACACGAGAAGTAAAAGCAAATATTCCACTGCATCAACCAATTGTGGAAGATGTGTCACCCAGAGAGGAGAAACTCCAAGCCAAACAAAGCGTCCCAAAGGCTCGGAAAAAGACAGCAACAGAGAAGCAGAGCTCCAGATCGGGCAGTAAATTCTCCCGCAGCAGTTACTATGACGATAGCCTCTCTACAGACATGGAGGTCAGACTCTCTCTTGCTCAAAGTACTGGTCCATTCCAGGAACATTGAGATGTACTAGAAGAAAGTTGTATATTAAAGATTTTTGAATCCAATGAGAAAATGCAGTACTTTGGGATAAAAGAAACATTTGGTTTGAATTCCATTGCTGTCTTCTCAAGCCAAGATGCAAATTACTCAGTGGTTATCGTCTTAAAAAAAAGGAGAAAAAAAAAATTCCATTTGGCTAACAAAGATGAGTACTGATCCATGTCCTATGAGAGATTTAATCCTATAATATGACTGGTTTACATTTTTACAAGGTCTTGGGTTTAATTAATCCCCTGCTGCAATATATCAAAGTCGTGAAAAATGGTACTGGTATTGCGTCTGTGCATGGTTCCCAGTGTCAGGATAATGTGACTGGGTGTGGTATCATGCCACATGCCAACAGCGTGATACTGCAGTGTGGCAGCCCTATATCTGTCTCCAGTAGACATCGTCTGCTAAATGACTGAAATACTGTCGGGACATTAAACCAAACATAACAAACAAGCAAAAAAACATTTTTACAAGGGATATTTCTCTCCTACATTAAATTTTAAGCAAAAAGAGTGCAAATGCTACAAAATATTGCCTCTTGGTAATCCCCGATACTGCTGCTACCCTATCATTTGATTCCCAATCATTCTAACAAGGTAATAGTTTTAAACTTGACATTTATTCTGCCTTTTTCTTTGCATCAGAGTTTTGCTGAAAGAAGTATCCGTCGACTGAAGCAAGCCTCATTGAAGGATTTGAGACCAGAGGATAAACAAAGAGTGGCAAACTTGATCAAAGAATTGGCCAGGTACTTTTATCTGAATGCAGGATTTTTATTAATAACAACAGATTTTTTTACCAGCAGGTTTGGCCTGGGATCACATGTTATTTTGGATGTTAAAATTTTGAAATAATGCTGAAAAACAAACAAATCATATGCAATTTTAATCATTAATTAACAAAATGATAAAGTTTGATAATATTAAAGTTACCACTGAATGCAGGTTGACCGATTGGTACAGGTGGCCACTAATACAGGTTCAACTATATTTCATCCCAATGTCTTGACTTTGTCTCGCTGTTTCAGGGTTGGGGAGGAGAAGGAACGGGCAGTTACCGAGCTCCATGGTGAACGTGAGCAGTACGAGAAACAGGTTCTGTCGCTGGTGGATCAGCTGTAACAGTCTTGTGTAACAGTCTAGTGTAACCAGTTGTGTAACCGATAACATTTCAGCTATTAAAACTTGTGTATCTGTCTGTTAGAGATTATTCCCGTACTGGCATTTACATCGGAGGGGACTATAGGTTTATCCTTTGTCTGCCTGTCTGTCTGTCTTTCCAAAAATCTGGATCCCGCAATAACATAAAAACAGAGTAAGTTAAGTTGATGAAATTTTTATATGAATAGATGACATTATGGAGGTAAATGAAATATTCAAAATATGGCAGATGCATCCTTTGATGACTCAGGAGACTCAACGGTAGAGGACTAATGTTTTGTGAGCAACACCAGTGACTTGATACTACATAATGCTTCTCCTTCATAGTTATTTTATAGCTCTGGTAATATGACAGTGTCTTGGACTGTCCATGTCATGATTGAATTTTCCCAATCTTGTCACAGAGGTCCAGGAGAAGTTGTTCCAGTGTCAGAAGTTACTGACCGAGTACCAGGCCCAGCTGCTTGACCGTCAGGACCGCGTCTCAACCTCCCTTGCACACACCAAACAGGTAACACTACCCTGGTCTGTGTTTTTCCATCAAAGAAACCCATAGTGCGTATTCCTTTATCACTACTGTATATACCGTGGGATTTTCAACTGGCAAAACTTCGTTTTCATGAATAATCATCAGCTACTTGCTGACCAGTGAAACAAACAAAAGCAAAAGCTGACTCAAACAACTATATGTAAAACACCGTTTCATACCTAAAATGACCCATACCGTCACTGTGCTGTCTCGGTCACAGATCCAATGAAATGCTTTATTGATAAATTTTGCAAATCAAATAACCACCGTTGATTAAGAAGTAAAGCGTATTGAGAGAACTTGGGATTTGACAATGATATTTCTGGTATTTCTGCTAAGGTTTGAAAGTTGGGGTAAAATTAATGCTTTTCTTGAATTTTTAGCTTGACTATTTGAAGAATATGAGAGCTATTGTAGTCACCCTTGCGTTGGCATTGGCGATGCAGCTTTTGGTTAAAGTTTTGCATGCAAGTTACTATCAATCTTATATCTCAATAACCATTCATGGTATTGACTTGAAAGTTTATAGATGTGTTCAGGGGCATCAGAAAACCACGGTAGATAACTCTTGACAGAATTTAACATAAATTATGGCCCATTTTTATCTTAGAAATTTTGGTTAAAGTTTTGCATGCAATTAAAAATTTGGTTAAAGTTTTGCATGCAAGCTACTATACAGCTTGTATCTCAACAACCACTCATGGTATTGACTTAGAAGTTTATGAATATGTTTAGGGGCATCAGACAACCAAGGTAGATAACTCTTGATGGAATATATTACAATTATGGCCCTTTTTTTAACTTAGAAATTTTGGTTAAAGTTTTGCATGCTAGGTACTTTCATGCTTGTATCTCAGTATCCAGGCATGCAATTTTCTTTAATGCATGCATCTTTAATATGTTTAGGGGTATCATACTATCAAGGAAGATAACACTTGATGGAATATATTGCAAATTATGGCCCCTTTTTAACTTAAAAATTTTGGTTAAAGTTTTGCTGCAAGGAATTTCATGCTTATATTTCAGTAACCAGGCCTTGGTTTGATTTGAAACATCTTAATATGTTCGATGGTATCATACTATAGTGGCAGATAGTTTTTGACTGAATATAATGCAGATTAGGGCCTCTTTTTGACTTAGACCTTTTGGTTAAAGTTTTGCATGCATGCTACTATCCAACATATATCTCAGAAATTGTTTATGGTATTGACTAGTGTGTTCAGGGGCATCAGAAAACCAAGGTGGATAAATCTTGGACTGAATTTTATACAAATTATGGCCGTTTTCTAACTTGGAAGTTGGATACTTGGTTAAAGTTTTGAATTATTATACTTCTGTAACTAGGCGTGGGATTGATTTTAGACTTCATAAACCTATTTAAGGGTATCAAGGTATATAATGTTTGACATTTATTATACAGGGTATATAAATGGCAAGAATTGAAATAGATTTCATTTGATTTCCCAACAAGCATTTTGAATAGTCGAGCGTGCTGTCCTCTGACAGCTCTTGTTTTTTACTCTTGCTGTTAGAGATTTGTAACAAACTCTTAAAACTTGGGGATACTGAAGATTAACATGAAGGTAAAATACTCCCATATTGAGAAGTGTCTTTTTGTTTTTTTCCTTTTTGTTATTTTAAGAAATTTATTGCAAAAATGAAAAGAGTAAAAAAAACAACAAAATCTGTCACTTTCACAGGCCATGGCAGCTGAAAAAGAAAATATTCCAGTTGTAAACAGTTGTGATCATAACCCCCTGAACTTTGACCTTCATCCCCATAAAGAGGTCAAGGTCATGGAAGTCTGTCCACCGTCTTTAGACTCGTCCCTGTCCTTGGACCGCAGTTTGACCCCAGTGAAGGTCATTCCAGTATCAGTATATATTTGTTGAATGTTCTGACTAACAGTTCTAATATTTTTTCATTGTTAACATGGTTTGCAGTTTTCATCTTCAGTAATCAAAACACAGCAGTGAAAATTTAATCTAAGCCCTGCCTTTCCCATTCTATTCTAGGTCAACTGCAGAAAAACAGTATCACAAATAAAATTAAAGTGTTCTTTTGTAATTTTTTTGTGTAAACCAGGTCAAGCATTGACTACCTATTGTCCTAGTATAGTTAATGGCTTGTACATCTGTAAATATTTTAAAAGGTTCACTTGATTTCAATACCAGGAAAAGACTTTATCAGTTTATCACAAAACAGGGTTGATGGAATTCAAGCCTGGTCCTTTTGGGTAATTCATGAGTTGGTTGATGATTATTTGCAGGCTGATCTTGTTGTGTACCTGTTACAAAGGGAACATAGAGTATTCTGTTCGATAACTTTCGATAACTCTTGGCGAATTTCTTCTATTTATCATTCACCTAAGTTCCTGTGTTGTTGTTTTTTCAGGATGATATTTTATGAAATAAATGAACAGCCTATAAAAATAATTCTTATCAGTGAGAGATTAGTTTAAGTAGTGTCATAGCTAGGATGGTAAAGCACTCGCTCTGTAAGGGAGGAATCCTGGATTATACTCCATGTTTTTTTCACCTGGTTACATTTGTCATTCAACAAAAGGCTGTTACTGTACACTTTCCTTTGGGTTCAGCATGTAACCAGGTGAGCAAAATGTGCGGCCAGACTGGGACTCAAACTTGTGACCCAACGCTTACAGGATGCTACTGAATGAACTACCAGTCCACTTACACAAATCTCCCTGCAATGGGTTACTTAGAGGCCATTACAATCATGAACATAGCAATTTGTCCTCAGTTTTGTAAATTCTGGGATAAAATCCACTTTGAGAACTCAAATTCCCTGTGTTGTTATCATTGTAACATTTTAGTGACCAGGTTGATAATATTCTCGTTGCTTATTCATAACAGCTTGTCTAATTGAATTTTCTTCAATCTTTGTCTGAGGTACAAAACTGAGGAAACCCTGATCAGACTGCTCTTCCCAAGACCTGTCTGATCAGGGTCTCCTCTGTTTGTTAACCCTTCTCTCATATAGACTCATTTTGACGCACTCAATAGGTACCACATAAAGCCAGATCTGCAGAAAACCACAGTTAAACCTTACCAAATTTAATTACAAAATCCTCATTTCCAGACCACTGAGGAGCAGCGAACAGCATAAAACCTGATCAGCCTGCGAGTTACTCGCAGGCTGATCTGGTTTTATGCTGTTCGCATAGGTCTTTTCATGGTGTCCTCTATGTGGGAAAGGGTTAATGCATCTAAATAAGGTACAGGGTAAATATTGGAAAAAGTGGAGCTGTAATGGTAGCTAGGTCATCATTATTGTCCTCATCGTTCTTGTTGATGTTGTGCAAAAACTTAAATGTAGCCCATTACTCAAACACGTTTAACAGACGAACATTGGAATCTGCATGCGGTATGCTTGTTTAGGACTTTCTGTTAATGCATGTAATTTGATATTAACAGTATTAACATAGGTCTGCTTTGAAATTCAAATAAGGTATATATTCAATTTTCATTTTCTAAAGTGACTAATAAATGGATTTAAAATAGCATCTGATTAAAAAAAAAAAATTTTCCTTTAATTGATAAGAGAGGAAAACAAATTCTGCTTTGTGATTGTATTGTACATGTGATAAGACATATTATTAAAGACATCTGTTGCCATACATGTATACTTGAAGTCATCAAAGTATAATGTATTTTCATAATTTCCATTTGTTTTCAGATGACAAATTATGTCCAATCAGAAAGGCTGTATGAACCAAGAGACCCCGCCCACCGACTAAGATTACCCAATCAGGACAATATCAGTGATATTCTAGCCAATCAACAGCCAGATGACAATGACTCTGTGGCAGACCTGTTGCTTAGCAACAAAAATGCAAGTGATTGTGTTAAAAGACCGTTCACATCTTTAATAGACAAAGAGATAGCTAGGGAGCGATCATTGAGCCGTAGCTCAAGAGGTTCCATGCACTCCAGGTCACGGAGTACTTCTCCATCTGAGGGTCGTCCAAAATTTGCATATCCGCAGAAACTGAATGGAATTGGGCCATTGCATGAACCGGTGGCTTCAAGTACGCACAAGAGTATGGAGATTAATGCTCAAATGTCGCACAACACAGAACTTCCTAGTCCACGGACCGCCGGCCGAGTGACGCTCGCAAGAAACGGGTCGCCAGCTACCTCAAACAGACAATCGAGTAAAGTCGTGTTTAATGACGAAACCGAAACAGATGAATTTGCACAGAAGCATTCCCCAAATATGAAGGGAAACAAATCATTTAAAGATCCTCAGTATGCAGAATATTATAAGAAATTGTCACCGGGGGGTCGCAAGCGCGAGTTGTTAAAACAGCGTCAGGCTTTATTGGAGGAGCAGGAGAGGTTAAAGATGGTGTTGGATAAACAAGAGCAACAGCTGAGGGAGAGACAGGCAGAGTATAGGAAGAGGGAGCAGCTACAGAAGGAGAGAATGGAGTTTTATAGGGAAGGTGGAAGTTCCCGGCATTTAAGTTGGACTTCGACGGAGCAGACAGTGAGAGAGACGGGGCGGGGCTTGAGAAAGAGGCGGAGTCTGAGGATGATAAAGTGATGGTAGAGGTGGGGTCAAGGGGTCAGGGGCTGGAGGTTACCGTGGGAACGCCGCGACAAGGAGAGGACATACGGATCGGTATGTAAAGAAAGGGGTCCTGTGGTTGGACATTGGTTTTTTCATTAAACTGTGCATTTCTATGAAGAATTGTTATTTTTAAAAATAGGCTGTTCTTTTTAGGAGTCATTTATCGAAAACAGTTCTGCTTAATGTTAATTTAGGGCAGAGTAAAAGATAAATTTCCAGTAAATTTATAACAGGGATTTGGGCTATATCTACTACTTATTAAAAATAAAAGAAATCTGAACACTTGTAGGGCTTAACAGTTTGAACATTTTGTAATTAATAATAATATTTTGACTAGTAAATTAATTAATCTCATTATTTTCTGTATTTTTCAAATTGAAAAGAAAAAGAATATTCAATTTGTTATACAGGTATTCATTCATTAAAATCACACAAATATCTGAGTCTCTCCTCATTTGAATGTTGAAGTCTGTGTTGTTCGGTACAAACACACTAACCGTTGATTGACACATGTGTTTTCACTCACCAGTCACACGATTGTTCAAGAAGGTTCATTTTCTCCATGACAACACCACCATCCCTCACCATGGTAACAATAAGCATGTACACAGCCAGGGAGGGTTGGGGGAATCTGTTATTACCTGCCCCGTTATACACACCTTACCAGATATACTCCTATTTCATAGAGAGAAGTGGGGCTATATTTAGAAATCACATTTCCTTCCTGTCACGTGCTGCCTCGTCATGTCCAGTCCTACGCTCTTATTACATGAAGTTTTGTAACTTTTGTCGATAATGCCTTCACATTTGGAATAATGATTAATCATGATTGGACCAATTAGCAGACTAGGGTTCAGGTACAGAGCCCTAGATAATGTGCCTATCTGCATAAATTACAATTGAAAATCACCAAGTATGCACATGTTTCAAATTCCATAAGTAATAAATACGCTACATTTTACAGTTTACTCTTTGCTTTAGGATATCATGCCTATCTCCTTTTCTTAAATCACAAAAAAATAACTTTCTTTGAAAGTTTATTGGAAAAAAATCTATTCTATTTTTTAAATACTCATGGTACT
>CM037791.1:35934738-35984738 GCA_021229015.1 Solen grandis
TTGGGCGTTACTCATCACTCAAAATTTTCATGAGTAATCTTTCTCTCATTTTTCCCTCTAGAAAGTTCCCTGGTATGGCTCCCTTAATTAGCACTCAGCATATAAGGGTAGTTCCAGGACTGGTTGGCCCAGTGTCAGGATAATTTGACTGGGTGTGGTATCATGCCACATGTCTGCAGCGTGATACTGCAGTGTGGCAGCACTAAATCTTTCAAGTAGACATCAAACCAAACAAACAAAACTCTTCTTTAACAAAAAAGAGTTACAACCATTGGATCCCTACTTTAAGTAGGTTGGTGGTTCTACTTAACCCTTTCCCTCGTATAGACTCATTTTGACGCACTCAATAGGTACCACATAAAGCCTGATCTGCAGAAAACCACAGTTAAACCTTAACAAATTTAATTACAAAATCTTCATTTCCAGACCACTGAGGAGCAGCGAACAGCATATAACCTGATCAGCCTGCGAGTTACTCGCAGGCTGATCTGGTTTTATGCTGTTTGCATAGGTCTTTTCATGGTTTCCTCTATGAGGGAAAGGGTTAAATGCCCTTCATGCACTTATGTCTTCCTCTACCTTTGATTAGCTGGACATAGCCATTATAATTAGCAGAAAAAAAATGACACAGAAACAATCTGAGCATGTGTACATTCTTCCTGGCTGTGTTGACATCCTAAGGCATCATGTGACCTCCATTTATTGAATAACTTGCATGGCACCACCTGCATCCTCATTATAAACATGCGCATGAGCACACAGCGATTCTTCTGAAGCAAGAATCATGAATCTAGAAACTTCTATATTGATGTTAGAGAGACTGGTTAAGATAATTGAGTACCATCCTTTTTTAATTGAGTAAACAATAAAGCTTCAAAATCATCTGATTCATTTGCTTTATTCTGTAACAGTGTTTTGCAGAGGTATATATTATTTGAAATCATCCTTTAGTTAAGTACATGTATTTAATTGTTTTTTAAGTTAAGAGTTATTTAGTTAGAAGTTCTTGATTTTTGCCATCATCATCACCACCACCATCATCATCAACAATGTCATCATCATCCCCACCATTATCATCATCACCATCATCATCATCAACAATGTCATCATCATCCCCACCATTATCATCATCACCATCATCATCATCAGTTAAATCATTATTCCCAAGATGTTTTTATTTTGTTTCTTAAGAATTCAAATATGAAAAACTAATTCATCAAAACTAAATTATATGTATACATTTCTGACAATTGCTATAATTTCCTCTGTAACAAGCATGAATCTGATACTTGGCATATATCTATCAAAACTTTCAATTGCATATCCGTGCATTTTTACAGGTCACAGTTAAAAAAGTCATGATTTGATCAAATAAAAAACAATCACAAAGTAAATATAATGGGTGATGTATCTTAAAATAGGCATGTTCCACCAACTAAGTGCTAAGTACTACTTAAATACTTCAAATATGTTGATTCTGTCATTCTTGTTTTCGTAATAAATGTTCCACAATCTTTCCTTCTCTAAGCAAATGTTGTTATTAAAGTTTATAAATCATTTATATCAACCAAATCTGAATATTTAATGTATATAAATTTGTAATGTGGCATGTCAGAGAGCACATTTTGGAAAAAGCTACCTGTATCATTTTGTAGAACAAGAACTGTTGCTAATATATTAAACCCCCACAAACTAAGTCTGAGAGGAGGTATATAGGAGTCAGTCTGTTGGTTTGTTTGTTGGGATGTCCGTCCGTCCGCAGTAATCTTGTGATGCAAACTTCTTGCACATTACTTGACTGTTTGAGATGAAATTTTGCATATTGAGGGGTAAGAGTGAAACTAGGCTAAGTGCATATATACATATAAGTACTTAGCCTAGTTTTGCTCTCACCCCTCTATATGCATTTATAAGGACGTCTAGATGAGCGCATCATAATTTGTATCCATGTCAACCAAAGAATGACAAAGTTATGGCCCCTGATTTGACTTAAGTATCTTGTGATGCTAACTACCTCTACATTACTTCACCAATTAAGCTCAAATTTTGCATATGCATTAATAATGACATGTAAATGTGCACGCATAAATATTTTATGCACGTCTTCTAAAGAAAGAATTATGGCCCCTAATTGGACTTAAAAAATCTTTCACAGCTCTTGGTCTATGAAAAAGATCAAGCCAAGGCATAGGTATACTTCACCCACAGAGATGGTTCTAGTTTAAGGGTTTAAGTAGTAACTTAGTACTTAGTATTGTTGCAAACTTTTATCTCTGGTCGATTTTAACAGGGCATATTTCACTCTTTGTCTATAAACTGTTTATCAGTTATCAAATTGTCTTTAAATGAAATACATTTGGGAGTAGTTTTATGATTCCTCCGATATTAACTTAAATATTTCACTTATATATGCCATATTATACATGCATGATATGTATTCTTTTGTTTATATTGGAGAATTTTTTTTTTAAGAACTTCATGAACACATTGGAGAATATTTTTTTAAGAACTATAGAAACAATCATATCTTCCCATTGGGACTAGAACTGCATTTTGATTTTGGACTGTACCATTAGTTGTTTATGTGTTTGCTAAAGAATTTATTTACTTAATTATGAACCATGATCAGACTGCACAGATATGCTGTCTGCACTGGTCACAAAGGCAGTCTCAAGTGCTGACAGCATTGAAAGGGTTAACACTATTTCATTACATCAGTGTGAAAATCTCATGTGCAACCCATTACATTTTATTTTTATTTCTGTACAGCATTTTAAGCAAAAAAACATTAAACATGTTTTTACACAATTGATGGGTGTAATATTTAATCATCAGCAAGCCACTGCTAGCTTTATATTCTTTATTTCCTCCCCCAACAGACGACCAGCTACAGATTCGAAGCCGTGTATCCGCCAGCACCTCACCCATCACCACGCCCCGGGGTAACGGCAAGGTCTCCATGGCAACATCCCCCTGCCCCTCCCATGATGAGGTAGAAGATGACCTGCCCAGAATGGTTGATGTGGCAACCAGTATATCGTACAGGTTAGGGACACACTTAATCTGTGTACACTAAAACCGCCAAACTCCTCACATTGATCACCATTGCAAGCAAAAAAAATCACTGCTGTCACGTGATGATGGTAAACTAACAAATTGGCGTTTCCGTCTGATGATTTTTTTTTTTTTTTACTATGAGGTGATATTTGATGTTTATTAAAGAAATCGTACTTAGGGATATTACAATTGCAGTAAAATGATTTTTTTTTGGAAAAAGAAAAAATAGCTAAATTCTGTGAAGTTTAAATTGTTGGCAGTGGTCATCTACAACTGTAAGGGGTAAGGGGAGGTAACTACTGCATGGGGTTTGTAAAGCCTCCAGAAACAGCACCTCTGACAATAGTTACCTTTTAGCAGCAAAGTATTATCCCCCCCATTAGTTTTACCTTGGCACCATTCAGTCTTCTTCTTCTATTATTGTAATGGCTAGAAATCATTTTCTGATTATTATGGCCATATTTTAGACCTTATGGTCAAGGAAATCCCACGTGTGGGTTCTGTCTTTTGCTGAAGAGACAGCATCGGAAGAGAACAGTAATTGGATACAAGGGAGTCCAGGTGTGATACCCTTAGTCAGTTTATGAATAGACCCCTTGGTTCTTTTACGTGCTCTGTGAATAGCACCGATACACAAGAGACAAGTTTCTTGGTAGAACCAGTACTGAGTACTCAAAGTTCCCATAGCAACCCCATTTTGCTGAGTGCCTGGCAAGGGTGCATCTGGTACCATTTTATACTCTTTGGTTTGAAGCGGTCAACGGAGGAAGTCCCCCGACTGGGATTCAAACCCCAGACCTCCCGAAGATGCCAGTACGTCTGTACAGCAACACCTCTCACATTTATCTGTGACTCTATCAGATGTTGGTACTGAGAGGTTCCACTGTATTTATCCTCCCTCCATTGCCTCTTCCTGTTCAATGATTAAAGTTTCCTTGTATTTGTTGCATCAGACTTGACATTAAATTTCATGGAATATGTAATAAAGTCAATTCATTGGTACATATATTCACCATGTTCTAGGAAATGTGAGTCAACTAAATGAATTTCATTGGGATTGATATAAAGCCGTCCAGAAAATCAACGAAAATTAATCCCGCCCCCCTCCCCCCTGAAAAAAAATTAATGATTCTTAGTACATGGTATTCTCTCGTTCAGAAATGATTGTTTTCTGTCCCATTTTTGTAAATAATTCCCCCCCCCCGCCTTTCCATTTTTTTACAGGACCCCGCTTCAAGATGCCAGTAACAGACAGGGTAATCTCCCCTTGTATTCCAACAGACAGAAATACAAGCAAGGGGAGACGATTCACAGTCCCTTGGGGAGTCAAACCAAGACCCCAAGAACACCCAAAAATTTGGGGTAAGTGAATATTTGGGGTGTTTACCATCTTGACTATTAATCTAGTAAAGATATACCAGTAATTTATATAGTAGAAATATATTAAGAAGAGAGATAAAATCATATATGTACTCACTTGCCCTAGAGCTAGCCTTTGTGGTGACATGGTATATTGTCTTAATTGCATACCAAGGGTCTCAAGTTTGATCCTTTCTCTGGGTAATAGGATTTTACTTGGTTATATTTGGCACCCAGTGTGGGTTATTCATTTATTTAGAGTGGTACAGTTATGGGATAAATGTGAATAATTATCAGTGTTAATCCAGAGGTTTCAGAGTGGTAAGCCACGTTATGAACTGAAGCTACCAGGGTCCTGGCAGTTTGGTTATTTTAACAGTAAGGGTATTTTTTGGCTACTGATTGATAAATCAAACTTTGGACCCTCGATATGCATGTTTGACACTTTACCACCTTGGCACAAAAGCTAGCTGCATGGCATGATTGTATAAGTATCATTTCACATCTCTGCAATAGATACTATGCGGGGAAAAAAAGGTTAATTTGTTTTTGAAAGGGTTGTATAAATGTGATGTGATATTTGATTAAGTGGTTTTTAAACAGATTTATGGGTAGTTATTTTAGTTAAAAGGAAGATAATGTAATCCCTGCATCATTGAATTATAATCATGGTCCTTCAAATGCTTAAAAGACTTCAGTGCAGATGCAAGCATCCATTGACTTGGAGTTATAGGGTCTTTATAAAGTCTATAAAGGCTTGCATTTACTAAAAAATTCCAAAGATCACTTGATGGACCATGATCACAATTTAATGATGGATGGATACCTTAAGCAAAGTGTTAAACATAGTAAAAGAAGACCACCATTTGAGGGCCTTAGTAATGAATTAAATTAAAGACATAGCAATTAAGAAGGAGGTAGTCTGATGTTCAAGTTGACTTAATAAAGAGGTTGCCTGATGTTTAGTTTATCTGTTTCGAAGAAAAAGTTGAGCTACTATGATTACTGGGTCATAGTTTTTGTGCAAGAACTTTAATTTTGACATGTAAAACAGACGGGTGTTTGCGGCACTCTGCGGAACTCTTACTGAGTAAAATACTTGATAAAAAAAAAAAAAGTGCTCTAAATATAGAGATGGTATTTTAATACTTTTTGTGTTGTGTCTGGTGCAGAGAAAAGACGTTGAATGTGCTGGAACTGGTGAACTCCTTGGAAGAGGAACCGGAAGTGTCGGTCAACTATGGGGCACCGGACACTGAGAATTCTCCGTCCCGCGTCACGCCAAGTAAATACAGTAATAGGAAAGGTGGGTAGAGTTTATATGTTGCATATATATGTATAAGCACTAAGCATAGTTTTGATCTCACCCCTCGAAATGTGGAATAGAAAATAAGAACAAACACTCTGCAAGGAGAGTTTAGTGCTGGTTATACAGCAAGTGAGAGCCAATCATACGACAGATTCTGAAACTTCCGATCATCTTTTTTCAGGTGTAAGCCAGGTGAGTCCATTCCGACAGTATACCAGCCCATCACAAGGTGGGTCACGACACGGGAAACTCAACACCAAAGAGGAGGAATCTCTCGAAGAAAGCAAAATCCTGGAGGACGTCTTCTTCTTATAACAAATTCGTGTGTCCATGATTGTCTAGTAATTACTTGAGGAACATTTCAACAAGTCTCTCAGCATGAGCCGATCTCAAAATTAACCAGTAAAGACATTGATTGGAATTGATTCTGATAGCCTGTCACCAAAAAGTTACTGAGGAACACAAAACAATGTGAAACCAAGTACCGCAAGCCTTTGGTTAGAAGCTTTGATGTACCCAGAAGAACTGATCTATAGACTGCATATTTGTGTGATTACTTAATAAATACCATATTAATTCTGAATTGATGGGTAACAAAACTGAATTAAAATTCTGGAGACTCGGTTAATTCTGTAAGCTTTGCATAACATTGCTCATGTCCTGGCAGATAGGGAAGGAGCAGTCTGATCTGGGTTTGCTCTGTTTGCCAAATCGTCAAAGTGTGTCAGCATGAGCTAAAGAGATGATATTAGTAAGGTTGTGTATTAATGTCATTGAAGTCACTTAAGACCCTTTACCTCATGAATATTCATGTACAAATCTAGGACTTCATGAATATTAATGGCTGAACTATAAATGATATAGGAAGCAATGATTTTTTTCTTACCATGCAGACTGTAAAATCTAAGCTACAAGATTATTTGAGCAAATAGAAAAGACCCTGATGTCAGACAGCTCCTGTAGGATTTTCAAATTCAAATTGTTTTGAAATGCACATTCTGAATTGAAATCATTTTCTGAATATTATTCATGACATAGAGGTCAACTTGAGATGACCTTTCAGGTGGGATCCTAGTGTAGAGGAGCAACGAAGAGCTGATTTTAATGAGATTTATGTTTTTTACTTCAGTTTCAAATATTACTTAAGCTAAACAGTGTTGGCGGAACAGATGGATCTGAATAATGGGTTAAATCTGATCACATTAGCTTACAAGATAATTCAAACAAACATTATCAAGTTGACTGTTGTACCCTTGTTCGTGGTAAAAATATAACTGTCATCCTTTGTCATATAATGAAAACTCAAAAAAGGTCAGGAATCAGTCCATTTGGACCTGCCCTGGTTTTACACTGACTGCAGAGGTGATTTCCTCGGGAGAGTGTTGAAAAATAATTGGGAAGGCCAGTATGATGAAGAACTTTGTATCTCAGACAAAATGATGCATTTAGATGTGGTAATAATGTTCAAGTATTTTGAAAAAAAATACAAAAGAAAACAATTTTATATAAGGACTTTAGGAAGACGTTCATTTGATTGCATGTTCAAAATTTTCCTTAAAGTTGCATGTTGTTGTTGTTTTTTTAAAGGTCAAAAATTAGATTGTGCGGTAGTGTTTCTTGGAATACTCTATTATACCTACCTGTCACTTTGTGAAGTCGAGGGCTATGTTCATATCTGTCATGCGCCTCATACTTTCAATGTATTTATATGTTGTTAATGGTGTTCCATTGAAAATTGAAAGAGTTACTCAGTGTCATTACAGATAGCTGACCAGTTCTGGTGGTCAGATGATTAGGGTTTCTTTATTGTGACCTCAAGGTCAAGAGTTGCAACATGACAAAGTTATCTCCCTTGCTTGGCACTCGGCATATAAGTGTAGTTCCAGGACTGGTTGGCTTGGTGTCATGATATTAATGTGACTGAGTGTGGGATCATGCCGCATGTCTACGGCGTCATATCACAGTAAAATAGCGCTATTATTTCTGTCTCCTGTAGACAAAAATTGAAGAAAAAAAAAACAACCTTCCAGTATGACTGAAATACTGTCAGTGGGAAGGTCATTGGGATGTAAACCCAAAGCAAACAAACAAAAGGTAGCTTTGAGATATACAGGGTCATAGGTCAATGTCATTGTTACTATATATAGATTACTTGAATTGATAGCTGTACTGGAGTTCGTGTCTTGACCTAGACAAAGTAGTATTGTAGGGTTATGAATCACTTTCAGTGATAGCTCTTATAATGGATGTCATGCTGGGATCTTTGATTAAATTTGAACTGTTGGGTGAAAGTGTTCATCACATTTTTGTCCACTTGAAAGTGTTGTAATGCCAGCATCCTTAGCCTCTTTGAATAGTAATAAATACTTTATATATATATATATATATATATGTATAAGAATTGTCTCAGCTGTGATATATTTTGTTGAAATTTTCATTGTGCTTCATGATTAAAATTGATATTACATGAATTTCTTTACTTTCCTGTTATGCTATTGTATTTAAACATTATGTGAATAAATTCTGACGCTTAGAGAGATAACCTAATTAGGTTTTCATGACTTTATGGTTTTGTTTTCTTTCTACTGTATGTTTGTCCAGCTAACGTTTAACCAATCCTTTGTGATGTCTTATGTAGACAAAAGTTGATCAATTTTTTTTAGTGTCTGAATTTTGGAGATAAGCTTTAAAATGTCATGTTTTCATTCACATTAGTGAATTGACATACTGTAAAATCATTAATTTTCGTGGGACACTAATTTTCATCAATTTTGTGGGTCCACAAATATTAATCCCCACGAAAACTTGCCTCTTATATAGATCTCACATTTTCTAGAACAAAGATCCACGAATAACTGTACCCACAAAATTCCCTTAAGTACATAATCAAGGTAAATCAACGAAAAATTAATTGATTTTACAGTATAAAAATTAATTCTTTTCAAAGAAATAATGGCTGATAGCCATTTTCATCCAATCTATACTCAAAACATTTATGAAATGTACTGGTATGCCTTCAGTACATTATATGGGGTATTGTATAGTTTCAGTCTAATATTTTTATTGCAGTCTAATAATAAAATTTGGCTTTCAGTGTTTTTATAAGACAACCATACAGAGTTTCAGTTCCCCATGTTTCTTAGGTATTATCTTAATACTTTAACAAAGTAAAGAGTGGATGCTTCCAGTTCTTCTTGCTTAGTTTTTATTTTAATATCAGGAAAATGTTTTAAAGTGTAAGGAAAGCCTTAAACTGTCAAATATTTTATTTAAAGTATGAATTTCTGAATAGTTTTTGGCCTTTCTCCATTTCATTTAATCTCAAAAGTCTGATTGCAGTGTTGTTACCAGTCTAAAATATGCAGACATCGGATGAGTATCAATTGATATAAAAAAATATTTTTTAAGTCACCAAACTTGAAAAATATAGTTACATGTATATTATGGGAAAAAATAGTCTGATCTTGTCTCATCTTCTGTTTATTTTTTGCTTTTGTTATTTTTTTTTCTAAGTATCATATGTTTCAGTATGAGAGTTTATATTATAAAGATATTTTTGCAATAAATTATATTTACTACTATTTACTATTTAATATCTTTTTCTTTCATTATCCAAAACTGAAATGTGTTAACCCTTTCCCTCATATAGACTCATTTTGACGCCCTCAATAGGTATCACATAAAGCCTGATCTGCAGAAAACCGCATTTAAACCTTACCAAATTTAATTACAAAATCCTCATTTCCAGACCACCGAGGAGCAGCGAACAGCATAAAACCTGATCAGCCTGCGAGTACTCGCAGGCTGATCTGGTTTTATGTGTTCGCATAGGTCTTTTCATGGTGTCCTCTTGTGGGAAAGGGTTAAGAAATGTGCTACACCTGTCCGGGTGACTGAGTGATTAGAGCATCTGCCCCTAAAGATAGTACAACCAGCCTAGCTCCCTTGCTCAGCCGTATAAGGGTAGTTTCAGGACTATTGGCCAGGTGTCGGGATATCAAGATAATGTTACTGGTTGTGGTATCATGCAGTGTGGCAAATGACCCTAAATGACTGAAATACTTTCTGACTTGACTTGACTTGACTATTTGAGTTTACCGTCACTTCGACAGTATTTCAGTCATAGTGACGTCCAGCTAATTACAGTTGGAGGAAGACCCCGAATGCACGGAGGCATCCAGAACCACCGACCTACCGCAAGCCAGCTGGAAGGCTTCCTCACATGAAAATCCAAATGCCCCTGCCGGGATTCGAACCAGAAATACTTTCTGTGGGATGTTAAACCCAACAAACAAACAAAAGAAAAGCCCTGTATAGTAATTACAGAAAAAAAGTTATCTGATCTTCGTCGGATACCCCCGGCTGACTTATTCTGTTTCACCACATGACATCATGCCGTGGTAATAGAATAGTTATTGATAATATTATGCGACCAATGAAAACATGACTTTTAAATGAAACATTCTTCGGCACGGAGGCTTGAAAGTCATGTAAACAGTAAAATAAATGACTGCGCCAGGCAGCTGTATACAACTGTCTTTATGATTGGATTTAAAAACGACCAATGAAATGGCGCAATCTGGCACACTCTAAAACAACCAAATGTAGCCGTGATATCCCACGGCCTATAGATGATCTTTCGGTCGGCCATTGGTATTTGACGATGCAAGGCAATATTCCTTTTACAAAATGGAAGTGAAAACCCTGGCACACGACATCATAATGAGCTATCCATCCTAGGCAACTATTAGTTTCAGGACAATAAAAAAAAAAATATGACTCAAGATTCAAGAAATAAATAAAAATGATGAAGTTTATTGCAGCGTATTGTTAAGATATTGTACAAACATATTGGAGATTTTCCCTGGGTTATCCACCGGGTGCATTTTGGTGTATGTTATAAACTGCCGTCTGCTGCGCTGAAGTTCAGCCAATGAAAACGTCCGTGACAAATTGATCTTGATAGCTGTTAAGGCTTATATCTGTCTGCAGTTTTTATACCAATATAAGGCTGTTAAACACATCTAGACTATATCAACCCATCAGCAAGTTTCTTATATTACAATCTTTAAAAACACCAATCTTGCATAGTGTAGTGTTTTCCGTCTGTAAGACTAAAGTGTCGATATCGTGAAAGTGTTTAAAAAACCTTGTCCACATGAATATTCATGTATAAATTTATTACTTGATGAATATTAATTTACTGAATTTAAAATGGTATGTGGCTGATGAGATTTTCTTTAAAAACCTACCAAACTCTTATTACAAAGTGCGTCACTAGGTTGTACCTTGTAGGGTTATGATCTTAAATCAAGTGATTGATCCAAATAAATTATTGTTTTATTGTAAATTGCTTGTATTTATCTCATTGATGATCCATTCAATGACAGACATTGAGCCAAGATGTTTTCATAATATGCAGCTAAGATTCAAACCTGGGACTCCTTGCTTACAATGAGAGAGCTAGTGGACTGCTTACAGAAATCTCACACAGATAAGGGTAATTTATAGACCATTACATATCTTCTGATTCAACAAAAGGATCTGGCCACATATTCTCACAACCTAGATAAAGGTCAAAGTCATCCCTATACCCACTACTACCCAGGATTGAGTCATGAAGGATACTTTATCTGTGGCACCTGGGATCCCCATCTGGTCACCAGGGACGCTTGTCTTCTGGCCTTCCATGACAACCGCCAGAATCTCCTTGGTGATACGGTCCAACTCGTACAGGAAGTTGGTGGAGGAGAGGGGTTGCTGAAGTTAACGGTACAAAGGTAAAAGCTGACTTTCATATCTGAACAACTATATACATGTATAATGGGCCATTTCATTGGTGTCAAATGACTCGTGCTGTCTTTGGCAAGGCTCCAATGAAATACCTACTTAATAATTCATGATTACAAAGTTTTGCCAATCAAATAACCCATAGTCAGTTAAAAAGCAAACGTGGGTTCAGACAATGGGTAATGATGGACATTTACCCTCTGTTGAGGAAATTTTACCCCAAAATTGTAGAGTTTCTCTATATGCTGGGTTACAAAGTCAAAAGATAACAAGTAACTGGTGTTGCACGCAACACATGAGTCCCCTACCGGTGAGATGCATATTTTTCTGTTACCAAAAAAAAACAAAACGAAGAGATATACAGAAACTCCATACTGCCATCTATTCATATACCAAGTTTCATAATATTATCTTAAATGGTTTTTAAGTTATCCCGGGATCCAGACTTTCCGGACGGACAGATAGGCAGACGGAGGGCAAACCTATAGTCCCCTCCGGTGTAAACACTGATAGGGAACTAAAAAGCAAATTTACCCAAAGTTTTAAAAATTTGAGGGATACCTTATTACACAAACTTACAGGTAGTGTGGAGGCATTAGGGGGAGGGGCCTTTCTCTTAAGGAGGGCATCAGAGATGGCCCCGAACAGCAGAGTGTCGTCTGGCTGCGTCACAAACAGCGGACTGTCCCACCGGTTGTTCGGCTTGGGTTCCTCGAACCGCATCATCAGGGCTCGTAAACTGGAGGAAAAACACGGGTAGTCTATCATCAGAGATGTGAGTAAAATTAGATAATGTGAAATCATTTCATTTTCCGTGGGACACTTATTTTTGATGATTTCGTAGAGGTAGATATCCAGGAATATTAATCCCTATTAAAATTTGTCTCTTATATAGACCTCACGTTTTCTAGAATGTAGATCCACAAATATATGAACCTACAAAATTCCCTTTGGTACATAATCAAAATTTAATGTCAACAAAAAATGATGATTTTACAGTATGCAATTTTAATATCATTATCTCAAAAACTTGGATAGAATCTGATGAAACTTCACAGACTTAGCATGTTAAATTAAAATGTTTTGGCCTTTTGTTTATTTAGTGATAACAAATTCTTGTCTTGCAGCATAGATTTGATTCACTAGATATAAAGCATGTAGCTTAAGTGCCTTGTTCAAGGACCATAACTCCATCTGATCTCAGACTAATTGTCATCTTAGTTTACATTTTGGATAGATAGTTAAGACTTATTATAACCCAATTCACAGAAGTTGTGGCTATATGGAGGGAAAGATTTGATAGCAGTTTCCTACAGATTTTTTGGGGGTTGGGGGGGGGGATAAAAAAATCCCCACCCCCTATCATTTGATAGCAATTGGTCAGAGAGCCATTCTAATGACTACCTTACAAAACAGTACATTTCCATACATTTAAGATATATCGGATGTTAACAGATCTACGAACAGTTGTTTTTTTTACATAAATACTGAATATATTTTATTTACGTATTGTTTATAACTACAAATCTTGAAGACTCAACATTAATGACCTTCCCAGGCAATAAGTACTGGTTCAACCAAGGATCAGCCTAGAAAAATAAATGTAAGTTGGACTAACTTGTTTCCCAATCAACTGAACAAGAATTTAGTTCAAAGCACAAGAAATCACTTGTAAATAACTTCAGTTTTATTCGATAATCAAAGAAAATTAGTAAAGGCGACTTCACTTACATTTCTGGCGTGTACTGTTCCTCCTCCGGTCTGGAGGTGTTCCATTTCTCTGCTGCTTCGGAACTGATATCACAGAATATCTGTAACACAACAGACCAGAAAATCCTGTAATCATCGAAATTTCTGTCTGTTTCTGTAAACATTGGTACATTGTATTTGGGCCTATATGGAGATTAGAGCTATCATTGAAGGTGATAAATACATCCACTACAGAGTGAAAGATGCCTATGAAAGGGCAGGGGTGGAGGAAGCCCCGCATTATTAATGTGGGGGGAAAAGTAGGGATTAAAATTCTATAAGGATTCTTCACTTTAAAAAAAAAATATAAGATTCTGTTACTTCATGAATTAAAATCTATATTATTCCACATGACACTGTATTTTCATGCACGTTTGACCATTGGTGACCATTAGATGGCATTAGAAATTAAAGGTGGGAAATTATTTCAATGCAATGTTTCTACTGTACTACTAAGCGAAAGAGAGAGAGAGGAGGGGTTACTCACCACACATTGTGTTGTTTGGCACTCTTTTGTCACACAGTATAGTTCATACCTGAAACCTGACATACACATATATTTTTTATCAATTACAAGAGATACAGGTCACACACACACACAAAAACATAGCAACTGATTAGACCATTTCAAATATATAAAATGGATTTTTTTTAATTGAGCTATCAATGAAGATGTTGAAGACCCCTATTCCACCACATTGACACACAAAAACATAGCAACTGATTAGACCATTTCAAATATATAAAATGGATTTTTTTTTAATTGAGCTATCAATGAAGATGTTGAAGACCCCTATTCCACCACCTTGACTTAACGATACAAAAAGATAATGAACTTTTGTAAAACAGGGCAGCCATGACATGCATTTGATGATCTGTGACGGAATGCAACAACTAACAAACAAGAGGCCCATAGGGCCTTAAATCGCTCACCTGAGTACCACTGCTCTATATGCAACCTAGTATACATGTATCATACTGATATACATGTTTCTCAGGAACTTGACAGTTTTTCTTACCCATTTTAGCAATAGTATGGAAAAAACAGTGATCATGAGATTTCAGTGTGGTACTGCTGATTGAAAATGGACAAAAAGAGAGATGGTCCTTAACCTTTTCCCTCATAAAACTCATTTTGACGCCCTTTATAGGTACCACATAAATCCTGATCTGCAGAAAGCCCCACTTAAACCTTTCCAAATTTAATTGTAAAATCCTCATCCCCAGACCACTAAGGAGCAGCAAACAGCATAAAACCTGATCAGCCTGCGAGTAACAGTTGGACTTGAAGGCTGATTAGGTTTTATGCTACTCACATAGGTATTTTATAGATCTCTATGAGGAAAAGGGTTAATTATTATGAAATAAGTTGCAATTTATTACAAAGTGTTTTTAATCATTTGTTTGTGGTTTTTAAGAGGTGTTTGGTAATCCCTGTGTACTGGAACACTGACATGAACCAAAGCAAAGGCAAACAATCTGCATATTCACCACACCTCCCCCCACCCCAATCACTTTAATGATGATGTTGATGCTGCTGCTGATTTAGGATAGTATGAATAACCCTTATATCTCTATCAGGTGGCTTTGTGTAAAACTAGCCTAGTATCTCATATACATAGTAGCAGGTAATGTAGTTTTGCACTAACTCAGTGGGGCAACACAGTCCAGAAAATGTGACCTCTGCCAGAAGGTCAGACTAAGCTATAGGAATGGTATTTGTGGTAATGTTATCTTCTCCACCTCTGCATATGTAGTGGAATCACCCAAATGACCTATCAGACTAATGGACTATCTCATCTAAGGGTACAATTTATTTTTTTGTTTCTAGCTGGTTTTCTCTCTCTCTCTGTTAGACTTCTCTCTCTTTAATAAGTGGCCTTGTAATTTAATGTAACTTTTTTGCATTTTATTAAGCTACCTGGCGGCCATGTTTATTACAGATCGGAAAAATTTTAGCAACTTTGGTAGAGGTTGACCCAAGGAACATCTGTACCAATTTATTTTAAAATCTGGCCAGTAGTTTTGAAGAAGATGATTTTTAAAGTTTTTTTTTTTTTTCTTTTTGTTGCCATGGCAACCAGAGTTCTACATGGATCAAGTTTATTTTAGCAACTTTTGTGAAGGTTGACCCAAGGATCATCCCTGCCAAGTTTAATCAAATTCTGTCCAGTGGTTTCAGAGGAGATGTTGTTTAAAGGTTTCTCTATATACATATAAGGCAAATAAGCCCCGCCCCTGGCGGCCATGTTTTTTTACGGATCGGAATAATTTTAGCAACTTTGGTAGAGGTTGACCCAAGGAACATCTGTACCAATTTATTTTAAAATCTGGCCAGTAGTTTTGAAGAAGATGATTTTTAAAGTTTTCATATTTTTTTCTTTTTGTTGCCATGGCAACCAGAGTTCTACATGGATCAAGTTTATTTTAGCAACTTTTGTGAAGGTTGACCCAAGGATCATCCCTGCCAAGTTTAATCAAATTCTGTCCAGTGGTTTCCGAGGAGATGTTGTTTAAAGGTTTCTCTATATACATATTAGGCAAATAAGCCCTGCCCCTGGCGGCCATGTTTTTTTACGGATCGGAAAATTTTTAGCAACTTTGGTAGAGGTTGACCCAAGGAACATCTGTTACAATTTATTTTTAAATCTGGTTAGTAGTTTTGAAGAAGATGATTTTTAGAGTTTTCATTTTTTTTTCTTTTTGTTGCCATGGCAACCAGAGTTCTACATGGATCAAGTTTATTTTAGCAACTTTTGTGAAGGTTGATTCAAGGATCATCCCTGCCAAGTTTAATCAAATTCTGTCCAGTGGTTTCAGAGGAGATGTTGTTTAAAGGTTTCTCTATATACATATAAGGCAAATAAGCCCCGCACCTGGCGGCCATGTTTTTTTACGGATCGGAATAATTTTAGCAACTTTGGTAGAGGTTGACCCAAGGAACATCTGTACCAAATTATTTTGGAATCTGGCCAGTAGTTTTGAAGGAGATGATTTTTAAAGTTTTCAAATTATTTTTCTTTTTGTTGCCATGGCAACCAGAGTTCTACATGGATCAAGTTTATTTTAGCAATTTTTGTAGAGCCTCACCCAAGGAACATTCCTGCCAAGTTTCATTAAATTCTGTCCAGCGGTTTCAGAGGAGATGTCATTTAAAGCAAATTGTTGACGACGGACGATGGACGACGGACGACGACGGACGCCGGGCGATCACAAAAGCTCACCTTGAGCACTTTGTGCTCAGGTGAGCTAAAAACTGGTGTTGCACGCAACACATGAGTCCCCTACCAGTGAAGTGCATAATTTGTTCATTACCATAGCAACCAGAATTTTGGTCTGAGAGTGATGTGCAGAATCTCCATACTGCCATCTTTTCGTATACCAAGTTTCATAAAATTATCTTAAATGGTTTATAAGTTATTGTGGGATCAGATTTCCGGACAGACGGAGGGCAAACCTATATTCCCCTCCGGTGTAAACACCGGTAGGGGACTAACAGAGGAGACTCTGACCAGACAGCTAATGGAAGGAGTAGAGTTGAGTATCCATTTATACAAAAATTTAATGTTGTATAAATATATTTGATATTTGTTTCAATTTGTTATATCTACTTAATGCTTGAAAATTATTCAGCTACTAAAACACAATATAATGCTATATTTAAAATCATTTTGCGATATATTGGCAGACAAATGGTATTGTATATACTGCAATATTGCGATATATTGCCCACCCTAGGAAGGACAACTAATGGAACGAGCAGCCTGATCTAGGTCTAAACTGTTTGCCAAGACATCGAAACAGGGTTATGTGAGGGAAAGAGTTTCCCACAAAATACAGATTTTATTACCTTTGATATAATTCAAAGAATCCAATATTGTTATACTGTCCTTGTTCAAGTCTCTGAAAAGGAAAGTGTTAGAAAATAATGAATAAAATGAAATATACAACAAGAGCTGTCACCAAATTTTGATGAATACCCCCTCTACATGGCCAGGACTGAACAATATGAGAAGACATTATAATTATATATTTTCGTAAAGCAAGAAGGAATTACACATGTGCTTCATTTACAATAAAAACTTGAATACATACCTGAATAGTTATCAAATAAGATTCATTAATTTAATGATTAATATTCAGTTTAAATGTAGCTATTATCCCTTCCCTTTTGGGTTCTCCATCTTTTCCTCAAAGTGCACTTTCTCCTTTATCATGGACTCTTCAAAGGCAAAAGGTGTCTCCTCCACTTAAATATTTCTTAAATTCATGATGTTTTCCCCCAAATTAACTATTTACCAGGGCTCTGGATCTCCATTTTAGTGCCGATATTGGGCACCATTCCCCTGCCAAAAGAATGTTTTTTCCCCCTATTTCCAAGCAAAATTCCCCCACACCTACAATAAAAAATATGTGAGCTCACATATATAACAAGAATGGCCAAGTGATAGACTGTTGTACTGAATACCATTTGATTTCCATCTGAGTTTTATCCAGTAAACCTACTTGACAGGAGCTATTTTGTACTTATATATTAATATAACTATTGTATGTAATTGCAACAAAAATTGCCTAAAATTCCTGTTACAGGGGAAAATTATGCAAAATTCCCCCACCTGAAGGTAGAGGTACTGTTCCCCAAAAACAGAGAGAGAAAGAGAGAGATAGAGAGAGCCCTGTTTACTCAGGATGTATTGGGTAGCTGCCAGTCTCACTATACATGAAAGTAGTCGAGGAAGTACCAGAAATTTTCACATTGTTGGAGAAAATGATTTATTGTAGCATGTAAGATTTTTTTTTTTACCTCTGAACTGCAGACTTGAGGTTTCCTCTCACTTTTTTCTCCTCTTTAGAATCTGAAAAAAATGTTAACCCTTTCCCTCATATAGACTCATTTTGACGCCCTCAATAGGTATCACATAAAGCCTGATCTGCAGAAAACCACAGTTAAACCTTACCAAATTTAATTACAAAATCCTCATTTTCAGACCACTGAGGAGCAGCGAACAGCATAAAACCTGATCAGCCTGTGAGTAACTCACAGGCTGATCTGGTTTTATGCTGTTCGCATAGGTCTTTTCATGGTGTCCTCTATGAGGGAGAGGGTTAAAGCAGCTTGTTCACAAATGGTCATTGACTAAAAATTTGATTTATCCACATACACCATCATCTAGACATACAGTCAGTGGTCAACCAATGTAACTGCCCATGATTGAAAAAAAAATGTGTGGTTTCCCAAATACTGTAGACAATATTGTTGTGGACAGTATTGAAACCATATTATTTAGAATTAAATAAAACATATATTCAGATTTTCTATTTTCATACATCATCATTTGGCTAACCACTTTCACTCATCGCCCATGTGCTAATTTCATAGGCTGAACTTAAGGAATGGCTACCCTGAACTGATGATGTTGTGGAATGTGTCACCTGGTACCATATGCACCTGCTCTGGGATCCATATTCTACATTTCACTGGAATTCCCTGAAAATAGCATATTCCTGTGCAATGTGACCTTCTCTTGCTAAGTTTATTTTTCAGGAAACAAAAGCCTTCACCAACATTAGCGCGGGAGGGTAGATTTTTTTTTTTTAAGTTTTACTGATTATCTGTGAACAAGATGCCTTGAAAGGAATGCTTGCCAAGCTTATTTTTAGCCGATCAAACCAAAGCAACTGTTGTTCAACTACCATTTGATTTTGTTCAATTCTTGGCCCCAGTATGAATGTTGATTATATAATCAATGATGATACTCTGGAATGGTCTAAAAGTTTGAATTAAGCTTTCAAATATCAAAGCAGTGCACCAGAACAAGAAGTCAATTTCTGATTGGTTGTTTGTCCTTCCCAAAATTAATGTTAAATTTGGGAAACCAACATAATTATGGCATTTACAAAAAAGAATAGTTTGGCTGTCTGCCAATTGCAAATGTCCTAAATGTTAATATTATGAGAACGATAAGAACTGCCATAATGGAATTACAAATCCAAATGAATATATGGCTTGTGACCTCAAGTGTCCAGTGTCACTTTTATTAGAAGCTAAAGCCCATACTTATCTTCCAATAAACAAATATTAGCATCCCCAGCTAATCAGCATAGCCAGTTAAGAATTCTGCAAAATTGGTATACCTAGTGTACAAAAAGTCTGTTTTCAAAAGGGAAAAAAATTATCAAAACAATATCAAACTTACATATCTTAAATGTAAATAAAATATGTTTTTGTTGTTTTAATTGTTCTTATTTTTGTCTTAGTTGTTTGTAATATCCGCCAGGTAAGTAAATTAATTTTGTGTAATTAAGAACAAGTCACGTGCTCAACAACATATATAACAAGAGGGCCAAGATGGCCCTAAAGACGCTCACCTGAGGACATTTGTGCTGACCAAGTTTGAGGAAGATTGAATCAAAATTGTGGCCTCCAGCGTGTAAACAAGGTTTTTCTAAGATTTGACCTACTGACCTACTTTTCAATCGCTTTTTAGGTCTGTTAGATTAATGATCTTCGATAATTCGTTGAAATTTCTGAAGAGAATCGTATACCTACCAAAAACTGAAACCGGAAATGGAGGGCTGAATAGTTTCCTAATTATTCTTTGGTTAATAATATTATAACCTAAAACTACCGAATGTGTTTTTATAACCAACAATACGATTATCTGTACTTTCATATCTTTCTTAAAGAAAACCTTTATTTAATATACAATTGACACAATATATTCTCTTAGTCTTTTTATCATTTTATTTAATTGTAGATACTGATTTTAATATAAAACATATATCAAGTATGTAATTTAAAGTAAAAAGTGATTCAATCAAGGGCCAAATTTTAACCATTATCTAGTCATAATCTCTCAAACTAGTAATAATGATTGGTCTATATGAATTACGTGGGTACGGACCACTAGACAATATTTCACATCAAATCTAGGTCTTTTCCTATGTAACTTTATGTGAAACAAGTGACCACTGGTGCGGGGTCATTTATCACCGTAAGGCTATGATTTGAACAATCTTGGTAATGAACCATTAGATGATGCTACATACCAAATATCTAAGCTCTGGGCCTTATGGATTTACAGAAGAAGATTTTTTAAGATTTTCCTATATAACTCTATGTAAAACAAGTGACCCTGGTGCGGGGGCATTTATCACCATAAGGCTATGATTTGAACAATCTTGGTAATGAACCATTAGATGATGCTACATACCATATATCTAAGCTCTGGGCCTTATGGATTTACAGAAGAAGATTTTTTAAGATTTTCCTATATAACTCTATGTAAAACAAGTGACCCTGGTGCGGGGGCATTTATCACCATAAGGCTATGATTTGAACAATCTTGGTAATGAACCATTAGATGATGCTACATACCAAATATCTAAGCTCTGGGCCTTATGGATTTACAGAAGAAGATTTTTTAAGATTTTCCTATATAACTCTATGTAAAACAAGTGACCCTGGTGCAGGGGCATTTATCACCATAGGGCTATGATTTGAACAATCTTGGTAATGAACCATTAGATGATGCTACATACCAAATATCTAAGCTCTAGGCCTTATGGATTTATAGAAGAAGATTTTTTAAGATTTTCCTATATAACTCTATGTAAAACAAGTGACCCCTGGTGCGGGGGCATTTATCACCATAGGGCTATGATTTGTACAATCTTGGTAATGGCCCAAAGGATGTTGCTACATACCAAACATCTAAGCTCTAGGCCTTGCAGTTTTGCAGAAGAAGATTTTCAAAGTTTGAGTTTTTAAAATCTATTTTTAGCTCCTGTGACCTACTTTTTCAACCAATCTGAATAATTTGTACAACTTTGATAGAGGGCATCATAAGGATGATTCCTGTGAAGTTTGGTCAAAATCCCTTCAGCGGTTCAGGAGGAGATGTTCTTTAAAGTAAATTGTTGACGACGGACGGACGCACGCACGCACGGACGACGGACAAAAGGTGATCACAATAGCTCACCTTGAGCACTTCGTGCTCAGGTGAGCTAATAAACAACTGATGACAACAGCTTGATGTATTTAGAAGAGTTGTCTCTCTCAGGCCCGGATCAGAAATTCTGTGGGGGGGGGGGGCCAAAATCTGAATGTAAGTGAGTTGCTGGGGGGGGGGGGGGGGCAAGGGGGTGGTGTGGGAGGCGGGGGGGGGGGGGGGGGTCCGGGGCATGCTCCCCAGGAAAAAAATGTTTTTAGCGTGACGGAAATATATTCTGAAGGGTATCTGGGAAATAAAAATTAATGGGTTTTTTTTTGTTTTTGTTTTTTTAAACTTGAAAACTTGGATCTAATGCCTAGGTCCCATTGGAGCATTGTGGAATTTCTCCCGATGGCATCAGATGTTTGAGCCAAAAAGACGGAGAAATCCCATGAGAAGCCAATCCCATGAGAAGCTTCGGGACTGGTCCGTTGAAACGATCACTGATGTTTCGGCTATAGCACAATGGCCTTATATTAGCGGGGATGACTCCCGATGCCCTGCAATTTCTCCGATAATTGGGAAGGTGCCCCACCGAATTCAGGGCTTCACCGAATCTGAAACATCATCGGGGGAATATCCCCGTAGATTAGGGGATGTATCGTTGTATCGAACCACCCTAGGTGGCTCGGGGAAGATTGTGAAGATTGTGCTAATTTGTTGATGAAATTAAGAGACAAAATCAAGGGTAGACTTTGGGGGTTTATGAGGATGCCCCCAGCAATGTCCCATGGCTTTTTTGACTGTCTCAGTCTAAGGGTGACCAAAAAGGCAACAAATTTTAGAGTGCGCTTGCCGAATTTTTTGCGAATATTCTGAGATTCTATCACAAGATCTGGAAGTGTCACAGAAAGGTCGCCGAACCTTAAATTCTTCCCAGGAACTTCTGGGAATCTATGCGTATATTTCCCAGGCCTGTTTTCCCCGATAAAACTTCGAGAACATATAAGGAAAGTTTTCAATGTAAGCAATGAAGTTCTCCCGAGGCCTCCCAATGACTCCACATGGCTCGCAAGGCTTTCGAAGCTTCCGCGGGACACAGGGGAACCTGTTCCCGACGCCTCCCGAAGCTCATCAATTTCCATCAGGAGTACATCCTCAAGGCAAAAAAAGAAAAGAAAAAAATGTCAAGTGGGACTGAGCCTTGAGCGATATAATTTTATATTTTACTTTCGCAAAGCCATGTTATTGAATAACTACTTTGCAATAGTTTTTTTACTACAGTTGTAATAAAAAAAAATCATATTTTGTCAAATATGTGGAAGGGAATACCGGGAATATGCTGTATTAGGTTCGAACTTGGTAATCTTGACTGACTACTTGTCGATCTGGAAGCAGCCTTTACACAGACTTCCCAGATAAAAAAAAAAATCAGGCGCACGTTTTAGGGTTGGGCGGTTGCAGAAGGTTTGGACCCTTTCTGCGTGTCGACTTTTTGTACAGTTTCTTTTCTAAATGTTAAATCATTGACAAAATAAAAAATATTCAGTAATAAAAGCCGTTGATATTTAAAACAAGAGGCCCATGATGGCCCAAATCGCTCACCTGAGATAAATAGGTTGACCCAAGGAACATCATTCTGTACCAATTTATTTTAAAATCTGGCCAGTAGTTTTGAAGAAGATGATTTTTAAAGTTTTCATTTTTTTTCTTTTTGTTGCCATGGCAACCAGAGTTCTATATGGATCAAGTTTATTTTAGGAACTTTTGTGAAGGTTGATGCAAGGATCATTCCTGCCAAGTTTAATCAAATTCTGTCCAGTGGTTTCAGAGGAAATGTTGATTAAAGTTTTCTCTATTTACATATTAGGCAAATAAGCCCCGCCCCTGGCGGCCATGTTTTTTACGGATCGGAATTTTTTTTAGCAACTTTGGTAGAGGTTGACCCAAGGAACATCTGTACCAATTTATTTTAAAATCTGGCCAGTAGTTTTGAAGAAGATGATTTTTAAAGTTTTCATTTTTTTTCTTTTTGTTGCCATGGCAACCAGAGTTCTACATGGATCAAGTTTATTTTAGGAACTTTTGTGGAGGTTGACCCAAGGATCATCCTGCCAAGTTTAATTAAATTCTGTCCATGGTTTCAGAGGAGATGCGTTTAAAGGTTCTTATATACATATAGAGCAATAAGCCCTGCCCTGGCGGCATGTTTTTACGGATCGGAATAATTTAGCAACTTGGTAGAGGTTGACCAAGGAACATCTGTACCAATTTATTTTTAAATTGCCATTAGTTTTGAGAAGTGATTTTTAAGTTTCATTTTTTTTTTTTTGTTGCCATGGCAACCAAAGTTTACATGATCATGTTTATTTTAGCAACTTTTGTGAAGGTTGACCAAGGATCATCCCTGCCAAGTTTAATCAAATTCTGTCCAGTGGTTTCAGAGGAGATGTTGTTTAAAGGTTTCTCTATATACATATAAGGCAAATAAGCCCCGCCCCTGGCGGCCATGTTTTTTTACGGATTGGAATAATTTTAGCAACTTTGGTAGAGGTTGACCCAAGGAACATCTGTACCAAATTATTTTGAAATCTGGCCAGTAGTTCTGAAGGAGATGATTTTTAAAGTTTTCAAATTATTTTTCTTTTTGTAGCCATGGCAACCAGAGTTCTTCATGGATGAACTTTATTTTAGCAACTTTTGTAGAGCCTCACCCAAGGAACATTCCTGCCAAGTTTAATCAAATTCTGTCCAATGGTTTCAGAGGAGATGTCGTTTAAAGCAAATTGTTGACGACGCACGACGGACGACGCCGGACGAAGGACGATCACAAAAGCTCACCTTCAGCACTTTGTGCTCAGGTGAGCTAATAAAATCTTTAATATCCGTTTTTATTTCGCGCATAAATTGTGTTTTCTGTGCATTAGTATTTCGTATGGCAGATTGAAATTGTCAAATTCTCTCATTACTTATTCATATTTTTATAAATTTAAAATACATCAGGGTGTCTGTATTAATATTAATAAGTCCACGAATACACATGCATGTAGATTATTATATTCGTAAACATTAAAAAAGTGAACATGACGATGTATCGGCCGACTGTTTGGATTTATTTCTTGCAGGAAAAATATTTAGAGGAGTTAGTTTCATAAAAAATTTATTTTTATTTCTAAAAATATGTATATTTTTTATATGAATAAGGCCTAAAGCTTACCAACGTAAAAACATGTGAGAAATTATTTCTTTTTTTTTTTTTCATTTATGGATTCTTACCAAAAACAAACAAATTTAAAAATTTCCCTTAATTTTATAATATTTGGTAGTTTTTTAATGGATGACCCCCAAAAATTTAGTATGACCCTCATTTATGAAAGTAAGGGGGTCAAAATGACCCTCATCTCTGGAAGAGGAGGGAAAACCCTGAATGTAGACAAACATCCTGACCAAATTTTATGAAGATTGGGCCAAAACTGTGGCCTGTAAAGTGTTCACAAGGTTTTTTTTGACCTGGTGACCTAGTTTCGAACTCATCCGAGATATCATGTAGACAAACATCCAGACCAAGTTTCATGAAGATTGGGCCAAAACTGTGGTCTCTAGAGTGTTCACAAGCAATTGTTGACGACGGACGATGCACGACGGACAAAAGGCGATCACAAAAGCTCACCCGAGCACAAGTGCTCAGGTAAGCTAAAAAAAAAGAAAATTGGATGAAATGCAATCCTCATTGATACTGCATTCCCCACTCACCTTTATTCGTGAGAAAAAATCACTACTCATTTCTTCATTAGATTAAAATCATGCATGCAACTTATCATTTTTCGTGATCAAAACCTCAAACTTACATCTGACTTTGAAATGAAGGGGAAATTGATCAATCGGATTAAAACCTTAAGTAAATGTTGTGGAGGAACATAGGACAATACTCACTCATTAAAAGTATAAATAAACTAGATGAAATGCAAAAAACAACTGCTATCACAGATGGAAAAGCCTGTATTTTTTTAAAATACAATTAACCTAAATGAATAAACATATAATTTTAGATTCTGTACTCTTCCTACAAGATACAAAATTTTATTTAAAGTTGATAGCATATAACTGACATAAACCTCTTATATTTTTTTTTCTTATTTATAATATGATCAATGTTACTTACTAAATATTGCAAACAAAGTATTGGAAATAAAATTTTGACATTAAAAGCGTTTTTTTTTAAACTGACTTACCCATTCTCATATATATATATATATATATATATATATACATGTATATGTAAATCTTTTCAGAATATTTTAAAAAAAAAAAATGTCATTAGATATTTTGAAATAAGTAAAAATTTGGGAAAAGCATAACTTTAATTAACTTTTGGTTTATAAATAAAGGATTCAGGAACTGTGGAGTCTTAACTTAGATTTTCAATTAAATCTTAAAACATGACATACCTTCAGACCAAGATGAACAATAGAGTATATTTAACAAAAGAATCTGGCCCAGTCAACAATAAAGTATTTGTGTTCCAAGTTTCATCAAAATATCTAAGTTGTGAATATAGTGAATTCCACAACGTGATGGTTCCGTCGAGGTTTCGAAACATACTATATATTTCATATGTCTATTTTTCTGAAATTCTGCTGTTTTTTCGATATTTTAAATTGCAATAACTTTTTTTAATTTTCAAGATATTTTAAAAATAAAAACAGTTTTGGAAAGCTTATTAATAGCACTTCCATCTATACCACTCTTTAAAAGTTTTAAAAACAATAAATAAATGGGGATGCTACAAATATAGAGGCTTTCTGATGATTGGACAGAGGCTTATAATCCTTTTTATTGGGGTGGCAATTTCTTGAGTTAAGGCAAGCCTTTTTATCAGGCAAGCCTTTTTATCAGATGTTGGGGAAGGGGCCTCATATCACCTTTTGGGGGAATATTGCCTGGGGAAAGAAAAATCCTGGGGTATGATGCAAATTTGGGGAAAAAAGAAAGAAATGAACGGCCCCTGATAAAGAAGGGAAAACAACCCTGTAAGGGAAAGGAAATCCAGGGAGAAATTATTTTAGGGGAGGAGGGCATAAATCTAAAGAAATTTCAGAGGGGTAGACAACTATCTAGCTATGATAAGGAAGATGAAAAAAAAAGTGAAGGCAAAGGAAGACATTGTTCATCGGACATTAACATCGATGTGATTACTCATCAAAACTAATTATGACGTTATTTCATTATATTCCAGACATGATAATCACTTCTGTTCTGATTATGAAATTTATGCGTGAATGATACAAAAAAAAAGGGACGGAACTTCTTTGGACGAAAAAGTAATTGGATAATGGCGTGCACTTACATAGTTTGTTTATCATATGGACGTTTTTTCCCATGATTCCCGGTCCTGACTTTAAACACACATTTACTTCATCGATATAAGTGTAAGTTTTCATTTTTATGAACAACAAATTTAGAGAGAGAGAGAGAGAGAGAGCGAGAGAGAGATTGGGGGGGGGGAGAGATTACCGTCATAAACTTCATTTCTTTTCACTCCAATGCTGTGATCACTTATTATTTTAACCTCTTTTTCATGTTTTGTCTCGAAATATGTTTTTAGCTGCTCAGCTCTTGTACTTTTGCCAGATGCGGGGAAACCGCAAATTAAAATAAATGGCATTCTTTCTTTATTTTTGACCGGAACCGGATGTTGGTTCTAGTCGGCCCATTCCAATCGTAACTTCTCGGCCTTATCCGTCGGCACAGTATCAATATAAATATTCTGGTTCCCTGCCGCACTTCAACAGTCAGGGGCAGGTAATCCATACCAGACTAGAATTACCCGCGCTCTTTTAAAGACAACTTTCAAGAGAGAAAAACATTTAAAGCAAAGGTTTGTTTTTAATATTGATTGTCATTAGAATTCAAATGGAATATTGAAACGGGGATATCTTTATATTTAAATTCCGAAATATCGATTTGTGAAAGAGCAGTCGCTTTTACTAGAGTAGACTGCGTTTATAATGTTTCGTCTTTGTGATAAAATTTAGGGCGCGAATCCTATAACTTTATTATAAAGGTATACTTCCATGCGGATCAAGGCCTCTGTAAATGTAGTACATAGTTCCCACATCAGTGAATTTCCCTACTCTTGACGGCCATCCTTAAAGGTAAATTCAGGGGATTTTTATATGAATGACATTGAAGCATTATTTTCATTTTCTTGTTATTTCGTTATTTCTGATCCAAAATTCAAAATGTATCGTCCGAGGCCCTAACTGCGCCCCTGTCCTAACTCCGCCACCTTCCTTTTTTTTTTTTATCGAAGTCTTGCAAGATTTTATCACGCGTAAGCGACTGTGAGATTTTTTTTTACTATGGTTCTGTTGATAAACTCAGATGATTTTTGTACAAACTTTTGATTCAAACTGATAAATATTGCAAACTCGCACCACTCTTTTTATGTGTTTTTTCTTAATACAAAATGATTTCCACGCAGAATGGCCCTTTTACACTCAAGTTTTTAAAATAAAAGTATCTCGGAAATTCCATCTGCTGTGTTTGCATATTTATAATTGAAAGTCATATGTGTTCAATTCACAACTGCTATGATGTCACCTAGGGGGCAGAGTTAGGACCGAACAAAATGAGGGTATAATATTTGCCTCTTAATGTATTAAATGTTACTTTTGAGTGAATAATTATTTATAAAAGAATTATTTTGGGGTATCATGTAATTGAGGAATTAATTGGTACGTGAACAGTTTTTATTCTATTTTATTTATGTTACATTTCCTAATTAAATCTTAGAGGGGTGCAGTTTGGGCACTCTAGGATATACATCATAAAGCTCTTGAAATTCCTAATTTTAGGATGAAATATTTTTATTATGTATGGATGCACAAAAAAATAAATGCACAGTATAGAAAAAAAGTATGGGTTAGGTTATAATGTTATTATCTATGAATTTTATCAAAATATCTTTTCGGCCTCATAACTTATACCTTTAAAGATGGCTGCCAAAAAGAGTTATCAGTGCCAATTACATCACATGGGAACAATGTATTGATGCTGGTGTCACTAAAGTGGGAAGTAGTAGTTATTGGGGACAGGCATTTGCTGGTACACATTGTTTTCCACTCATGCAATTTACGGCGATTATTAGTTATTGGCTTTGATGATAGAGATAGATTTGCTCTTTGGTAATAGGGGTTAGAGTGTCAGTCTGCTGACCCACGGTCCAGGGTTCAATATCTGACGACTAGGTATGGAAATTACTTTATTATGTAAGTTGGCTTAATTATTCTTGAAATTTGCACTACTTTTTTTCAGACATGCCTGTTGAAATAGAAAAATTAGTTGAAAGTGATCAGACCCAAGAACATGAGCCAAAACCTGTCCATGCCTCGCAAAGCTATCTGAATTATCCAAAAGTGACTGCAAGCTTACTCCAACCGGGTTAAAACTTGCAGCCGGCTTCGACTTATAGTAGAGAAAGAATTATGCGTTCTGTCTACAGTGGATAGACTTCACATTACTTGGTATACCGGTGGCGTTGTCTACAACGACCATTTACTCATGAAATTCTCATCGTTAGAATACTCAATTTTGAGTCGGGCGATTACTGAGGATGATGATGATAAAATGAGTTAAAAAAGAACAAAACATGTTGAAGTTTTACAATTAATCTTCAAACCACAAACACAATTATTTACATGTACATCATGTGTCTGACAAATTCTCAAGAATTCCCACTGGTAGCCCAGAATTTTGTTGACAAATTCTAATGTACAGCAGTGATAAGATTCAGTCGGTCTTTATACAATTTATTTTGTCAATGTGTAATTTACAGTTACAAAAAGGAGGAACAATTAAAATTTTAGAATCAATCAAAGACATCATAGCAGAAACTTAGTTTACCAGTAAAATCCATGTTCTTATTGTTTATCACAGTTAGAATGTAAAACTCTCAGCCATTAATCCTCATGCATAAATATTACATTTCCAAAAGCTTTAGCCTTTGACAGTATACTACATCAGCAAAGAAATGTTTGTTTTCATACTTTCAATTTTACAATCATATTGAAAGGAAACAAAATTTTTTGGTAAGAATTTCAAGAAATGTATTTGAAATACACATTATATGTTATTTCTTCAGAAATTACATTCTACATGTTCTTGAATAACATAAATACATAATGTATGTCACTTAAAGACCAAATTTACTACGTATAATAGATGTACTTAGAAAATATTCATCTAAAGTAAGAAAAAAACATGTTAAAATACATAAATATGAAAAAAAATATAAATAGATGAAATACTGTTTACTTTTATTTTTCTTATCCTTTTTTCTTTTCTTTTTTTTGGGGTGGATTTTTACTTATTTGTAGTTACCTCCCTTGAACATGTAAAATAGAACAAAACTGGACTGCAGTATTTATTTGCCGAATTTCAGGTTTGATACAGTTTAAAAGTTGTTTTTCCCCCAGATTTTAATTAAACAAGTGTATTTTGATGTTCAATCATTTATTCTATGTTTTTGCTCACTTAAAAAAAACAACTGGGAAATACAACCGCGAAAACCCATGCAGGGTTCGAATATAACTTTTCTTGCCACTCACAAACATTTGCAAGTAGCTGAAATTTCAACTTGCAAAATTTATTGTTCACTTGCAATTTCATGAATAGTATTTATAAATTTTACGAAGGCAAACTCTTCTCAGTGTGAGACGCTCAAGTTAAATTATTAACAAATATTTTATAAAAATAGTACAAAAAATGTAAATATATCCCTTTCGAAGTTGAATTGGTCTGCAGTACCACCCTCCATTTTCAAAACAAAACCATTTAATCCCTTAGAAATTTCAACAAACTTTCATCGAATATTCATGTAGCCTGTTATTTTGAAAAGATACACTCTTTCTTTGGTATTTGTATCTACTATTTTCATTTATATCCCTGGGTTAATTGTGGGTGGTCTATACCTTCATTTGATTTAACTATTTTTTAAGGACACCCAATAGCTTAAAATTTTGAATCATACCATTAGATTGCATAGGAATGTTAAAACGTTGCGATTGGA
The DNA here is from genome assembly GCA_021229015.1 of Solen grandis. Classification (NCBI taxonomy): domain Eukaryota; kingdom Metazoa; phylum Mollusca; class Bivalvia; order Adapedonta; family Solenidae; genus Solen; species Solen grandis. The sequence continues at coordinate 35,965,007 of CM037791.1, forward strand.
CAGTATACATTCAGCCAATGAAATGGCTGATCGTGTAAGCTGGCTAAGCAGATACAATTAAATTTTTGTAAGTGTAGAATTACTTCTATTGCTACTGAGAACTTAAATTTACTTTGAAAACTACGTTCCACAAGTGGGGCAGGGTAAAATTTACCCATTCCTCGCTTTCTTTTTATGCGCCCGGTAACCCCATTGGTAAACTTGCCATGCGACATATGAAATTATAATGCACCAATGCTGCAAGGCTGCATCCTTTGCCCACCCCCCCCCCCCCCCCCAAAAAAAAAATATATATTTTGTTTTTTTTCCATCATACCATTCCTAATTCTAAGGGAAAAAATCAACAGAGTAACAAGGTAACTAATCAGTATCCTTCCAACAATGCATTACAGTGCATATGACATTGTCATTCCTGCCAGAGGGAAAGGTTTGGCTAAGACAGATATACAGATTGCCCTACCTGATGGCTGCTATGGAAGAGTTGGTGAGTCTGGCCTATGTTGTCTGATGAAGGGAGAGAAAGACATAAAACAGTAATTTTTTGGGCAAAAGTACCATTTTCTTGAGTTCTGGGGCAAAGAAATGTTTTTGGTTTATTTTTGATCTATTGGTGAAAACTACATGAAATTGGGGTTATGGGTCTTGAACCCCATTAGCAAGATGCCCAAGTTTAATGTGACATTTATTTGCTTTACTTGGTGTAAGGGTAATGTCTACTAATGCCACCTAGACTTCCCAAATTTAAGTATTCAGGTGAAAAAAGATACAGTGTGGCTTGAAATTGACAAGTTTTAGAGTCTTTTTTCCACACAGGTAATCTATAAATATCAACTGTTCATAAATTGATCAATATATATGTTGTACTTTCACAGCTTACATTTGTTATTTCTTGACTATCTTTTCCAACTTCAAACTTGCAATAACTTGAAAATATCTAAAAACATATTTAGGAAAATTTTGCATTATAGTAGAATTTCAGTTTCTGTTTTTAAGTAAAGTATGCTTTCAGTTTGATTTTCGAATGTGTTAGTGGAAGGAAATTACTTCACAATTTAATGATGTAAAATATGATATCATCACAAGATGGTGAGAAAAACAAGCACTACTATTCTTTAAGATTCCAGAACGACTTGCTCAGATTTTATTTTCAAATTTCAGCCCCGAGATCAGGATTGGCATACAAACATTTCATAGATGTGGGAGGTAAGTGAAGTCATTTTAATAATGTTGAACCCCATGTGTGATGGGTGTATGACAGTGTTTCCAGATTTTATGAAGATAAAACCACCTGCTTTTATATCTCTGGTGGCTTAGTGGTTAGAGGTCACAGGTTTGATCTCTGGCAGCGACCTTTCCTAACTTATGAAGTTATTTAGTGATGGTAGAGCTTTTTCTGCTTGGCACTTCTCTTAACCCTTTCCCTCATAGAGGACACCATGAAAAGACCTATGCGAACAGCATAAAACCAGATCAGCCTGCGAGTAACTTGCAGGCTGATCAGGTTTTATGCTGTTCGCTGCTCCTCATTGGTCTGGTAATGAGGATTTTACAATTAAATTTGGTAAGGTTTAACTGTGGTTTTCTGCAGATCAGGCTTTATGTGGTACCTGTTGAGTGCGTCAAAATGAGTCTATATGAGGGAAAGGGTTTTAATGTAGTTCAAGGACAGGTTGACCCAGTGCCTGACATACATTCCTTTGTAAGTTATCAAACAATAATTAATCTCCATTTCTCCATCTTTCTAAGGCAGTCTTCATAAATGATCAGATTTTCTTTTATTTGCCTGTGGCTTTTAAAATGGGGCATTTTGTTGATCACAGTTAACAGAAACCAAATCAATTGGAAGATATTTGAAATTATGTATATCCAGTTTTCACCAAAACTTCCTGACTTTCATAGGGGAAAAGTTGATTTTTATTTTCAAAGGGGAATATGCCCATATACAGCAAACACGCTAACCAGAAATAATCTGCATGTTAACCCTCTACCTTACATAGACTTGTTTTGATACCTTGATAATCAGCAGACCCTGATCACACAGCTCATTCCAGCTGATCAGGGTCACTTCTGTTTGCTCATACAATATTGTAGCTCAGATTCTTCCGTCATCACAGCATTCAGTTAGAGTTCAGTAAATATATTCATGAAGTCCAACATTTGTACATGAATATTCATGAAGTCCAACATTTGTACATGAATATTCATGAAGTCCAACATTTGTACAAAAGTAACATGAATATTCATGAGGTCAACAGCTATACACATTTCATGATCTGTTACTTTGTATTACCCAGCTGGAGTGATAGACCAGGATTACCGTGGAAACGTAGGGGTGGTGCTCTTCAACTTTAGTGACCAAGACTTTGAAGGTAAGTCTTTTTGTCTTACAGGAACATTCCTTCCATAACTGGCACCCGTAACAGGACCCATTCAAAATTTAGAAGGAACTCAAATTGATTCACAATTCTCAGAAGTGTATTTTTAGTCCACTGCTGGTGTTTACTGGATTCAGATTTCTGGACAATGGTGACACATCTAGGGATCATTTTTCCGTCGTCTGTCTGTCCGTCACTTTTTCTGTCACTCTTCGTCAGGTGAAACAAGTATGTGATTCAAACTTGTGTTTCTGACATGAATGTAAAAGGCAGGGCTTCAAGTTTTACAGCTTTGCTGTAAAGCTGAAAAGGTGCATAGAACGCAAAATCCAAGGCTAGCTGTAAAATTGATTTCATTCTGATGCATGTTTATCCTTAAAGTAAGAAGGCTATGTTATTAGTTATAAAGGAAAGTCATGTCCAGTCAGAAGAGAGAATTTTACGCTGCAGTGTAATAAAGTATTTATTATCCACCGCCGAAAGGCGGCGGGGGATATAGTAATAGTCTCCGTTCGTCCGACATTTTTGTCCGGAGCATAACTTGAAAAGTATTTGAGGTATCAACTTGATACTTCATAGTTGGATAGATCTCATTGAGAAGGAGTGCAGTGCACAAGAATGATAACTCTACCTTTCATAATTTTTGATGGCGGGGGATGGCCATGTCAACATGGCTCTTGTTTGTGTTAAAAAGACTCCATTTTTTATAAAAATTCAAAATTTAGAATTTGATTATATAATTTTATCTCTATATTTTGAGTGCTATACCACAGAATTATGCTGGGCTTTAAGTTGAGGTTTCCCATTAAGGTAATCCATCTGTCATTAAATTGTGATCATGGTCAATCAAGTGATCATAGGAGTTACATAGTAAATGCAAGCCTTTATAGACTTAGAACAAGTCTTTAACACAAAATCAATGGATGCTGCATCCATACTGATGTCATTTTTAGCTTGACTGTTCGAAGAATATGTGAGCTATTGTAGTCGCCCTGACGTTGGCGTTGCATCTTTTGGTTAAAGTTTTGCATGCAAGTTACTATCAACCTTATATCTCAATAACCATTTATGGTATTGACTTGAAAGTTTATGAATATGTTTAGGGGCATCAGACAACCAAGGTAGATAACTCTTGACTGAATTTAATATGAATTATGGCCTCTTTTAATTTAGAAATTTTGGTTAAAGTTTTGCATGCCATGCAATAGGAAAAATTTTGTTTGCATGCAAGCTTCTATCAGCCTTATTTCTCAATAACCATTTATGGTGTTGACTTGAAATAAGCATTTTGAATAGTCGAGCATGCTGTCCTCTTACAGCTCTTGTAAGCATTTGAGGGACCATGATTATGATTTATATATGGATGGATTACCTTAATCTAATCAGAAAGGCTGTAGGAATCGGAATGCAACAGTTTGATTATTCTGCGATGTAGCATGAAAAATGAAACTCTCTTTCTGTTCTGACACATCGACTTAACTGAGAAGTTTAAAGAGGGATACAGAATTGTGGGTTTATTCTATTACGCTTTTGTACAAAGTGCTTAAGGAGTCCTTTGAAGTCATAATTACATCACCTTTGAACCCTGCATATATCGGAAAATAATGCATGCTACAATCTTCCCATGTTTATATTGTTCGAATGTTGAGTAGAAATGTCAGTATTCCTTTTTAAAAACATTTATAGAAATTACAAAAAATTGAACAAGCACAAAAGGGCATGTTATCAGTTTCAGCTTCAGGTTTATGCTAATTTTGAACCTCTGCATATCCTCTTTATAACGAAGGTATGGTTTCCCGTTAATGTCTGGTTTTATTTGTGTTACAGTGAAGGCCGGGGACCGGGTAGCGCAGCTGATTCTGGAGAGGATCTTCATCCCGGATTTACAAGAGGAAAAGGTATACATGGTTTTAAGTTTTAAGTTTATTTTAAACTGCTACACAGTAGTGGAGCTATATACAGGGTTCACACAGACCTGGAAAAGTCACGGAAAACTATTTTTTTTCTAGAAAAATTATGGAATCTTGAAAATAATGATTTTATCATGAAAAAATCATGGAATTTCTTTAAAACAGTCTGGAAAAATAAAAACGATCTTTGAATAATAATATAGCTCTTAAAGATAAGAAAATGCACAACATTTTGACGAAAGAAATCCCAATAATGACCATGAAAATCTGGTAACGCTGTAAATATAATATGGTTTGAAATGAATTAGTACAGAAAACTTCCGAGTATGCCTATTCAGGGGAGAGAACCAGTCACTGGATATTGTATGTTGTTTTTTAGTTATTTTCAGATACAGTCTGTTATTTTCACTTGTTTGGTTGCTTCTCATGTGGTAAATTTATGGTATGCATTAGAAATGAATCAAAATGGGTATGAAGACAGGCTGCAGCCCTTTGAATCCGACAGTCGTAAAGCATTGGTCACGTCAGGATGAGTGACTAGGTTATTGACTTGTCAGATATGGGTGAAAGTGCTGAAAGGTTGCACACGAAAAGTGGAATACAAATCACTAATAATGAATTGCACAAAAAAGGCATGTAGCACAGTTAAAATGAACTTTTTTTTCAAAGCAGGAGAAATAAGTCAAGACAAATTTTGGGTCTAGGAGTCTGTATGAACCCTGTATATAGAAATCATGCATAACATGTCCCTTCCGACACTGGCATTAATAATGCCCCCCTTTGAAGAAGAGGGGGGCAAATGTTTTGCAAATGTCTGTTGGATGTTCGTCGGTCCATCGGTAGACCACTTTGATTCCGATCAATAACTGGAGAACGCTTGGGCCCACATTCCTCAAACTTCATGGGGTTATTGGTCATGACTATTAGATGTCCCCTGTTGATTTTGGGGTCACTTGGTTAAAGGTCAAGGTCACAGTGACCTCGATGGGAGTGGGGGAAGCATAGGGAGGCATATATGTCGTTGTGACAACTCTTGTTAATTACAAAAAGACAAGGTTGAATGCGAGGTTACTAATCAGTGATAGTACTAGTTTATTTTACATCAGTTGCAAAAGATATCGTGAGTTTGATAACTTGTATGGTTCAGATGATGGTTTGCGTGGAAAGAAACTTGGATTGACGACAACAGTAATCCTTTTTGTGTTCATGGCTGGGAATCAAACCATGGATGCATTGAAGAAAGGCGACATGTGTTATACTGTCCTCAGTGGCTTAGTGGTTAGAGTGTCTGCCTCCGGAGCAGAAGATTGTGGGTTTGATTCCCGTCGGCGTCATACCAATTTGGCAAATTGTTGAAAAGGGTACTGGTACCTTCCTGCTTGGCGCTCAGCATATATACAGGGTAGTTCCAGGACTGGTTGGCCGCGTGTCAGGATAATTTGACTGGGTGTGGTATCATGCCACATGTTAACCAGGTGATACTTTAGTCTGAGGGTAGTTACAGCACTACATCTATTTCAAGTAGACATCTAGTCTCCAAGTGACTGAAATACCATTTGTGGGACGTTAAACCCAACAAACAAACACTTGCTTAACTTAAAATATTGAATGTCTTCTGCAGGGCTTTTTTTCCAGAAATTGGGAAGAGGCCTTAGCCTTTCATTTTGGGAAATAAGTGGACTGATGTTCAAACAACAAACAAAAAGTACACATTAAGAACTGCATTTATGTCATTCATTCAGTATTACAGTCAGTGTCATATTACAAAGGCAGCTGCCTATTCTTAAACGCCTTGAAAAGGTCAACAATCTTGTCGAAATCCTCCTCTTGTGGTGTGCAGGCATTGATCCTCATCAAAGCATCCAGTTGTTGAGTGGTCAGTGAGGTTCTCAAGAACGTACACAAGTCATTCATGAGACTGAATGACCTCTCAACAACTGCAGTGCTCTGAGGGATCAACAATGCCAGGCCATATAAATCCACAACTCTTGGGAAGCAGGCTTTCAGTCCCATGGAAACTTTAACTCATATTTAATAAGTACAGCTTTACGACCATCATATGTTTCAAGATGATCAACTGATACAGGTTGGGTGGGTAATGGACTGGCTGTCAATAAATTTCCTTTATCAACTGTTACACTGGAGCAAGATTGATCAGGGGGTAATGTTGGAGACAAATTCTGTAGACTGTCAACATCAACAGATTGTGTAGATTGACTTTCTGGACCGATACTGACAATGATGTATAGATTGACTCTCTGGACTTACACTGACGACTGCCTGAGAAGACTGACTTTCTGGACTTACACTGACGACTGATTGTGTAGATTGACTTTCTACTTTGCTTTTTTTCACTCCAAAGTCAAAGAGACTTCCTTGATTTTTTGTACCGGCTCTTTTTACCGACTTCACATAGTATTTCCCGTTATTAGACGGCATTTTCCTCTTACCGGATGTTTACATCGTGCGCTTGTTTGGAAAATTGAAATACGATTATTTTGTTGGAATAATTTGGCTGACCCAATTACAAATATCGCATTGTGATTAATTGTATTAAACTTGAAAAAAAAATTTATATGTTCAGGTGCAACATTTTTTTGTAAACTTAGCCTATAATTATCAATAACGTTCGCGCATTTATTTAGTTCGACTGCGTATAAAAACAAAAAATCGGCGATCGAAACACGTGCAGTCGAATCGAATCAGAATACTATTTTTAGAAGCACCTTTAACATAAATAAAAACAAATACATTTTCAATAAATAAATTCTTGCCTTTCTAAAAACTCGTATCCAGGAACTATATATATTTATAAATTAAATTTTTTATCAAGCAGGACATGTACGTAGATAGGCCATTTTTGTTGTTGATTTGACCTATTTTCGATACCTCAAAGTTGAAGAGTATTTACATAAATATTTGCATTGTCTCGCGAGAAATCATATGATTAAATGCAGACTAAGAGACCTCATTAAATCTCTGTTGCTCTGCAGAATGTAAAAGTAATTAAAAAACCTACTTTTATTATAATGTAATAAAATAGATTTAATCAAAATGTCTGATTAAGACACTTTTATTTATAAAAATTGATATGGTCGAAAGAAATGTAGGATGGCTATGATGTAAACAAACAGTTATGTCAAATGAACAATGCGCGCGCACAGTAACATATCGTAAACGTACTTACTAGAAAAGGCAAAAAATGTGTTTAGTTTCAACAGTGGAAGAATCACGTGCACAGACATTTGGTGTAAAAAATATGAATGGCAGTTGGGAAATTAATTCTTTATTTTGGGAAATTTGCTGATAAAATTGGGAAATAATAAGGCTTTTTTGAATTGGGAAGTCACCGAATATCGGCCTCAGTTATATAAGGTAAAAAAGCCCTGTTCTGTTTTCAGTCCCTGGATGAAACTGACCGAGGCAGTGGTGGATTTGGGTCAACGGGCAAGAATTAAGACATTGCCATGGAAACCATGTGATTCTGTGGGACCTTATAGTGATAATGTGCAAACATTTGTTGTGATGGGGTTTTCTCATTTATATCCACAGAAGAGGGTGCAATAGTTCAGATGTTATCATGCCTTCAGTAGAGTGCTTTTATTCTATTTATAGTCCACTGCCTGCCAATTGCCTCATAAAATATTTGACTTAAAATGTTTAATACAGGGTTCCCACAGTCAGGAAAAAGTCAGGGAAATTTACAATCAAGGAATGTCGACCAAACAGGAGGAGGATTATAAAACGGAAAAGCTAAGGCTATTTCTTCAATTTGGCTTTTTTCAGTCAGTTTTAATTGTCAGATTGGCATAATATTGAATAAGTTCCCAATAGCATTCAACTGGCACACCATCATTTCATGTTTCAAAATAAAAAAAAATATCTAGAAGTAACTTAATTTTGGGAGATCTGTATTTGCCGCTGGAATTGCGCTTAATTTGGTCAGGGAATTTTGAGTTTGGTCAGGGAGTATTGATTTTTCAATTTTGTGGGAACCCTGTAATACACATCATGTGATGATATGGTATGTCACTGAGACAAGTATGTTCTGTTCAGTGATTGAAATTTGCATCAACCTAAAGGATTCTGACAAGAGAAAATGTTATCTGGCTCATTTACAGATCAGGAGTTTTATCCTGCATGACTGATTAATTTCCACCATTTTATTTCTGTGAATTTGCGGTCGTCAGCGGAATCGCAGAAATATTTCCTAAACTGCAGTTTTCTTATTTGATGTCTGATTTTGATGCATTAAATTTTGTTTTGTGAACGGATCCCTCACCTATGTGTTCACTGTATATCTAATTTTGAACAAAGTGTAAATGCTGTTTTATATGCCTTGAGATATGCATGCATTTATTTCTGAACAAATGTTTGTGTAAAATACAAAAAGAAAAGTGCTAAAAATTAAGAAAAAAGGGGTAATTATGCATTTTGATAAATTTCATTTGTTTTCTGAAGTTATGAAGAGAATATTTGGGTATCTAAGAGACAGTATTCTGTTAAAGAGAGAATGTCTGGGGATAATGTATATATTTATGTATAGAATCTCAATAAATGGATAATATAAAAAATTGTTCCTTGGACTTTGTGATTTGATTTTATTCAGATTTATAGGGATGTCATAGATCTTTATTTTCAGGTTTATAGATCATAAATCGCCACAACTTTCGCCAAACGAGAAAACTTGGAGCCAAATTAAGGAAGTTTGTGCCAAATTTAGTGCCAATGGCTCAAATATATATTTTTATTATGTTTATTTTTTCTCCCTTTAAAAAATATGTATTAAATTGTATTACCAGGTATATTCAAACTACTCACACACACATTCACTCAGGATATAATATTTAATTAAAGAGATGTTATTTATTTAATAATTGTAAATTTTATGAAGGGAGCAAGAAAAACTTTAAATTATTACGCAATTGATTTGTTTCCCTTTTGATCTATCTACCTGCAATAACTGAAAAACCTCAAAAATAAAACAAATAAAAGAAAAACATGTTTTAGAACTTTGTCTAAGTAGTGGAAATATTTTTCAATGGAAAAAAACATTGATAGAAAGAAAACTCGGTGCAGCAAAACTAGTCAGCCTTGTGACCAAACTTAGCCAAGTCAAGAACTACTTGAATATATCAAAATCTCAAACTAAACCTCTACGACTATTGCATTTCATACTTCAATATGTTTTACTTACAAAGACTAATTTACATGAAACTGATCATGGCTGGATCTGTAAAGTCAAAATCAGCTGATCAAACACTCCCAGAATTTGCAATTTGCTGTTTGCCAAAGTAAGTGAGGTCACATGCCCTCTGGTCATTTACTGCAGCATGATTACGTAATCGATGAATGAATAAGAATAATCTTTTGTCACCTGCTGTGACAAACAATAGACCCATCATTAAGATTACACGATAACGGTAAACACGCTTGAGTAAACTGATTGGTGATCCGCTTTTCATTGCGGTTAATATGCGGAGAATGAAAAATCGGGAACCAAGCAAAAACACAAGTTTATTATGCGGCGCCAATTATGAAAAATAAAGCGTCATAACCTTTCGCCATTTCAAATTTTTTGGAGCCAGATTTTTTTTTCTGGCGCCATTGGCGACAATGGCGATGGCCAGCGGGAACCCTGATAAATCTTTATTTCTGACATTATAGATCATAAATCTTTATTTCTGACATTATAGATCATAAATCTTTATTTCTGACATTATAGATCATAAATCTTTATTTCTGACATTTATAGTTAATAAATATATTTTCTATTCAGATTTATAAGGAAGTCATAAATATATGTTTGACAGATTTATAGGGAGGTCATATTGTCATAAATCTATTATTCTTTTTATTTTTTGTGAAAAAGATACACAGGCAATTTCTGTAAACTGTTAAATCCTGTTCAAGTAAATCCTGAGGTTTTCTCCACTTATCTGATATTATTGATCACAGATTCTAGTACTTAAAACTATGCTTTGATATTACTGATATGGTCCTCTGTTTTTTTTGTATTTTTTTTACGTTCATTAAAAAAAAAGATGTATCTTGTACTATTGTTCGTGTCTTTAATGTGTATGGCCAAAATTATGAATGGTTTCTATCTCTCTCTTTCTTTCTCTCTCTCAATCTTTTATGTCCACCAGTCCTAGCTGTTTACACGTGGTTTATCTATGTTCTGCCAAAAAAGTGCATGACTCATTACATGCAATTAATGGTGTAAAAACAATAATGCCATTCCATTGCACTCATATGTACCTTAAAATAACTTTCAGTTGTATACGAAATATGCATATATGTGTAAATTATTGATTTTCGTATATCGTCTAAACACTATGCAAAATGGTACTGTTATAGCTCCCTTGCTCAGCATATAACGGTAGTTCCAGGACTGGTTGGCCCGGTGTCAGGATAATGTGACTGGGTGTGGTATCATGCCACATGTCTACTGCGTGATACTACAGTGTGGCAGCATTGTTTCTGTTGGATATTCCAAATGATTAAAATACTGTCGGTGGGATGTCACACTTTATTTTTTTGTCTGAACACATATCTGCAACTTGTGTGTTTGTCTATCACACTGTGTCAGGTCTATATATCTAACCTTCTCAATCTCCATGTCTGTTTCTATTAATTTTATATCAGATTATTTATCTAATTGTATGTCAATATTAAGGTTTCTTTCTATCTGGCACAAGACATCTGTTTCAAGACCATATGAAAAATATTTTAAAAATATAAAATATTAAAATAGTTTTTCAGCTTCATATGGAGTTTGAATAGCCCATGGACACTTTTAATTTAGACCGTATGTATTGAAATACATTTATGTATATATTGTGGCCGAATGGTTGGAGTGTCCGCCTCGAGAGCTGGAGGTCGTGGGTTGATCCCCGGCTGCAACAGAGTCGTAAAAAGTGGTACTTGTAGCTTCCTGCTTTGCATGTATAGGAGTTGGTTCCAAGTCTGGTTGGTGGATGCTGGAACAATAGGTTAGGATGTGATAGCCACTTGTCTGTGGTGTGATACTGCAGTGAGGCAGTGATATATTTGTAGTAGACGGTCTCTACATTACTAAAATGTCGGTAAAACAAATACATATATGAGCTTTTTTTTTCTGCCTAGCACCTTTTGGTTACATCATAAAATGTTTCATGTTCAAGTTTATGAAACTTAGGTGCTTGTTGTTATGTTTGTCACAAATATATTTTTAAAATGAAAAGAAAAAAAGGAGGTCTTTGGTTGTTATGAAGTTACCAAACATTTTATATTGTGTTCCCATTTTGAGATGTATAACTGGACAAAATGTATGAAAATTGTCGTAACTAACGATATGATTAAAGTCGATGTATATTTATATTTTAAGAGCACATTGCATTGCACAGATATCTTATTTGTTTCCTTGCATATCTGGGTACATAAGTTGATATTACAGAATATAGCATACAGTTGAGCCTGTACTAGCAGTCCCCTGTATTAATCAGCCAACCTGAAATTTTTATGTTTAACATTCATTTAGCAACCACCTCTATTAAGCTGTCACTTTCTCTTGTTCCCTTGACTGGCCGCTTAAGACAGATATTGGCTGTATTTTTATGATGTAACCAAAAAGTGCTGATAAAAAAACAAACTTGCTCATATTCTATAATAAAGGAAAGCCATTTTAGACTCAAGACTGGCGTCTATACTTTGAAGCAGACAATTTTTCCTATAATACAAAACGGTCTGCAAAAATCTAAAATGTCGGCTGGGTTTGAACACTTGCATAATGGAAGGGCCAGGGTTGAATTTTTTTTTTTTTTTTTTGTCGCTGTAGGTATTCACAAACATTATGGCGAACAAAACCATACCAGGTCAACAATTGACTATTAATCCTGTTGTTACTTTTACTGGAAAGGCCCATTCATCCATCATTCAGGGTCTATTTAGGCACCGACTCCGGATTCCATAATTGAAGTAGACAACTTCTAAAATAAATGAATTTACAGACACTAAATAAAAAAAAATAGCTTAAATATTGGTGAATGGGCTTTTCCAGTGTTTACAGCACTCTCCAAGTGTAATTTAAGGATCAAAAGTATAAAAAAAAACATTGAAGAAATATTTTTTTTAATAATTATAAAACATGAGGAAAATATTAATTTAAATTTTTATTATGGGGACTATTTTTCTGCCTTATTTCGCAGATGGGTACAACCCGCGAACGCTCGTCTGCAGATGTAAATATAGATTCAGCCGGATATCATACTTTAAGACCAACTATTTATTTTCATAATTTGTAATTTCAGTGACCATTTCAACCAAGTTCAGTTTTGCTATCACAATTAAAGGAACCTATCTAGTCGTTCTTCAAATTAAATGTCTGAACAACGGCCTGGATGACGTCATAGTCTATTTATAGATTGCATGAGTTTGGAACTTCTTTTTGATCCAACCACAGAGGTGAATAGAATGGAAGCCGGTGTGTAAGAGAGTGTGTTTACAGATGTATTGATTGAAGTGATCTACCAAAAAGCAACACCGTGCCTAGTTTCCCAACGACCGTAATTTCGTTTCTGTGTGGTGAAAAAATAAATTCAATCGAGCAACAAGTTTTAGTCTTTCAAGCCATCATGATCAGTATTATATCCACATCTGTATTTTCCCATAAAATAACAAGGCCAGCTGGCTTTGTGGTAGGTCGGTGGTTTTACGGGGTCTACCTCCACGGTACCTGTAATTAACCGGACATCGCTATATGCAGTCAAACCTGTCTTTAACGGTCAGTCAAGGGAACAAGAAAATATGCCGCTTAACAGATGTAATTTTTGAATAAAGATTAACCAGATATCAAAATGCTAGTATGGTAAAATTAAAAGTGACCGCTTAATGCAGGGTCGACCGCTTATAGTGTTGGCCGCTTATACAGCTTCAAAGGGAACTGAATCGGTGAACTTCAACACAGAAACTAACAAATATATGATACATCGTAGTAGACTGCGACATTTCATTATGTTATGCATGGATTAGATAAATTCTTATTTTTTTATCACTTCGTTAAAACAAGTTTTGGCACAAGCAGAAGATATATAGAGCGTCTTTGCTTACAATGCCTTTTGTTTAAACGCTCTTGACTGGCACATAAAGCTCAGCTGTTAAGCGGAACAATAGTTTTGAATGAACGTTCAAAAGTAACACAGTATCACAGTAAATTAATTACATACATAGTTTCAAACCGATATTTCTCTTTACATAAGACGTGTTTTAAAACGAAGATATCCTGATAAAACGTGGCTTTTACGGATTTGCTTTTAGTGACGCTTTTTTGTTTTTTTTCCTTGATATTTAAAACACTTGTTAAAGTTTGATAGTGTCACAATATAATGGTTCAAGACGTTGATTCTGACGGAGGAATAAAATTATTCACGGGTCATATTTATCTAAAACAGCGTTAGGATAATAAATATCACAACTTAAAACGCATATCTTGGAAGGTAGGCAACTGGGTAAAACAATAAATACCAACAGAAGCCTCGACAATGGAGTTAGTGAAAATATATTTTTGTGGTACGTATTGGTAATAAATAATTCAAAATAATCGTTTTATTTACGACATAAGAAACCGTACTTTGGTTAAGTTCTGGATATTATATTTTTACCTTTATTTTACGCAGGCTGATCAGTTTATGCTGTCGTGTCCTCATGTCTGGAATGAGGATTTAATTAAATTGTAAGGTTAACTGTGTTTTCGCATCAGTTTATGTGTACTATGAGTGGTCAAATGAGTCTATATGAGGGAAAAGGTTAATTATAAAACGTCTGTATGTGTGTATATATCGGGATGTATTTTGCCAATCATCGGCCCGGGGACTGAATAGCTTGGTCCGTCCGGGAGGTCTTGGGTTTGATCCCCATACGCGACATAACGAAGTCGTAACTGGTATGCATCCTTTGTGTTATTGACGCTACACCCATAAGAGTTGTTCTAGGACAGGCTGGACAAGTATCAGAATAATTTGACAAGGTGTGGTATCATGTCCATTTGTTTACGGTCTTGTGTTGCATTCAGACGGTTCTTAATCTGCCTCATGTTGACTGAATTGTGTGCCTGGATAGCGTATGTGATAACGCGCCTCGCTTCCCACTAATGCGTCCCGGGTTCGAATCCAGATCACGTTTGCGAGGGGGTACAGTGTTCGCCCGTCCAGACCCGTGGGTTTCCTCCGGGCTCTCCGTTTTTCCCCCCACAATAATGACCACAAACGCATCCACCAGAGCCATCGAGAGAGATTAAGTTGTTATAACTTGTTTCGTAATCGATGTAAAATAAATATAGTCTCAGATAAAACAAGTCATTCTCCAATTGATTGAATTACTGTCGATGGGACGTTAAACCCACACAAAACACAAACATGCTTTGTTATTTTCTCTGCCAGTTTGTAAAAATATATGTTCTGTTGACAGTATTTCAGTCATTTGGGGACTATGTATATAGTGATGCCACATGGATATCCACACCGTAGACATCTGGCATGATAACAAACCCAGTCACTTTATCCTGACATCTGGCCAACCAGTCCTGGAACTACCCTTATATGCAAAACAAGGGACCTATACCAGTACCACTTTTTACGACTTTGGTATGTCGCGGCCAGGGATTGAACCCCCGACTTCCCACTCCCATGGGACGTTCTAACCACTCGGCCATCTGGGACGGTTTTTAATTTATATGCGTCATACAGAAATAAACATATTTGATCCCTTTAATGTAACACACACATACATTAAAAATTCCATTTTCATCTCTTTTCAATTCAGTTTTCTTCCTGTGCGTGCCGACACTTGTGAGCGGAAATTGTAGCTATAACTCCCTGACTACGTCTCTGAACGCATGCGTGTCAACAGCTTCTGGTACAACCAACACAAAATGGATGTTCCCGTATGGCACCATTGCGGAAGCAGGTCACTTTCTGCACGTGAGTGCCCGGAAGTCCCGGGGATGACATATTTATTGGTTCAAACTTGAAGAAAAAGAAGTCTGAGGTCCGAGTGGGTGACCATTACACATTCTTAAATATGTCATCTGACCAATTTCAGTTTGGAATCGAACTTTGGTTTCATCCGTAGAAAACCAATGCTCCACCCATTTCTCTATCCGAGTACCCCGATTGGTTGATTAATAAAAGCAAACACATAAATAAAAAATATATATATATAGCTTTAAGTAACTGATCCGATATTATTTGTAATATAAGACGTTGCTATTTTATTTCTCTTAGAATTTTGACACTTTATTTTTAGAAAAAATATATTCTAGTATAATTTCGATATGTATGTTATTAAAACACGATAATACTGATCATTACACGATTTGTTATATGATCATAAAGTATATCTTTGTATACCAGATTCTAAAAGGCCGGCTAACAAAACTTATTCCTGTATTTGTTTAATAATAGCTTGTCTTATAAGCGAAAAGTCCAGGCTTCATTATAGCCGGTCACGTAACAATAATTGTATCTGACGGTTCATGCTTAGCACAAATATTTTATATTTTTGGACTGGTCAGCCCATTGTCAAGAAGTAAATTAGGTGTGGTATCATTCCATTTGCCTACAGCGTGATACTGCAGTGTGGTGGCAACACTATATCTCTCTCATTTTGACAGTCTCTGAATGACTGATTGTAAGCAAACACAAAAAGCTAGCAAAGTAAATAGATCTAATACTTAAAATGAAAATTGATAAAGCTAACATGAAATGCCATTTCAAAACAAATCCATTAATTTTTAAAAACATATTCATTCAAAATATAAACACATATAATATCAACATACAAACTATTAAGAATTAGAACGAATGATAAAATCATATCGTGTTCTTCTCCTTTTCATTATTTAATACAATACTATGGCTGAAGTAACTACATTTATTTATAATATGACATAATGCTCAAACAGCTGTTTCCGGTTTTGTATAACCATTGCATATTTTCTTATATTTAACACGTTACATATAACTTCTTGGCCGAATTACATAACTCGCGTTACGTGCGTGTATTCTACATATATGCATAATGTGTTGAACTCGAAAAGCTTGATTAAATGTGTTTGATGCAACTAACTTTTTAAAAGAAGATGCAGTATTCATATGGTGTTGAAAATGTATGAGAAACTCAGTTATTATTGAGAACTGTTTTCTTGGTGGTAGATTACAATAGTTATTCGTTCACAGTTTATTCATTTTTTGTTTGTCACAATTTACTGTCAGTATAGGTCATATGATTAAAAGAATATCCCATGAATTGTTATTCCATATTAAATTTTACTAAACTCGTTCATGAAAATGTTATTAAGCTCGCCAGTGGCTCTCTTAATAATATTTTCATGAACTCGTTTATTAAAATTTGATATGAAATAACATTTCATGTTAGATCCCATATATATATATATCAGAAAATAAAAGTAATCCTTTTGCATGTTTTATTTGGAATCTCACGCAGAACCTCGGCGCAGACGACACTTGCCACGTGCATCATTACAATATTCGACGCGTGCAAAAATGACGCAAAAAGTTTGAAGATGTTCAGTACGACCGGAAGTAACCTTATCACAGCCTATTCTGATCTGTGTGCAAGCGGACTCATTAGTATGTACATTTTCTCTCTCTCTCTCTCTCTTTCTCTCTCTCTCTTAGTAATTGCGGATTTACTGGTGATATAATTACAGTTGATACTATGTTAGCGGTCGCCTGTCTTAAGCGGTCAACCTGCACTTAAAGGTAGTTTTAATATTACGAAACTAGCATTTTGAATATATTAAACGTCATTTAGGGACCACCTCTGTTAAGCGGCCACTTTCTCTCGTTCAAATGACTGACGCTTAAGACAGGTTTGTATATAGTTACCTCGTATGTGATTATTTTATGGATTTATAACATTCCTGTACGGCAAGGAAGACAAAAACAACACATGTATTCAACATATTTCAGACACACCGCGATTTGACTTCAAATAACATGAATGACAAAGGAAATCATTTTTAATTCTCAGTTACTACTCACCCCATGTGTTCTTCGGTATCCTATTGTAGGCCGTCGAGTTCTACCAGCAACACCTTCTTTAATATCACCATTCTTTTTCCTCTCGAAAGAAAATAACCATTTACAGACAAACCTTTCTTAAGTGGTCAGTCAAGAGAACAAGAGAAAGTGACCGTTTAACAGAGGTGACCGCTAAATGAAACTAAATGTTAGTTTTGTAGTATCATGATTGACCGCTAAATGCAGATTGACTTCTAAATACAGGTGGCCGCTAAATGAAACTAAATGTTAGTTTTGTAGTATCATGATTGACCGCTAAATGCAGATTGACTTCTAAATACAGGTGGCCGCTAATGCAGGTTCAACTGTACTTTATTTCTTATCAAATGTTTGTTGTTAAGACTTAAGTAAAAAGTCATGTCAGCTTTGTCATTTAATTGCTTCAGGAACTAGGAATAGTGGAATGCGCTTATACCTATTTAAGAATTGTTCTGTTCCAGCTGAAGCCCAGGCGTGCATGTCTGTCATCTCTAGCATCAACACATACATCTCGGCCGAGACTACCTTCACCTCCCGGGTCACCCAACTCAGTAGTGACGCAACCAACATCGAGATCTGTGGGTAGGTACACATTAACTCAATAGTCCTTAGTTTAAACTTTATTTATTTTACATCGTTAATAAAAGTAATCTCAAATTATATCAATCACTTTAGCTTGTTCTGGTGGCGGCGTATGTGGTCATTATTGTGGAAGGAAACCGGAGAGCCCAGAGAAAACCCACGTGGCTGTATGGGCGAACACTGTACCCTAACACGAATTTGACAAGGAATCGAACCCGGGACGCATTGTTAAGAAGCGTTATCCAGGCACCCAAATAGTTCGTTGCCTCCCATTCTCTCGTGGTTAAACTCGCTGACTAACTATTATTTAATCTCTCACCTATGTCGGTTCGAGTCCCGGCATGGTCAATTGGATACTTACACAACGTGCTCAATGTGAGCTATAAAGATCATCCCTGGGTGAACCTCCACAAAAGAGGCTGTAATGAAATTGATCTTTCTTTCATTTTTTTTCTTCTGTGAAACTAATGGTCAGAATTAAATTTCTTTAGGAATAAATGGTCACCTCATGACATCATCTACCATAATTGCTAAAGTAAAGTTGATCCCTTGAAAAATGAGTCACGAAGGGGGTTTACTCTTCTTTTATATTATAGAAAAAATTTAATTGTAAATAGCAAAGACCGATTCTTGGCCTGCTCTTTACCACAGAGATGCGGATCTCTATTTGGTTATTTGGTCTTTGGAATAGCAACATGACTGAAAATCTATCCTGGCGACAGTTAACTTGATGATGTCTGTTTCCAGGTAATGTCATGAATAATACATTAATTTGAAATGTCTACATCTTGATTGAGTATGGTGGATTCAACCCCGACTCGAAAGTCCAAAGTTTTTTTACACCCGTAACAAGCGATTAATGTTTAAGGATAATTCATTGACTGGTTATGGTAACAGGTTTGCGTAGTCGCGCAACTACGTTTGTGTTGAGGTCAAGATCTTTCATTAGTTTCAACAAAAATACATATTTTCCTTTTTGAAAATTATTTTCTCCAATTCCACTGAAAAAACACAAATCCACCATTGACTGCAAAGTAAAAAGGCGCATATGGTCGGTGTTCTGCTATCATTGAGACAGCGAGTAAATCTCTTATCTAAACAGAGCCCAAATATGATTAAGATATTGGTATAGAATAGTTCATACCCAGTTTCCAGACAACGCTATGTACATGTACTATATTGTATATTTTAACGATTCGAAACTTACCACTGTATTTACAGACTGGCTACCACCTTGAAGTACACCGCATTTACAACTCTGTTGACACAGACATGTACCACGTCGACTCATTTGGCTGTTTGGAGCCGTTTCTATGACACCGTACTCAACACATACGTTTGCACATGCGCAGGAAGTTCACTGGGAACGCCTTATTTATGGGCTCTTCTCTGCCTATCAGTATTAACGTCAAAAATGACATTTGCATAAGTCTTCTTAATCAAAAATTTATTAAATTAAAATTATAAATTATTTTTTTTATGATTACGTGAATGGTTTTATCCATGAAAATAAAACCCCATGAAAACCATTCATTTGTAGAACTCATGTTCTCTAGAAAACAATAACGTTAAAAAGATATGTAACAACAAAATCCCCTTTGATAGAGACCCATGAAATTTGATTAAAATCCAAATCATTAGATGATATATGCCGCCAGAGGCGGTCGTATATTGTCGTCATCTTCTCCGTTTGTCCGCCCGTACGTACGTTCACATAGGAAATTTTCTGGTTCAGTGGCTTTTGCAAGAGTTTGCAAGATGTCCCATAAAACTTAGGCTCTGTAGTTCATTGATATTGCAGCAT
>CM037791.1:35984838-36034838 GCA_021229015.1 Solen grandis
AATGTTATGCCAATAAGTAAAATCATATCATATCTAGCCAAAAGTAAAACATAAATAAATGATGTGTGTGTGTGTGTGTGTGTGTGTGTGTGTTTAGAAAAATAACCTATGTCATTTTAGAAACAATGTTTATCATTAAAGTTTTATGATTTAGTTTTATTATGGAATTAGATTAATTACAATGCCGTTGACTATGTATTTATCATAGAAATAGGCTTTTAACCAAATTAAGTTCCATTTTGGATGGTGAAACTGAATCAAAATGCATTAAAATAGATACTGAAGATAACGTTTATAAATAACTGCAATAAAAGAGTAAATGTGCAGCAGGCGAGTCAATCGCAATTCTTTCTAGGATATTTTAAAACATTTTGTCTGGAACTTTTACCAGTTTACCTATAAAGAGATACACTCATCTCCTCATAGCTTCGGTAAGCTAGATAAGAAAATAGAGATCAACCCATTGCAAGGGAAGGTTGAGGGTTCAACTCCAGCTCGATGACAATTATGACATTTTTTTTTCAGTGTGAATGATAAAATGATATAGAAATAAATTCAAACAAGTAATGCAGTTTCACACTAGCATGTTTTGCTTTCTCTTACTTTATTTCTTAAAGGAAGTAGCAAAGTATCAGTTAAATGTATTATAAAAATAATGAAAACTGTCTTAATTCATGTTTGTGATTTATCTCCTGGATGGTTTGTTTGTTCATATCCCATCTACATTTTAATCAGTTGATGTTTCAATATCTGTATGAAAATAACACTTTGATAAGGACCGACCAAAGCTTACTTCAACTGGCCAAGCTCCTGTCTATTTTACTGAGTTATTGACAGATCAGGAACAAAGACGAAGATTACGAACTTCAAGCTCTGCTTCGGGATGCTACACTGTACCTTTTAACAAAAGCAAGAACTTCTGTGATAGAAGTTTTAAAACTGCTAGATCGAAATTGTGGAGCAAACTTCTACATGTGAGAAATTCTTAATCGGTAGAATTCTTCAAGAAAATTCTTTAAAAAATATATTTTAGATATTTTGAGTATTGGTTTTTTCCTAGAAGGTTTTCTCATATATGTTATTTAATGTACGATGCATTGAATATATTTATGTGTAAAAAGGATTTCCAAATAAAAAAGGGTTGTAAGTTTATAGTAGCCACGTCCAGTCTTTTGGTGAATCTAGGCTGTTAATTTTGTAATAGTATGTGAAATTTTAAAGTAACAGTTAATGGTCTTATTCAAGGACTGGTATATATTCTAAATGATTTAGTTGTGATAATGCCTTATTGAATGCACTCGCATTGGTACAATGAAGTCAGTAAAATATGTTACATTGGTGTATATGATTAGTTTTTAATTTAAATTAAGTCAATTTATCTTTTTTATTTTAAGTTGTAGATTATTATATGACTGCTTTTTTATACCGTTATAATTATTATTATTTTATTGTTTCTTTACTCTTTCTCTCTCTCACTCTTTACCATAGACACATAGCAATAAATGTTCAAGTTTGACAGTTGCAATCTTTCTTTTGTCATTGGTCTGTTGTTTGCTTGTAATGTTTACATTCCTTCTTTCAACACAACAATAAAGAGTGTAAATGTGAGACTGACACAGGCACCGAAAGAGAGAGAGATAGAGAGAGAGTGGGATAAATACAGTCAAATGAACTTCCTATGCACACACGATGGTTATAGTTACACATGTTTAACGGTACACTATCTACGTTTTTGTTGTTTCGTTTAACGTCCCACTGAACAGTATTTAAGCCTTTTGGAGACTATTTCTACCTGAAACAGATAAAGTGCTGTCACACTGCAGTATCACGCCGTAGACATGTGGCATGATACTTCACCCAGTCACAGTATCCCGTCACCGGACTAACCAGTCCTGGAACTACCCTGTTTGTGTGTTGACCACCAAGCATCGAATTACAACTTTTCTTAGCGAGTATTCGATTTTTTATTTCGATATTAATGAAATAGGTGAAATGATGAAAAAGGGTAATAAATGTAGCGACAATTTGCTTAAGGAAATGTGAAAGTTACTGCCCGTTGCCTTGATATCACAAACAATAAAGAAATGTATTCGGCTCAACTTTCAAATATTTTGGACATGAACAATCTTCATTTTTTGAAACATTAACGGTATGAAGCGAAGTCTGAGTAATTAGACCGGGGACACCAGTATTTTCAAGATATATAAACCTAATGCCATTCCCCTAAAGCTAAATGTAAATAGGCGAGATTGTTTGCGACCATGTTAGGTAATCTCAGTAAAAGGTTGGCGCTTTTGGGGGTTTTACTGTGTTCATATAACTTTGTCTGTTTCAATATTTCGACTTTTCTGGAAATGTTAATGTTGCAAGCTATATTTTCAAACAGTGTTTCAACATACAACTTTTTGTCAAGATTGGTAGAAAAGAAAGTAGGACCGAATACATCTTTAATTAAGTACGGACATAAACCCAAGAAATGCGATACTTAAATAAATCTATGAAGGAAATCTCGTGTACTCTCGCCGCGTCCTCGAAAAATGACGTCATTTTGAATTAAAAAAGGCCGTTAGTGTCTATTATAATATCTATATTTGAACATTTTTTTGGTCATTTAAACAGCATTTAACGTAAACTATATATTCACTAGGTAGGAAGAAAATGTCTGAAGCTTAAATACATTTTCTTGGAAGAATATCATGGTAGCCATTATAGAAACAATCCTTGAGGATTTCTAGCAAAACATTTTTATTTATCGTTTCATTTTGGTGCAACAAGCTTTTCTAAATTCAGAAATGATGTCAGTATAGGACGAAAGTAAACTAACACAGTACAAAAAATGAATACGTTAAACCTTGGAACAAACACGTCTGAAACTGTAGTCCGCTCGCATACAATAAACTCCAGGGTTTCACGTAGTGCTTGAAAAAATAGCTCAGCTGCTGATGGAGATCCTATACTCCGTGGAATTTTCATACTTTTCTCCTTAGACTGATATATGTCCCATAAAAAGTTGATGAGGAAATAAATAACAGAAAATTATCCATTTTCAAGCGGAGACCATGTTGACAGTTGTGTCTAGGTTTTGTTGCCTTTAGCGACGTCACGGTCACGCGGTATTGGTACATAGGTTGATATGGAGTTATAAGAAAGTAAGAAGACATTTTTGTAACAAATGTGCATTTAAACACACATCATTTATTTCATTAAAATTTGCTGTATCACAGAGCCAATAATATTAATTATCGACTTGAAACAGCATGTACATTTTTAGGAAAATATGACATCAAAATATATAAATTGAAATTAAGTAAAACATGTGTTGTTTTCCCAAGAAGCTATACCTTATAGATTAAAAACAGCTAGTAACAAATTTATATAAATATAACTATTTGAAATATTAACAGAATTTGAAAATGTCAAAGACTACCGGTTATTGCACCAATAAACATGATTATAGAGACTGGAACACTTCACTCGTAACATCTCGACCTTATCCTAACGTAGGAATGGGCGAGGTGCTCCGAATGGGAACACATAAACGTTATAACTTGAAAAGACCGAGTATTATTGATTTTACTGATTTGTATGAAAGTGGGTGAAGCTGCTTTGAATCAGATGAAGTTATTTATTGCTGCAGATGCAATGCTTTTTGCACGGTTAGTCATACATTTCATAAAAAAGGATTGAAGGAGTGTGCCTACTTCTACCTACATGTATTTCTAAAAATAGTAACACGTAGCGCTAAAACTTTTGGGTGGAATCGGGCCCGGATCTATTTATATTCAACTATTATGGGCAGTGTTCAGACTCATGTATGGGTAAATTCACCAGAAAAAAAATAGAGGATAATCGTTGGTTTCAGTCGAATGTCAATCTAAATGCAGAAAGTGAGGACTTTCCTTCTCATGAGAGTAATTAAAAACATTTCTTTCATCTTTATTCATTCCCTTTTGGCTCCCTTAAAGGAGAAACGGTAGTTCCGTTACAAAACATGGAAAATGATTAAAACAGCAATACTCACTGTTTCAAACAGTGAGACATTTTAAATTCACTGATATTTCTCTATCATCCACCGAAAAGAATTTATATATATTTATTACATATATTGGTATACTATTACGTGTGTTTATCTTCAGCATCTTAATCATAAGTTTACAAAGTATGATAAAATAATTTTGCTATTGAGCATCACTATGAATAGATCGATGACTGTTTAAATTTGCATGATGGACAAAAGATGACAATTTTCACAGCAAACAAGGATAAAACAAAAGTCCACATAGCAATATATATGAGTAAGGCCTTTTGTAACCAGATTAAAAGGTCATCTATTTAACCTTTTAAAGTCAACAACACATATTGCATATTATTGGCTCGATTTTGTTTGATGGGTTTTAAAGTCCCGCTGACTAATTTCAGTCAATTAGGATCTTGTGCATGTGACAAAGGCAAAGGCACAGTCATGTAGTAACACACCTTAAAAGAGGACACACATTATCACATAACTTTGACACTTGGAACACTGGTCCAGCAAGTACATTCAACTTTTGAATGAAGAACATGTATATTTTAAACTTATTAATACCATTTAAAGGATTTCGGTGTGTTGCGGCAGGGGATTAAACCCACGACCTTCCGCTCCACAGGCGGATATTCTCAACCCCTCAGTCGAAGATTCGGAATGATAAATTACCTGAAAACATATTACACTATAGTAGAATTGCTAACCAATGTCATTTACAGTATTTTCCAATTCTTTCATAATACACAATTAAACCATTTGCTATAATTTCGATGTTAACTTCTAAACGAATCAATTGCCGTGGACAAATGCTATCGTATATATCATGTACATGGAAACATGACTCTGGATATTTATTTTTTCATATCGAATACAGGCACAGTTGCGGTACAAACGTGGAATAATTACTATTTAATGTTAAAGATAAAGTCTCTGTAATGGTTCCGCTACATTTCGGACCTCATGGCCTTTCACGGAGATAATAAATGTTTCCAAATGTTTTATAAGGATACTTAGTTATCTTGGTAGAGGTTAAGTGGTCCAAGACGCAGCGGAACCATTACATTGTCTTTACCATAAACTCCAATTGTAACATAACATTACTGCGATTACTTAACGATCTGTCGTTTATTTACCAAGAGCAGTTTAAAGTTTTCAGTTATAACTCGTAGTACACGCTAAAAAAGTACATACATTAATCGCATGAATTATATATTATGACCTGACTTCCGTCGACAATACTAAGCATTAAGTAAAACTTAAAAACATAAATAAGACAAATACAGTTTCATTTTTCTTGTTTTACGAATATTTCATTTATATTTTATTAGTTGACATAGATACTGTACAAAATAGTAATATGTGTTATGATATAATATCCAGGTATGTTTACGTCGAAAGGAAACAGGTATGATTGAATACTTTAATAAGTATTTAAGTTTTACTTAGTGTTAAGTAAGGTCTGCGGAATTTGTAAAAAAAAAGGATTAATCGACAACATGAAATGTAAATATATCACTGCTTGACTGAAATAAGGTCACAGCGACGTTAGCATGACAACAATAACAAACAAATATTGCAAAATAAGATAAGAAATAAATAACAATACTACAATAATGATATTTTTAGATATCTAAGATACATTTTTAACAACGGCTTAACCAATTTACCAAACAAATTTAACATGACTATGGGAATATATATTTACAAGTATATACCATCGAATAATTAATGAGGAGAAGAAAATGTGACATAAATATATAAATAAAACATATCAATTTTTCAATTAAGTGGGCCTTTTCCCATTAGATACTTTATGAAATTAGAAAAAAACGAATGGTCAAATTTGATTATTCATGGTGTTGAAAGACAAATATAAAAAGAAACTTAACCCCCAAAAAATCGAAATCTAACCAATGTATATAACAGATCAGAACCCCACCAGCAACGCATCTCTTTTCACTCAATGTATCACCCTTTGGATTAATACCGGCTGAATTAATGTAACATGGTAAAATATGTTGTTTTGTTGTTGTTGTTGTTGTTGTATGTGTGTTTTTTTTACCTCTTTAGTATTTTTTACATATGATGTTCTTCCTGAATTTAAAATGAGCACAGATCATTTGAAAATATCACAACGGCACATTGTTGTAATAAAAATACAAGTTGGAACAATGTGTAGGACTAAATGCAGAAGCACTAAGAATAACGGGTTTTCAGAAACTGTACCTTCTTAAATGAGTACTATTTCAAAACCCTAAGTACAAAACATTCCATATGGACATTAAATGTAGCCCAAAATGTATTATTTGAAAGCGAGTGATAACAAAAATTGATACAAAATGCATCAAGCTACAAATAGTATTCAGAATCTTATTAGGAAACACTAAGAATAAAGTATATGATTTGAAACAACTGCAGAGGTGCATCAAAAACGGTTTTGATTAATCTATTTTTCATATATCTGTACTTCTTTATATGAAGTCCAATTTTAAAATGTTAGGCATCTTTTAGAAATGTCTAAAATTCCAAACATTTCACCCGCTTTATGTATGAACATATCTTCAACAACTTTTGAGATATAGACAGTTAAACTCCGAGAAAACGGCAAAACTATGTGTTCAGGTCGTTTCATTTTCTCCCGGTAACTTAATGAATCTTTAATCAATCACTAAAAATGAAACACCAATAGAACGGCAAGGAAGTATGTTCATAGATTTTCTCACAAAATTCAGGTATTTTCGAGATATAAGCAGTCCAATGTGCATGGTGTAACAACATTTTGTCTATTCGCCATAACTAAACTGGTTTAACCCCGATCTTCAAAAACTAATCATAACAAAGCAGGTCTCGTAAAGCACTACATATTATAACCATAGTATCTCGATTAAATTTGTTTCGTTTTTGAGATAATAACTGTCTTAATATGCTTACTCTACTCTGGTGAGAAGTGGGGAAATTGACAACCTTTCGTGATAGCTCTAATTATCGTCAGACATTACCTTGACCTAGCTTTTGACGCATGTTTGCAAAACAAAAATCTTTCAATACCGGAATGATGATAGGTTTATTCATATTTCTGAATTTCGTGCAGATTGCTATTTATAGTCATTATCTTGATATGGCGTGAAACAAAAAACAAAAACAAAAATCTGATTCTATTAATACGTATACTTGTAGTCTCTCTGCTTAATTGCCAAAAAGAGATTGAAATGCTCTGGTATTGTAATATCAATATAACCCATACATATTGCGTGCCCATGTAATTTCCTGTTCATTTCAAGTTATATGTCTTAGAGTAACGTTTAACTGAATTTGATCATTTCCACTCCTGACAGTAATCTTAAAATTAAACAAGTTCTTCTGTAAAAAAAAAACGCGTTGCATTGTTCTTTGTGGTGGTTAATGATATATTGCTGTTGCTTCTATACTGAACAACCAAATTTACCCAATTACAGTTGAATCTGTATTAGCGGTCACCTGTACTAAGCGGTCAACCTGTATTTAGCGGTCAATTTTAATAATACTAACTGTAGCATTTTGTAATATATTTACACTTCATTAAACGTCACCTCTGTTAAGCGGCCACTTTTTCTTGTTCCCTTGATTGACCGCTTGAGACAGGTTTGACGTGCACCATAACATACATGAGAATTCCAATATTACGTTTTAGTCTTGTAATGGGATAATAATAATACATCAGAACAAGTCGTCCTGACATTCTTGGGTACAAACACATTCTGTCATTTTGAAACACGTGTCCTTGCTCGCTGCAAATATGTGCACTTATTTCATGATTTGTTTGTTACACCAATACGAATCGAAATGAAGGGGCTTCCGTGGCCGGGTAAACACTCACTCAGCCCCTCACCGCATGATTTCGAATCCTGGCAGGGTCATTCGAATTTTTATGTGAGAAAGCCTTCCAGCTGGCTTGCGGTGGATCGATGGTTCTACCCGGATGCCTCCGTGCATTTGGGGTCTTCCTCCACCTGTAATTAGCTGGACGTCGCTATATGACTGAAATACTGTCGAAGCGACGGTAAACTCAATTAGTCAAGTCAAATAGTCAAGTCGAATCGGAATGCATTTGTTTCAATCCCAGAGACCCCTGGAGTGCACAATCTAGCTAACACTATATGAATACATTGATACTGTACTGTACTTCTCTGCGTTTCAAATTACACGTACTGAGCATGACTTCACTTTTCAAAAGAATATGAAAATAGACTGCACGTC
Source organism: Solen grandis (assembly GCA_021229015.1). Taxonomy (NCBI): domain Eukaryota; kingdom Metazoa; phylum Mollusca; class Bivalvia; order Adapedonta; family Solenidae; genus Solen; species Solen grandis. Next base: position 35,993,099 of record CM037791.1, read on the forward strand.
TCACGGTCGTATGGGCCATATAAGATTTCACTTGTAAGATAATACGAGAAAGAGCCAACGTCGCCGAGAGACATATATGTCAAGGACAAATGTGCAAACTGGAAAAATATAACACAGTACAAAATGAGGCAATGTGTGATTCTCTCTAAAATATTTTGCTCTTTAACAGCATTTAATTCTATGTATAGATGTCAAAGTATAAACAGTTTCGAATCTTTACATAACGTTGACACGGATCGGGAGAGTTACATACCCTGTCAATCGATAGATACGAGTATGTTATTATATGCGTATAAGAAATAGTGCATCCACTAATAAAAAAGCGTTATATAAAAGATATGTATCGCGGACATTTTTATAATGCTGGCACATCGGCATCCTGTTTTTTATTTGAACCTCAAAATAATGACAAGGAGTGGAAAAACTAACAAGGGCTTTCTGGTGATGCAGAAAGCCCTAAAAATAACAGGTCTAAAGGACAAAGATGTTGTGTCACTCACTTATAAGGCAGTTGGCAATGCAACCCCGCTCCATCAACACCCCCCCCCCCCCCCCCAAAAAAAAACCCGCATATTTTAATAGTTTGATTTAAACTTATTTATTTTACGTCCATTGGCAAATAATTTCATACCACGTATACTAATCCCTCTCGACGGCTCCTGAGTTGGACCAGTACTTTACGCCTGTGAAAGTCATGAAATATCTTTTCCCATAACGAGGTTCGAACCCGCAGCCTTGGGACTCGCAGTCGGGTACTTTACCACTGGACCACGGCGTCCTTAATTTGCAATGTATTACTGACAATATCCTCGTATGTATGGATTTCAGGAGAAATGTGCACTATGCTGTTTGCGGAGTAATATATAAATTATCAGTGTAAATGAGTGTATCATTCCAGGGTGTAGTTTAACGCCTAACTAATGATGATGATGATGATGATGATGAGGGTGATGATTTTAACAACAATGAATACACCCGTTACAAAATAAGGCACGAACAATTCAATAAGGCACCTCTACTATAATAACTGGTTGGGTGTCAAACCTATAAAATTCCTCAAGGCTTATCAACAAATAAGTGTTAACCCAGACCAAATCGGAAAACCTTTTCAAGTCTGACTGGGATTTTAATAATACGGTCACCTAGTGGTCTAAAGATCAGTCAATAAGTAAAGAACATGAGAGAACAGAATGTCACCTATCAACAGTTATAATGGTCGTAGGAAAAATACTCAATTTACCCCCCCCCCCCCCCAAAAAAAAAAAAAACAAAAAAAAAAACACACACACATCAATAATGTACGCTGCAGTCATCGTCCTTTTTAGGTAGATATTGGTGTCGTTTTCAATTGAAACCATGCAATACAGCAATTTGATTGGACACTTAAATTTTCTAGATAAATTTTAGCCAATCAATATGAGCCGATTCTCGTCTCGAAAATGATATCAGTAAATGAGCTAATCGTTTAGGAAACTCCAGAATCGTCATGGGAGACGCTACACTGACGGGAAATAATTTACCCTGTTACCTCGTTTTATAGTGTGTATATGGAAAGGCTCATCAACAAGCGGGTAATCATTCTGATCGTGATACAGTCTTCTCAACATTATGCTCAAAACCGCTTGGTCGAATCGGTGGCACCTGCCATCTTGTGTGTTCCCATGGTGACAGCCCAGTTTACTTGCCGTCCCAGGCGGGCACATGCAGTCCGGAACCAATGCACATCTTGCCCACGTGTCCACGAGCGTATTAGTCACGTGATCAAAATGGAATAGCACAAATGTTGCCTCGATTTCCCCGAAGTGACGAAATTTGCACGTGTCCTCGCCGAGATACGTCATAGTTTTGACGTCGGTATGCTGTGCCACTGACAAAACGACGCCGTATGTGAAAAATAAGATGGAATTGTCTCTACTGTACTGGATTGCAGTGTCAAGGTCGTTCGAGACGAATCGAACAGAGCTATCCATCCACCACACCCAGCCGTGCTCCATTAAAACTTTCTGAAATACGAAAATGATTATTGCCGGTTGAAATTGTGACAAACATAAAACAGCACTATATATAAACGCAAAGCGTCATAAAAATTTTAATGTTGGATTTGAATCATGGTGATAAATGCAAAAAAGTTAAATACAAAACGTCATAAAATGTTGCTAAAAGAAAATAAAAACAAAAAATGGTATATCTTGACTGCTTTTCTATAGCCGTTAGTAGTTTAGTGGTATTACAATTGTTTACTGTCATTAAAGATATAAAATATGCAGTAAAGTTCTAAATCGAGGGGTGAGAGTAAAACAAGGCTTAGTACATATACATATTAGCACTTAGCCTAGTTTCGCTCTCACCCCTCGAAAGGATTTTAAGTATATAATAACAAACATTTTTTTTCCTCTGAATCTAAATGCCGGTTGTTCATCTTAGGTTGATATTAACATAGTTTTTACCGGATGCAAATATCAGAATAATGCTCTTAATTAAATTTAAATAGAGTTTTAATAGACCACAGCGTCATGATATGCAAGTATCTGAAATTATAGAAACGCTGCTCCCAGTAGCACGGCAGCGTCACACCAATGGTGAAACCACTACTGTAAAATAATTAGTTTTCGTTGACATTAAATTTCGTTGATGATGTACCTAAGGGAATTTCGTAGGTACACTTTGTCGTGGATCTGTGTTATAGAAAACGTAAGGTCTGCATAAGAGACAAGTTTTCGTGGGGATTAATATTCGTGGTTTAAACGCACCACGAAATCGACGAAAATTAGTGTCCCGCGAAAAATTAATAATTTCACAGTATAATTGTTTATTCAGTGTCAGGATTATGTGGCTGGGTGTGGTATCATGCCACTTCTTGTCTACGGCGTAATACTTCAGTGTGGTAGCACCATAAGCCTGTCAAAGGAAGACATATTATTTATGATGGAAAAATAGTAGTCACGTGACTTTTACCTTAACAATAAGCGGTTTCCACGTGTATGTTTTTAAACTCCTCACGTGTGATGGGAACTCCTCAAACGGAAATCGCCGAACTTCGCAACGGCAAAACTTCTTTAACTGAAAAAGATGCAGAAGAGATGGTTGTTTTCACTTTTAGGTTGAGAAACAATTGTTTTACATTAATGTCGTCTAAATCAACTTTTATATCAAAGAAAACAAAATAAGTAAAGAAAAAGGATTAATATATAGTACATGGATGGATGGATGGATGGATGGATGGATGGATGGAAACAAACATATGAACGTACATACATAGATCATGTCGTTTTATCATTTATATTATATTATTATACACTGTATCTTTATCTCGTAAATTATAAGTAATCTATACATGTATATAATATATCGTTATTATTACACATTAAATCAGATCTGCTCATATCATATCACATTGATAATTATGTATTTCACGAAATAAATGAACATTTATTCCGAACAAAAATTAATAACTTTACTACAACATTTTCTGTATGTTGAAAAATCCGAGAACCCATATCATAGTTATTGCTGTAATTTTATACAAACATGGTGTGGGAACATTTTATTACAACAATATCAAAACCCTCTCTCAGACAATATTACTAAAGATGGCGTTCATCATAAAATAATAATTATGACTTGACTTGACTATTTGAGTTTACAGTCGCCTAGACAGTATTTCAGTCATATAGCGACGTCCAGCTTATTACGGGTGAAGGAAGACCCCGAATGCACGGAGGCATCTGGTAGAACCACCGACCTACCGCAAGCCAGCTGGAAGGCTTCCTCACATGAAAATCCGATTGACCGTGTCTTTAAACTGGCCGCTAAATCAAGTTGACCACTTTATACATTTAGCCGTTAAATAAAGGTTAACTATATTACAAAATGTAATAGCTTGGTAATATTTAAAACTGACCGCTAAATGCAGGTGGCCGCTGAAACAGGTTTAACTGTAAGTGTACACAGTTACATACAAAAGTATTATCTTCGAATGAAATTGATTCTAATCCGTGAAGTTAAGGTGTATTTATCCGATCATTAAGCGTAATCCGATGTACAGATAAGACTCGTTATCTCGACATCAACGAAATCATCGTTGTTATGTCGAGAATATGTCGACACATGAAATTAAATATACCTGGAAACATGTGACCATATAGAAACAACCATTCACGAAATGAACCTGTATTTGACACAACGTGCCTATATAGGCCCTATACCGGTATACCTAATGAAAAGGCTTGTCTTCTGTTATATATTATAGCCTAAAACTGAGTTTTGTTGAAGTTGATGTCTTACACTTGTGACGAAATGCAAGTTTCTCTCGCGATGTCGACCTAACGAGTGTCAACTGTATATACTCAGTCCCTTTGCGAAGAAATGGTACATAGTCTCGGTTGTCTGAACCTTGCGATTATTCGAACATTTTATTTTCCCTATAACTCTCTATCGGAATTCCACTTCATATTTATTTTACCACCAAACTAGAAAGCCTTATCTTATGCGCGAAAAATTGCGGCTATCGGTTACACGCGAAAATTTCTGTCCGCGAACTTAAATGGAATTATAGTGTATGATTGTATTTTATATAATTGGCGACAATGAAGGGTTTCATACAATCCCCCCCACTAGCCATTGTCTGATAATTAAACTATTTAATTTGAATTAATTTCAATTAACACTGCAATAACCTCTGGCTTATCTTTTTTTTTTTTTTTTTTTTTTTTATAATGATATTGCTGGGCCAAGATTGTTTACTTGCCAAATGTTTTCTGAAACAAACTATTTTTTTTTTTGGAACAGTGTCAAGGATAAGAAAATCCGTGCTTGGGATATTTTTTTCTTAGCACGTGAAAGCGTGAGCCTTTTCATTCTAATCTCGTTTCAAATTATTCACGAGAATGAATAATCAAGTGTTTTCAATAATACCTGTTTCAACAGATTAGAAAAGGACAATGCAATGTTGAAACATGTAGTTTGAACAAATTTAATCACGCAAAGTTTATCTTAGTGTTTACGTTTTTATCTTTCTATTCAATTATTTATTTGCCGAGATTCAATTTTACTGTAAGTAAACAAAGAACCACAGACTAAACGTGTTCCAAATAACAATCGGGGTTTTCCGTACGATTTCCTTATCCTTCGATTATGAAATGCATTATGTAATGATCATTAATTACTTCCCTGAAGAAATATGAAATAACGAAATGTCTTTATAATAGAGAGAGAGAGGGGGTGGATTTATGGAGTAAACAAATATAACCTAAAAACCGATACAAACAGGGACAGCTGTTCCTTGATATTACAGATGAAAAGAAATGCAGTTGAATCTGTATTAGCGGTCACCTGTACTAAGCGGTCAGCCTGCATTGAGCGGTCAAATTTAAATATTACCAAACTGTAGCATTTTTTTTATATTTTTAAACTTCATTTAGCGGTCACCTTTGTTAAGTGGCCACTTTCTTTTGTTTCCTTGACTGACCGCTTACGGCAGGTTAGACTGTATACCCCCACCATTCTTTTCTGTTAGTTCTATCATTTGTACATACTTTGTTCACAATTTGGTAAATATGTTTTCTGCTCACGGGTATATTTTAATCTTAAATTTTACGAAAGAAACTCGCTGATCAGACGCCAATCTCGCTATGTTCAAAACAACAATATCCAGACTGACGTCATAACGTTATAACGTCAATCACCATAACGTTCTAACGCCAATCACCATTTGTCGCCATTTTTACTATAAAAAAATCCTCCATTCATATCGTTTTATACTTATGGTATTAAATAATTAATACATTTGTCAAAGATGTGAGAAGATATTGCATTGCATTTTTGTCCGTTGATTTTTCCTTCACTATTATATACAAAATGCATGTATTTGTAGCGTAATTACATTAAAATCCCTTCTTCTGTCAGCACTATCATTGCTTTGATAATAAACGTTTAAACGGCTACAATACAACATCTGATTGTTATAGCCTACTGATCTATCTATGTTTTCTTCTATCGCTCCTCCTCGCTCTACAGTCTGTCTATTAAATGGATGAATAAAAAAGTTAAGAAAGACAAAAAGGTCGGGACTTACCTGTTTGCTTTGATCAGAAGTCAATCCCATGTCGTAATAAATAATTGTTATATTCCCGTACACTGGCATCAAAATTTCGTGAATCGATTTGAGCAAACCTTGGGAGACTCCATAGAAACCGGAGTTTGCTGCCGTCACAATAACCGGAAATGACGTCACCATAGATTCTGGCTGCGTCAAATTCCCGCCAACTTTCCAAATGTATTCATCTGAGTTCCCGTGTGGGTAACGTGAGATTTTTTCAAGGTTCTCCTCAAAGGTGTTCGAAAACCAGTTTTCACAGCCATGTTTATCTTGTGTCACTGAAAAAAAAAAAGGAAAACAAAAATATATTGAATGAGAGCACAAAGCGTGTATGCTAAAGTTCTGTTTAAAAGACATTGCTTCGATATTTGCATGCAGTACTGTGCATTCGGATTTACGATTCCGGGGATAAATGCATACTATTGTACATTTAAACATTTTCAATCGGGTGATATATTTTATGTTTCAAATCGAGTACGAGTATCACCAAGCATAATGCTGATATGAGGTAGTACTCGTTTTTTTTTATGAAAATGTTTTTAAAGAATTTTTGTCATAAGTCATGTTTTATTTAATTCTTAATTGTTTGTAGTTATTGTCGTCGTAAAAAAGGCGTCAACTGTCACCGGGGACTGTGTGGTTAGAGCATCCGCCCCGGGAGCATAAGGTCGAAGGTTAGATCTCCGGTCGCGACTTAAAGTCGTTACAGTGGTACTGGTTTATCACCCGTGCTTGTCACTTAGCATATATACAAGGTAGTTCCAGGACTGGTTGGCCCGGTGTCAGGATAATATGACTGGGTGTGGTATCATGCCACATGTCTACGGCGTGATACTGCAGTGTTGCAGCAATATATTTGTCTCAAAATGACTGAATTACTCCAGTATACTTAATTGCGCATGCGGGACTTGGTAAGTAAGAGTAATGGCAGATAATAAGCTGACATAGAATTCTGGGTAATTTTCAAACGGTTTTTATGCAATTTAATATCGTTTCATTAAAGTAAATGTATTTTCTTTGTTTTTCAGAGTTTTACTTCCCGCCGAAATCAGATCTATTTTCGTCATTTGTGACTTTTGTCTACACGATACAAATATAGTGCAGTCTTGTAGACATGTGGAACAATCCTACGCCCAGTCACATTATCTCCACACTGGACCAACCGGTCCTGGAACTACATTCAAGCACCGAGTCCAAACTCAAGGGAGGTAAATCAGTACTGCTTTGACAACTTTGTTTTGTCGTAGTCGGGGACCTAAAAACTCCTGGTCAACGGAACGGGTTTTATTTATCTATCAGAACTGAGGTCAAATGTGATATTTTTACCTATGGTATTTTTTTTTCTAGATTTGATGTGCCTTCAAGTCTTAAACACCAGAATGCAAGATGATGTTGAAATCCGAATATGACGTTCCTAACATCAAAGACATTGTGACATGCATTTGAAGCAATTTCACCCAGTTACCGGTACGTTGGACTATTTATAATAATTTTGACCTTTAAAAGACAGGTCATTCATAATTTGAATGTTCAATATGGAATACATGTGTTTTTTGATTTTTTCGTAATTATAATGCAAGTCAATCATAACAAAACAATTCAAAAGAGGCGTTTTGATCGAATCTCACTACAAATGCATGCATTTGCGTCAATACTCATAAATTGATTATCTTTTCCAATGACGATTCCGTTTTGAATTATGAATAATTCAAGGATTTGTTTGTAAAGTTTTATGTCAGCGTGAAATCATATCACTACCGGGGATGTTCATATTACCTGGGAGTAAGCTAGATAAATCGATATATGTTTCAAATAATGCATGAATTAGTGCTCAGATGTATTTTACAGCCCAGTTGTAGTGTATGCATATATGCAGTTAAGGCAGTTAAGGCTGCCAGAACGACCCCTTTTATTATTTGTTTGAAATGTATGTAAATGTTCTTAAATACCTCAATGTGATCAATATATATTACGTTTAAATGTTATAAATTTGGTATGGTGATGTTGTTGTTTTTTTTTTTCATCTGATATTAACTAGTTGTCGTTATAAGCCTGAAATATTGTCACGGCGACAATAAACGTCAAAAACGACCTCTGTAAGACAACAACCTGTGTTAAATGGATACTATCTATCTATCATTCCCTATACTTATTAAAGATTGTATTCCGACCAAGCAGGCTTACTAATTTCCGGTTATGAAAGATTGAATTCCAATCACGCAGGCTTACATATGATTGGCCGCTTATTAAAGGTTGATTTCAAACAACACAGGATTGCCTATGATTGGCCGCTTATTAAAGGTTGATTTCAAACAACACAGGATTGCCTATGATTGGCCGCTTATTAAAGGTTGATTTCAAACAACACAGGATTGCCTATGATTGGCCGCTTATCAAAGGTTGGATTCTTATGAAGCAGACTTACCGTTCCGAGGAGGGGCTGCCGTATGTCGGACGGTCTCTGCTGGTCGGATGTCATTCACTGGTAATGGATGACCTTGACCTTGACCTTGACCCGTGAATCTTTTCTTCAAATTGGGAAGGTCATACTCTCTGACATCTGACAAAAAAAGAAAAAAATCTTTAAAAAAAAGTAATAAAAATACTCCGATCATCTATCCATCTGTCCATGCGTCCGTCCGTCCACCCTCAATCCATCCATCCATCAATACATCCATCAATCTGGACCACAAGCTTTTAAATTTGCTAGAACAGAACAAGATTTTGTTGAATATAGCATGAACGATTATTATTTTAACACGTTTGAAAAAATGTGGCAGTTTTGCTGATAAACCATTTCCAGGTTGTTGTTGTTTTTTTTTTTTGTTTTTTTTTTTTTTGTTTTGTTTTTTGTGTGTGTGAAAAAAAATGGGATTTTTTAAACTTTAATTTTATTAAGTACACTTGACCTTTGTTTGCTCCTTGCTACACAGAATCAAATAAACACACAGAAATAAAACGACAATACGAGAGTGAAAACAACAAGTCAAATAATACCCACAAAAGTTTCAATCTGTAGTAAAACCTGTCTTAAGCGGTCAGTCAAGGGAACAGCAGAAAGTGGTCGCTTAACAGAGGTGGTCACTAAATGAAAGGTTTAACATGTACTTGTACCTATATGATTGTTTGGTAATGTTAAAACTGGTCGCTACATGCAGGTTGACCGCTTAATACAGGCGGTCACTATAACAGGATCAACTGTATACACATTTATACGTCAAATTAATGCATGTACATTTCTCGTTGGCTTTTAGGAATATGTACTAGCTTTGTGTTTAGTTACCGTTGCGTTTGCATCCCTGTTATTTCAAATATGTATACGGTATAAGCAGGGAATCAGATCCCCACTAAATGCGAGCGTTATGCTTGATTGGCTAATTAATTGACCATTCTTTATGTCAGTTCTTCAAATGAAACATACCTTGAACTGTGGAGAATAGCGCACCGTAAAGCCCTAACGCGATCACTGCGGCGAGAAAGACTTGCTTTGTACACAATTCTGAAAAATAAATATATTTTATTTACTCAATAATAAATAAATAAATAAATAAATAAATAAATAAATAAAAATAATTCATGAATAATAAATAAATAAATTGATAAATAAATAAATAAAGAAATAAATAAAAACATATTTAAAAAGAACTTCCGGTCCTATAAATTATAAATATTTATTTAAGTTACTGTAAAATCATTAATTTTCGTTGACATTATATTTCGCTGATTATGTACCAAAGGGAATTTCGTGGAAACGCTTTTTATTGGATCTGTGTTCTAGAAAATGTGACAACCATAAAAAAAGATAAGTTTTCGTGGGAATTAATATTCGTGGGTGAAACCCTCCACGAGATCGACGAAAATTAGTGTCCCATGAAAATAAATGATTTCACAGTATTGGGATCCTAATAAATTGCCGAGGGATTTTTTTTTGTTATTATTATTATTATTATTATTATTATTGTCAAATACATGTGTATTATCAAACTTGGAGGGGCGATACTTTATGTTCAAGTTAACATTGAAGCTAGTGGGGGAAATATACAATTTTGTGAAGACGAAAACTGAATTTGATATTCGAGAATAAACTGATGGTAGAAAGATGCACTATATGATTTTGTATCAAAATGCATAAAAATAAATCAAATTTCACCCAAGGAAAATGGAGAGGTCACATCTTTTTTTTTTTTTTTTTTTTTTTTAGGGGAGATAACCTAAAACACTAAATTTATCAATAGGAGGTAATCGACCTAGAACTTGTCAATTTGTCCCTAAGAATTTCATTGTTTGATATTATAAAAGCTTATAATGTGAAGTTATATGCATGACTTTTATTTAATTGGTGGCAGTAATGTTGCAAATACATTAATTTGAAATCAGGTTGATATGTGATTCTAGTTGACAATAACAATATCTTGATCAATATTTTATCCAATCTCGGTAAAGATTAGCTAAGACTACTCTATTTTTTTTATTTATTTTTTTTTTAATGTCGGATGCAAATACTATTTAATGTGTTTGCTTTCTTGATTTTACGTCCCACCGAATTTAATTTAGTCATTTAGAGACTCTCTACCTAAGACAGACACAGTGCTGCCACTCTGCGTTATCACGCCATAGACATGTGACATGATGATGATACCACGCCGAGTCACATTATCCTGACACCGGCCAGACCAAGCACGATTTGACTTTCAATACTTAGCGCCAAGGAATACCGGAACTCTAAATTAGATAAAAATGCACTCAACCATTCCTGATTTACTAAATATCTAAGTTTTTACATACTGGCACTCGTCAATTTGCATCATAGCCATGTGTAAATTGTAGAAAATTAAGGATTTTTTAAATATTTCACGGTGTTAGGTTTTGCATTATTCATACCACGTTGCTAAGTTACTGAATAGCTTGGGAGATCTAGCGCTCTGCCTCTTATACTAATCCTTACGCAGAAAAATGATTGTTATCCATGACAATAGAAACAGTTGAAATGAATTTGTATCTTAAAATCTGATTATATTTGTTAAGAAATGATGTTTTTGGGGATTTCCGTCACCGAAACAAGAGTGACGAAATTCGCCTCAAAATATGAATGTACAGCAGACATATAGTATATTTTATTGACATAAACTTTGCAGTTTCTTGTCATATCAAATAAAACATATAAATACATAATCACATTATCAAGTGTTAGTAAATCTAATATATCACGCATTGATACCTAAAATACATTATGTTTCTCTCCAATAATAGCATTGGTGATGGATCATAAATATGAAATGAATTTTTACTCAGTTGATGGAATTCTATCCAGCTCAGGAAGTATATATAGTGCTATATACTTCACGTTGAGAAATCAATGGAATTCAATGGTTTCCATATGAATTATATATGGACTTCTTTAGTATACAATGAACGATAAATTAGTATTAAATTTTAACAGTTTCATTTCACAGATTGACGGTATCAACATCAACGCTATCAAGCAAATTGGATCGTCACGAATAAAATATACTCGTAGTTTGTCTGGAAAGTGCAAATGTATGTAAGCACTGGTGCAGCTCCCTCGGGCGCACTAGGTTTGGGTCCTGCACCTCATTTTGAGAAATGTTTTTAACGAAAAGGACAAAAAAAAACTCGCAATTTTATTGATTCTTTAGGTCCGAGATTTGCCTGAAAACTCACATACGTGCATCCTAGAAAAAAATGGTTCTGGTATTATATGCTCGTACGCACATGGTTTTAATAATGTGTGCTGGTACGGGCATGGTATAATGATATGTACACGATTCTAGTGATCGGTGCTGGTACGGACATGGTAAAATGATATGTACACATGATTCTAGTGTTAGGGGCTGGTACGAACTTGGTATAATGATATGTACACATGATTCCAGTGTTAGGTGCTGGTACGGGCATGGTATAATGATGTGTACACGATTCTAGTGATCGGTGCTGGTACGGACATGGTAAAATGATATGTACACATGATTCTAGTGTTAGGGGCTCGTACGAACTTGGTATAATGATATGTACACATGATTCCAGTGTAAGGTGTTGGTACGAACTTGGTATAATGATATGTACACATGATTCTAGTGTTAGGTGCTGGTACGGGCATGGTATAATGATATGTACACATGATTCTAGTGTTAGGTGCTGGTACGAACATGGTATAATGATATGTACACATGATTCTAGTGTTAGGGGCTGGTACGAACTTGGTATAATGATATGTACATATGATTCTAGTGTTAGGGGCTCGTACGAACTTGGTATAATGATATGTACACATGATTCCAGTGTAAGGTGTTGGTACGAACTTGGTATAATGATATGTACACATGATTCCAGTGTAAGGTGTTGGTACGAACTTGGTATAATGATATGTACACATGATTCTAGTGTTAGGGGCTGGTACGAACTTGGTATAATGATATGTACACATGATTCCAGTGTAAGGTGCTGGTACGGGCATGGTATAATGATATGTACATGATTCTAGTGTAAGGTGTTGGTACGAACTTGGTATAATGATATGTACACATGATTCTAGTGTTAGGGGCTGGTACGAACTTGGTATAATGATATGTACACATGATTCCAGTGTAAGGTGCTGGTACGGGCATGGTATAATGATATGTACACATGATTCCAGTGTTAGGTGCTAGTACGGACATGGTAAAATGATATGTACACATGATTCTAGTGTTAGGTGCTGGTACGGGCATGGTATAATGATATGTACACAGGATTCTAGTGATAGGTGCTGGCACGGACATGGTAAAATGATATGTACACATGATTCTAGTGATAGGTGCTGGTACGGGCATGGTATAATGTTATGTACACATGATTCCAGTGTTAGGTGCTGGTACGGGCATGGTATAATGATATGTACACATGATTCCAGTGTTAGGTGCTGGTACGGACATGGTATAATGATATGTACACATGATTCTAGTGATAGGTGCTGGTACGGACATGGTATAATGATATGTACACATGATTCCAGTGTTAGGTGCTGGTACGGGCATGGTATAATGATATGTACACATGATTCCAGTGTTAGGTGCTGGTACGGACATGGTATAATGATATGTACACAGGATTCTAGTGATAGGTGCTGGCACGGACATGGTAAAATGATATGTACACATGATTCTAGTGATAGGTGCTGGTACGGACATGGTATAATGCTATGTACACATGATTCCAGTGTTAGGTGCTGGTACGGACATGGTATAATGATATGTACACATGATTCCAGTGTTAGGTGCTGGTACGGACATGGTATAATGATATGTACACATGATTCCAGTGTTAGGTGCTGGTACGGACATGGTATAATGATATGTACACATGATTCCAGTGTAAGGTGCTGGTACGGACATGGACAATTTCAGACAGGCAGCTTTTTTGGAGTGCATAAATATATTGAAGATTTATATAGATTATTGTTATCATTCACCTGTCATATAAAATCTGAATGAATTTCGACATAATGTTGAATACTTAGATGTCATATTAATATCTTTTTAGCAGAGGCTTACTTTTTCGATATCTTCTGCTACATATCATGGCTGCGCTGTTCGGTTCTCCGTTCGGTTCTGGGTTCGGTTCTGGGTTCTGGAAAACACAGCCAGACTGAAAAGTATAAAATCTGTTTAATTAGAATCGCATATAAGCCGCTCTCCAGAATGATTTTTCGACGGGGGTTTCAACGAAAAATTTCGTCCTTTAAATTGATGATGTCCGAGCGGGGGTCGGCGGGCGTCGGGCGTCCGCTCAGATTGACCTTTTCTGCTATAACTTCTATATCCTTCATTGGATTGCTTCAACATTTAGACAGTTGCTTAAGTGGTTTGAACTTTACACTGTGTAGTTGACCTGTAACCTTGTTTTTTTGACCTATTTTTTTTTTTTAAAAAGCGGCGTCTGGACAGGTTTGCTTTTTGGTTAATCTCCTATATCTTCTATGTGCTTCATTGGATTGCTTAATATTTGACAGTTGCTTAAGTGGTGGACTTCTTATTATGAGCCCCTTTTTTTGATGTAAAAGCCCGAGAAAAAAAACGACATAATACCATCAGGCTCGAATTCCACGAACAATTCTTAGCTCTAAGTAATACTTAAATACTTAAGGGCGAATTTTATTAGTCTTTTTCTGAAATAAAAATACTCAAAATATTTCAAATCTTAACAATAAGTGTTAGTTATTATGACAATAATCCATTTCGGCTTAGTCATGTACTTGGATATTTCATAAAACAGTAATAGTGGAATGTGTATCTACTTAGTTTAAGAATTTAAGTGTTACTTAGCGCTAAGTATTGTTGGTGGAATTCGAGCCAGGTCTTGATAAATATGTTTTATCTTAATATAACATTATATAAGTTATTGAAGTGATTATATGTATTGGTACAAATGGATAAATAAAATTACATATACACAGTTGAATCACAGTTTTTCGAAAAACCGGGGACCTGCGTTTTATTTTAAAAAAGGCATGGTTTCGAATAACCAAAATCAAGACCATCGACAGCTGGTTTGCGGTAGATCGGTGGTTCTACCCGGATGTCTCCGTTCATTCGGGGTCTTCCTACACCTGTAATTAGCTGGACGTCGCTATATGACTGAAATACTGTCGAAGCGACGGTAAACTCAAATAGTCAAGTCTAATCAAGACGATCGTACAGACAAGAGCCAACCCCACCCACCTTTTTATGCAGTGCTAGTAATACATGTATAACTGAAATGCTTTTATGAATGTTAATAAAATCGACAGTCGTTGATGAATATTATTCCATAATTTTTATCTGTTTATGCAAAAATAGACAACATAAAATAACATTTGTATACAGTAGAACCTCGCCAAACCGAACATCATAAAACCGAATTCTTCGCCATTTCGAAGTTTATTTTCGGCCCCTTCTTGTTTTAACTAAAAACACAATGTTCAATCCGAATTTCGCTATTTCGATTTTTTGGCTATTTCGAAGAAAAATCCCGGTCCCGATGTCGCAATTCATGTACATTTTTTTTAATTTTTATTTCGAAGTCAATTTTCATAAAATTTCCTGAAACCAGTTATCGTCCTTATCATCAATCTAACCTAGTTTATTTTGCGTCTGGTGTGATGGCTCAGGCAAGTTTTTCACACCTCTTGGGCAATGTGCGTCCGACCGGAAATGATGATTATTGGTAAACAATGTCTGATAGGTTACATAATATGCACGTGCCAGCAGATAAACCGAGGTGTCAGATCTTGAATACATTCCTTATCATCGCTTTCGTCACCGGCATGCGACGCTACCTGCAGCAGCAGATCGTAGGTAAAAATATGTAGCACTAGGTTGATATGCTTGAACGAGTATGTTAATCAGAAACACCTCAGTAGATTATGAAATATTTTTTATTATTTTTCATAACATTATACGTACACCTAATAGGTGGTTTTCACGGCATAACAATTTCCACGATCTGTGCCGGTAATGAAAACGCAGACATTAACGAGGTTCTACTGTAGAAAGACAATACAGTTAACCCTGTATTTAACGGGTCAGTCAAGGGAACAAGAGCATGTGATCGCTTAACAGAGGTGGTCGTTAATTAAGGTTAAATACATAACAAATTGCTAGTTTGGTAAATTTAAAACTATTACAGGTGCCGCTTATACAGGTGGCCACTTAATACACATGGCCGCTTAATACATGTAGCAGTTTAGCAGGTGACCGCTGAATACGGGTGGCCGCTAATACGGGTGACCGCTAGCACAGCTGACCGCTGAATACAGGTGGATACTAATACAGGTGACTGCTAGCACAGGTGACCGCTGAATACAGGTAGGTACTAATACGGGTGACCGCTAGCACAGGTGACCCCTGAATACAGGTGGGTACTAAGCCATCTGCAGAAACCACGGTCTACTTCATCATTTTTACACAGACGATTCTCAACTTTACATAGCTTTTAAACCTACTGAGCAAGTTAATGTTGCAGAAGCTGTTCAGCGTGTCGAGGCCTGCCTGGCAGACATAGTTTCATGGATGCATGAAAACATGCTTAAACTCAACACCAATAAGACTGAAGTAATTCTTTTCTCTTCTAAAGACAATGAAAAGCTTGTGGGTGATATTTCAATAACCATTGGCGCATCTAAAATACAACCGGCTACTGTTGTTAGAAATCTGGTAGCTTTTTAGACTCTAGATTAGACTTAGAAGATCATGTAAACTCAGTGTGTCGATCTTGTTATGCTCAACTTCGCCGAATTAGCCACATCAGACCGTATCTTACCACTGACGCAACAAAATCGCTTGTTAACAGTCTTGTTACATCTCGATTGGACTACTGTAATTTTCTGTTATATGGATTACCAAAAAACACTCTCCAAAAGCTACAGACTGTCCAAAACACGGCGGCTAGGATTATTACAAAAACCCTACGTTTCAGTCATATAACCCCCATCCTTAAAGAACTGCATTGGTTGCCTGGAGAAGCCAGAATACATTTTAAAATATTAACTCTTACGTTCAAGGCACTACATGGTCAAGCACCGGAGTATATTCAATTAATGTTATAAATTTACAGACCCAGCCGTGTACTTAGATCCCAAGACGTTTCAGTGACTTTAGTCCAACCTAGAACCAAAACAGTGAAATATGGGGACAGATGCTTTACTCTTAGTGCTCCAAAACTCTGGAACTCGTTGCCAGTATTAATACGCCAGTCCAGCAGTTTCGTCTCATTAAAGAAACTCTTAAAACATACTTCTTTGTTCGATTCTATAGCGATCATTAAAATGGAAATTACTCGATTACTGTACTTTTAATAACTGTGGATTTAAACATTTTAATGTTGTTATTTTACACGTTTATTATTATTTTCCCAGTTTGCTTCTTAATTTTTTTCAGGGAACCTTTACTTTACTTTAATACTATTAGATTTTATGACACTGTTGTTACTTATATTTTAAAACACTCTACGCATGATATTCTTATTTTAGGTGTATTTAGTTTCAGTGGATGGTTTCATTGCATGTATTTTACATCTCCTATTTTCATTTTTGTGTTTAAACAGATTGTAAAGCACTTTTGAACGTATAGCATATATGAAAAAAGTGCTATATAAATGTGGTGTAGTAATAATAATAATACAGGTGGACTGCTAGCACAGGTGACCGCTGAATACAGGTGACCGCTTATACAGGTGGTCGCTGATTACAGGTTCAACAGTACATACACGTCACAATCAAATATCGGAAATAACCGTTGGTTCTGTTCAAATAGGCACACTCGTTCATTTCATACTCAACTAACTTGAGTGCATTATAAATATTTTTTCACAATTAATCTTT
This sequence comes from Solen grandis, assembly GCA_021229015.1. Lineage (NCBI taxonomy): Eukaryota > Metazoa > Mollusca > Bivalvia > Adapedonta > Solenidae > Solen > Solen grandis. Next base: position 36,010,552 of record CM037791.1, read on the forward strand.
TGGACTTTATTTACACAATCTATGTTTGATTTGTAAATATATAAATATGTATTGATTGCAGTCATTGTCTGTGATTAGCTGTGCTTTCGCACATTGTTCAACCTCGACATGTATTTCTAATTCTTCTATGTGTAGTAATTTATATGTTCCTGCTCTCTCTCTCTCTCTCTCTCTCTTTCTCTCTCTTCTTCTTCTTCTTCTTCTATTTCGATTTATTGATGATCCACCCTCTTTTTCTATTGTTCTCCTACACTCTGCTGTTCATCATTATTGAAAAACCGTCCCCGGTGACCGAGTGGTTAGAGCGTTCGCCTCTGGAGAGGGAGGTCGTGGGTTCGATCCCCGGCCTCGACATACCAAAGTCGTAAAAAAATGGTACTGTTATAGCTCCCTTGCTTGGCGCTCAGCATATAAGGGTAGTTGCTTGACTGGTTGGCTTGGTGTCAGGATAATGTGACTGGGTGTGGTATCGTGCCACATGTCTACGGCGTGATACTGCAGTGTGTCAGCACTATATCTGTCTCAAGTATACATCGTTTCCAAATGACTGAAATACTGTCGGTGGGACATAAACAAACAAACAACATTATTGAAATATCTGTTACAAATCATGCTTAAAAATCAACTACATACTGTAACAAGAAACATGTATATATTTACGTCAACCCGCAAAAAAATTATAAATGATGATGATGATGATGATGATGATGATGATGATACACTCGTATATATGTACTTAAACATTTTATAAGTTTTGGGCTGACTGCATAACAAAAGTTTAACGATAAATTTGAGATTTTACTCGGGATGAACATATTTGATTTTCAGAGGAAAAAAATCAAATTGTATTGTGTTAATGTTTAAACTGGCACAATTCTAATTCAAACTAACTTTCAAATTTATGCTAACTAACATAAATGTTAACCTGCCAGAGAGAGGGGGGGAGGGGGGGGGGGGGGTAAGGCTGAGGTTAAGAAATATATTCATTGAAATCAGTCAAAATGACTGCACGTTTCCTGCAATACCTCAATTTTGCAAAGAGAAAAGTTGCTTAATGATGAAGAGGGAATTCGCCACTGGAACTTATACACATGTGTTGAGAAATGTTATCCACCCTGTAAGAAAAAGAGATGGTGCAATTCAAATTCATTTGCAGGTCATACTTACTTTACGCTTCTATGCTACATGCCATTCTCATAGAATAATCGGGTTTGATGTTTCAAAAGCTTCGCATACTATGAAGAAAATATATGTCGGAACAGCAAAGAAAAAGAAACAGTTTATTAACTTTGCCAGGTGACTGAGATTGCAAATACTAGAGAGATTTCTAAAGGAGAATCCACTTTCTAGGGGGGCATTTGTGCAATCGATTGTACACATGTTCATGGTGTCAGATTCAGCTAGATTTGTCATCAAGAAAAGATATCATTTTCAATCATTACCGAAGTTTTATGTGATGCAGGTATTAAAGTCACCATTGTGCATGATGGCCTAGTGTAACCCAAGATAGTCGCTTTGTTTTTCAGAAAAGTCACCTATGTTTTCAGCTTGGGAATCAGCTATGAGGTTTACATTTTCTGGGTGACAATGGTTATGTAAAGATTCTTGATAACAACCCTTCTTAATCCACAGACAGCTGTTGGATAACAGTAAACAGAGAGCACAAGACAAAATAAACGTGGTGTAATCGAGTACCTGCTTGAAGTGTTTAAAAGTTGATTGCTGTGCGAACAAAACTTGAGATATTGCTTGCGTCGGTATATAGCTGTTGACAAAAAATGAAGCTGACTGGGCTAATGATGATGATGATGATGATGATGATGGCAATAATGGTGATAGTGACAGAATGTATACAGAAACCATGTGATGCAACATTTTATTTTTTTTCAATTCAATTCAAATCTTTTTTGCTTTAAAACATACATGTTTTATAGCAAATCAAGACATAGAATAAAAATAAACATGGATTTAGTTACTGAGCACTTGAAAAAGGAGGTTTGAGTTTCGTTTGTTGAAATTAATGGACCTCCTGAGAAATTTGTGCTCAATGTGAGTTTTATGATCAACCTCGTTCGTCAAGCATATTGCATCTTTAATATTTAATTGTGTACACACTAGATGCCACAGATTTGATCTTAACTGAATACTGGTTTTCTGGTGTCAAAAATTAAATTATACTAAACCTCATTTGGTCTTAATATTTTTTTTTTTTTTTATTTAGTCTTAGATTTAGTTTACAACTTATACTTATCCCTGTTGACGGTTCCTGGGCTGTGTCAGTATTATGGGCTTGGGAAGGTCATGAGAAATACTTGCCCAAACAAGATTCGAACCCATAACCTTCGGACCCGCAGTTGAGTATGCTACCATTAGACCACGGTGTCATTTGTTTGTATGATATCTTCGAGTTGGAATCTGACTAAGCTGGGGTCAAAAAATAGGTAAAATCGATAATTTTAATACATGTAAATATACGCAAGATCCAAATCAGAAGAAACGTAATTCGGTACCTGCCTAAAACCAATTTGACGACAAACATTTACGGACGCTAATTGCACGCACTTTTGGATCCAACACAATTATGGATAGTGCGTCACGCACTTTTGGATCCAACGCATTATGGATAGTGCGTCACGCACTTTCGGGTCAGAATCTGACCATATCCGATAGAATGAAATATAATGCACTTTTGGGGTCAGAACTTTGAACATAATGAATGGCATACATTTGAATGAACGAAAGAAGTTTCCATTTGTTTTACCAGTCTGAGCAGTTAATCTGCTGATATGAAATGACTTAAGGAGTGTTATGGGAACTTTTTGGACACATTTTCCAAAACACAAGTGTTACAGACTGATTACAGCAATTTTACATGAATAAAAATACTTTTTCCCAGAAGCTCGATGTTATTTTCTGAGTTAAATTCCACAGCAAACGTTATTTTTTCTTATGACTTCGATGTCAACTTCAATATAGATTTGAGAATGTTGTCGTCTGCTTTTTTTCAGCGTCGTTAGGACAGTAATTCTGTCTCAAGCCGGAAGTATTGTGTGTAAAAGATTTAAGTAAAACATTATGTTAACAAAGAAGAGCATGCGCGTCATGATCAAGCTATTCACTTTCCTTAAAAGAAAATATATCAACTTGGTCGTGGGGCTACGCTTTGTTAACATCTCCAGTCATAAATGCGAGTCTATTTGATCCATCCATCCTAACACCAAATATGTATTGTATTCTCAAACAATAATGTTTATTTATAACAAATCATTAGAGCAAACATTATATAAAACCAAGGGTCAAACATGCTAATCAACAAATATCCAAATAGTACACCCACTTAGTGGTAGTTAGATATTTTACTTACAAAAGATACGATTGCTATGACTTTGTAAACTACGAGTGGAAACCCCCTATTCCGGAAATGTATATGTTTATTAATTATCACTTATTATATTTCTTTTCTTTCTTTCTTTATTTCTTTCTTTTTTTTTAAATTGTCTTTGATATTTTTTAATCTATTCAGAATTTTCAATCTTTCAATTCACGCCATCATATACAATTTTGTAAGACATATTTTTGAAAGAATAAATCATTCGGCGTTGACGAGGATTAAACTAATGGAGAATGTATAACGGTAATAAAATTAAAAGCGTCCTTCCGTCTCACATTATTGTTATAAAAACGAACTGCAATCGTAAAAACTTTCAGACATAAATAGATGGTGAAACCGACTACAATATACTGCAGATATTTGTAACGTTCAACAAATAACAGGTTTAAGTGTGGATCTAAGAGAAGTGTTTACATTCAAACCTGTCTTAAGCGGTCAGTCAAGAGAACGGAAGAAAGTGACCACTCAACAGAGGTGGTCGCTAAATGAAGGTTAAACCAATAACAAAATGCTAATTTTGTAAAATTGCAACTGGCCGCTAAATGCAGGTTGGCTGCTTAATACAGTTGACCGTTAGCAAAGGTTCAACTGTATATATTTATCAAAGAAACTGATATTCAGATCGAATACTTTATTAAAATTTCGTAAGTACGAATCGTAATATTTTAGCTAGTTGTCATCGCTACCAAGAATTGTGCGTAACCTTTAACCCTAAGTATAAGCATTTTCTACCAATGAAAATCGTGAAAATATTCATATAGTCTTATCTTGAGTCAAAAGTGAGGTTACACAGTTAGGCTGTTGTTCAGTGAAAACGTATTGAAGGTTGTTGGTTCGAACCCCGTCGAAGGAGAAAATGTTTCATGAACTTCCCAGGCGCAAAATACTGGTCCAATCCGAGAACCGTCAAGAGGTTTTAGTACAAATTGTAGAAAAAAAAACGTGCGTCAACAAAACTAAATTGCCGAAAAATAAATAAATAAAGGGTTAATTAAAGTAAAAGAAATGGAGAGAAAATACATATTGAAATATTGAATTAACTCCACTGCAGACCTTACGGTTGACAGAATTAAAATTGAGCAAAGTTATAATATTCGGGTCCACAGGAAGCGTCCAGAGTAGGAACATTCCGGTTTCTGGGGAGCAGTGGTCCAGTGGTAGGACACGCGCTTCGGGATCGATGGGTCCCGGATTCGAGTCTTGCCAAGGACACTGTTTATTTCCTTGAGCAAGAAATTTATCCCGCATTGTTTCACTTCACCCAGGTGTAAATGGGTACCTGAGAGGGCGGTATAATTCCGTGGCGCCATGGTGTGGGCTGCCATAAGCGGAGTGAAAGACTCCCCAGGGAGATCGATAGATAGATACTAGTAGCCCGATGACCAATGGTAAAAGCTGTAAAGTCGGTGAACGTGCCCAAGGCATGAAACTTACACTGTAAAATGCATTTACGTTTCACTTTACTTTCTGTCTGTTTACAATAATGACCACTTATGTTACCTGTAAAAGAAACACAGTTAAAACTTTTATAAAACTGTTTGGATCGGATATAAATGTGAACAAAAGGCTTTATCCACTACTCGCAGATCTGACTTTTTCCGATATGCTTGGAGGAACGTTAAATCTCGAACATAAACAGAATGCCAATGTACATGTGAACGTGACGAGAATTGAATACATTAAAAGACCGGATTACTTTAAACGGTCTAAGTAATATAATACCTCAGGCTTCCGCCAAAATATATAGACAAGATATAATAGGTATCAATAATATTATGGACAGTAAATGAGTATGGAACAGTTATACATGGACTTTACATTTTATCAAGCCGAAAACACGCGAAAATGAAATGTTCGATAAAATAACGGGGCCGTTGTAGAATAGCGTACCTGATATTTTGCTCGGGGTGGCGGGCTGACCTAGAGGACTTTAACATTTTCACTTTATTGGAGTCTAAATTTCCACCCTTGCCAAAGTCTACTTCCCGTGACCCGGTACAATTCTATCTGTCAAGTTCCCGCAAGTCGGGAACGGTCTTCTGTCAAAAGCACCGCGTATGACAAATGTTACAGTTTGGTTATATCAAAATTGACCGCTCAATGCAGGTTGACCGCTTAATACAGGTGGCCGCTAATACAGGTTAAACTATATGTTTATTAAGTGAGATTAAATATTTTTCAAATGTTGTGTGATATATCCCATGGCAGTTTGTTTCTATCTCTGATGATGTCAACGAAAAATGTACATTTTCCACAGTCTTACTTTTTGAAAATAGTATGATGTACATAGGTTACTGGATGTTCTGTTCTGCTTGTACATGTACTTTTGGGGGTAATTATCTTGTTCTACTAATACCACGGTAAAAGTAAAGTTTAAATTATAGGCCGACCAGAATATGCAATGAATCAAACATAATGAACCAAGGACAATGAATCAAAGATAGAAAATATTTTAGCCCCTTAACTTGAACGACGTCATTTCGTCGTCAAAACATGGCGTCATTCAAAATTGCTCTATAAATAAAGACGTTTAATGTGAGAAAAATGATAAATCACTGGATTGAATCAAAGATCGAAATCTCATAAACCGCGAGTGTCCTGTTCAAACCGGAATTAAACTCGCCAATGCTTGCTTCCGGTATGAATCGGATTAACTGGCATCTCCCTTTTGTTAGATTCAATCCATTCCAAATTCTATTAAAGTTGAAAATTAAAGTTTGTTTATTGGGTTTAACATCCGACCGACATTGAGACGATGTCTACTTGAGACAGATATATTGCTGACACACTGCAATATCACGCCGTAGACATGTGACATGATACCACATCCGGTCACATTATCCTGACACCGGGCCAACCAGTCCCAGAACTACCTTAATATGTTGAGCAACAAACAAGGGAGCTATACCAGTACAATTTTTCAACACTTAAGCTGCGGCTAATGTAGTATTAAAGTACATAACTTATGAGCATTTGTGTTTTAACACGATTTACATGAATAGAATAAATCTAAACAGTGTATTTCGACGAAAATAATATTATCTGATACAAAGTAATCAAAAACGTGGGATTTTACCAAAGCGTCTGAGAATACTGTAAAAGTCATTTAATTTCGTGGGGATTTATTTTTATGACTTTTATTGATGGTTTTATTCGTGTATATTGTTTTTTGACATCACGTTTTCTTTATGACAATAAACTTTAAGGTATACAATAAAAGTATATACGAAAGACAGAGATACGAAACTCCTGTAAAAGCCAGTGGAACATATTGTTAAGGCACACAGTAGATCATTGAAGTAGATCAACGAATATTGCAAACTTTCAAATAAATACGGAAAGTCACCGAGGAAAATGTAACCATATTATAAAATAATTAATTATCTACTGCTAGGAATAAGTTCAGTTTATTTTAAAAAATCTCTTAAATTATGATTTTGAATCAACCTGTGTAGCAGAAAAACACTACGTTGTACATAGTTACCAATATGCAAGTACTTTTCTGTTTAATATAAAACACTTTATTTCTAGACGTATTTTACTATATAATGTATCTTTTTATGTTCTCTCGTAGGATACAATTTACTTTCACATATCTTCAATAGAAAAGAAGATATTTGAAAACGTGACTTTGCGAGAATTTGACAATTTGTTACGTGCTTTTGTGAGATTAAGGGTAGTTGTCAATCTTTGTAGGAATCCATTCATTGACCGTTTCTCACAGTAATGAGACACGAACCTATCTACATCAGTGAATACTTCCCGAAGACCAGAGCTACTTGCTGTTGTATAATTCCACACATTGTTCTATGGGTTATTGACATACACGCGAGATTTTGAAGCAGTCAGAGAAACACAGATGAAATGGTTTATTGTCTTAAGGTAAAGTCCCTGTAATGGTTCCGCTACGTCTTGGACTACTTAACCTCTACCAAGATAACCAAGGTACCCTAATGAAACATTAGGAAATCTTGGTTATCTCCGTGAAAGGCCGTGAGGTCCGAAATGAAGCTTTTAAGCCGAATGGATAGTTCCCTGACCCAAACTTTTATTTAAATAAAAATAGGTTTGGCCACAAACAATGACATGTGCTCCTTTGTTAACATCGTGTTTGTGGGACAAAATCTAACTGTAATGTATTGTTAAGATATGCTAATAGATGCATTACGCCACCCCGCGTCACGCGCGTGAATTCTATATGTATGCATAGTGTGTTGAACTCGAACAGCTGGATTAATTAAATGCGTTTAATGCAACTAACTCTGATCAGAAGATGCATTATTAATATGATGTAGAAAATGTATGAGAAAAACACACGTTAAGTCGTTATTTTCAATTATTATTTGAAACTATTTCTGTAAAGGTCACATGATGAAAAGAATCTGATATGAATTGTCATTTCATATCAAATTACACCAAACTCTTTCATGAAAATGTAATTAAACTAGCCAGAGGCTCGCTTAATAAAATATTTAATTAAAATTATTTTATTGATGTGAAAGGATTCTATATATATATATATATATATATATATATATATATATATATATATATATATATATATATATTAAACAATGTATATTTTATTATACTTAGGTAAGATATATAATAATTGTTTGCTATGAATGGCGAGTGACGGTGATGTCAAGTCTTAGTCACGTGATATGTCACATGACCCTACTACACAATGTCTCCTTACCATCATATCACCCCTGCCAGAACTTGATCTACTCTTACATGCTGAGTAAGAGCACTATACATTTACGTTTTTTTTTTTTTTTTATTTTTTTTTCATACTCAAGATAAATGATATCCAGTAAAATAAGTCAAGTGCTCTATAACTACTTGCCTTAAAGAGAAATATAACTTCATGAATCGATTACGGTAAATCGGCCAATTCCGAATTCACATTACATCATTACTTGTTTACAGTCAAACCTGCCTTAAGCGGTCAGTAAAGGAAACAAGAGAAAGTGGCCGCTTAACAGAGGTGACTGGTAAAAGAAGTTTAAATATATAACAAAATGCTACAGTTTGGTAATATTAAATTTGACCGCTCAATGCAGGTTGACCGCTTTGTACAGGTTCAACCGTAGTAATGACAAAAAGGAGATGAAGACATGGGCCGTGATCCAGCGGTAGCTGGTAGCGTACCCGACTGTGGATCCGAATGCTGTGGGTTCGAATACCTTTGGGAGCAAGGATAGCCCAAGGCACTCTCGGGCGCAAAGTACTGGTCCAACACAGGTACCGTCGTAAGGGATTATGGATTATTCCGAGTGGTGACCATTTAATCCGGTTACAATAGACCTAACCTACAAACATTCCTTGTTTGCTGTGAAAACTAATCCTTTGTTAATCATGCAACTTAAAGAGGCCATGTATCTATCCATTATGCAGTAAGGACTTGTTTTCTTATAGACGAGTAAAAAAGTTTTAACTAAGGGAGAAGAAGACAAACTTTTCCTTTACGCGATATCATACTTAGGTAACCCATCACATTAAACTGTGATTGTCCATTAATTGATCATGGGAATTGTATAATAAATGCAAGCCTTTAGAGACAAAGAGCAAAAAAAAAACTTACATGTCCAAGTCAATGGATGCTTTTATTTGCACTGAATCTTAATAAGCATTTGAAGGACCATGGTTATAATTAAATGATTGATGGATTACCTTATTGTTCATCTCTCTCTTTCTGTCATCCAGAAATAAATCTACCATGCCTATTGGATTCCTAGGTTTATGATTTATTGATTTTCATTATTTTGATATATCTCTCGGTGTGTATCTCGTGGATGAATTTCTAAGTACTGATAGATCTATATACCGCGCAAACAGTGGCATGGAACGAACATTGATTTGAGTCATTAAAAATTCAAGCAAAAACAAGTTAAACCTACCAATGGAACCATGTCTAGTACGTTATATGCTACGGTCGACTAGTTTATGTCATAAAAAGTAAGAATTTATACCGTGTAGCAGGCGTTGAGGTGACACAAATCGTTCAAATTAGACCTTGGGTAATATTATCATTAAATTTTGTGATCGACTTGTACAGTACATTAGAGTAAAGTGCAAATGTAGCAAAGTCCAGCACAGTACAACACAGTTCTGTACTTTTTAACATATTTCGATTGCTATGCACATTGTGAATATATAATAAGCGACGAATAATATTGTACTGTACTTCGTCATCCCTCGGATAATTTTGATAATTTTCGTAAGCCAATGAAATATTTTGATTTTTTCCGTAACTTTTAATTAAGGACCAGACTCGAGCAAAACCCAATCGCGTAACTCCGCATCCTCCGTAAATTAAGGCAACACCAACTGTGATGTATTAGGCAGTATTCCTGAGAGCTACAAGTAACAAAATATTTACAAACAAGGCGATTGGAATTGAGAGTGACTTGATATACGCAAAAGATATCCTGATATATGTTTTCTGATTCAGTGATTATCAAATACGGGTGAAGAAAATTACCGACCCCGGTGTTTGAGTGGTTACAGTGTCCCCCTCAGGAGTGGGGATTCGAGGGTTCGATCCCTGAAATAGACATCATAAGTCTTAGAAAATGGTACTGGATCCCTTGTTTGGCTCTCAGCATATAAGGATTAGTTTGGCCTGGGATAAATAGAGAAAACATTAATTTCTTAGAAAGCTTAAATGTGTATTATTCTCTCTCCTATCGTCTTTGAAATTCACAGTCGGGATCCCAGTTTTACGAATTAATTCTGTCATCTCGTCGTTATGTTGGAATAAAAACACAGGAAACAATTGCAATGTAAATATAATATAGTAAGTAACATCTGCTACAGTGAAATATTATCTTAGTCTTTTTACTATGGTAAATGTCTATACGTACGTAATACATAACACAAATATATGATAAAAAGAAAAGCTACACCAAGCAATGGTACTCACCTCGTCTAAACAGTAGGAAATAAATATTCCGTTTGTAACGATTTTCCCCCTTGAAGTACAGTCCTTATAACCAAGTTGTTAAATAAATGCGCAACAAGATGTCTAAAAGAATGGAAAACACTTAACAGTCCGTTTAAAGTCATTCAATTATATGGTAATGTATAGCACATATCACAGAAAAAAAATGCATCAACTGTTTCTTAAATCAAGATTACAAGTCGTTTCTCTTTTAAAGACACACTTGAAATAAAATATAAACACTACGCACGCGCAATAGTTTTCTTATTGCAGATTATATAACCAATAAATGTCTGACAGAACGAACTCATCCGTAACGTGCACACTGTATGTCTAGCTATGAACTATGGAAGCCTATAAACTTAGTAAGCCGGGTGCCTCGTTGTACACGGACTCGCTCTATTTACATGACTAAAGCGACGTTAATCTCCAAAACAATAACATTGGAAAAAAAATAGGTGTACTTTTATTTTTAGTCCGGCGATTTTCTGCGTATGTCTTAATATCATATCTCAAAGCACTCGTGTTTGAACGCTATCGAGTAATTTGGATTTAGAAGTGAATTTCCTTTTTTTTTTTATCAAATATAAGCCCTGTGTTGATACAGCTAGCAGCTGATTCATGACCGTCCCTGGTGGCCGTGTAATTACAGCGTCCGCCTCGGGAGAGGGAGGTCGTTGGTTTAATCCGCGGTCGTGACATTCCAAAGTCATTAAAAAAATTATGGTACTGGTATAAATCCATTGCTTGGTGCACAGCATATAAGGGTAGATCCAGGACTGGTTGGTCAAATATCAGGATAAATAGAGGAAACATTAGTTTCTTGAACGCTAAAAATGTGTATTTTTCTCTCCGAGAGACTAGGTGCAGTATCATGCCACATGTCTTTGGCGTGATACTGCATTGTGGCAGCACTATATCTGTCTCAAGCAGACATAGCCTCTAAATGACTGGACGTTTAACCCAATAAAAAATGTGTTAATGGCTACAACAGAGATGCTAACGCTAACGTTAGTGACGTTAGCGATGTTAACTGAAAACAGAGTTGTATTAAGCATTCATGCCTTACACGATTTTATTGTACAACATAGAAGATACAAGCTTGTTCTTCCAAAGGAGTCGATAGAATAATAAACGACTTGCGATTAATTGCGTTTAGTCGTGCGAGAAATTAGTCCAGTGTTTTCCTTTGAAAGGGTTATTTTTACAATACCTTAACGCTTTATCGGGTTTCAACATAAGGTTATGCTTAGTAGAGTTTAAACGGGTTGTATACGTGTATTATTCCATTGTAGGATAATGTTTCATTTGAAATGTACAAAGGACATCCACATATATCGTCCATTGTAAACCAAAACGTCTCATCAGCTTTATCTTGACATGCACTGATGAGCCCTTCTGACTTTCAATGAACGATAGTTTTTTTTGTCTATATTATTATTATTTTTATTATTTTTATTATTATTAATAATATTTTTATTATTATTATTATTTTCATTATTATTTTCATTATAATTATTATTACTATTATTATTTTTATTATTATTTTCATTTTTATTTTCAGGATATAGGCAACACTTTATACGGCAGTCATATTACTCATACGAGCCGTTTGTGCGAACCGCTTTAGACTTTAAGGTAAATCCGCTACGTCTTGGACAACTTAACCTCTACCAAGTTAACCAAGGTACCCTAATGAAACATAAGACAGTCCGAAATGTAGCGGAACCATTACAGAGACTCTAACTTAAAGGTTGTTTTTTTGTACACAGACCTTGCGAGTATTGGCGACTCGTGCGAACATCTTGGGCATTTTCAGTACTTGTGCGATAGAAAGAGTTAGGGTTTACCCCAAATTTATATGGTTTACTTTTTTTTACCCCAAATTTATATGGATTAATTTTAATGAAGGTAAAGCATTTTATCAAACTGATTCATGGAGTCAGACACAAATTGCCTTGTTTCAAAAAAAGGCCCAGAAAACTATTTTATATTCTAATTTAAAGCAGTTCGTTCACAGATGGTCCTTGACTTAGTATTTGATTTTTAACTACACATGTATATGTGTGTTTTACGTCTATCAATACCCGTCTACAAGCGCATGGCCACCCAATGCAACATAATGATGGTTTCACTCATCACCGGCATAACCGTCACAGACGGTATAAGATATGACGCAGACCATTAAGTTCGTGCATGAATACATTGCATTAGAAAATGTTTAATTAGTGAAAGTACGGAATCCTATTAAGGTCATCGCGATTTTTTCCTAGCCATTCACAGACTATCCAAGAAAAAACAAGAGTTCTTACAATTACTTTTTTCGTTATTTTTTTCAGCAGTTTTCTTCTTATTTCTATTATAAAATCATTGGAAAATCGGCGAAAATAATGCGAGTTTTGAAACTTAAACTTTCTAACATGTTTATATTTTTCATCTGAGAGAAAATATATGTAGCACGTGCCTGCTTTACCTTAAGGAGTTTTTGGGGGCCAATTTCCTTATTGACATTGATGATCGACCGTTACAAACATTTTTATCAGCATCATCATCCCCTCAAATCAGATTGTAAAACTTGATTGTTTGCTTCATTTGAAATCGTAAACTTTGTCACAAAAGTTCCCTAAACGCTCCTTAAGTTATTTAATCAGCAAATTAATTGCTAAGCTGTAAAAAAAAATCATGAAAAGCATTTCTATTTATTCATATGTATTCTATTTCAAAACGCTTATTCAAAATGTTGACCCCTAAGTTCGTTAGATTTCACTCTATCGGATGTAGTAATGTAATATTCGACGCATTTTAGGGTCCAATACTGACCCCAGAGTGCGTGGCTCACTATAGGGCCAGACCCCTTAGTGCGTTGAACCCCAAAGTGCGTTCCCACAATGCTACGCCAGTTAATGCTGATTAAAGTGACTTATTCGAAATCAAATATTGGTGTCATTGTTTATAATGCTTTGATGAGGAATACGGAAGTATCATGGGTTACACTTGTCTATGAAATATGATCTACAGTGGACTCTCGCTCAATGTACTGGACGCATTGATTTTTTATCTGAGTATCTTCAGACACAATTTTTTTATCATCGAATAGATAACATAATTCTTACTTACAAGGTTATGTCTATATCGACGTGTCTGTCTTTTGCTATTTTCAACTGAAAGAAATATATCCAATACGCAATTACCGAAAGCATCAAGTGAATCAAAGCGCTCAATGCGCTGAGAGACGGCGGTGGGATTAACATGAAATAGCTATAATTCTAAACCCAGCGTTTCAGTCGTGATTGAAGAAATAGAGGCAAGGTCATATGACGCCATAAACTACACACGCTTTCCTGCAACTATACTGTAGTTGCTAGTGAGTCAGTTGAACACGCTGTCTGTTCCGGAGTAAGGATTATGAACCTGATTTCATTCATAAGCTGCATAGTCAACGCCCTTTCTTCAGTACTAGTGAACCTGATGCACATTCTATCTGTTGTTGAGTATGTGTAGAAATGACAAGGTGTTTGATTATTAGGAAAGTTGAATGTTTGCCTTCTATTTCAACGTTAAGAAATGCTCTGGAGAAACCTAACACATCATCATGCAAAATACGTGGGAACTTCTTTGGGTAAATTACATACAATGAAGTTTGTAATGCGAAATGCTATTTTTCTTTTTGTGGGAGTAGATCTTCTTATATGTAAAATGGGTTGCTGTTCTGATTAATAAGTGTCACGGATATTTTGTTCACGCTTAAATTGGATGTTTCCTAGGGCAAAATAATGGTAAAAGAATACAAGTTAAAAAAAAAATAACGCATTAAATGCGTATACGGTTATGATTTAAACGTCTGTGTAACATATTCCACTCATATTCGTTAGTGCAGAATCGCGTTGCATGGATACTCACTAAGAGCGGAGATGTACAGTTAAAAAGGCGGCGGAAAATATGCAAAGCAAGGCCTGTTTTCGATTTCCAGCTACTAAAGACGGCGGGTCGCCGCCGTCTAAAAACTTGATGCACACAAAAATGAAAATGTACAAAATAATGGTATTACCTTGTGTATTTTCAAACACATGACTTTGTTATTCCCTCCAACCATGCCCGATTAAACTTCGTTTTAAAATGTATGACTCGCATTCATGCGCGTAGTGAAACAAATTACACTTTGGAAGTAAAGACTTCAAATATTAGTACAATGGGAGTCTGAACTTCTAAGATTTTATCTGAGTATATCATGCAATTATGTCATAGCCATTAAGTAGTATTTGTTTGTTTGAGAAGCGATCAAGATCTTTTGAAACTTATAACAAATTTTGACTTTGTGCTGCGGTTTTTTAGATAGAGAATATTTAGATATGTCCCGGCATCTTTGGTCTCGATTTTTGGATTGTTTTTAGTGTAACATTCCATTACCTCCAATAGGCAGATACAGCCTATTTAAGAAGCCGGTAGACAAGGGATCCGGGTACGATACCCTAACTATAGACAAAAAAAAACGTTCCAGCTATATAGACCTAGCATCTTTCATTTTCCGGTGGATCTACCTGGATGCCTCCGTGCATTAGGGGTCTTCCTCCACCTGTTATTAGCTGGACGTCACACTGTTGAAGCGACGGTAAACTCAAATAGTCATGTCAAGTCTTTCTTTCTGTTTTTTTCGATTTAAGTTTAAAAAATAGTATGGTGAGAATATTTAGTTTACCTCTTTAATACGACTATCGAACTGCAATAAAGTGTATTTTGTGAGACTTAATATCTTGATTTATGGTTCATAATCAGATTCTGACTTTTGCGCATGCGCAAACATATACATGTAGACTGCTTTACTATCATTTTTGCCACGACGGCGGCTGTTCTGTGAGAGACTCTAACCTGCAACTACACTAGGAAGAAGACTGAACTCTCCGATTATATTACTGCAAATCATTAATTTTTGTGGTTCTCTAGTTTTCGTCGATTTCTTTGAGGGTTTTATCCTCGAATATTAAACCCCACCAAAACGTCTTTCTTATATAGACCTCATGTTTTCTAGAACATAAACTCACGAATAAATGTACCCACGAAATGTAATGTCAGCTAAAATTACAGTATGTCATAGTCAAAAACAACAAACTATTTGTTGTTGTTTTTGTTTGTTTTTTACTTATATTCTTTTTTATTCTTTCTATTATACTATATTTCATATACACACAACACAATACTTAATCGAAAAAACAAACAAACAAAAAAACAGTACTATATGAA
This sequence comes from Solen grandis, assembly GCA_021229015.1. Lineage (NCBI taxonomy): Eukaryota > Metazoa > Mollusca > Bivalvia > Adapedonta > Solenidae > Solen > Solen grandis. The sequence goes on from CM037791.1 coordinate 36,026,127, forward strand.
AATGTTGGTAATATCATGGACAAAAGCCTATCAACAATTATATCTGTTAATACAGAGGACTAACAACACTCTTGATTTGTCGGACACGGTGTGTATGTGTTTGGTGGCGGGAAGGGGTGTTATTAACAATATATTGCGAGGTAAAAAGGAAATCGTAACTCTGTTTGTCTTTTTCAGTATTTGGGTTAGGTTAAGGGTAAGGTTAGTTTATGCAGTTTGGTTTTGGGATTGAAATAATGTTTAGTTTTAAAATTGAATTTCAAACCAAAACAAAAAAAAATATACCTCGGAAACTTTACTCTGATTTTTAACGTCAGTACCTATCTACAAACGCGTGGTCAGCCAATCCAACCTTACGTTATGGAACGCCAGAACTGTGTTATGTTGAGAACGACTGATATTGATGGCCAGTTCGTGTTCTGTTAAGTCCGAGATACAATGTGTTGGTGTAATTCCAAATGTGTTCAGTAATGACGTGTTATGTTAAGTGCCGATGCAACGTGTTGTTAAATACTCTGTTTGAAAAGCTCATATGCAACTCAGAAATAGAAAGAATGAGGAAGAGACTCTATGTGTCAGAAAGAGAGAGAGAGAGAGAGGGGGGGACATATATAATACATGTACTTAAATTGTTAATGTTATTGTGTATGATAAATACTCTGTTAGAAAAACTCATGTGCAATTTAGAAATAGAAATAGCGAGGAGAGACTCTATGAGCGAGAGAGAGAGAAAGGTTAAAAAAATTCCTATAATCAAAACCAGCCGTTTCCATTGCATTTATTTGTACTTTATATATCTATATGTTTTTGTGCTGCTAATGTTTCCTACTACGGTAGGACTTACGCATTTGTAAATAAAAGTTGAAGAAAAAAGGTGCACTAATTGTTATGTTCTGTCCTTACACTGAGGTGGCAAGTGGTCACAATTTATGTTAATTCGAGTTGATGTACTATAAGGTGTTGCAGTTATTGTGTTCAGTTTTGGTGCTCCGCGTATCATGTTCAGTCATAACAATAAACTGTTGAGTATTAGTATCATTATGTTTTGTTGTGACAGCGTATTATTGAGCGATACGTATATTATTTTCAGTTACAGTATTACCCTGTCGGGTGCTACAGACATTATGTTCAGCCATGACAATGAAATGTTAAGTAGTACTGTCATAATATTCTGTTACGATAATGTCTGATTGATTTTAATTGTTGGGTGTTAAAATAATTTTCTCATGAGGGTCTATATGTTTTTTAGTTATTTGTTGGTGTTATAATTTCAGTTGTGCGACATCATTTTGTTCAGTTACGTTAGTGTGTTGTGGAGTGGTACTGACATTGTGTTCGGTTGAAATAGTGTGCTGTTGTCATAATGTTCAGTTGTGAAAACGTCCTAGTGACTGCTGACAACATTGTGGTTAGTTAATGTGTTGTCAAGTACTTACCCCAATCGTGTTCAGTCGTGCAAATGAACTGCTGGGTGATAACATAAATTTATTCAATTGCTTTTTTAAAGAACTTCAATTCCTGGGAAAAATGCTAATTATCGTTCTGTGTGTATTTGACGTTGTGTACTGTGGTTATTCAATTATGTTGGGTTCATTCGGATATCTTCGGATCATTTCCGGGGAAAAAAATGGGGGACTCGACGCACATACTGTTTTCAATTTCTAAACAGTTTACTTCATACATCAATAAATCGCAAATACTATCTGGTGTATAATTTATTCCCCCGAGACTTGTGATCGGGGGCATATTGTTTTTGCCCTGTCTGTTTGTTGGTTGGTTTGTCTGCAACTTTTACATTGGCCATAACTTGAAAACTATAAAAGGTATTGAAACTTTATACATGAATAGAATGCCACTCGGTGTTCAGAGCATAACTCATGAACTATTCAAGGTATTGACTTGATACTTAGAATATAAATATATGGTGAGATTGGGAAGTGCAATAATCAAGAACCATAACTCTACCTTGATTAATATTTGAATTATCTCCCATTTTTAAAATGATTTTCTGTCCAGATAATAGCTTATTTACTATATCCTTGAAAAAAAAAACTATACACAGTACTGTTTTTAAACTTCATATGTAAGTAGATGACAACTAGGAAAAGTGCAGAGACCAAGAACCGTAACTCTACCTCATCTCTATTTTTTCCCATTTTTTTGTTGGGAGCATAACTCATACACTATACAAGGTATTGATTTGAAACGTAAGATATAAACAAATTGTGAGAAGTAGAAGGGTTATAATTATGGAACAGAACTCTGTCAGGTTCTTCTTTTTAATTATCTCCCTTTATTTATTTATTTATTTATTTATTTATTTTATTTTATTTTTTGTCGTAAGCATTACTTCATTACTATATGGTATTAAGTCTGTATCCTCCACTCATGAATGACTCTAATTGGCATCAGTAATTTATTATCTGACAGCTCAAACGGGGGCATAGTGTTTCTCGAACACATCTTGTTTTCTCTTTGAAATACAGCAATATGTTTTTGTTTAATCCATATTTACATACAAAAATCCGATTCTTTTGAAATGATCCCAAGAAAATATTCAGAATGTGAAATATATACACTTATGAGGGATGACCAACCCAACATAGTATCAAAATTAACAAACACATCTTAATGACCTACATAAGAATAGCTAACTGAATAGATTATTATTTTAACAAAACATATTGACAGCTCAACCCAACAGCTCTTTTGCTTTCTGCACAACATGACAGCTACACTGAACATTTTATTGTATCAACTGAAAATAATGACAGTATACCTAATATAATGCTATCTTAACTGAGGATAATGATCTAAGCACCGAACAGTATATTATCAGAATACAGCATAACGGCCCTTGCACCAAACAGATTACCATTGAACTGAACCTAATGACAGTATCAGACCACAGTACGTGTTCTCGATGAACATAACGACTTCTTTACACATCAACATATTACTTTATCTTAACATAATTACAATACAACTAAATCCAACATTATTTTAATTGAAGAAAATGATGTCACCAGTTGACAGTTCTTTTTCACGACAAAGCATTATGACTATATCACCAAACACCTTCTGAATACAATGAAAGTATCATTCAAACACTGAACATAATGATGGAATCACATAGCAGTTTATTTTCATGACTGAAAATAATGAATAAAACAACGAGCAGAATAGTATTATAACTGAAAATATCTGTAATGCCCAACATTATATTGTTGTGACTTAACATAATTTTATTTCCACTTGCCTGTTTAGTTTAAGGACTTAACAATAAAAGCATCTAACAACACATTGACTAGACGGAAGAAAATGTTACCAGTCTTAACACAACGCTTCAATAACTGGAGACAATGGATTTACCGCCCAGCACATTGCATCTCTGACTCAGTATACCTTTAGTTGACCCGGCATTTCGGTTGTTCTCAACAAAAGACAGTTTCGGCGTTCCATAAATATAGATTCAACTGCTTATCCTGAAGTGGCGTTTACGTTTCATGTGCAATGTGACTTAAACTTTTGAGTTTATTTGTCAGGAAACAAAGACTTCACCAACATTAACGAGGAAGAGTAGAAAAAAAAAAGATTTAGTTTTACCGATCATCTGTGAACGAGTTGCTTTAAAATCTCACATATATTAAATATTTATACTTAAGGTAAAGTCATTGTAATGGTTCAGCTACATTTCGGACCTCATGGCCTTTAACGGAGATAACCAAGGTTTCCTAATCTTTCATCATGGTACATTGGTTATCTTGGTAGAGGTTAAGTGGTCCAAGACGTAGCGGAACCATTACATGGACCTTTCCTTAAATTAATATACTTTTATGATCTATGAAGTAAGGTACCGAGATTTTGATGTGGGTAACGCATATTGTTTGTCCCGATGCATCACGGGTTCGATTCTCCGCCACTTCCAATACTGCACCTACTGACTCGTGGAGTTTTTGTCCCCTCTAAACACATCTGGAGTGATTTATTTACATTATTTTCATTTGCGAGTTTCGCAGTATGTCTATCATGAATTCTAACTTTAAACAAGCGGGGCTAAGACCTTGGAGGTCAAGGTCATTTGAAGGTCAAGGTCACCTGGCGGGTAGAGCTCATCAAGGTGCAAAAACCTGTTTTTGAAGTTTAGAGGCTGTAGGTGGAAGGACTTCCATGTTATGGTCAAGGTTAAAGTTTTGTGACAAACAGTCACACAAACAGACAGAACAAAATATTATGTCCCGATCTATCGATCCGTGGGAATAGAAAGATGTTTTTAGTGATCACCCCCTTGTTAGAATTAATGTTTTAAGTCTTCTTTTAAAAGACAGGACTGTGGGTGATGTCGCCAACGAGGATATTTTCTTTTCCCTAGAGATGGCCCAAGCAAGGTTATTGACTCAAAAGGGAAAAAGGAATGTTCCAAACAACATTTTACTGTTATATGATATACAAATACCCTCACAAAATGCATTGTTTCTAAAAGGTTTTAATAACTACATTTGTAGCTGACGTAATTTTATGAAATACTGAATAAGTCTACATTAATATGTAAAGCAAACACACCTATACAAACAACTGAAAAAAAAAAAAAAAAAAAAAAAAAAACTTACGTAAAAAAAAGTTTTAAAAACTGATTCACCGATATTTTTTATCTGTCACGTAGATAATAAGTTCAAAATGATGAAGAAAATGTGGATGGGGCGGTTAAAGATATCGATATGATGTATGAGGTCAGTGTTCCTTACATATCGAGGGATGAGAGCGAAACTAGGCTAAGTGCATATATACATGTAAGCACTTAGCTTAGTTTCGCTTCCACCACTCGATATGTAACCGCAACACATGCGTAAATGTACACAGATGTTACGTAGGAACATTGTACCATACAGAATATCTGTTTATAACACAAAAGACCAGAGATTCTATATTGCTTTGCATGGTATGTATAAAAGAAAAGTTATCGTGAAACAACATATGTTACAGTTTTTCCATATAATTTTCAATAATCACTTTGGAAACAGATGCCATGTACATGTGTTATTCCCCGTATCATCCCCAATGGCGTCTATTAACAAATCGTAAGGCTGACAACCTTAAACTTATATGATACACAAATTCACCATGATCATTTTTCGTAATTTAACTTAAAAAAGACGATGTATAATTATGTATTGGTTGATACCCCAAAGCTTATGGTAAAGTCCCTGTAATGGTTACGCTACGTCTTGGACCACTTAACTACCAAGATAACCAAGCTACCCTAATGAAACTTTAGGAAAGCTTGGTTATCTCCGTGAAAGGCCATGAGGTCCGAAATGTAGCGGAACCATTACAGGGACTTAAACTTAAGTTTACCCGGTGGACACCACATTACAGACAAGAAAAAATATTTTTTCTTTTAATTCGCTTCACAAACGCAGAAAATTAAACATATTTACGAATGATTATATATGTAACAGTATTTTACATAAATTGAACCTTATTTTTCTTCAATATATAGAATAAGTTAAGAATCAGGGGCGTGGCCAACTGTTTTCAACTTGCAGACTCATAGAAGAGGTTCCAAGCGGCAATTGCCATTTGGTAAGTGGATCCGGGAGAGAATCCCGTCAGAGGCCGGAAAACTCAAAAGAGCAAAGCAAAATCCGCGTTTCAAAGTATCTTCAGGGAAGATAAACAATCAAAATAATCCGCTAGATAGAACCATTGTAAACAATGAATTTGATACGATGGAAAATTAACTGAACACTGCAAATCATGCTTACGGCTTGACCCCCCTCCACTTCTAGTTTTTATTGCATTTTTGGGGACTTTTAAAAAATGTCTTTTTCATGACCAACTTCAGGGCCCAATAGTAGTCGATACGCCACTGGAAACTAGTATGCTTATAACGCGTGCTTGTTATCATCGACACAGGGTAATACTTAAATACCACACGAGTCTTGCTTCTATACTGAAAAGACGAAAAAACAACAACAACAAAAACAAAAACAGACAGTGTTAGTTAACAATGGCAAGTATTTATGCGAATTACTCACGCACTTAAACGAGTCATAAAACCGGAAGTGTCTACTCTAAATATTACTTAAGTGTTAAGAATTGTTGGTAGAGTGTGATGTCGTTCGAAAAATGAGCAATTTCTTACATGATGTGCTAAACGTGCATTCAAAGATGTCCATTGACTTAACATTGAATTTAAACTATACGTGTGTATTACGTCTATCAATACCAATCTACATATGCAATGTCACCCAATGCAACCATCCGTTATAGCAAAAAGAACAAGAAAGGATTAAAACAATGTTTTAATGGACGGCTTGAAATAAGCATACTGTCCCCATCTCTTTCTCTTTTCTACTGTTTTGACCTTATAATCTAACCTGTCTATGCACAGGTCTGACACTTAGTCGAAAATTAATAAATGAATTTGACCTCTCTATATATCATTTATATAAGAATATTTCGATTTTTTCTTGAACGTTTTTTCTTTTTTTTTTTCTGAATATCAGGGTCCTGCAGGGTCTATGATTTAAATAACAAGGAAGCAAATACAATACAAAATCATAAATGTATAAAAACAAGCATTTAAAACATAGGTCTACTATTCAAATATAACCTAGCAAAAGAATTGAAAACTGGAATAAAACTCTCGACCCCTTGCAGGTAAAGAAATACTGATCGGACACTCTTTACGCCATTACCGTAAGCCAGCTGAGCGAGCTCTCTTATCCCCATTACCTTAAAGCCTATGGGGCATATAAGGTTATTTATAGAACTGAATCTCAACAGCGCTTCACAGTTCGACAGTTCACTAATTTACTGCATTAACTGCATCAAACATTCTTCATATTACGGTTGCATATTTATAAGATAAACTTTAAATATAACTTATCCCACACAACATGTAATAATAAATTACAAGCACAATACAGAAGACGTGAAATGAGCTACGATCGAAGCGATAAGTAGGTCATGGACTGCATGTACAAATATCATCAAAATACAAACATCTACTGACTAATAGCTTATTAAATATGGTCATACGGGAAATTATTTAAAACATACACAAATCATATTTGATACCTCCAAACAATCACATAGAAAAATATCAGTCACTTAAAATGATTCCAATCACGGCTTTACATTCGACTGCAATACCAATTTGCACATGCGCCAACGGAAGTGTAAACCAATTTCAATTGGACATACTTATATATATATACAGTACTTAATAACAGTAATATATATATACAATACTGAATACCGTCCAGAAAAAAAAGAAGAAAAAAAAGCAAGAGATGATTTTCCCATCTCTGACAATACCGTCACAGACGTCATTGAAACATTCACTTTTCCAGCATGCGCTAGCTTCAAAGCATGAATCTTAAAACGTTGTTGGTGTTGTTGTATTGGGGTTTACCGTCGCTGCGATAGTATTTCAATCATATAGCGACGTCCAGCTTATCACAGGTGGAGGAAGACCCCGAGTACACAGAGGTACCCGGGTAGAACCACCGACCTACCGCAACCAGCTGGAAGGCTTCCTCACATGAAAAATCCGAAGTCCCTACCAGGATTCGATCTTAAAATGTGGTGAAGCCGCTATGTTTGCGGAGTCCTTACGTGTCATACGGGGATATTGTCTTGTAGATATTACCGATATTTCGACGAAGTTGTATTTACGAAAATAGCATTTTCCCGTGTAATGTGACCTACACTTTCCGAGTTTATTGACTTCACCAACATTAACGAGGGAGAGTAGAACATTTTTTTAATTCCTACCAATCATCCGTGAACAAGTTGCTTCAAGACTAAAATAAGTAGTTTTGGTACAGTTTTAGGAAGGTAGATAAGCGGTGGTAAACTAAGAAAATATGAGAAACAATACCCCTTGCATATAAATACGTAAACAAACATGTCAAGTACAAATGCTTCATTTATCGGCACATTAATGACAATCATACTCAACAGCAGTATCCATAACGATGGTCGATGAATTTTAGGAAATTATAAACGGAATTCGCTAATTAATGGCAGTGTTTGATTAGATCGCGATATTTGATACTCGCAACAACAATTGAAATCTACAAAAACACATGTATTTCAATCAGAAATTCGTACAGAAAATGTTGCATGAGTATGTCCACGTTTTTAAATGTTGCAACTACAGTCAAACCTATCATAAGCGGTCAGTCAAGGGAACAAGAGAAAGTGACCGCTTAACAAGGGTGACCGCTAAATGGCTGTTAAACAAATAACAAAATGCTATTTTTGTAAATTGCAACTGACCGCTAAATCAGGTTGGCCGCTTAACACATGTGACCGCTAGTACAGGTCCAACTGTATGTGTGTGAAGACAAATGAAAAAAAAATATACCTGAACGCAAATAATTTTAAAAAGTAAAGCATTACCTAGATAAGCATTGTTTAGTCCCACCGTTTTATCCGAAGTCAATCCGAAAACGTCCTGTGGGCAATGACGCCGGTGAGTTGACTCTTCAAATCCTCGATCTGCTATCGGTTTAATGGATTAAGCGTTCAATCATGGTGTGCCGCCCTGAACATGAGCCAATTTATAGATTAAAGAAACAGTGGCTCGTATTGGAAATATCGTCCCTGGTTCTTTTCCAGAAAAATTATATTATTTACTGATTGGGACAAACATTGTTTGTTTGGTTTCATGTTACTGTCTGCCGATGGTATTTCAATCAT
>CM037791.1:36034938-36050077 GCA_021229015.1 Solen grandis
AATTTAAAATAAATATAAAAAAGGAAACTCAATAGAAACATTATGGTCATAATTTGTCATAAGGTTTGAAGATGATTGCTCTAAAGATGAAGATGCTAGAGTGTAAACAAAGTGAAATCTGGCATTTTTTTATATTAAAAGGGACATAACTCCAGACCTTATAAACCGATCACAGCCATAATCGAACTCAATCTGAACATTATGGTCATAAATATTGTCATAAAGATTGAAGATGATTGCTCAAAAGATGAAGATTCTAGAGAGTAAACAAAGTGAAATCTGGCATTTTTATATTAAAGGGGGTTTATCTCCTGACCTAATTGAACTCAATGAGGACGTTGTAGGTTTTTTTTAACATTGTCATAAACTCAGAAGATGATTACTCAAAAGACGAAGATGCTAGAGTGTAAACAAAGTGAAATCTGGCATTTTTTAATATTAAAGGGGGCATAACTCATGACCAAATTGACCGATCTCAGTCATAATCGAATAAAATGGCAACATTATAGATTTAAACATTGTAATAAAGGTTGAAGATGATTGCTCAATGGATACAGATGCTAGAGTGTAAACAAAGTGAAATCTGGCATTTTTTATATTAAGACATTATAGTTAAGAACATTGTCATTAAGTTTGAAGATCATTGCTTTAGAAATAAAGGTGCTAGAGTGTAAACGCTGAAATGTTGACGACGCACGACGGACGACGGCCACTCACGGGATCACAAAAGCTAACCTTGAACTTTGCTCAGGTGAGCTAAAAATGGAGAATGTCTAAACCTTATTTACAAACATCAATTTTAAAAACATCATCCATATAAATGTTCCGCTGTAGAATAAGACACTGTCGTGAAAGCGCACTAATTATTTATCCCCAGACCCTAATTCTCTTTGTTTTTGGATCAAAATCCTTTAAGGAAAAATTAATTAATCCTTAGGAATCTTTGGCTGAAATGTAAGTATAGGTAACAAAATCAGATTATTCATAAATCGAAACAAGAGGGTCATGATGACCCTAAACCGCTCACCTGAATTCAACTGCTAGTGATAAAATGCTTAAGTAAGGATATAATTGCACATTATAGTTAATAGTTATAGTAGTTAAGAAGCAAATGGTCAAAACTCTGTAATAAATGTTTTGATATGGACAACTGGACTTGATACTGCTTAACCATGTTCTATCGAGTTTCATCCAAATCTGCTCAGAGGTTTAGGAGGAGATTTCGTTTAAAGATTTATTTTCTCTTTTTTAGCTCTGCGGCCATCTTTGTTGGCGGAATGGAATGATTTATCCATTTATGTGCAGTATCATCCACATCATTCCTCTTGAGTTTTTTTTAAATCTTCTCAGCGGTTTAGGAGTTGATGTCGTTAAAAGATTTTTGTCTATTTTAGCTCTGTCGTCCATCTTGTTTGGTTCAATTGTTAGAGGAGGAGGTGTCGTTTAAAGCAAAAGCTGATGACGGACGCCAGACGACGGACAAAGGCCGATTACAATACCGCATCTGAGCACTTCATGCTCAGGTGAGCTAAAAAAAGAAATCTTTCTTTAGATCAACAAATTGGAAAATGACACAGCTTTAAGTTCAGTCGTTTGAACACATTATATTTGGTAAGCTGAACCATTCAAGACATGACACAAGCAAAAGAAACGAAGAACTATTGTAAGACTTGAAGATTTAATAAATGTTTCCATTTGTTTACGCTCTCAAAGAGTGAATATATAAATCGTACGTTCAAAGCCTATTACGGACATGTACAATAATTATTTCCCACGTGATAAAACTGCGAGATTCAAAAGAAAAAAAAAACAGCAGTCTCACCAGAAATGTGGCGCGCGAAACCATCCATCACAGCGCCTCCAGTGTCACCGGAAGTGGCAACCAGAATGAGGAACCTGTCATTGACACATGTAAAACAGTCATGAGTTCCTAAATGTGTGAATTCGACGTGTTCACGAATACACTGGGGCGTATCAGTGAATCATTGTTAGCAACTGAAAATTTAAATTTCACGAGTCTATGCACAATGGAAAAAAGAGCCAAATTTGTTTGAAATTCGGAATAGAGATGAAAACGCTTCTACATGGTTGCTGCTAATACAATGTACAATTCAAAAATACTGCTTATATGCGCATTATTTTCAGAGATAGTAATAATTTCAATCTTGTGTGGAAAGCATACACGCACAGAAAATTTAGAAGAACGAGTTTCCCCTACAAACCTCAATTTTCATTTAATCTCTAACTCTAGGTATTCGGATTCCTCCAAATTTTCCGTGCACGCATGCTTTACATTCTTCAGTCGTGTATCACCCGAATATGTTCGTATTAGCCACCCTAGGAAATCATTAAAAAATAAACAAAGGTAGCATTCTAACATTCATTCAAAATGATAAGTGGTTTTTTTTTTAAGTGATGCAAAGTCAGCGGAGACCAGATATGTGGTCATTAAGAACTTTTAGGTTAACTTTAACCTAATATATTTTATTGCGTAGCATCTCCGGTATTGAAAATTTCTGAGAATTAATGGGCCTTTAAACTGTCAATAATGACCCCCTAACCCTAACCCCTACTTAATCCCTACCCTTACCCTTACCTAATGACTACGAAATAAATCAAGGTCAAACCAATTGGGGATGTCCTCAGTGCTGAGTAAAGTGTGATACCCGCAAACAAGTGAGTACAAAATTGTTCTCACTTACATGTCTGTGCAAATGTACACACACACACACGCTCGCGCGCGCGGACAGGTGTAACACTATATGCCCGTCGCCATTTCATTGGCGGGGGAATAAACATCTTTATTATATACATGTATCACTTTTCTAATAACCATATCAATAAAAAGGTTAGGGAACTTTTTCGGATAGTTTTTGAACACCCCTCGTAACAGCGTAGAAACAAAACAAAAATGTTTAAATGAGTCGTTAAACAGACACGTGAGAATTAGTACAGTCTATTTCTATATAGCCGCCAAGACTTATCATTTGATTGACTTCAACAACAATCATTGGGTATTTTTCTACATAAAAAAAACAACAACAAAAAACAAACTAACATCCTTTTTTATATGTAGTAAGTAGTATGTTGATCTGCAAAATAATCTTTGGATTATGTGCTTTTAATGACTTTGATCTACCATCGGTCTCAACGTCTGTTACGTCACACCCATAGGCTTTGGTACAACCGAGTTAAAAAAATAAGGATCGCCACAAATTAAAAAAATGAAAGTTCACTAATCTCTGCAAAAAAGAATAAGAAAGAAATATGAGTATCATAGAGACTTGCAGTGCGCTGATTAAACTAACAAGTCAAAGTGTTGTTCCTGAAGAGAGACGAGAGAACAAAAAGGATAGTAGGATTGGCATGAATAACGCAAAGAAACAGGACCCATTTCCCGAAGAAGAGGAAAAAAACAGCTGTCAGCTTTTAAATTGTTAGGTTTCTCTAACTCTTGCTTTGAAGATTTGTCATTTGTCTTTTTTTTTTTTTTGAGATTATTAACATGTCACGTGTTCTTTGTTATATTAAATATATACATTTGTAAGACAAAACCTGTAAGGTTAAAAATATCTGAATCTGAATCTTTTTTTTCCACAGAAGTCATTGTTTTTTGTTGTTGTTTTTTCCCCACAAACTCTTATTTTTAAGTAGAAATTCTGTCAGTCACGCGTTCTCCCAGTTGACCAAAATGAGATGACACACGTGATAACTAAGACGACGATATTCTTTTTTTAATATATTGTAACAGTGGGGTAGTGCAATGTTTTTCAGAACATGTCAATTTTACGTGCCCTTTTTCCGAGGTTGTGCATGATGTACACCAAGTTGGCCGACGACGGTTGAAAGGATTTTTCTTTACGTCATTTATTTAAAACAAAATAGTAGTTGAATTCTTTTTGTTATCTCAGTTTGACAGGAGGGTCTGAGTTGAAATGGATTTCCTAGAACTAGTGTACAATGGCAATTTTCTGACATATGCTCAGTTACAAATGAAAGTGTGCACTTTTTAATTCAAGATAGTTCAACATTTTGCAAATATATCAGTTACAATTTTCACACACTATATCTCGTGTTTTACACACTACATATCGTTTTTTACACATTATATTTCGTGTTTTACACACTATATCTCATGTTTTACACACTATATCTCGTTTTTTTACACATTATATTTCGTGTTTTACACACTATATCTCATGTTTTACACACTATATCTCGTGTATTACACATTATAGCTCGTATTTTACACATTATATCTCGTGTGTATTTGTCGAAGACCTAGCCCATAATCTACCACGTGGCATGAAAAGATTTTCAGTGTGTGTGATTTTTCTTTTTACCAAATTTAAAGGCTTTTAGAAAGAAATTCTATGAAAATTTCACAGAAAACAAAGTGCAATCTTTCTATGTCGCCGCAATGTTCCACGGTGTATGTGCTTCGGATTTGATAGTCCGAGCTGTAACTTCTACATTGACCACATGATGACATTCAAATATTTTAAACGGGTGCAATCGCAAGAGTAAGGCCAGTTAAGGTCAAGGTAAGTTTTAGATGTCATGGAGTTCGATTAGCTGTCCGGGCTATAAAGACATAGATTTTCAAATAACTTGGCAGTTCTGGGAAGCTCAATGAGACGGAGTGTCGCGCTTATGAATTGGGTCTATAGCTCAAGGTCAAGGTTACACTTAGAGGTCAAATGTTATTGCTTGTCCGGCCAGTAACTAAGACATGGACCGCAGAATTTCAGATGATTTGACAATAAGACATTGAGACGAAGTGTCACGTCCGAGACTTGGGTCATACCTCCAATGTCACACTTAGATGCCAAGGGTCATGGAGCTGGATTTGCTTGTCCGAGCTGCAACTCACACATGGGTCACAGGGATTTCAAATACGCTATATATGCCTCATTGAGACGAGAGAGATGGGTTCTAATGTCAAGGTCACACTTAGAGGTCAAAGTTCAGTTGCATTTTTCGGGCTTTAACTTAGACATGGATAGCAGGATCTTCAAAAATTGGCAGTAATGTTTGCCTTAATGATAAGATGCGTTGCGCACTTGTTCAAAGGTCAAGGTTACACTAATGTAACCTTGACCCTTTGAGCCTGGTTCATGTACAAATTAACATGCTAGTACAATCTATGTAAAAGACCTCTTCATCACCAAAACCGACCTAAAAAGGATAGCAATAGACATTGAATGTGTATATATCCATATAGTTTCTCTTGATGCTAATCCAATCACAATGATCCTTTTTATCCTAGTACGGTGATTCTAAGTATGGATTTAAGGTCAGTCAAGGGCTAAAATGTCTTGACATACATTACAGCCCCGCCGTGGCTGTCACTTAGTCTGTCTCGGCGAATAGGAAAGTGGCAATTTGCTATTTTAGTCTTCAATGGATATTGTGTCACTAAGCAAAGTTTCGATAAACATCAGAATGTCCAGTTGAGTGAGATAAGTATGTTCACTGAGCTGTGAACATTGTAATGGGCATGTAGGAGGTTATTACAGACATCCAGAAATTCAAAGGACAATTAGGCGTTTTAATAGAAGAGTTTCTTGTTTCCACTAACCCGACTGACCCCTTTTTTGTACCGACCCTAAACTTTTTTTCATAGCATTCGGTCGTTTACGATTGCAAAACGCTGTTTTCCGTCAATTCCTCTAAAAATAAGGTTAAAATGGAGTTAAAAATAGTTAAAAATAAAAAATGATTAAGCCGACCTACCGACCCTATTTTCTTTTCTTTCTTTCTTTTTTTTTTTTTTTTTTTTTTTTTTTTTTTTTTTCGGTCGGAAAATGTTAGTGGAAACAAACATTTTTTTTTGCATAGCTGTGCGATAATCACAATATCTAATTAAGGTTAAGTCCGCGTAATGGTTCCGCTAGGTCTTGGATAATTTAACCTCTACCAAAACTAGAGCTAACACTGATGGTTAATAACTCCGCAAAATTCTCTGATACAGGAGAAGCAAGACTCCAGGCGTAGCATAGATAAGAACCTGTATACTTAATATATATTGGTTATGATAGTAAGTAATATGTAAGTCAAGTTTTTATTTAAAGTGAAAAAGAGAGTCAATTATGGTTGTTTGGCACAGTAGTTTAAAAGTGTTGATTTACAGTTCTTAGTCGCTATCTGTTTACATTTTAAGGTTCAAATGAATACCGTGTATAATACTCGAGTTATGTTGGGGTAAGAAAAAAAAAAGCAAATTAACAAAGGGAGATAATTAAAAATGGGACTAGGTAGAGTTACAGTTCCTGGACAATGCACTTTTCCTAGTCGCCATCTGTAAACATTTTAAGTTTCAAGTCAATACTTAAAAAGGGAAAATTCAAAAATGGGACCGGGCAAAAAAAGACACAAAATGAATCGGTAGAAATTAGAAGTTGCGTCCAAGATATTAAAATCGAATCAAGGGCAATAACTCTCTAATCCTTGAGATAACTTAGATGAAATTTGTGTCATGCTCTAGCTGATTATGAACCGCACACACAAAAAATGAATCGGTTAAGAAATATAGAAGAAGTTTGCGTCACAAGTTTTTGGGATGGACGAACAGACCAACAGACCGACAGACAGATACACTTATATACCCCCTCTCAAACTTCGTTTGCGGGGATATAATAACCATAGTACCTAATGAGGAAACCTTGATTATCTCCGTAAAAGGCCATGAAATCCGAAATATAGCGGAACCATTACAGGGACTTTACCTTAAGCTATATCAATAATTTACCTCAAGCTATATGAATAATATTGTTTTGAGGAAAAGATATGCCAATCTAAAGAAAATACAATTATATATGTGCTAGAATGATACGTGTTTAATGTATACGATGGTAATTTACCCACCAGAGGTTTGGCAATACTCGGTATAATTCGCAAATTACAACTGACCAATCAATCCCAAATGTATGTTTATTTCCCATTGATCAGTGAGAGAAATGATTCACCAGGATGTAGATTAGGTGTTTGGGGAGTTCTCATTGATTTATATACAGGTTTACGTCTAATTTATTTATTTTGTGATTAATACAGAACATTGACAGTGCATCAGCATGCAGGCATATACCCCTTTAAGTATGCATAAACACGCAAGTCCTAGAACGCTCACTAGAGTACCAAAAGCTAAATTAAAACAACTCAGGTCACTTGAATTTACCAGGTTACATCATACATGTGCCCAATCTCCAAACTAATAGTTTCAGAATGTCTTTAAAGATGATGGACGCGTGGTGATCACAATAGCTCATCTTCAGCACGTTGCGATCTGTGCCCACTGGAAAAATTGATTCCGCTTTGAATACGGTCTATGTTTATGTATGGGAATGAATAACAACAACTCTCATTTAAAAAAAATCACACAAATAGTTAATACGGTAATCATTTACACGTCATTCTCAAAGGGAAAGTAGCAAACTGCCCGCAGCGGTTACTTCCCCTTATCTATGCCGAAGAATGAAGGGGAGATAACTGCATGGAGATTGGAAAAGTAGAAGTATTCGCATCGCTTGCGATAAATTCTTAAAATTTTAAATAAAACTATAACTAACACATACTCTTTAATTAGAACATTTTCTCTTGGCTAAATATTATGATAACATAACACCCCAGTTGTGTCAGTCAAAAGTTGGTGATGGATTTCATTAAATCATGGAATGTAATTATTTACCATAAATTTGAGAAGGATTTGTTAATCTACTGACTGATTTGTACAGGACTGAATAATTTAGTATATAAACTTGCTGGATAAGGAAGAAATGTTTTTTAACTCTCTGTGGTTAGAACCCGCTCACATCGGACAAAGACCTTGCTACGCTCTCCATGCCCAACATGGTATAATAGAACGTAGCTCGGTCGCGGACAAAATGAAAAACCTCTTTCAGTGTGAAGGCAATATCGACACTGCTACAGTCTAAGTATGTAAAACAACTATTTTTGCTCGCTATATTCCGCGTGCTCGTCACGAGCGTGGTGCATTCTCCATGCGTTAGAAATACGATTCCGCGACGATCCTGCCGTTGGATCACACCCGCGACCGCGACAATATGCAGCTAGGCGCTGATGTACGCGGGTCCCTCGACTGCGATACGCTGCCACCGCTGCTATCACATCACGCCCCCACCCCGGTCATTTGAGCATGCACACAACTAACTACACTCTACCGCGTCTTATCATGCTCTACGTTCTCGATACGCTTTGGCTGACATTGCACTTAAGGGAATTTTGGCTATATATAGAATTCGGTATCCCCGAAGCCTTACTGTACCACGTGACACATTTCTGTCTTCAACAGACCCGGGATATTCAGCTTATGAAGTGAGTTTGTTTGACTGTTTGTTGGGTTTAACATCACTTTGTGAAGTGAGCGGATGCGAATAACTATCATTCCTGTGACGGCAAACGGAAGTAGAAATTCTAATATAGTTACCCTAAGCTGTAAGCTACCCCTTTATATGTAACGCAATGTTGTATTTAGTGACCATGATTCTTTGGATGGCTATTGGTAGACTTAAAACAAAGAGATAGTTTCAACTCAGATTCTTAGTCAAAAACCATCTATGAACCATCGCCGAACACCCACGACTGGTCGATAGATCATCTATAGGCCGTGGGATATTACGATTGAATTTGGTCGTTTTAGGTTGTTTCAAATTACGCTATTAAATCGTCGCATCACGCTTTTAAAACCAATCATAAATGCCGTTTATATACAGCTGCCGAACGAAGTCATTTTTGTACTGTTTACGACTTTCGACCCTCCATGCCGAAGAGTGTTTCATTTAAAAATCGCGTTTTTATTAAATTTTGTCGATAAACTAATCAATAACTACTGTATTACGACGGTTTGCTTGTCTATTTCCCCACGGCAAGATATCATGAAATGAAACGAGATAAGTCAGCCGGGGGTATTCGAGATGTCTATGAACGTGCTGCTTTCATTCAATAAACATATCAATGGGTTTTACCGAGTAGGATTCTAGTAAATTTGCAATCTTTAGCAGATATATGAATTGTATATGTAATAGATATGACCTTTCGATCTGTGACCTCACGAGACGAAGTCGAGTGAGGTTGGCAAATCGAAAGGTCACATGGCTATGGCATAATTTACGACACCTGCAAAAATACCAATAAAACCATGATGTCTATTTTAACCTATAGCTTCAATTGCGGCAATATTAGGTCACATTGTTATTTATTTATTTTTTCATTAGCGGCAACAAAAAAATGTGTTAACATTTTCAAATTCTCCCAACCTTCTTACGCGCAGACTTCAACATTATGTTAATTTGCTGATGTTTGATCTGATTGGCTGATACCCTTGTGTAGTTTGATCTGATTGGAAGTAGCACGGCCGCAGTGTTCGTCGCCTAATTTAGTTCAGAAAAAATCTTTCGGCCAGTGAAGATGGAATTTAATGACAGTGATAACGATATTCTAACAAGTAGAAACTGAAAGCCGCGGACGTTAAGAAATGTACCCCTGGTCACAGCGACACCAACCCGATCTATAATAACTGCGTTCTTAATATCGGAAATCACTAATTCAGAGGAACACTCAGATAGAATGTATAGTTTTTCAGTGCTAAAGGTTGCATTTGAATGTTTCATTTATAAAGACAGTGTTCTCAATGTGTATTTTTAATTGCTAACTATTACTGGTTCTTTTCTGCATTTAAATGTTACATTTTAAATGACAGTGTTCTCGTTGTTATTTTTCAGTTGCATACAAAATTATTTAAGTATTACAGACAAAAAATGTCTGTCAGCATTTTGAATCTTGCTATATTACAGTATGCTAGTGACGTCATGTCAACACATTAACCCAGAGGAGTCTCTATTTATGGATCCGATATACCATGAAAATTATACCATAGCTCCGCCCATGGTATAATTTAAGTTATGGGCAAATTTATAAACAGTCACAGTGAAAAGCACTGCAGAGCTATAGGTTAAGCAGGCCCGGATCCACCGGGGGGGGGGGGGGGGGGCCGAGGGGGCCTTGGCCTCCCCCAGCTGCCCTGGTCATACATTTTTCTAGGCTATAAAATCCCTTGATTACATCATAGTGGTGTTGTCTAGAGGAAATCCCCATCGTGGGCCCCCGTACTGAACCACCCGCATAACCACCTGACCAGCCAGAGTCCTATTGTCTTATGGTCCCCTGCTGTTAATGTGTAGGTAATCTGAACCGGCAGTCGTCCATGACTGTGTGATAAGCATGTGTTTAGGGTACTGCGGACACGTTCACTGATTGAGAGAACTTTACATGGCATCTAATAATTGGGAAAAATCGGCAATTACCAAAAGTTTGTATCAGTTACAACTATAAACTATTCTAAGCAAATGCAGTTTAAGAAATAGCATAAAAATAGTTAAGCTAAAAACAACAACTAAGCTGGACATTAAAATGTAATTAGCATTGAAACAATTTCACTAGAGCCAAAAAGAATTAATAATAATAATTATAAAACTACTTTGACGAAATCTACGCAACATTTTTTTTAATTCACGTTTCTTTTCATGTATAATGTTTTAAAGCTTGCATTAAAAGCGGGCTAATTAGCTGCCGGCAGGTTGATGAACTATCAGGTATGAAAAATTGCCAATTTCGTTTTTGAAAAAGTTAAAAAGGTAATGTGTTTTTTTTTTTTGCTGTAGCAAACCTCAGATTAGATGCATACCTATCGCTAGCCATGCAAATTAAACTTAATCAGAAATGGGTTGTGTTTCTAAATGTCATCAGCTTTACTATTTTTACGTAACTTTTTAAGTATTATTTTTATGAAACTAACTGCTAAATATTTTTTCCTGAAAGGAATAAATAACAACAGCAGGCCGATACATCATCATGTTCACTTTTGAATATTTACGAATATAATAATCTACATGTATGTGTATTCATGGTCTCTTAATAAAGAGACCCTGGTGTACTTTAAATTTATAAAAATCATGAATATGAAATGAAAGAATTTGAAAATTTCATTCTGCCAAATTTTGGGACAATCCATATTTTGGGACAATGTATATGTAGATTATGCATGATCACTTATTCAAATCAAATCCAGGTAATCAGTCATTGAGCAATGTTAGTGATAAGTCGATGAATACGAAATACTAATGCACAGAAAACACAACTTATGTGCGAAATAAAACGGATATTAAAGAGTTCATATTAAATATCAACATCTTTTATTACTGAATATTATTTGTTTTGTTACTGATTTAACATTTAGAAAAAAAAAAATGTACCAAAAATCGACACGCAGAAGGGGCCCATGCAACCGCCCGACCCTAAAACGTGCGCCTGATTTTTTTTATCTGGGAAGTCTGTGTGTGAAGGCTGTTTCCAGATCGACAATTAGACTGTCAAGATTACCAGGTTCGAACCTAATACAGCATATACCCGGTATTCTCTTCAACATATTTGACAAAATATGTTTAAAGTGATTTTTTTTCCTCAGACTTAAACAAAACTGTCTTTTACAATGTTGAGTCTAAAACTGATGACAATTTAAAGCATTCACTAATTGAAGGGGTCAGTGCAAGAAGGTACCAAACTCCATTTCACGGTATTTCGAGAAAAAGGCATTTTTTTGAGAAAAAAAAATTTCGGTTGATATATCTTTAACTGATTTCCGTAACAATTGATATTCTAAATAAACAGTCATTAGAGACAAAAGTAGTTTGTTTTACATCTCATTCAACCATTTTATTTAAAGAAAAGTTATTTCTGTTAAATGTTCTTTTGCAAAAACGGTACTAAATCCTATTGAGTAAGGACCTTTGTGGCTTTGAGATAATGACGTTGGTAATTAAAGCTTATAATTAACACTTATTTCACCATACCTATCAAGTAAGACATTAATTGTTTGTTTGTTGGGTTTAACGTCCCACCGACAGTATTTCAGTCATTTGGAGACGATGTCTACTTGAGACAAATATAGTGCTGCCACACTGCAGTATCACGTCGTAGACATGTGGCATGATACCACACCCAGTCACAATATTCTGACACCGGGCAAACCAGTCGTGCAACTTCCCTTATATGCTGAGTGCCAAGCAAGGGAGCTATAACACTACCATTTTTACGACTTTGGTATGTCGCGGCCGGGGATCGAACCCGCGACCTCCCGCACCCGAGGCAGACGCTCTAACCACTAGGACACAGGGGTTGGTTAGACTTTAATTACTTATCTCGAAATTAACATACGCGTTCATAAGATGTAGCATGAAGACGTAGGGATCTGTAAAGGGATGTGTATTACCAAAACTACAGAGTTTATTTGGAATGGCCTTCCTTCCTATGTACAGCCCAGCCCCAGCCTCAAAATATTTGATGAGTGGTTGGCAACTGTCCATCCAAAATAGCTTCTTTCTTTTTGGTTTTAACCTAGCACGTAATGAGGTCTCTAATTTTTTAACTGGGTATTTGATGTGTACGCATCAAAGTACGCAAGTAAAAACAACAACAGTATAATGTGATATTCTTCATTGACAGACACTCAAATTTTTAACAATTTTAAATCAAATTTTGTGCACACAGGTCACATAAATAAAAGCCTTCATAGTGTCAACATCTCAAAATATATGCATTACGGTATGTTTAACTTGGAACTCGGAGAACTTACGAAATTCAAAAGAAAAAACTGACATGGTGGAAACGGTTGGGAAATATATTTTCGGTAGGTATGTGGATGCTGGAATGTTGTTCATCGATTGCCTTGTAAAGATTTTGGATCAGTGATTGTAAAGACTTACAAAATTAATAGTAAATAACGCAAATACATTTGTGTCTACAAATTATATCAGAAAGACTTGCATATAATTGAAAATGGTGCACATTTCAATGATATAATCATCAATTCTACATGTTTTTTTTTTCTTTTGTTTTTTTGTCTATATAAGTATTATATGTGTTAACTGTACATGTATATGTCCACTTGGGTCATTGACCTTCTGGATTTTGAGAAATAAAAACTTAAACTTAAACTTATATTTCTTTTAAGTCGAATGTTAATCATCTAACTATGAAGAAGTCGTAACAAATGTTATTACTGAATAATGAAAGCAACATGTGTCATGACTTGCAGCTAAATTATATAATGTAAAAAGGGATGAAAATGTCCCATAGTACAAAAGGATTTTAGAATACATTTTCAACTGTTTCCTACCAAATAATTATTCTCAAAACAAACATTACATACAGAACTTCAACAAAAACAAATTTTTTCACCTACAAAATATATCCGAACATCAGTACACAATGCAAACCTTTGAATTATTAATAAACGTAGTTCTGGATCATAAATCTGGCCATGCATTAACCTCTAAAGAGCTGAATTTTTTAGACCTTAGTGACCAGTATGGACCCAGATCAGCCGGCGTGCAACCACACAGCTTATCAGCGTCAACACTATTCGCCGACTTACCAACTGAATTGGCATTGAACAGTGTTTATCCTGATCAGCCGGCGCGGTTGCGCACTTACTACACTGGTCTTAAATACCTACTGTAATAGAATTAAGCATTTTGAGGGTTAAAGCGACCGTTCATCGATCGAAAATTAATTATTGGTGTCAATATTTCTCATGTAAAAGACATGTGAATGTTAACGTGCAACAAAGGTCCCATCTCCATGCACTCCAAAATACATATTTCTTATTTTTTTAAACTTACCACTGATCTGTTTGGAATTTTATTTTGACATGCCTTAGAAAAAATACTTATACTGTGAAAAGCATGCATATATTGATATAGTTTAAGAAAATACTCACATTATCCACCAAAATCTAGTGATACACAGTATCAGTATCAGGTAAGCACATGAATGACATCAATGCAACAAAGGTACTAACTCCACCTCTGGAGATAGGACCTTTTTTAATTTTTTTAAAGATCGTTTTTAACTCTGAAACGAAGAATATAGAGACAAAGGGGGGTTAATCTGGTGGGAAAAAATGTTCTTTAAATCATTTTGGTCCTAACTCCATTTTACCAAAAAATGGAGTTAGGTACCTTATTGCACTGACCCCTTCAATTGATAATGTACACAAGTCACTTTATCTTTTTTTTTTTTTTTTGGGGGGGGGGGGGGGTCCAAAAAGCACTTATTTTTTTATGCCAGTCTCCCCCCCCCCTTACTACCGTCATTTTTTTAATACAACTGTAGTCAAATACTATTACACCGTAGTTATTCAAAAACATGGCTTTGCGAAGGTAAATATAAAATTATATCGCTCAAGGCTCAGTCCCAATTGACATTTTTTGCCTAGGGAATGTACTCCCGATGGAAATTGATGAGCCTCGGGAGGCGTCGGGAACAGGTTCCCCTGTGTCCCGCGGAAGATTCGAAAGCGTTGCGAGCCATGTGGAGTCATTGGGAGGCCTCGGGGAAACCAGGCCGGGGAAACATAAGCATAGCTTCCCGGAAGCTTCTTGGAAGCATTCATGGAGATTCCGCGAAATATTTTTTCCTCCGAGGAACCCCAGGCTTCGGTGATGTCTCGAAGGTACGGAGACCTTTCTGTGACACATTCCAGATCTTGTGATAGAATCTCAGAATATTCGCAAGAAAATCGGCAAGCGCACTCAAAAATCTTTTGCTTTTTTGGTCAACTTTAGACTGAGACGGTCAAAGAGGCCATGGGGCATTACTGGGGACATCCTCATAAACCCCCGAAAGTCTACCCTTGATTTTGTCCATCACCAAATTCTCATAATCTCCATAATCTTCCCGAGGCATCTAGGATGGTTCGATAAAATGATACATCCCCATATCTACGGGGATATTCCCCCGATGATGTTTCAAGTTCGATGAAGCTCCGATTCACCTTCCCCGATCATCGGATAAATTTCACGAGCATCTGGAGCCATCCCAGATAATACAAGGCCATTGTACCATAACCGAAACATCGGTGAACGTTTCAACGGACAAATCCCAAAGCTTCTCATAGATTGCTCCATCTTTTGGGCTCAAACATCGGATGCCATCGGGAGAAAATTTGTGTATTTCCACAACGCCGATGATTTTTCTCCAGTGGGACCTAGGCATTAGATCCATGGTTTTCAAGTTTCAAAAAAAAAAAAAAAAAAAAAAAGAAAAGAAAAGCACATAAAAA
>CM037791.1:36050177-36100177 GCA_021229015.1 Solen grandis
TAACCACTGTCTTTTGATTCTACCAGCAATTAAATAATTATGATATCTGAAGGTATCCTTCATTCACCCATACAATCAGTGTAATTTGCTGAAAACCTGCTCAACCCTTAGACACTGATATGTCAACTATCAAAACTGCCCTTACAGTGAAATACACAGGTGAAGGTCGTGTTGTTGACTGCGTATCGATTTTTCTCAGTCCAGCGTATATCCACGTGAGCAATATTGATAACCAGTCTGACTGCTTATGTAATTCACAAAAATAAGATTCATGCGCTGTTGATATTTTTTTTTTACCGTTATTCATAATTTGATTTAATGGGGATGTTTTTCTGAGGAAGGGGAAATTTGGAGGCTATTTTGGGGGAAAAGGGTGGTTATATGACTTGAAGTAACCGATAACCGGCTACTGCAAAGAAGGGTAAAAAGGCCCTGTTTGGGGAATTGTTGCAAATCCAAGGTAAAATGTAAGGAAAAATAGCATATATTTAATGTTTCTTAGTTAAAACTTATTTATTTTACGTCGATTTGGAAAAAAGTTCTTACAACTTATACTAATCCCTCTCGACGGTTCCTGGGATGGACCAGTACTTTGCACCCGCGAAGGTCATGAAGAATTCTTGCCTCTAACGGTGTTTGAACCTGCAACCTTCGGATTCAAATTTGGATACATTACCACTGGGTCACAGTGCCCTCAAAATGTTTCTAAGGATCCCTATCAAAGAATAGAGAGCTTCATTTATTTTTCTGCCATTTAAAGGGTGTCAAAAACACATGCTTAGAAATGTACATTGTCTCTTTACCGCATATACATGCATTTTGATGTATTGGTAAAAAGGGCAGACTTTAGCCTGACGCCTACTGAAAGGATCTACTTTGTTCATTCAGTAACGCAGTTCTCAGTGATTTTTTTTCCTTGAATTGTGAATAGGTCTGGTACTCCTTTGTTTGTGAAAAATTAGCGTTGTTTTTCTCAAAATTGTGGAAAAAAAGTAGCGGCATTCCTGCTGATATTGTAAAAAGAGACTGTGAGCTAGAACAGAATACCTTGAATTTTTCTGCAAAATGGTAGGGATTGGTTTATGTTTTCAAAAAAAATTAAAAAATCTGAGATATTGTGGAAAAGAAGCACCATTAAAATTAACTCAGCAGAGTAGGAAGGTTTTGAACAATGCCTCTATCAAAAATAAACTTTCGAATTGTAAATCTTTTTAGGTTTATTCTAAAATGTAAATGGGTCCTTTTATGGTACCAGTTGTAGAGGGGGAAAAAATCGTTGATTCAGTTTGTACAGAGTCTGCAAGGCAAAGAAAAATCCTACATTTCAAATACCATTCAAAGTTCATTAAAGTCAAAAAATTGTACTTGAATCTTCATGAGGTAAAGGATTTTTACTTGCAGATAAAGAAGAAATACGACAGAAGTCCACATCTGCATTTTGTAACAGCTTCAGTTTCACGTGTCAGATTTTCGGTACAATGCGCACAGCTGGGGGCGAGGTCTTCAAACCGCTGGTGGGTCCGGTATTCGAATACTTCAACCTGATACTGGACTCCACAGATTGCAATAACGATGAGTTTGAGTGCCTTAATGAGCAGGTATGTCAGTTCTTTCAGACTTTTCGAAAGGTGTCAGACCGGCAGAAATGTCAGACAGATTTCATCTCCGTCTGATAAAAAATGTGCTCTCCATAGTTCAGATGACTGACGGATTTTTCAGCAAACTCAAACTGTAAATATAAGGGGAAACAACTTACCTTGCTGTTCTTGCTTGTTATGAGTTTTCTTGCTTGATTCTTGTATTTTAAGTGTTTAATGGCTAAAACAATATGTATCAGTCAGATATACTTGAAGAAAGACAAAATCTAGATATTTTGAATATATTCTCATTTGTTTTTCGGTCTGACAAATTTTTTTATTGTGACAAAATTTTTCTTACTTGTCAGATCAAATGTTTGACAGATTTTTAATTTAAATTAGCACAGGGTGCCTACAGAGTTATGAAACTGGGGTTACAATTACTGTTTTACCGTAACTTTGTAACCTTCATATAGAGATTAAATGATGATCAATTATAATGATTGAAAGAAAGCTGCCAAGGTTGGTGATCATCAATTGTGTTCCTTCATAATTGATACCTTTAATTTCTCTCCTTGCCGGTAATTAAGAGTATGTGTACCAAGAAAGAAAAGAAAAAAAAGACACAATATTAACACTAGATCTACTCTATTTCTAAATTCTTTTTGTAAGTTTTTTCCTCTTAGTTTTCCAATTATTTTTCAATCTTTCATTAACAGCCTGCTCATTTTTGTCTCTTGCATTTAACATTCTTTAATAGTATCTTTGTCTATTAAATTATTTAATATTTTTTGCTTTCAAGGTCACATTCTACATATAAGTGGTGGTTAACAAACAGGTCCATTACATAATTGATGATTGATCGAAATGTCTTGTCCATATTTCCGATCATGATTATGATTTCTAGCCGATTTTGAAGCTCTACCTTCATATAGTGGTCCATACAATGTGAATGGTACATGGCCAATTTCTGGGGTAAAGAAACATTCTACAGGCCTTTTTCTGGCATATCTACGGGTCCGGTAAACAGACCCATTGCCCATGAGAAATTGTAAGGCTGAAATTTAGATTAACAAAAAAAATTTATACAGTCAGATTTTACTTGGTGAGTGCCAAAGAACGTACTAGAAAATTCCGACAGGTCTCAGAACAAAAATCATAAAAATGATTTTAAAAAAAATGGTGGGGAGAAAAAAGCTAGCTAAATTTTTCATGTGAAAAAAAGCCAAAAACTTCTGAAAATCCCAAAATGGCCAAAAAAGGGCCAGTGAGTCCCCAGTACCCTTTTTTCCTTCTTTATCAGGGGCCTTTCATAGGTGCCCTTCCCACTGAAAAATTCTTTAAATTCATGCGGTTTTCCCCAAAATTGCATCATACTCCAGGATTTTTCTTCCCAAATGAAAAACCTTTTCCCCAAAATATGATATTGAGGCCCCATCCCCAACATCTGTAAAAAAGGCCTGGTCTCCCAATTAACCTTGTTATATAGGCCATCATATTGAAAAATGAGAGCATTATAAATATAATAAAAGTACATGCTTTTCCTTTCTATGTGTTTCAGTTACAGTGCATTGGCAGAGATCTTGAACAAAACGATCACGAGAAGATGGAACAACTGATGGATAAAGTCAGGTCAAAAATCATCAGAAAAGAGTAAGAGTTATTTGCCCTTGAAATATTGTGTTCACTGTTTAGATAACCCCCAAAAAACCTGAAAATTATGTCTTAAGAAAAACATGCTCATAAATTGCCAGGTACAGGGAGTTCAGACACACTGTAAGCTGTAAGCAGAGTTGACTCATAGGGATCACTTTTGTGTCGTCTGTCTGTCATACTATTTCTGTCACGCTTCAGCAGGTGACTGACATATGTGTTCTAAAGAATGCTCTTGTTTGTCTAGTAAATGAAGTAGAAAACACAGAAGAAAGTCTTAAGATATAAGAAGTGATACCCTCACCGCTGTGATACCCTCACCGGTAGGGACTTCGGATTTTTCATGTGAGGAAGCCCTCCAGCTGGCTTGCGGTAGGTCGGTGGTTCTACCCGGGTACCTGTTTACTCGGGGTCTTCCTCCACCTGTAATTAGCTGGACGTCGCTATATGATTGAAATACTATCGCAGCGACGGTAAACCCCAATACAACAACAACATAAGAAGTGATACATTGGGATAACTTTTACATCGTCTTTCTGTCTGTCTGTCTGTCAGACTTTTTCATCACATTTCTTTCAGCAGGTAATGCATGTTTTCCAAGGAACACTCGTGTTTAATTAAACTTCATGAAAAATAACTCCTATGTTACCCTTTTGTAGACCTAATAATTTAATGTCATTCCTTGTAATTAGAGATTAGGGAAAGTGGTTGCTTCAGCTAAATGTTTAGGCTTTTGGAATCTAAAAGCTGACGGCTAAGGGCAGGTCAGTTGCTTAGAACAAATAGATTCAGTCACCGTTTCAACTACCATCATACCTGTATTAGCTGTCTCACCTGATTAACAGTCAAGCTGTGAACAAAGACGACTTGATTCCTATGACTGAATACAATAAATACATTAATTTTCGTTGGACATTAATTTCCGTTGGACATTAATTTTTGCCATATTTATGGAGGTTTCTTTCCTCTAATATTAATCGGCACGGAAACTTTTTCTTACATAGACATCATGTTTTCTAGAACAAAGATCCTCAAATACATGTACCCACGAAACTTCCCATAGGTACATTACGAAAGTTGATGGTTACAAAAATCAATGATTTTACAGTAAGGCCAGTTTTCAGTTTCCCTTGAATGGCCTTTGTTCACAGGTTATGCTATGTAAAAACAGACATTTACAAAATCATATAGAAAATTAAGATTTTGTAAAAATTTAAGACAAGACTTTGTTACACATTTAATCTAAGATTTTGGTAGGAAATTTTGAATAAGACTTTAGTAATCAAATATATTAGGAGTTTTTACTTTTAAGTCATCATTGTGACAACCTTGTTTCATTTCAGGTCAACCCCGCCCATCCGATGTGCCTTGCTGGAAGTCGTAGAATGTTATTGTCGCGGCTGGAAGGACCTAACGAACGACGTCACGCGATTCTACTGCGATACCATGATGGACATCATCACAGACTGATCGGTTCAATTCGCTCCGGATTATAAGCAACCGGACGGTGTTGTTATAAACATATCCATTGCTATTTCTGGGTATCACTCAAACGTTCCAAAGACTTGACTATAGACTTACATTCAGAGTTATTGTCCCTGTCAGGTTTTTCTACCAGTTTAATTAACATGAAGACAAATCAGCACAAAATGAATATTCGTAATCTTTTACCTCATGAATATTCATAAAATTAATGTACGAAAGTCTGACAAGCAAACGCACTGTCAATAGTTACTGTTTTTGTCACCTGCTGTAAGCAGAGGTGACACATAGGGATCTTTTTCCATTATCTGTCTGTCCGTCCGTCTGTAGGTCACACTATTTCCGTCATGCTTCAGCAGGTGACACGTCTTCCAGAGAACACTCTTGTGTCTAATATCCCTTGGATAAAATACGAGGAAGGTTTAATGCCTGTTTTTGGTCATATGTTAATTTTAATTATTGATAGACAATAAATGGAAAATACTTCAGATTTTCCCCTGTATACACTGACAAGAACAGTGAGTAATGTCTGGTATTCTTGTGGCACTTTCAATGTTTTAATGCAGAGTGAACTTCTGACCTTTGATTTGATTACTTGGGTTATTAGGTGTTCATATAGGACTTCTGCTGCATGCAAGAACCAATACTGAGAAAGATGAAAACATTGTTCACGATATATAAGCAGAATGCACAAGTCAAAGCTGAGTTATCATACATTTTCTGGCATTAACCCTTTCCCTCATAGAGGACACTATGAAAAGACCGATGCGAACAGCATAAAACCAGATCAGCCTGCGAGTAACTCGCAGGCTGATCAGGTTTTATGCTGTTCGCTGCTCCTCAGTGGTCTGGAAATGAGGATTTTGTGATTAAATTTGGTAAGGTTTAGCTGTAGTTTTCTGCAGATCAGGCTTTATGTGATACCTATTGAGTGTGTCAAAATGAGTCTATATGAGGAAAAGGGTTAACATATATTTGAAGTGTATTTAATAAAAGTTATTCATTTGGCTTTAAGTTTGAATAAGATCAAGTTTGATATTTTTTTTTGTCAGAGCTTACCTATTTTAAAACTTGAAATAGCTATGCAAGTGTTGTACCTTTCTGTTTGTGAATTTATAACTAGAATTTAATAACAGTAGGAGAATGCATATAATTTCTATCATTTCATTTATTTCACAATGATTTTCAATAAAAAAGTCAAATTCAAGTGTAAAACCTGATTTTTAAATTAAATACATGTTGCTTTAATAAAGACAAGATTCAGGGGGAATAATTCTGAAAGTAAGGGCTATAAAAGTCTCAGTGACGTTCAGGAATATCACCTTGAACTGCATTTTATTACAGTTTCTAGACACATCTCATAATAACACTACACCTGTGTGATATGCATTTCAAGAATTAAACAGATTCATTAATACGCAATATATTTCTTTAAAAGATAAGCACTTGACAAGAAAATGGATTTTTTAAAACCTTGCAGCATTGATTAAATTACCCATATTTATATTTTGCTTTAATTTCAGATACTATTTGTGTGATTTCATTTCATTTCTAGCATCTTCATCACACAGACGTGCAATTTTCTGACACAATGCAGTGATCTCCCCTTACAAGTACAGGGTTTTCAATATTGACAGATTGCAGTTCGAAATTATCAGTTAAAATCACGTGAAAGTCTGTTGTTGTTTTTTTCAGCAATACACAATGTCATGTATTTGAAATTTTGAATGTCTGAGATTCCCCTAGACACCTGGGTCCCGTTTCACTAAACTTGGAACAATCAAATTTGTTCTTAGTCGTAAGTCTGTAGTTCTACATAGTTTCTACCTATGTTTAATTTTCACAATAAAACATGAAGAAAGATGACCCAGTTTATTGCATTATACGAGTACAAACACAACACTTTTTGTAAAGAAATATTCACAGGAGAACTACTATTTTACATCTGTGAATTTACGCTTACCAAGATATTTTTTTGTACGAAGTTAAGTGAAACGGGCCCCAGGACAAGGCTCTGGGTTATATTTATGCTTGGGGCATAATCTGCCATTCCAGATGTTGAGTACTGATCTTACCTTGAAACTGTCAAGAGGGACAAGTATTAAGTTGCTCTAACTTGTTTCACAATCAATGTAAAATAAGATTTAAATAAATAAATCTAATAATTATGATAAATAACTTTCATTTTCTGCAAATAAAATTATTGTATAATAAAAGCTTCAAGATATTCTTAACACAAAATGAAGATGGGAATATTTATTGGTGTTTTTGTGCATCATTTTGTGACCCATTACATTTTTTTGACATTACCACATGATTAGCATGGTGTTACTCAAACTCCACGCAGTAGTTACCTCCCCTTACAGTTGTAGATAACCACTGCCACCACAAGTAAAAATTAACAGAATTTAGCTATTTTTTCTTTTTTCCAAAAAAAATTATTTTACTACGAGTGTCATTTCCCTTAGTATGTTTTCTTTAATAAACATCAAATATCGCCTCGTGGTAAAAAAAATAAATCATTTTCAAAAATATTTTTGTTGTGACAGCAGACGGAGACGCCATTTTGTTAGTTTACCATCATCACGTGACATTTGAGGCGGCAGTGATTTATTTACTTACAAGGGAGATCACTGTGTGGAGTTTGGGTGGCACTGGTAGTGAGATTACTGAACTTTAGAGGGAGATAACTGCTGTGTGGAATTTGACTAAATTGTTCTTCCTTTGTATCGTCTCCTCCTGCATCTTCTACGAAGGCCTCAATGTCATTCATGTTAAACTGCTTCTATACACTTTGAAATAAATGTATAAATTCTAAACAATAAAATTCACTCTTTTTCAAAATTTTGGAAAAAATGTGTCTTTCCCAAGAAATGTATCTCTAATTAGTAATTTTTTGTATGGACAGCAGAAAACTGCACTGTATTTCAGTAACAGAGTTTAATGTCAATGAATACAAATGTTAGATCCTGAGTGGGAGGACATTTTTAAGCACAAAATGCTGGTCCAAATTGGCTCAGTAACTGTAGAAGGTTCTTAAAACTTGCTTTTCAATAGACCATTTCACTCCAAAATAAGACATAAACCTACATAAATTAACAAGCACTTCCTGAACTCCGAATCTACACGCTGGTGTATAATTCCAAACATTGTTCAATGGGATAATAAACATACATTTGAGATTTTCCCCAGTCACTGATTGGTCAGTTTAAATCTGAAAATTATACCGGTTATTGCCAATCCTCTGGTGAAATGGTCAATTGATAAAGAAGAGGCTTGCTTTGGAAATGGAGGGTCTTCTTATATATAAACACTGCTGTGAGAACATTTTTAGAGTAGATTGTACAAATGTTTTAAGCAGATTTCAACGAACATTTTTAGTTTTTGTCTTACTCTCGAATATTGAAAATTACCATTATTACTAGTCATTGTTTGAAGTTCAAACAAATCACCTTTAATAAGGATTTTAAAAATATGTATGAATATTTTTTTTTTCAGAAGGAATGCATCATCTTTTAATAAATAATGTAATTGATTACTGGTGGATTGCTGTAAACTACTGATTTTCTGTTGTTCTTTTTTTCTTCTTTTTATTTTTTAACATTTTTATTTATTTTATTCTATTACATTGAATTATTATTTTTCTAGTAGCATCAACATTGATATTGATGTTTTTCTCAAAATTGTCAACATATCTTATGTTTCTTTATATCAAGTTTTTTTTTCCACATTTATATTTTAAAAGATTTTTTTTGTTTAGATCTAATTGAAAATAATTTTTTGGTAAAATGTGCTGTGATTTTGTTTTTGCGTGTTTGAAAATACAGTAGTTTAGAATATGGCTTTCAAATCATTCCAGAGTTTAAAAAAGTGTGACACAGGTTATTTGTGATATGATAAACACTAGATGTTTCGAAATAGAAACCATATCTTGTAACAGTCACTTTGGTATCACCCACAAATAAATACAGGGAAGCATTGGCATCGTAAATTCCCCCCCTTTTTTTTCTCTCTATTTTTTATGCCCCCAGATTGATAGATTGGGGCATATTGTTTTTGCTCTGTTTATTTTGAAAATATTTTGGGGTCACTTAGGAAATTTAAGGGTCGAAATAAAAGATTTTGTGCATCATGGGAAAACTGCAGATTATTAAAGGCCCATCATGCTTTCAAAATCAGCGAATATTCATTAGATAGAAAAGCAAAGTGTGTATTTCAGATTTGGTTAGATATGCAATCTGTACATACTCGTTGACGACAACGTTACTACAATGCATAAATAAGGAAAAATCTTTTACAGATTGTGACGAAAGAAACCTATGAATTTTGGATATTTTGATATTTTATTTAATTCATCCAAGTGTGATTAAGTCATAAAGCTATTGTTTACAGTCCATTTCATCATGGATATAAGTTGTTTTTTTAACATTTATCAATGATTGAATACCAACTTAACCCTTTCCCTCATAGAGGACACCATGAAAAGACCTATGCGAACAGCATAAAACCAGATCAGCCTTCGCAGGCTGATCTGGTTTTATGCTGTTCGCTGCTCCTCAGTGGTCTGGAAATGAGGATTTTATAATTAAATTTTGTAAGGTTTAACTGTGGTTTTCTGCAGATCAGGCTTTATGTGGTACCTATTGAGGGCGTCAAAATGAGTCTATATGAGGGGAAAGGGGTTACCCGTTCATTTATATACAAATGGCAATATTTTTGTTTAAGCCCACAGTAAATATTAATGGGCAGAAGAAATTTATGATGTATATACTACATGTGTAACCAGTTTTGCAGTATTTTATGTTTGTAAATAGTAGAGTATTTTATTTTGTGTTGTCATTTTGAGTTCTCATTTTACGTTGGAACTGACAGAATTTTTTTATCTGCCTTGTTTCACAGCAGTGATGGGCTACCAAGGAATCCTCCTCATCACATTTCGTCCTGTCCTTCATTCATATTACATAAAGACAAGGTTGGACGAGGTGTATCAATTAGTATTAGTGATAACACTAATTGTCAGTCTTTAATTATGCAATCCTGAAGAAAAATTTACTTTATTTTTCCCTTTTTTTTTTCTTTTTTTTTTTGACAGCCTTATAATTCATTTTTAGCTCACCTGAGCACAATGTGTCATGGTGAGCTATTGTGATTGCCTTTGTCCGGCGTCAACAATTTTCAAAAACACATCTCCTTCTAAACCACTGTGTCAAATTTGATTAAAAATTCCCTGTGATGTTCCTTGCATGAAGCTATACCAAAGTTGTTCAAATGGTTTTGGTCTGTTGCATATCTAGGTCACAGGAGCTAAATAGATTTTTAAATTGAAATCTTTAAAAATCCTCTCCGAAACCATAAGGCCTAGAGCTTAGATATTTGGTGTTTGGCATTGTCTTATGAACCTTTACCAAGTTTGTTCAAATCATAACCCTGGGGTTAAAATTGGCCCCGCCCCAGGGGTCACTTGATTTTACTTAGACTTACATTGTAAAAACTAGAAAAATCTTCTAGTAAAAAAACCACAAGGCCTAGAATTAAGATGTTTACTAGTGGACCTCAACTAAATCTTTTCAAATCATGGCCCTGGTGTCAAAACTGACCCTACCCAAGGGGTCACTTGATTTTATATAGACTTATTAGAGCTCTGACCTTAAAAATTTGGATGGCAGTAACAGTTTTAGATGATATTGCTGTACTTCGGCATAGATTATGTATTCATTATGACTCCTAATCCAATAGCAATGTTTCTCAGGTGAGCGATTCAGGGCCATCTTGGCCCTCTTTTCTTCTTTTTTTTTGTTGTTTTTTTGACAGCCTTATAATTCTTTTATTTATTTATTTATTTTTCTTTTTTTTCTTTTTTGCTTTCATCCATGTCTCCACCATTGATTTAAACATTGGTCACATTGGGAAAAAAATGTTTACGGTCTGTTTGAAGGTAAGATGAAATACTTCGCATGAGTATGCTTTGCTGAAATCATCATATCTGAGGCAAGGATGCTCATTATTTAATAAAAATGGCTTGAATTCATGATATACATTCTTAATGATTGTCTTTATATTGCTGTTGAACAAAATCTGATTAGTAATTTCTACTTTACTTTGTGTATACAGTCAAACCTGTTTTAAGTGGTCATTCATGAGAACAAAAGAAAGTGGTCACTTAACAGAGGTGGCCTCTAAATGTTAGTTTGGCAATATTGAAATTGACCGCAGGATACCGGTTGACCACCTAATACAAGTGGCTACTAAGACAGTCCTGTGTTAAGTTAAGCATAACACTTGCAACTGTTTTGAATTTGGTACCCTGCTTGCACTCAATACGCAATGTTACCACAGGGATACAGAACATTTAACGGCAACTGAACACAGGGCAGTTTCAACTGTATGTTATATGGGTTATAAAGAAATTGTGCACAATTTCCTGTCCTATCATATCACGTTTTACAAATACTTCTATAACTTTATATTGTCGACTTGAGGCGCTGTAGCGTGCATATTAATCTCCTTCAGAGATAGCTCTAGTTTGTTCTTGCTTCAAAAGTTTATAAACTTATAAAAATCTGACTAGTTCCGATTTTATTTATGTCAAGACTAACGCTAAGGAGTCTGATGTGTACATGTTTGAATGTTGTCATTTTTGAAATAAAGATTTTAAAATATCATGAAGCTGTTAATCTTTTGCATTGTTTTCCCAGTGGCATGATAGGTGAAAGTTTGTTCATGCACAAATGATGATAATCGCTTTTTTTTTAAAAAAAAAAGATGCAAGAAATTTTGTTGTTAATCTTAAGCTTGAATTAATGCACCTTTTAAGATATTTGCAGTTAAAATTCCCATTCATGGATAGGTCAATTGTATGCAATCATTATCACTAACAAAAACATAATTGTCTTCTTTTTTTAATAACATTATCCCCATCGT
Source organism: Solen grandis (assembly GCA_021229015.1). Classification (NCBI taxonomy): domain Eukaryota; kingdom Metazoa; phylum Mollusca; class Bivalvia; order Adapedonta; family Solenidae; genus Solen; species Solen grandis. The sequence continues at coordinate 36,061,811 of CM037791.1, forward strand.
CGAAAACCCACGATATATATTCCGTTATCACTTCTGTATATACCGTGGGATATTTAGTTGACAGAACTTCGTTTTCATGAATATTAATCAGCTACTTGGTGACCAATGAAATAACGTATAGTATTTTGAATACACTTCGTTGAAATTTACGAAAGCAAAAACTGACTCATTGTTTCCGCAAGATAAACCACAGCACTTTGGCGAGGAATGTGGCGTCAGCTTTGCATGGTACATCGAAGCTAACTTTCATATTCCCGCGACGTTTCATTGCTCAAATGACCGTGCTGTCTCTGCCACGGATCCAATGAAATGCCTTATCTATAATTGACGAGTAAGAAGTTTTGCTAACAAATATCCCACGATTGATTAAGAAGCAAAGCTATTGAACAACCGTGGATTTTCCGACGATGTATTATCCCAGTGCACCTATGCACCAGTTTCAGTTTTAAGTAGTGGAAATTCAAGCCAACCCAGTTCATGGCTAGGCCTGCTCACATCCAATATCACAAACAACTATATGTGTTCTTTTGTATAAACCAGGTAATCCATTGATCACCTAGTATTCCTGTATACCTATTAGACTGTTATTCGATTTTGGAAATATCTGTAAACGCTGAAAATGGCCATTCTTAATCAGTTTAATAAGTTTTACTCTAGATGGTAAATACTTCGCAGTGTATCTTATGATTTCAGCTCTGTCCCCTGCTCTGTTTGTTTGTCTTGTTAGGATTAACGTCCCACCGACAGTAGTTCAGTCATTTGGAGATGATGTCTACTTGAGACAGATATGGTGCTGCCACACTGCAACATTACGCCGTAGACAAGTGGCATGATACTACACCCAGTCACATCCAGACACCGGGCCAACCAGCCCTGGAACTACCCTTTTATACTGAGCGCCAAGCAAGGGAGCTAAAGTCGGCCTTCAGATTCCGGGGCGGACGATCTAGGCACTTAGCCACCGTGAACAGTATTTCAATACTCGACTGCATAAAGGATTAATGAAAAAGACATCAGCAATTTAACAAAATATTCATCCACTCAAAAAGCAAATACGGTTTACGTATTTTTTTCAACATCATTTAATATGCGATTTTCCCGGAAGAATTGATTAATGTAAATTAATGAACATTTTTTTTTTTTTTTTTTTTTATTTCTATACTTACATCTTTAGTTTGTTTATCATATATTAGACATTTTTTTAAAAAGACGGTAAGAGGAATTTGAGCCTGAGACTGTATGCACATATTTTCATTGACGTAAGCAGCATCATATTTATATTGGTATACGCGGTACGTTAACGTTGTATCCAAGTGACGTCATGACGTCACGAACATTATCGCGTAGCAACTTTTGTATGTTACACCAACAATGGATCCAGCACCGAGCGTAAAATCACAAATACGGACAAATATGTCCAATATTTTGGATAGAATCCGCATACTGAGTTGCTGTGGGTCTAAGAAGCCCGAGACACTGCGAGAATCGAAGCCCAAACCCCGCCGTATTGTATCAAGGATATTTGGCGAGAATAACAATGGCGTTCCCAAGGGCGGAGGTGATATTGGCCCCATGGCGTCTTCCTCTGGCGTCAGCTCTTCCAGAAAACCTGCCAAGAAATGGTTCCCTTTCCAGAAAAAGCAGAAAGACGCCAAGTGGGCCACGAGAACTGTGGAGCAGGACACAAAGGCAGAATTTGACGGACATATTGTTTATGGGGTAGACTCCGAAGGTAACTTTTTCTAAAGTACTCCTACCCTTATACCCCACGCTTAGTATAAAAAGGAATCGAAAAATAATCGAAAACAATTAAGTTGTTAGCGCAAATTAGGTGTTTTTTTTTCAGGTTGTAATTATTTATTTTCATATCTTTACAATTTAGTTAAACTCGAAAGCCATTATATACATGAATTATACTATTAAGTATCAAAATAAAGACAAGTATCTTATAAGTCAAAAGGTCAAGAGTACAGAGTAGCGCTTGCGAAAGAGAAAGATACATACAATGTTAGTAAACTGTATTTAACTAAAATAACCTAACATGTTCTAAATACACTTGAAAATAATTCATATATATTCATACATATATAGATTTTCCATAGTCAAAATCACAAAAATACTAACACTCATTCTTTGTGGATATCATGGTTTATTTGAAATCATCTTAATTATGACATTTCAAACTGTTTTTATGGCCATCTCACTCCGAAATGAGACTAAATCCTACGTAAATCAACGAGCAATTTCCGTACACCTAATCTACCTGCTGGTGTATAATTCCAAACATTGTTCAATGGAAATAAACTTATATTTGATATATTTCTCCAGTCACCTCTGCTAAGCGGCCACTTTCTGTATTTACCCAAACTGACCGCTTAAGACAGGTTTGACTAAATTTCATAATTCACGTTCATGCAAACACGAGGAGTTCATATCAATAAAATCATAATTTTTGTAATGAAAGCACTTCTCTCCAACAAAATGAACTTTAATATAACTATTACACATAGTATGCTTGTTTAGTGGGAAAAAAACTTTTAAAAAAGAAAAATAATTATTAAAAAGGGAAATGATGAAAAATATGAAATAATTAAAGTCATAATTTTGTCTTGTTTAAAGAGAATAATAAAGTATAATAATTAATGAGGTTGTGTTTCTTATGTAAATCTTTTAATATATGGAATAACTCCAAGAATACAGTCATTGTTTCCCATAAGACAATGACTAAGTTTCATATCTGTTGTTTTGTGATAAATAAAAAAGTAATAAAAATATACAATTATTTCCTTTTTTTAAATTAAATTGGGATTTCCAAACAAGATAACTGCTAGACATGTTTCACATGTATTCGCTATATCATAGATAGGAGATTGACGCATAATCATATAATATGTAAATACATTTACTTGGTAAAAACGATGGTTTCTTATAAGTAGTTGAATACACGCGGGCGTGTCAGAAGAGAATGATAAGACCATACATGTGTATTGTCAATCGTAATCATTCGGCCATATCCGTCGGTGTTCGTAGAAATGGGCGAAGTGTTCCGAAATTTCATAATAACTATTTGAAATGCCTGACACAAAATCTGGTTGGAATATGAATAATGATAATAAAAATCAACATAACAATCACAAAATGTTTTCCGGAGGTTTTAGAGAACCGTGAAAACTCAGCCAAAATTGTGCGCACGAAAATGGATATGAAATTTAGTCAATTTGAGCCAATAACGAGAGACGATGAGTACCAAGTTTTCTATTTCTCTTTATTCCAGACGGTTCCTACCTCCCGGACGAGGGCGAATACAAGTGTTCGAGCCCACTGCCTAAACCCGGCCACTATGACTGCCACTACTTCCGGCCTGATGAAATCAGCGTAAACACATATATCAGTCACAGCGCAATTTCCATCACTTCCCTTGACGAAGATGATGAAGAAGAACTGGCTTCAATTTCCGTTTTCTACCCCGCCTGCAGGACTGGAGAAATGTTAAATCCGTCCCCCGTTTCCATGGAGAGCGACATGACCATTGAGGACATTGAGGACTGGGGTAAAGAGGAGGAGATAAAGGAATATGATTGGAGTGAGGAGATAAAACAGGAGGAGGAAAGGAAGAGAAAGAGAGAAATGGGATGGAGGAGGTTCTTTGGATGCTTCTGCTAAATTTACAATGGATTTTCTACGCAAACATCAACTTAATTTTAAACATATTTTTGGGAAAATACTTATAATACTTAACAAGCTTCAACTATTTGAAATTTCAAATTGTGAATTGCCTTCTGAACTGTTAGACTACTAGACAAGAACATCAATGAAGATTTTTGAAGACCAATGAAGAATTTTTGAAGACTTTTGAAGACCAATGAAGATTTTTAAGACATGTAAAGGCCAATGAAGATTTTTTAGACTTTTGAAGACCAATGAAGATTTTTAAGACATGTAAAGGCCAATGAAGATTTTTTAGACTTTTGAAGACCAATGAAGATTTTTAAGACATTTGAAGATTTTTTAAGACATTTGAAGACCAATGAAGATTTTTAAGACATTTGAAGGCCAATGAAGATTTTTAAGACTTTTGAAGGCCAATGAAGATTTTTTAAGACATTTGAAGACCAATGAAATTTTTAAGACATTTGAAGACCAATGAAGATTTTTTAAGACAATGAAGATTTTTGAAGACCAGTGAAGATTATTTTTAATACTTTACTGTTTTACAACTGCTCGGCTAGATACATTGAACAAATAATGAGAAATTTTAAATTAACAAATCAAAGGAAGACTCGGTGATCAATTTTTGACATTACATGTCTTTTAAATATTTGACTAACTCAGCTGATCAACAAGACTACTCATGTATCAGATACAAGCAATCGCTCTCCATCTGACTACGGTGTATTTTTTGTCTCTCTCTCCAAATCGTGAGAAAATCGTTATAGATATTTTAAAGGGTCATACGTCATAAAATAATGTGGTTCATATGCAAACTGTTAAAATGTCACATGAGGACGCCAATGGAGCCTATTTATGTGTATTTATACTTGACAAAATTCTATTAGGCTGAGGGACAAATTCTACGTATTCGAGTGAAGGACATGTCCTTGTGTGAAGGACAAAACTACGTATTTGGATGAAGGAAAAAACTACGTTTTCGAGTGCAGAACATTCCTTGAGTGAAGGACGAAACTCTATGCATTTGGATGAAGGAAAAAAAGCTCTACGTATTCGAGTGAAGAACATTCATTGAGTGAAGGACGAAACTTACGTATTTGGATGAAGGAAAAAAAACTCTATTGGGAGGGGAATATGTACCAGGGCGGAACTAAATAGGTGCAACGAAATTTTGTTCGACGTGAAAAAAGTTTGATGACGATGCAAATGACCTTCCAATTATTGATTCATCATTATGCTTGCTTTGTTTTTAATACATACTAAGTCTTATATGCTAAATCCATGCAGAGGAAATTATTTTTATTATTAAAATTTTAACTTATTTTGGTAGATATTGTGCTTGTTTTCTTTGTTGCCCTCGTAGATTCTACATCCGATGGTTTATACAAAACACAGACAATTCGTTTATAGATGAAAATATTTTTGTCGAAGCTGACATACTAATCCATTTCTCAGTTTTCACATCTAGATCCAATATACAATGTTTGAGTAACTGTTCCATCCAGATAATTACCACAAGGCAGTATTTTCCGTTCAATGAATAGAACATTTCACTGTTGTCGTGTTGTTTCTGTTGTCATTCTTGGATCTCATTAAACCGATCTCTTGTTATGCTATTTAATTACATGAGATCGATAAATCAGTCTTGAAAAGTAGAAGAGATTTACTCATGTATTTCTCATTGTATAGACCATTTCATTCCGAAATGAGACGTAAACCTACGTAAATTAACGAGAACTTCCCGAACACCTAATCTAAATGCTGGTATGTAATTCCACACATATTTCAATAGGAAATAAACATTCCCCAGTCACTGATTGGTCAATTTAAATCAGAGAAATACCCTGGGAATTGCCGACCCTCAGGTAAAATGGTCTGTTCCGTATTATAACAGTTTAATATGAACCATATAGTGTAATAAATAAAATTTAACAGAATAGAACACAATTCCATGTGTACATGTATGTATTTGACATATATTAATACATTACATATTAATAACTCGTGAGTTTTTTATATGGTAATACGCTTTGTGAACAAATAACCACATTTGTCATACAGTAGAACCTCGTTAAATCGAAGTCCTTGGGACCAAGCTGAAAGCTTCGAAATAACGATTATTCGGATTAAAAATCCGCTGGAAATTTCAGTTTGTGAGCGTGCATGTCTGCGTTTTCATTACCGGTGCATATTGTGGAAATCGTTATGCCATGAAAACCACCTATTAGGTGTACGTATATACTGTTTGCAAGTTATGAAAAGTAATGAAAATAAATCATGATCTACTTAGATGCTTCTGATGAACATAATCATTCTACCATGTCAAACAATGATACATATTTTTACCGTCGATCTGCTGCTTCTGGTAGCGTCGCATGCCGGTGACGAACGCTATGATATGGAATGTACTAAAGATCTGACATCTTGGTTTATCTTCTGGCACGTGCATATTATGCAACCTGTCAGACATCGATTAGCAATAATCAACATTCCCGGTGGGACACACGTTGCCCAACCCAATCTGTACTTTCAGTTTAGTTTCGTGACCCTAGAAAAGAATCGAATTTCCGCACGCGCCATTCTCGGAAACATACGGAAATAAGGGATAGAGGTGTCGTCTGTTTTGAAAACAATTTTTAATGAAAACATTTATTATATATTAATAACTATACAGATTTATAAGGAAAATTCCATAAAAATGAAAATCATTCAACTTTTTTTATATACATATCTGGGGCCGTATTCATAAAGTTCGTATTTTCGTATAAAATTGGTAGCACTGAGGTGCAGTCTTTGTCACTCGGCAAAATTGGGTTGCTATGAGAACTTGGAGCACTCGGTGCTGGTTCTACCAAGAATTTGTCCCACAGGAACAGGGCCCCCACTGGAGTTAAAGTGCTTGCAATTAGATGGGTTATCCATGACCGCTAAATAAATACAGTTGAACCTATATTAGCGACCAGCTGTATTTAGCGGTCAACCTGCATTTAGCGGTTAAATTTAATAATACCAAACTAGAATTTTGTTATATATTTAACCTTCATTTATCGGTCATCTTCTCTTGCTCCCTTGATTAACCGCTTAAGGCAGGTTTGATTGTATAAACATTATACAAACTCAATCGAAAGAATATTACAATTTTACAGATGATTTACACATAATAAAATTGTATTTGTACGAAGTTCAGAGATACGGGACCAAGAACATATTTTTATTTGAACGATAAGTTTCAAGATGTTACACCATGAGGATTGAACATAAATTAATAGATGCGGTTATGGGTGATGATCTATCAAGTGGGACAGTTGATTTGAAGTTTTTTTTTGGTTGTTGTTTTTTAATTAACCCTCTATCTGATAAATACTGACTTACTGAACTCTGAAAGGTATTTTTCTTTGCCACTGAACTCAGTGCTGTATAAGCAAATAGAGGAAACCCTGAGCAAACAACTAGTTCCAGGAACTGCTCGATCTGAGCCTGCTGTTTACTAATGTGACAAAATGCATTTGAGATTTAAGGTAAATATCGTTTGTTTGTTGGGTTTAACGTCCCGTCGACAGTATTTCAGTCATTTGGAGGCAATGTCTACTTGAGACAGATATAGTGCTGCTACACAGATATGTCTTGGCCGGAGATTGAACCCACGACCTTAAATATTATTTAGTTGTATTGGGGTTTACCGTCGCTGCGATAGTATTGCAATCATATAGCGACGTCCAGCTAATTACAGGTGGAGGAAGACCCGGAGTACACAGAGGTACCCGGGTAGAACCACCGACTTACCGCAAGCCAGCTGGAAGGCTTCCTCATACGAAATATCCGAAGTCCCTACCGGGATTCGAACTCACAGCGGTGAGGGGCTGAGAGATTTGTAGTCCACGACTGTAACCGCTCGGCCACGGCGGCCCTTTCAAATATTTTTTTTTATTATGAATTATTAGCATGAAAAGATCTAATTACTGTCAGTTTCTATTTAAGACTGCATTACTTGGCAACAATGCCATTATTCAAGCCCGAACCACTATTTTGTTTGGAAACAACAAGCAAAACAGCAAAACTTACACTCAAATTTCTTTATTTTCTTGACAAATGGAACGTGTAATAAACACAAAACATGCGCAGATGAACAGAATACAAACATTACAATCAAAAGCATGGTTTTTATTTTTTTTTTATTTATTTTTACTATTTTTCTTCAGATTTCAACATTTACTTTATTGCTTTAATTCTATTGAAAAACCTAAAAATCTTTTTTTTGTTTAAATTCTTTAATTTTTCCAGCACTAATGTCTCCATAACAAACACAACATGAAAGTACATGTTATTCTATCAGAAACAATCATACACAAACATGTAAAGCACATATTAAAAGTAATTAAATAGACTTTATACTATTGCAAACGGTTAAAACTAATTTATACATAATCAATTTAATTTAATATGCATGTATTCAAGCATTTTCGTTCATACCCAAAATTTACAGTTGGTTATTTATTCTTAATGGTATACAAAGATAATACAATAACTTTGATTTTTCTTTTTTTTTTTTCCCTTAAAAACATCTGGAATCTATATTATTTTAAAAAACTACATTAATCATTTCAGACTAAATCTACCAATATACATCAGTAACCTTTAGAATGCTGTGGGCACTTGTTACTTGCCTTTGCTACCACTCCAGACCCAAGATAAGCTTGCACATCTGTGCAGTCAGACCATGGTGTCCAGTGTTTGCTATTCAGTCAATAAATTTTCAGCAAGCACCCCCATAAAAAACTAATGGCACAGTCCAAAATGATGAAAGGACAAGACCCATTAAGAAATTAAGCATGGTAAGAGTTAAACAAACAAATATTTAATAAACTTGTGTACAAATTATTTCTACCACACACATCTTAACCCTTTTGATGAGTATGAAAAAATAATGAAGCTGTCATCGAAGACAATTTTTATCCCTGTAATATCTATGTTAACAAACTGAGCAATCTGCTAATTGAGAATCATCTACAACAGATACACTTTTGAAAGCATTTGCTCCATATTTTTTGAAAATGCATAAAATTTATTACCAATGAAATGATTTCTCAGATACTCTAAAATTATGTAAAAGAAAACACTGTGATACTGCAGTATACAAAAAATGTCGCTACTTTGAAGTTTTATCATCGTTGCAACAGTATTTCAGTCAAATCGCAAAGTCGAGTTGCTAATAACTGTTGAAGGAAGACTCCTGTGCACACATAGCCACCTGGGTAGAACTACATGACCAAAGGAAGACAGTATATACAAGAAAATAGCCTTAAAAGCAGAGTATTACTAGAATACAAGCACATATGAAACACAATAAAGGCATTAGTCTTTCCCCATGTCTTAAATAGGTCTGCATCTAGTCTCCATCTATTGCTACAGTCACGTTTAAAAATTTAGCTGCCTAAATTAAAATCTATTTTTCCTTTCCAACATTTCATTACATTAAAACTGGTCATAATACCTTGTCACGTTGTCCCAGTGTTCATTCTATGACCCAAAAATCAAAAGGAGAGTTTCCCCCAATAGGCAAAATGGTGCAAAACTTTTGAACTATAGGGAGAAAGTACTTTGAATTATAATTTATATACATGTTTTTCTCTGTCCTCCACTCTTTTTCTAAAACACTGCTAACCCTTCTTGTTTGTTTCTATCAGAAAAATTGATCTTCAAGTAAGACAGCCTAGATCTGGGTTTCATGCATGACTTACATACCCAGGTTTTATCCCCCCCCACCCCTAAACTCTGGAAATAAGACATAAATCCCACTTCTGAGCATCCAAACTTGAGTTTAAAATCTATTAATCTATATAACTAATTATTCTATTTCGTTAAAAACCTTAATTTGGTCTTCACTAAAAAAATGTATTTGACTGAGAATTTAAAAATTATTAAACTATATTGCTGCCTTTGTTAAAAGAAACTCATATACACACAAGAACACAACATTGAGTAAAAAAATAGTTGTAGATCTTTAACTTAAAAACATACATTAAACATGGATTTATTTTACTAAAACTACACAAGAATCAAAGTGTATACAGTCATATTAATTCTTTGATAACGAGAGTGAGTGTAGGACACATTATACAAATTTGTTTTTAACCCTTTCCCTCATATAGACTCATTTTGACGCACTCAATAGATACCACATAAAGCCTGATGTGCAGAAAACCACAGTTAAACCTCACCAAATTTAATTATAAAGTCCTCATTTCCAGACCACTGAGGAGCAGCGAACAGCATAAAACCTGATCAGCCTGCGAGTTACTCGCAGGCTGATCTGGTTTTATGCTGTTTGCATAGGTCTTTTCATGGTTTCCTGTATGAGGGAAAGGGTTAAGATAAAACATACATACATTGCATATGAAATATTCTTGAGTTTACATTTCAATTGCCTGCATTTTAAAACAAAAGAAGTTTTGATTTGAAGATTTTAAATAATGTAATTTCCATTCAGCCCTTCTTAATCATCAATTAAGGCATAAAATGCCAGGGCTCAAAATTGACACCCATATTTCGGCAAAATGCAAGTAGAAATTGAAGTTTGCAAGTTATGTTTTAAATCACTAGCATTTTTTTTTTGCAGTGAAAATTTTGGCTTAAACATTTTCTTAAACAGGTCTAAATGAGATAATAATTTGCGAGTAAGACTTAAGTCTGGGAATTTACAAGTTGAAATTAAACTTAAAGGCACTTGCATTTTTTTTTGTGAGTGGGAAAAATAAAAAATTAATTTGCGCCCTGAATGTTCAAATACACTTTGAGGGATAAGAGCAAAACAGGCTAGGAGCTTATTAATATATGAACATATCCTAGTTTTGCTCTCAACCCTGGACTGTTTTAATATTCTTGTAAATTTATATGGCTTATGTGTAAGAACAAAGTATCAACAACACTGTTAATAAAACTGTTGAATTCAGAGTCATCTTATGAATAAACTAAGCATGATGTTCCCCTGAGTTGTTTTAAAAAGGAGCATTCATCTTTTTCACAAATCTATCAGATCTTCCTAAACCAAGTCTAAGAAATATTGTTATCATACAAACTACTTCAATGTGGCCATACCACGTGGTATATGACGTCATTCTAAGCTATCACATGCAGCATAATTTTCCAGGATTCGGAAAAGACGACTGCTGTAAGTATTTTATTTCTTCACCAATTTGAATGGGACATAGTCGCATGCAAAACAGAAACGTGTCAGATTCACAGTATTACCTAACATTTGGGAAAACATTAGTGATGTGCTTTTTGTGATAGCAAACAAATGCTCAAAAACTGAAGGTTTTCCAGATTGTTTGGAAATCACATACATCTGACAAAAGAATCCCTAGGGCCAATTTTTCACTTCGCATGTGTAATATCCCATTAAAATTGAACAGTTTTCTTCTCTGAATCAAGGCAAATCATGCTGCTTGTGATGTCATATACCACGTGATATGGACACACCATACTTGATAATTCTACAGTCATCAGATTTAATATTGAGTTGAGTATGACAATCTCCATCTGAAACACTTCAGCAGCAGTCACAATTCCAACAACCCTATTTTACAATAAGTAATACTTCAATTACACAAGAACAAAGAAAATTACTCGATATTTAATATTTGCTTGCTCCTTATGGTGAGGCAAAAAAAAAAAAAAAAAAAAAAAAAAAGAGTTCAGTTTCTGGTCTCCAGCAAAAAAAAAAAAAAAAAAAAAAAATAAAAAAAAAAAAAATTGGTAGGTAAAATAAAAACTTTAAGGTTGATTGTAAAAAAAGAGGGTCCGGCGACCAGAAACGAAACTTTTTTGTTTTTGGCCTTAGCACTAAGTAAAGGGAGCTATATCGGTATCCTTTTTCACAACTTAAATATTTTAAACCAAACCCACAACTCTCCCAGTAATGGGCAGTACCCTAACCTCTCTGACCTGTACTTTATTTATTTATTATATTTAAAATATACCATTGGTCAGAAAAGTCAACTATTTACATCAAATATTTTGAAAACAAGAATGTTTTACCATCTTATTTAAGACTTTCAGTAGTACTTAACACAAAGTAAAGTTAGAGAATTCAGACAAAACATGAGACCATTATTTTTCACTGAGACTGTATCATAAAGGCACAATTTTTCACAAAAAATCTGTTTCATCAAAAAGTTCAACATGGGAACTTTATATACTGTAGACTTTATCTACTCTTACAGGTCCTTGTAAAATGAAGGGAAGACACACACTTTTATAGCTACCATCTTCTAAACTCTTTGCACTAGATTGTTGGAGTCTGATTTCTAGGTGACTCTGACTAGGCTCTCTTCACCTTGAACAGGGACGTGACGTCACGGGGGAGAGACTTCAGTCGTGGTACAAGGACTCTCTTGAACACAGTAGGGTCAATATCTAGGGCACCTGAAACGGGGAAATACAAATATACAGTACAATTTCTTAAGTGAGTTTATTCCAAAAGGAGACATATTCCCAATGATCAAAACTTGTTTATTTTCACCCTCCCCCAAAAAATAATGCCAAAAATTCCCAATTTAGACATAAATTTTCAGATTTTTTTTTTTCATTTTAAAACAAGGGTCAGGACTGCCACAAAATACGCCCATCATGGTATGGGGACTCTCAGAAATAGCTCAGAGAAACAAGCTACTGTCCATAAATAAGCAAAATAATTCCAAAATCCCATTAGTTAATGATGTTAATCATAAAAAAAAAATGTTGATACATTTCTATTAATTAACTGCAAGATCTGACAACACCTCATAGAGTCTAAGGTAGGGCTGACCATTGACCCCAAAAATGACTATTGCGATACTATCGATAGTCAGTATGTTGCTATTGCAATAGTTCAACTATTGCAGGATTAATATTGCAATGCATTGCGATACTATTGCTTTACCAATGACCCTTTGACTCATGTCTTATAAAAGGGAAATAAATGTATCAGTTAACTAAAAACATTTTTTATCTTTGTTTTTATTTTCAAATCCACAACTGACAGCTTTGTCAAATATATATATATAATCTCAAGTAAAGAAAAATAAACTTATTCAAAAGTAAAAACAAAAATAACTGAATGTCACGCGAGCGAGTCGCCATGATGTTTATTTCAGGTACGGTATAATTCCAGAACCATAGCATGCTCACGTCAGCGATAAAGGTAATGTTTATTTTCAGCTATAATGTTAATCATGTTATATAAATATACGAAAATAAAATGTGTTATACTTTATAGACAGTTCAAGAAAACGTTATTGACTTGTAAATTGAGATTGTTTTGATTTGTTGTTCGAACTCAAAAGCTATAATTATGAGTCAGTTTTATCGTCATTCGTCAGTGATTTAGCCATATCCATCCCTTACATGTACATTAGACTGGCAACAAATTCTAAAAACCGACACGATATGAATTACTCTTTTAACTGCAACGTTAGGGAATGTTTGTTGGTTATTTTCTTTTGCTTAACAGATAGACTTTGTGGTCAGGGGCCGTATTCATAAAGCTCCTTAGTTTTTAAGGAAAATAATTCCTTAACTAGAATAAATCTCCTAAGGAGTTTTATATATAAGACTAAAGAAAATCCTTAATATCTAAGGGAAATCTATGTGATTTTAAGGAAAATCTTAGAAACTAAGGGATTTTTTTTCCTAAGGAGCTTTATGAATACGGCCCCAGGTGTATATATTACTGAACTATCGATAGTCAGGAACACTACCGGCGATATTATCGATAGTCAGAAACCACTATCGATGCAGTACTATCGTCCTCATAACCATTGCAATTAATCGATAGTCCGATCCATCGGCCCAGCCCTAGTCTAAGGACTAGGGACAAGCAAATTTTCAAGTATGTTGTGTACATCAAGGGCCATAACTTCAAAGTCATTCACATGAGAATGCTGGATATCGAACTCAGCCAAGATATTATGGCAATGCACATGTGTGGAAAGTATGAAGAGGATTGGGCAAACAATATTGAAGTTAGAGCCCAGACAATCACAATTTCAAGTATTTTGTGTACGTCAAGGGCCATAACTTCTAAGTCATTCACGCGATAATGCTGGATATCGAACTCATCCGTGATATTATGGCCATGCACATGTGTGAAAAGTTTGAAAAGGATTGGGCTAACGGTATTGAAGTTAGAGCCTGGACAATCACAATTTCAAGTATTTTGTGTACATCAAGGGCCATAACTTCTAAGTCATTCACGCGATAATGCTGGATATCGAACTCATCCGAGATATTATGGCCATGCACATGTGTGGAAAGTTTGAAAAGGATTGGGCAAACAGTATTGAAGTTAGAGCCCGGACAACAAATGTTCCACGCCCGCCCGCCCGCACGCACGCCGTGAGTGTTCACATAATACGCCCCATCTTAAGATGGGCGTATAAAAAGGATAAAATAGATTAGAAAATTGCTCCAAGAATTATAAACTAGCACATAATAATTATAAAATCAGAAAAAAAAAATTTGCATATTTTTTTATTTTTTTTAAGTTGCCATTAATACTACCAAAAATGTCAAATTTGTCACTATTTTCCTCTAAATTAATGAAACTAGACCCTGTTTATATAGTACTGAATAAATCACTGTTCCAGTATGGTTTCAATCATCATAATTAAATTTAATGAAACAACCCCAAATCCTTGTAGTTAACTTTGGAACAAGCCAAATTACAGTCGTGGACTACAAATCTCTCAGCCCCTCACTGCTGTGGGTTCGAATCCCAGTAGGGACTTGGGATTTTTCATGTGAGGAAGCCTTCCAGCTGGCTTGCGGTAGGTCGGTGGTTCTACCTGGGTACCTCTGTGTACTCGGGGTCTTCCACATTTCACAAGCTTAGAGTTTGTAGGCTCCTGTTAATGTTGATCATTGTGATAATTGATGTTTGTTTGAGAAAATGCATGAATATAAGAATAAAAGATGTTTGATAAACATATATATATATCTTCACAAAAAAAAAAAAAAAAAAAAAAAAAACACCCGGTCACATTATCCTGACAATGGGCGAACCAGTCCTGCAACTACCCGTATATGCTGAGAGCCAAGCAGGGGAGCTATGACAGTACCATTTTTTTACGATTTTGGTATGTTGGGGATCGACTCCACGGGCGCTCTAACCACTCGGCCACAGTAAACTTGATTAAATAACATACTGTCCACTTACCAACAGTGTTGAGGATGAGGGCAAAGTCGTGGATGCCATAGAGAGCTAACTTGGTCCAGCTCAGTGCATAGGTTGTCAAAACGTGGTACCAGCCATTGACCATGATCACCAGGTAACACTGAAAAAGGGAACCAGTAATACTATGATGTCACAGAATTTATTTATTTCTTCAGCTGTTTTTAGATGCTTTCCACCCTAGAATTAAATTAATCCTATTTTAGACGTATTTTGAAGTCCTGGCAAACAGAGGAGACCCAGATCAAACAGCTTCTTGGAGGAGCTCTCTTATTAAGGTTTGCTCTTTTTATAGGTCAGATTCTAAGGTCTGCTCAGCATTTTTAAATAGTTATTTTGATGCATTGGCAAACAGATCAAAAAGTAAAAGTACCTATTTCTCTACTATGGGTAAAGAAAAACCATTAGGCAGACAGCAATTTTTGGGGAATACAGTATAAAATTTAAGAAATTTTCAAAGGGGACAATGCTATGAGTGTCCGACAAATTCTCAAAAATTCTTGTAGCCCAATGGGCTACCAGATTTGGAAGCTGGCAGCCCAGAATTTTGTTGACAAATTCTAATGTTAACCAAAGCTTAGACTCACTTTATACAATTTATTTTCTCAATGTTTACATTTACAAAAAGCAGAGGGAACAACTGTTAAAATCAATCAAAGACATCAGTAACAGAGATCAGTAAGAAAAGCATTTGTGTACTTATATGTTTATCATCAAGTAGAATATACAAGAGGGCCAAGATGGCCCTAGATCGCTCACCTGAGAAAAGTATCATTCATTGCCTGTACAAAACAGATTGCTTAAGAATAAAGATGATGAGGTGAAACAATGTTCGGGAATTTTCTGACCCCATCCACGAAAGATATCATAAAGACAAACATTCTGCCAAAGTTTGAGGATGATTGGACCAAAAATGTTGCCCTCAGAGTATAAACAAGATTTTTCTAAGATTTGACCTACTGACCTACTTTTTGATCCAACCTGACCCATTTTCAAACTGGTTCGAGATATCATCAAGACAAACATTCTGACCAAGTTTGAGGAAGATTGGATTCAAAATTGTGGCCTCTAGTGTGTAAACATCAAAATTATTGACCGACGATGGCAGACGGACAATCAAGTATCCCAAAAGCTCACCCTGAGCTATGCTCAGGTGAGCTAAAAACTCACAGGCTATTAATCCTAAATGCATCTTAGCCTAACGGCATTAAACTACATCAACAAATGTAGTTACAGATATTGTGAAAGTTGAAAAAAAGTATCAGTCATTCGGGTTCAACAGAACCCGATATTTTGTCAGTCCGGAAGAAAATTTGTCAGTCCGACATGTACATATAAAACCAATTTTTTTAAAGCCCATTTTACTTTTTATAACAGTTCTAATGAATTACAATCATACATGTGTTCATGAAATCATATGTAAAAGTATATTATTTTCATTGATTTTTGTGCTTTTTCAATATCCTTCCATAAAATTTTAAATATTTTTGAAGTAAAAATCCATAATCCTTTTTAAAACATATTCATTTAAATTCAGTTCTGAGCACTATTTTTTCTTGTGTTATACAAAGTGTTTTGTACACGTCTTAATAGATATTGAACCAGTGAGTCACAAATTAGACAGTTATTGCATGGGGTAAGTGGTAAGACATTTTTTTCTAAATCATCCCACCATTGTGGGCTAGTAATCAGTCATTATGATGATCACGACTCTGTAATTCAATCTATTGAACTCAGACAACCATACTTTTTGTAGTCAGTTATCCTCCATTATTTCTATTGTTAAATACATGCAAGCATGTACGAATATTTATCCTTTTCCCTCTGTATATCCTGTTTTAATCGACTGTACTTTCTTTGCGTACCATTTATGTTGTAATATGACAAGATCGCGGTAGATTACCCAGTGTCTTTGATAACTTTTACCCTTCGAGTGTAGGCAGCGTTGCAATTTAAAATTCATTGGTAAATTAGCGTTGACTTGAATACTTTAAAATTAAAAAGGATAAAACTTCATTGAATATTAATTTGATGAAATAAATAACTGAGAGTGAATGAACAAAATAAAGTAGGTATGCACAGTTTCTATGAAAACGAGCACCTGTTTTAGTCTTTCGCATTATCACAGACCTTCAGAGTAAATGACAAATGAAAGTAGCAAAATATTGGCCTCTACGCAATGCATTGTCATTTTTTAGTCTTTTGTTTTTGCGTTTTCGTTGAGAATTATTTGTTACAAGGTTTTTAAAATTTTAAAGCACATGTTTACTCACACAGCTGATAAAAATTGTCAGACGGACTGATTCCCTTATGATTTTTGTCAGACTGGTTCAAAATTTATCGGTCAGGTCCATTGGACCGATGGTTTTCAAGATGTCTGTAGTTATGTTTTGCATAAGATATTCACATTTTACAATCATATTAAAATTAGAGATAAGAATTTCAAAGAAATAAGCATAAAAAATATATTTAAAATACACATGTATGTATATGTATATATATATATTTTTTTTTCTTCAGAAATTAACATTGCATACATGTGCTTATATTCATATAATTACATGTACATATTACTAAATTGTAGAAATATGTAGTAAAAAGGTGTACATTAGAATAATTATTTATCTCAATGTAAAGGAAAAAAACTTGTTTAAATATATACAATGGAAAAAAATATAACTAAATGAAATATTGTTTACTTTTATTTTTTTTAAAGTTTTTGTAGTAACCTCCCTTGTACAAGTAAAATAGAACACCAATTTGCCAAATTCAGGTTTGATACAGTAAAAAAATTGATTTTTACCCGAGACTTTAATTGACTAGTGTATTTTGATGCTCAATCAGTTTTACTATGTTTCTGCTCACTTTCAAAGTTGGAAAATGAAACCGTGGAAACCGATGACATAATTGGCGACAGTGATTTAAGAATTATAATTACCAGAGTAAAATTTGTTATTAAAAGCACATGTATTATTATATTGCCAAGATATTTTAAAATAGTTATTTCTTACTTTATATACGAGTAAAATCATTCAAAATCAGTTGAAAAAAATGTGCAGTTGAAGCCGAGATATGGCGGAACTGTTTTCTTTTTACTTTTCCTAAATCAAGTTGGAATAGTGTTGGAAAAAAGGATGTTGCCGATAATTGGTCTCAGTTTTATAAGCAGAAAAACAATTCCGATCGGAAGTGTCTGCAAACATCTATGAAAATCAAAGACCTGAAACTATCTGAGTAATCCGCAAGCATCGATATCGTCCACTGATTGGATCAATCACAGGCTAATGACTCAACATTTTTATTGATACCTTATCAGTGATCACAGTAGGTATTTCCATTACATAATATACTGAGTAGTATAGTAGAAAGTGTACACGGCATGACACCAGGCAACCAGACACAGGAAATGGCAGTAGCCTGGCGGGCTACTAACAAAATAGAGGTGGTAGCTCAGCCAACAAATTTGGAAGCCCACGGGCTCCGGGCATAGGATTTGTCAGACACTGATATAACCATGAGGTTTTTATGTAAAATCAAAAAAGTGGCCCAACCACCTTTAAATGACGTTTACTTACCAGGAGATGTGGCAAGAGTACACAATCCTTGTCCGAGTTACGCAGGAAGTTGGCGGCACGTCCCGACATCAAACCCATCGCAATTACAATAGAAGCATATGACCGTGCCAGATATGCGTGCACTGAATCCAACCTTTTCAATTCAAACTGCAAATATACACAGAAGACTGTATTTACTATGTTACTCAACCATTTAACCCTTTCCTTCATGTAGACTCATTTTGACGCACTCAATAGGTACCACATAAAGCCTGATCTGCAGAAAACCACAGTTAAACCTTACCAAATTTAATTCTAAATCCTCATTTCCAGACCACTGAGGAGCAGCGAACAGCATAAACCTGATCAGCCCCGAGTTACTCGCAGGCTGATCTGGTTTTATGTTGTTCGCATATGTCTTTTCATGGTTTCCTCTATGAGGGAAAGGGTTAAACGTATATTTATTTAGATATAAAGTATATGGTAATACTGAATAAACTTTATCTGTTCCTCTAAGCATTTAAGATCTTCTTTAACAAGGTTCATAAATTTTTGAAGAAAAGGAGAAAAAATTTATCAACTTGATATACACTTTTTATTAATATTGTTATTTTAAATTCAATGTTTTTTTCAAGACTTTTCAGTTAATTTAAGTTTTTCTCAAGAGTATATAAGACAAAATGTGATTTTCAGAAGCTCTGTTAATATTTTTTCATGTATGTCCAAACCCACTGACTACACTTAAAAAAAAATTGAAAAAAAAATAAAAAAAATTTATATTCAATAGTGCTTTTCAACAGTGGTAGCTTCCCATTAAATGCGATACAACAGTTGCAAGTTCAAACCTTAAAAGGGAACACACAAGATTTTCTAAGGTGCAATGTACTGGCACAACCCAGGCGCTGATGAATATTATCAATATAAAAGTTTAAAAAATTTGATCCAGTATTTTTTCCAATCTCATACTTTAGCACATACCAGAGTCCGAACGATCCATTGTGGCATGGCAAACATCAGGATTCCAACAAGAAAGAAGTAGGCAAAGTCCAGACGAAGGTGAAAGTTTGCATGCGAGGAAAGTTCCCCGAATCCACCCCAGTCATTCGAGCGAAGGGCGTAGAACAGTGACACTGCCAAGATCAGAATTGCTGTATAGAAGCCGACTTCCAGATTCTGTGAAAAAAACACAATTAGCTGAATTTAATGTTACCATATACATAGGCAGATTAGGCGCACTGTTTTTCCAGATAATTCAGGTTTATAGAAGGGGTGTACACACCTTATATGATGATATACAGCTTTTTAGGTTTCTTTTTTCAATCACCAAGAAGTGAAATTTACAGGTATACAATCTCAGAAAATGGATATACTGTATGATGTGATGCATTTTGTGCGAGTGTTCGCTTGCGAGTGTGTTTTGCCAGTGTGAAATGAGTGTTACCTAATGCATATGTATCTCTGTTATGTAACAATGTACTTATGTACACTCTGAGAATGAACTACCATATTTTGGGGGCTAAAACTAAAGGCACCATTTTTTCGAGTTTGGGGTACGGAAAGTTTGTAAAGAAAACAGCAAATTTGGGAAATCTGCATGCATTCAGAGAAATATTCAGTGTATTATAACAAAGACACAGATGAACGACCTCTGATAAGACAGAAAAACATCGTCGGAAAACCTATATCTGCTCAATACACTTTGCTTCTTAATTGACTGTGGGATATTTGGTTAGCAAAACTTCATACTCATGAATTATTGATACGGCATTTCATTTGATCTGTGGCAGAGACAGCCTGGTGACAACAGGGATTATCTGATTAATCAGGGGTGTAAAAATCCACTCGTCCACTTGTACTGGCAAGTGGAATGATGGAACGGGCGAGTAAGATATACTAGGCGGTTGTCAAACAGGAAGGGTGCATTTTCAAGTCTGATATTTAAAATCAATCAAAAATACAAATAATATTTATTTTGAAATGATGTAATTAATCATATTCTGCACTGCTTATAGCTTCCTTTCTATCTTTCAAATCCATCTATCAACTCAGCATCCAAGCACTGTGAAGTTGCGTATGAACAGGTGCTCATTTCCTAGTAACAGAGCAGACTGGTTTACATAAATAACAAAAGTTATGTCCAGTAATCCATTCGTCCCTCCATTTCATAAATAACCAAGAATAAGCTCAGCATGGCTGAGTGAGCTCGATTAGGTCGATACTATTTTCAAACAAAACAGTGAAAATTAATTAAAGTTTAAGGGCAAGCGAAAGTTTTCTAAGGGCAAGTGCATTTTTTAAGTCACCAGTCCTACAGGGTAAGTAGCATTTTAACAATTTTTACACCTCTGCCAATCAAACTGCGCAGGATTTTGCAAGTTAGCTTTGTTCTACCATGTAGAGCCGACATAGCGCTCCTCGTCTAAGCATTGCGAATTATCGTGCCGGGGAACAATGAATCAGTGTTTGCTTATGTAAATTTCAACAAAGAGTATTCAAAATACTACATGTTTAATATTTCATTGGTCAGCAAGTAGCTGATTAATATTCATGAAAACTGAAGTTTTGCCAGCTAAGACTCCCACAGTATATACAGAAGTGATAACGGAATACAGGGTTTGACATTAACCTACAACCGAACGACACTGTCTAGTAGACAGTCGGTCCGGTCTTGTAAAGCCCTCGAGTAACTGGTCCGATTGGTCTAGTTAAAAATCCACCAATAAATTATTATTTGCCCCTTCCATTCGTGCATTTAATTAACAACATGTGTTTCTGATGAAAAAATCGATTTTGATATGTAATTTCATTTGTTTTAGCTATCCAAGTTTGGAAAACCCAAGTTTATTTTTAGCATTTCGTTAATAAATTAAGTTTGACTTTTTGATTGGCTGTTGATACTATTTGAACGGTCGCATGGCGACATGCTGTAAATGATTGAAAAATGTGTTTGATCATTGAAATAAAAGCAATGTTTGAATTTGTCGCCTGTGATTACTATCTTCCCTTTGTCTTATGAGTCTAAATGAGCGTAGTTATGGTACATAAAAAAATAATTTATACCTAAAAGGTGACAAACTCTGGTTTCCCAAATGTTACACCGCACCATGTTTCTTTACTTGTTTATTTGAATATGTTACAATCCAGCAGACGTATGTTTCTTGTTTATATTAAGTATGGACCTATTTAAATTTGGGTTTCGACACATACAAGTAGCAAAGTTTCAAATAAACAAAAGGAAAATCAGGAATCAAAAGAGTATGTAAAACAAAAGCTCAATTGTCAATTTTGCGTGGCTGGGTCATGACGATTAAAACAGTGTGATGTTCTATACAGTATGCCTTGCAGGAAATTTGAGATTGTGGGTAGAATTATTCAGGGTACCATACTGAAAACTTTAAAATTGATGACATAAAAATTCAAAATGAATTAACATTGCACACAAGAATTAAACAATCACAATGTGAGCTCTTATAATAAATTAAGTTGACCAGTCAGTGCAGAAACTGCTTTAATATGGACTGTTTAGGTTAACGTTGGACATTGTGTGTTCAACAATGTTGAAAATGAAGCAACTTAAGATTTTTAGTAAAAAGCAGTTACACTATGACATTGTTCATGTACCCATAGTGCTGATATGCAGTCTAAAATGCCAATGGTGTTCTTTAATAAAAGTTGAAACAGTTTAATGAAAGGAAAAAAGTTAGTTACATATTTTATCGTTATTTTTTTTATTCAAATATTTTTATCATTATTATATGAATGTGTATACAACAGAAGCATAACTATTAAGTGATGTTAAAGATATTGTACTACAGGGTTTATCTCAAACAAGTTTGGTCCAGTTCAAATTAGGTCAGGTCTAGTCAATTCTCTGAGCTACTGGGCCACTGGTCCAGTGATTGAAAAAGTTAATGTTGAACCCTGGAATATATACCACGAGTTTTCAATGATGACGGGAAGAAAAAGCCCTGTGCTTACCTCGAACTTCATTCTTACAGCAGTGTCCTTTACTTGGTGCGTATAAGTGTAGGTGAAGGCAAGAAGTGTACATCCCATCAGCTGAAACATATCCAACAGGACAATAACGAATCACGTTTGGTTTCTTTGTCCATTTTGACGACTTATATTGGGTTGTTTTCCAATTGCAAAAAGTATGTTTTTTTCCCCCGAATTTCTCAGAGAAACTCTCAATTCAAGAAAAAAAAAAAAAAGATATCGCTATTGTTACAATGTGTAGCAAACTTGTCCGAATGATGCAAGTATTGAATATGCCAAATATTTGATTATTTGTTTTATTTGATAGATATAGAATATGGTGTAAGTTTTTTTCAAATTTTGTCTAAAACAATTAAAAATTTTTCCAATTCTGAGGGTTGCGTAATGTTCCCATAATGGTGAGAATAAAGCCGGAGGTTGGACACAGTCTTAAGCAGAGACAAAACAAACATGCATTTCAAGTGAGTACCTGAAATGCTATTTAATGTGGAATTTATCCATTGATTCCACATAAAAACACCAGGGGCACAAAATGGATGAAGTACAGCAAATCTTAATACTTCTAAACTTTTTAAAGGCCAAAAGTTAGCAGCAGACATATTGTGGGCTAATTCAAATGGTACATTGGTACATCATGTAAAAACTATCTGCTGTAAAATAACAGTTAAACGCTTGAGCAACAGATAGGGATTTTATTTCAATTGGGTAATACCCCCTTTTCTCATGATTTTGCGGGCAGGCTAATACCAGGGTCTCCAACTTACCACAGTGGATGCCCACAGAAGGCTGGTTTCAGTCGTGGGGTCGTTGGAGGAACTGAGGAGCCAGTAACTAATCGTCCACCACACCATGAGGATTCCGATCCCACGGGCCAACTGAAAATGGACCACATCTGTCGAACCCTGGATCTGTAAGAAGAATAAGTTGTTTCTTGGTTGATTTTTTTTTTCATTTTTAAGTATGATAAATGAAAGGGTCTTGGCCTAGGGTTGGGAAAATGTGTGTCACAAAACACCAAAAAGCGTAAATATTTTCACAGAACTGACCTAGAGATCACCAGTTAGGTTGAGCAGACAGTCTTTTTGAATTGTGTGGTGGTACAAAGAAGATTCTTTCTGTCTTTGAGATTTCTCCCTCAGCAAAGAATTGGGGGGGGGGGGGGGGGATATATAGCTAGTGAAAAACATGTTTTAAAATCATGTTTTAATTCCAAACTCACAAGGGTATTGTTATTTGTATTAGTTGTCACACTGTAGGAAATATCAACAATCTAATAGTAGAATTTCTCATTTTTTTTATAGGACCACCAGACCTTTTTTTCAGATGCTGGGGAAGGGGCCTTTATATTTGGGGAAAAAATCACCATTTTTTCTTCATAGGGAAAGGAAAAATCCTGAGGTAGGATGCAAATTTGGGGAAAACTGCAAGAATTTGAAGACCTTTTCAGAGGGGAAGTGGCCGATAAAGAAGGAAAAAAAGCCCTGGCCCACAAATGTGGATTAGTGAATATCACATTTATTACATCATGGGCTGCTTTGACCAGACTTAAGTTTTTTTATTTCAGCTAAGAAGAATGACAGAAGCCAAGGTGAAACTGCAATATCAAGGTTACATAGATGGGGTACGGACAAAAGCCCACTGGGACATAAGCTCACAGCTATGTTTGGCAACAGACAAAAGCCCACTTGTGAAAGTGGGCTTTTGTCTTACACTCTACTACGGAGTTTGTTATTCTGTCAATAAATAAATAATCTATGGTAAAAAATAAGCCCCGTATATAAGAAAAACAAAACACAAAGAATGCAATGCCTTTTCAACACCCAACACGCTTTTGGCTGTAGCAAGCCTACTCGATAGAGAATACTAAAATGCACCCAAAACAACCATTGATATTATAAATCACAATATTCAACAGGAAGAACTCGACGATGTTTGCTCATTTTCCTGTGCAGACAGTTTGTCGTCGTAGCCATTCGCTGACGTCACACTATTGCAGCTTTGGGGGTAAATATCTAAATATTTTACTTTGTTTTAAAATGTTTTATTTTGTGATAAAATTGATTGTTCTATTGCATTAGGTTCTTATTAAATATACAGATATGCTGATTTGAAACATTTCATATATTGCTATTCTGAAAATTAAATATTTGTATCATTTTCTAAATTTATTCATGGGTAAAAATAAATTGGCATGCAGAGCAAAGGATATCTGGTATTGGATTGGTCCCATGTGCGATTCATAGAATGAATATATACTCAGGTCGGGTATTACCTGTGGTTGTTTATTACCGGGGTATTCAGAAATATCAAGATTATAGGTCTCATGAAATTTGCATCAGTATCATATGTATACTTAAAGAATACATATACTATGTGCTTTCTTTCAAAACTTTAAACCTTGGGTATGAGTCATTTCCAAGAAAGATTTTGCATTTCTTCTAAAATGCACTTTTAACAACCAAAATGCTATGGAAATTTAACATATTTTCTAATTGTCTTATTTCGAAACAATATTTAAAAAATAAATGTATACAACGTAATTAAAAAATATTTCTGAATGTTGCAGGATAGCAATTAACATCACAGAAAACTTATTATGATGATATTAAATTTGATCTAAAAAAGACTAGGGGTGAAGTTTATAGATCATCAGAGGTCTTAACTGCACCCCTGTCCTAACTCCGCCACCTTCCTTTTTTTATTGTAGTCTCGATAGATTTTATGACACATGTAAGCGACTGTGCAGGTTTTTTTTTTACAACTAGGGGATGCGGCCCTAGCCTTTCAATGGGGGAAAAATAGCGCGCGAAATGCAGATTTGGGGGATTTTTTTTTCTTAGTGGGAATTGACAAATGTACATGTATAAGAAAATCTGAAATACTTCAAAACAATGTTTTACTGATTCAAACATATAGAAACAACTTTAACCCTTTCCCTCATAGAGGACACCATGAAAAGACCTATGCGAACAGCATAAAACCAGATCAGCCTGCGAGTAACTCGCAGGCTGATCAGGTTTTATGCTGTTCCCTGCTCCTTAGTGGTCTGGAAATGAGGACTTTATAATTAAATTTGGTAAGGTTTAACTGTGGTTTTCTGCAGATCAGGCTTTATGTGGTACCTATTGAGGGCGTCAAAATGAGTATATATGAGGGAAAGGGTTAACAATTCCACTTAAAGAGGCATGTCTCTCTCGTTTTTGTTTTTGAACATGTCCACAATGCTCTCCCACTCCTCAACACTTAAACTCTCAGGCTGGTGGCTGCCTATTCTTATTCAGTCTTCTAGGGTTTTTTGTCCCAATGTTCTTAGCTCTGTGGCTATATTGTTCATTAAACTGAACCCTCTTTCAACCACCGCAGTAGACTGAGGGATCAGAAGAGCCCTTTCATGAAGCTCCAGCATTCCTGGGTAACAGGCTTGCATGATATTGTCTTCCTGATTTATAACAAAGTGGGTGGGGAGACCGAAAATGCTCATAAGATATAGCCCTCATACAAGAAACTTATAGAATTAAAATTACAATTAATTGGGAAATATTTGAAAGTCACAAACACTGGCTGGAAGAAAGTTTTAATTGAAGTCGCCGTCCGTGGAGGCATTTGCAGTTTTTTTCTGTAGCTCTTCCAGTTGTGCGACATTTTTCTGAAATTGCTTACGTCATTTGCCGATAATTTTTCTTGACAGTTCCACGCTATTAGTAGCATTCACCTGGAGCAGAATCGGGTGTTTCCGTGTGTTGTCGATCGGCGATCTGTTGGATCCGATAGTACCCGAAATTGATATCGTAAAATAACTATTGTTGTAAAACGGTGTCTTAAAACGTCAATACTGAACTGCGACAGTAACTTCCCTTGCTGTTTTTATTTACATTTTAGATATATACGATAACCGATTTCAGAGGGGAATTTTCGGACATGGGGGAATTTTAAGGCTTCGTAGGGGGAAAAATGTAGGCTCCGTGGCTGGGGGACGTAGCCGATATTCGGCTACTGCTATATAGTAAAAAAAAACCCTGCTGTGAGAATTTTTTTAACTATGTTTCTGTAAATAAACTCAGATGATTTTTGTACGAAATTTGATTCAATCTCATGAATATTGCAAATTTAACTGTGTTTTTTCTTAGTAAAAAATGATTTCCAGGCAGAATGGCACTTTTACACTTAGATTTTTAAAATAAAAGTATAAAAGTATCTCGGAAATTCCATCTGCTGTGTTTACATATTTATAAATGGAAGTCATATGTGTTAAATTCAACTGCTATGACATCACCTAGGGGGCGGAGTTAGGAACACACAAAATGATGGCATAATATTTGACTCGTAATGTATTAGATGTTATTTTTGAGTGAATAATTATTTATAAAAGAATGTTTTTGGGGGTACCAATGTGAATTTGATAGAATTGGTACGCGAACAGTCTCTATTCTATGTATTTTATTTATGTTGCATTTCCTAATGCTTCCTAATACTTATTTCTGAAAGCTAAATACCACGCTAATCAACCCACCAGGATACTTCAAATCTAAATTTTATTCACAAGTTTCACTTTGCTCTTCAACTTTTTGCATAATTTAGTTCACATCTACCTGCCTCAATGGACTAAAATTAACCAAGACTTCAAAAAGATAGGGAAGGGCAGCGTTTTGTGGAAACTTACCGCAAGAGAGAGGGCATAATCTGGAGCTATTGCCAAAAACAATCCTTTCGCAAACATCGACAAATGCATGAAGTTCATCCACACCTTTCGACCCCATGGCATCAGGGCAATAACCAAACCTAACGACGCTATGTATAATAAGTTGGATGCCAAATAGTTTAAGACATCTTCTTTTGTGTCTACCAACCAGTCTAGGACAGTTTTGTTGTACATTCTGACCTCTTTGGACGGTGATTTTAAAGATTTGTTGTTGACGGAAGTTGATTTGAAAATGACGCGGTGAAAATTGGGTCAAGTATTGGCGCCTCCTTTGTGGATTTTCCAGATAAAGGGGGATAACTTAAAAATTGGCTCAGTAAAAAATCAAAGCACTGAGAGAACAGGAATGTCGCATCAAAATAAATTTAACAAGTATTAGCATTTCAAAAAATGCTAAAAATCACCGTTAGCCAAGTGAACAGAAAGTTATAATGTGACGTAAAGGGAAATTATATGTCGAAATACCTTAAGTTGAAGGAGAGGTTGTTATCAAAGCTGATATTAGACAAGAAATATCTTTAAACAAGAAATATCTTTAAAAAAGATATTCGGCGTAGGATGAAAGAAAAACGAGATTTCCAGTCTTCTAGAACATTCCCAGGAAAAGCGCGCGAAAGACCGACGCACAACAAATTTAGTACGCTCTAGAAATAGTTCAGTATTTTTTCTATGAAATATACTTATTTATAGACGGAAAAAAAATTAATCTGAAATAGGCTTGTTTGATATTTGTTCATATCATTATTGCATATGACAATTATGATATAAAAGCGTTATTAGTTGTTTTGGTTTTGGCGAATTAATTTTCAATGAGAGCATCTCGGCAGGCTGGAAGAATTCAATATACATAGTAATTAAGGGGTTTCATGTCATAACACGGTGGATTCTTTTTTGTTGTTTTAAATCATTTTCACAAAGTAGCATTCCTCAATTGATGGAAAAGGATTGTATTTAACTTACTGAAATCACTTTCATGTTTACATTAAAAAGAAAAGTAATAACACCAAGCTGAATGATTATACAAGCTGCACCCCTCATTTACAGTAATTTTATAGTCCATAACGATGCGTTAACCAATAACAGGAGTCCTTTTATTCAGCTTAGAATTATTTACCGCTGTTAGCGTACATTTGATTGGTTTAAGATGCGAGTTGAAATCGAAATTATACAGCTACGCCGAAAAAGATATTCGGCGTAGGATGAAAGAAAAACGAGATTTTCATTCATGCATAAATATACTTTAATTAAGAAACTTATAAATGGAAATATATGCAAAACACATTTCAAAGACTCTAATGTTATGATAGGTTATAAAAGCATTGTTGTAAATAATTGTAAAAAACATGTCTAATTTTGGTAGTGAACAATGATGAATGGCAATGTTTTTAACAAGGTTTATTTTGCAAATAAGAAAATAGTCCACGAGATGTGTACAACAACAGGAATGTAGCAAAAAAAAAAGTATAATTTTAAAATAATGTCTATATATATTCAAAACAAAATGTACAGTAAAGAATGACTAGACTATTATACAAAAGACACGACTGACCATTATCGTAAACAGGCTTACCTGCACCATAAAAAAATGTAAAATGATTAAAATCAGAATATGAAATATTGATATAACAAATATTTCAGAGTACCAAAAGTTATGTTATAAATTCCAAAAAAAAAAAACCTTATATAACTCTTAATAAAACCTAATTTAGTTCCAGGCTGATCATGTATATAATGAGCAGTTATCTGCTCGTTGTAGTTAGGACATACAATTTTTTCTTCACCTTTATTTTATTTTATTTCTTACTGACAAAAGCTTGTTCAGGTCTGATTTTATCAGTTGTAAACTGTATCAAAATAGTTTATACAGGCATATACATTAATGATAGCACCTTAAAGCATAGATTCATTGATAAAGGACTTCTAGAACATTCCGAGGAAAAGCGCGCGAAAGACCGACGCACAACAAATTTAGTACGCTCTAGAAATAGTTCAGTATTTTTTCTATGAAATATACTTATTTATAGACGGTAATACAAAAAAATTATATCTGTAAATAGGCTTGTTTGATATTTGTTCATATCATTATTGCATATGACAATTATGATATAAAAGCGTTATTAGTTGTTTTGGTTTTGGCGAATTAATTTTCAATGAGAGCATCTCGGCAGGCTGGAAGAATTCAATATACATTGTAATTAAGGGGTTTCACGGTGGATTCTTTTTTGTTGTTTTAAATCATTTTCACAAAGTAGCATTCCTCAATTGATGGAAAAGGATTGTATTTAACTTACTGAAATCACTTTCATGTTTACACCAAAAAGAAAAGTAATAACACCAAGCTGAATGATATATACAAGCTGCACCCCTTATTTATAGTAATTTTATAGTCCATAACGATGCGTTAACCAATAACAGGAGTCCTTTTATTCAGCTTAGAATTATTTACCGCTGTTAGCGTACATTTGATTGGTTTAAGATGCGAGTTGAAATCGAAATTATACAGCTACGCCGAAAAAAAAATCCCCATTCATGTGAAATAGCTAGGAAGCTATTTTTAATACTGCTGTACATACATTAATCAGGTGTTGATCACTTAAAGCATGGATATAAGCGACATAAGTTTTATATTTCCCTTTTATGCACATAGCTGCAGTATTCGAACAGAATTTATGCATTGTTTTCTTGAAGATTGTACTTGAAGTTATGAAGCTACTCGATCCTTATCGATGAGAAGTATAACCTGTGCAAAAATTGAGAAGTGGAATTGAGAATGCAAGGAACAAAGGGGCGTACTTCAACTGAATCTGCCCAATTATGTGACTACCATTCCTAGCAACATGTAGTTCTGCATGGTAGCCTATAAACCATTCCAGATTTTCCAGCGTTCAAAGCAGTTTCCCTAGAGCTTGTTCCCGGCATAATCTGACTTGTTTATCTTTCTGCGACCGACTGAGAAGGAACCTGCTTCACTATTACGTCAGCGGTGCGGGAGTAAAAAGTTGCTTTCTTTCTCGATAGTATAATATCGCCGCCCTGGACCGGCGATAATAATCGAGGGTCAAATTTCCAAGCGATGCCAATGAAACCCAAATGCTATAAACCCGCTTTAATCTTGCTTAAACACGGTCGTTAAAAAAAGATGAACACATGATTTGTCTCCTTATAAGATTATACAAGTTTTAGTCTACCAAAAGTTCCTTCCAGGGCATTTCTAAAACTATGAAGAATGAAGTGAAAGCTGTTTTTCAGCATTTGCATATGGAAGGTATAACCTTAGAGTAGAAAAAAAGGACAAACTGTATTGGTTGTTGGACATTTTTCTCTCCAAGTCAAAACTTTCATAAGTTGTTTTTTCTTTTCTTTAAATCATGGTAACATAGGACTTTACTAGGATTTAAGTCAATTTAGGATGCCATCGTGTTTTCTTAATGGCAAATCTTAAACAAAAAAAATACTTTGAATATTTAATTGTTGTTGTTGTTTTCCATTTTTTCATATACACATGTACTTAATATAGGTAAATTGATGATTTTCAATATAACAAAAATATATGTATCTTATATTAAAAAAAAAAAAAAAAAAAGATTGTAAAAAATGTTCTTTGTTCTCCGGCAAAGAGTCGAACCCACGCCCCTTTTCAACCAAAGGTATTCGGTACGTTGATTTGACCGAAAAACTGCCGCATAAAAAATCAAATATGGTCATTATTATTTTTTCTTTAATGGGAAGCAACGTAAAGGGTACCTTTGTTTTCAACGCCGTTTGTATGGCGAATAGCCCCGACTATTTTACCCACTGCATTAATGAGCCAACTATTGCATGAGGGCGAAATTTTATCGATATATTGTTGCCTTTCCCTGGAAATTCCATCCAGTCATGGTTCAGAATATCTTCGAATGAGGTTCGAAATTTTTGCTTGCGTACTTTCTTTTTTCATTACAGTTCAATAAACACGCTATCTCCAGCATCAATTATCAATACATTTTAATTCAGTTTTGACTTCCATAACTCAATCGCACTGAAATAAACATGTAAATTATCACCATTTAAGGGTCCGTCACACCATGACGTTCTTGTAACGTTTTCTCAACATTTACAATCGTTCTATTTTTGAACGTTCTGCAATGAGGTTGACACATCTGGCGTGTGATTAACGTGTAACTAACGCATAACTAGCGTGTGTCTAACGCATGCAAAGCGGGTAGAAGCGACCAAGTAATATGTTCTTGAAAGTCCTTAGCGTTGACTAACGTGCTATTGGCGCGCGGCGAACGATTTGGCAGCGATAGACGAGCGTGTTGAGCGTGTGAGTAACGTGTGAATAACGACATAATAGCGTCTTTTCACGTTCGTCGCACGCTGCGTGCGTTAGGAGACCGTTCAGCTGTCGTTGACAGGTCGCCAGAGATTCGTTCACTGCAAGGCAAACGATTACTAACGTCCAAATTATGCTAGAGTAACGACTAACTTACGATAGACCAACGTGTGCAACGCTCAGTGAACGTTAGTAAAACGTTTCACGAACGTTCTTAAACGTTCTTCAGCGTTTAAACTTAAACGTTGAAGAACGCCGGTCATCATTGAGAACTTTTGTGCATGTTCAAAAATTTTTTTTCGGACCAGCGTTCTCCGCCGATTACCGGCAATCATCGACGTTCACTAGCGTTCACACAACGCTCTTCTAGCGTTATCCCAGCAACCATGGGCGACTACCAACGTTTCATTAATCGTCAAAGAACGCTGACCAGAACGTCATGGTGTGACGGCCCCTTTAGTGATGAGACAGAAAACAAAATTTGGAACTATTTCTCTGCGTTGTAGAAAAAAGGGAGAAATCTATTAATATAGATATCTAAATATAGCTCCGCATTGTTGTCCGATTCAAAATGTGTAATACCATAGAAGAGTGTTGCAAATAACCCTGTCCTAAAACGAAGAGTTGTTAATCCGTCATTTACAAAATGTTGTAAAACCATTTTTATTTTTTTTTGGTATCTGTCCTTTTTTTAACTGACATTTACGCTCTCAGTTTTTCTCTTCGACGTAAGCTGCATAAAATGGATTTTGACCTATTTCTTGAACCAATGAAATATTGGTTAACAACCGAAGAGTTCAGAAAAGCACTCGTTTCATTGGTTTGCATAAATTATTTTCGGATATTCCATCGTAAGATGTGAGTTTCAGGGTGAATTTCTTTCTGCATGATTGTCAATTGGCAAATAGCAATTTAATTTACCTATTTAAACAGTTGTGAGTCTTTAGAAAACGTAGTTTACTTGGTAGTGGACTCATGCTTCTTAGTCGCAAAACTCGCAGTGTATAAATTAGCTAATATAAGCCATATATAGTGAAACGATTTTAGGCTTTTATATTACAATCTTTTGGCTTAATTTGTGCTGGAATAATTGTTTGAATTTTTATATGATATATGATTCAGTTTTGTTATTTTAGTTTTGTCTACAAGGTGGTTATTATTAAATATTTATATTTCTTGAATTACCTCCCTTTAATTTATTATTATCCCAGTGGAAATATATGAATCTTCCACATACAATATATAATTTTGTGCGTCTGATCAAGACCAAAGATACTTCTGGTTATGCATGCTTTCAAAACACTTCCTTTCATTCTTATGCTAACTGGTGGGATGAAAGATTTGAGATGGCGAATCTGCTGGCCGGGTAGCAGTTGGAGAAATACGTTAAGTATCTGGTGTGGTGTAACTCGGTAGGAATTAGGACTGAAAGAGATTTTTTTTTAAGCTCAGAGTTGAAAATATAGGAAACGGTAGGGCTGACTGGTTGAATTTCGTTTAGAGTATTGGGATAATTTTGTGTTCAGTATTAAGTTAGGGAGTTAAATTCAGTTTGTTTTTTATCTTTGATTCTCATATTAATTAAACGTTGATTATTTGAGACAATCAATCATTGATACAATCAATCGTAAATAAACTTGTATATATTTCATAGCTGAACTTTATCTAATCAAACGACCATGATCGAATTCCATTGAATGAACTTTTTTATGTTTCGCTCATATTACACTTTTATCCTTTCTTTCTTTTTTACACTTCCTTGTATATTACATCTCATAACTTTAGCGACAAATACGTTCTATAGCATTATTTTAAAACCATTTAAAACTTGCCAGTAATATTATATTAAATATATTATTTTGTAACACTTTTACTTTCTTTAATTTTTTTCTTTCGCCGAATGTCTTTTTTAAGATATTTCTTGTTTTTAGTTGACAATTGAACCATTTCTTTCCATTTCAATTTATTCTGACAGTGAGAGATATTATGAATGACTAGGCAAGTGATAATCTAAAACCTTATTTATTTTATGTCGATTGGGAAACAAGTATTTGCAACTTATACTAATCCCTCTCGACAGTTCTTGGGTTGAACCAATACTTTGCGCCTTGGAAGGTCATTAGGAACCTCTTGCACTCAACGAGATTCAAACCCACAACTTCCGGATCAGCATCCATCCTAGAACGTTTCCACTGAGGACCATGGTACTCTTTCATTAGTGATACATCCATGCTCAAAATATTAAATTGGCATACATCAGAAAATAGAAGGAATTACACGTCTTTGATCATGATATACAAATTTTCAAAAAATCTTGTAGTTGTTGACCATAAGCATCTTCCTGCCAACTGGAATCTGAATTATTTAGTACCAATACCGTCTCAACTCATTTTCAGATGATATTATAATTTCCTGCCACACAATGTTAAATATTAATTGAATCAATCAAAAATTAAATTAAAATTAGTGGCCTTCAATTATGTATGTTGAAAGTCATCAACATGTTTTAATAGTAAATGACTGATTTAGGTTTTAATACATTTATCACATCAACGCTGCATGGGTTTTTAACTAAATGCCCGAACTTTCATTCTTAACAGGGACTCTGTACCTTGTCTTAATCACAAATTTACTGTAGATGTGGGTATTAGACGTATCAGAAGTTGTATTTTTATTTTATTTCTAGACGAGCAACAACAACAATAATGATAAAAAAAATAAATAAATAAATTTAAAAAAACGGGCCCTAGCAACCCACCCTCCAACCCTCACCCCATCTAATAGGCAAGCGATAGGCATTGGACAAAGTTTTGTTGAGTGAACGTTAATACTTTTGGTAAATCATAAAATCAAATATGATCATTAACCCTTTCCATCCCCCTCTCGTGCACCCCCAGTTATGATCTCCGAGATACCGTACCTGTATATGTACGATATGTAAATTTACACTAAAATAATGTATAAACATTAAGGACACGATTACTAGCTTAACTGAAACAATCGAATTTTTCATTCAGAGATTACACAAATTAAAATTTATTGACCTTTCTGACACTAGGTGGCGCTCGTGCAGCCCTTACCAAAAATTAAAGAATTAGAACTTTAATCTTTCGTTAAAGACGACGATGTTTTAAGCCTCAAGAGGGCATCGGCAGCACGGGGTTCTAAAAACCATCATGTTAACTGCCAGCATGTCAGAGCTGATGGGTCTCTAAAGTGGATAAAATGACAGTTGATTCTGATAACAAATGATTGGCATTACCAAAGGGGCAGTCAGGGTGAGGTACTAAAGTCATTCTTCAACGCCGTGTAACTCCGCGGCTATCAAATCAGCGCGTGCATTACGCGCACCAGGCTAAAGGTCATACATGAAACAAACAGTAAGACATTTTGGTTGACATTCGGAACACCTCGCCCATTTCTTTGGATCCAGCGGGTAAGGCCGGAGATGATTGTTTGTGTAGTAGAGGTATAAAATGGCACTTATACTATCACGCCATAGAGCTAGCTTTTGTGGCGACGCGGTAGATTGTCCGATGTGCATTCCGAGGGTCCCGAGTTCGATACCAGCTCGGGGCAGTAGGATTTTTACTTGGTTACATTTGTTTGATGGAACGGAGAGTAAAGTGCAAATTGTACGGTGGCATAGAAGTGACATTCGCTTCTCTATTTTTTATGTCGAGGGAATGAGATTATAAGTCGAGTTAATTATCTCGAGAGAACGAGATAATAACTCGAGGGAACGAGTTAGTCTACCAATCAAATTACTTGTTACAATTGTCATTCATGATAATCAGAGACGATCTTATTGTTTGTTTTTTTCGAGAAAGACTTTCTAATCGCCAAATTATGTTATGTTGAACACACAGGACGCGTCCGTTTCCGTAAAGCCAATCACATAGAATTTTGTACTCGTTTGATTTGGAAAGGAGAAATTTAAGTGATATCAAAACAGTTAAAGATTTAATTCTGAACGTACTCAGTTAGTCTGGAGGCCGTCTCAGTTATAGAAATTTGAGGCAAAGATGTTTGGCACAAGTACTCAATGACCGTCCCCGGTGACCGAGTGGTTAGAGCGTCCGCCTCGGGAGTGGGAGGTCGTGGGTTCGATCCCTTGCCGCGACAAACCAAAGTCATAAAATATGGTTCTGGTATAGATTCATTGTGTTTCCGAGGCGGAACTCTGGGAAATTAGGAAGAGACCGTCGGACATTTCTATTGGGGGTCTATAGAAGCAATCTGTAAAGTTTTTTATTATTTCTTTCAGTCATTTAAAGACTAGGTCTACTTGAGACAGATATTTGCGGTAGGTCGGTGGTTCTACCTGGATGCCTCCGTGCATTCGGGGTCTTCCTCCACCTGTAATTAGCTGGACGTCGCTATATGACCGAAATACTGTCGAAGCAACGGTAAACGCAAATAGTCAAGTCAAGTCAAGTCAAGTCAAGTCAAGTGAGACAGATATAGTGCTGCCACACTGCAGTATCACGCCGTAGACATGTGGCATGATACCACACCCAGTCACATTATCCTGACACCGGGCCAACCAGTCATGCATCTACCCTTATATGCTGAGCACCAAGCAAGGGAGCTATAACAGTACCATTTTCTACGACTTTGGTATGTCGCGGCCGGGGATCGAACCCACGACCTCCCGCTTTGAGGCGGACGCTCTAACCACTCGGCCACTGAGGACGGTATGATAATGTTAAACTAACAAATTAACATGACTAACATACAAAAATAACATATTTCATCAAA
This sequence comes from Solen grandis, assembly GCA_021229015.1. Classification (NCBI taxonomy): domain Eukaryota; kingdom Metazoa; phylum Mollusca; class Bivalvia; order Adapedonta; family Solenidae; genus Solen; species Solen grandis. The sequence continues at coordinate 36,098,014 of CM037791.1, forward strand.
TACAGAATAAGAATAATATTCACACGAAAAATACCCAATTCTTATTAACTGTAAAAATCATATTAATAGGTAATGATAGTTGATAGTCAACTAGAATATAGAGGTAAAATACAGTGTAGAATAAAAAGATATACAAAAGCACCTATTGTCAGCTTAAGAATTTTAAGCAATTTTTACCCGATAAGTTTTAACAATAATCTCACTATTAAACTGTAACTATGAAAGCAGACGATTCTTTATCTGCTGTAGGTTTACCCTTATCTGACCCATTTTCTAACAATATAAAAATTTGGCGCCTTTTGCTATAGCAATGTCTTTGTAGCTATGCATATATAACCCATTTTTGAACTCATATTTCATACACTGGCCATATTTTTTCACATTTGCACTGACCGATACCGTTGTTGAAGTATTTTTTACTTTATTAGTATTTTTTGTTAACAGCAGCAATAATACCTTTATATTTTTTTATATTTTTTTTTAATCAATTGCTTGACGCTCGGCAAAAAAGGATCAGTTTAATGTGACTGGGTGTTTCAAGCTACATGTCTACTGCATGATACTGCAATGTGGTATCACTATATCTGTCTCAAGTAGACATCGTCTCCATGTGACTGAAATATTGTCGGTGGACCGTTAATCCCAATAAACAAATAAACACAGACTCAACATATTGACTCTTGATTGCAAAATTTGACTAACTGACTAACTCGTCCCCCCGAGATAAAAAGTCGTTCCCCCGAGATAAAAAGTCGTTTCCCCGAGATGAAAAGTCGTTCCCTCGAGATAATTTACTCGTTCCCTCGATTTATTATCTCGTTACCTCGACTTATTATCTTGTTTCCTCGACTTATTATCTTGTTCCATCGACTTATTATCTTGTTCCCTCAACTTATTATGTTGTTCCCTTGACTTATTATCTTGTTCCATCGACTTATTATCTCGTTCCCTCCACTTATTATCTTGTTCCCTCGACTTATTATCTTGTTCCCTCGACTTATTATCTCGTTCCCTCAACTTATTATCTTGTTTCCTCGACTTATTATCTTGTTCACTCGACTTATTATCTTGTTCCCTCGACTCATTATCTCGTTCCCTCGACTTATTATCTTGTTCCATCGACTCATTATCTCGTTCCCTCGACTTATTATCTTGTTCCCTCGACTTATTATCTCGTTCCCTCAACTTATTATCTTGTTCCCGCGACTTATTTTCTTGTTCCCTAGACTTATTATCTTGTTCCCTCGACTTATTATCTCGTTCCCTCGACTTATTATCTCGTTCCCTCGACTTATTATCTTGTTCCCTCAACTTATTATATTGTTTCCTCGACTTATTTTCTCGTTCCCTTGACTTATTATCTCGTTCCCTCAACTTATTATCTCGTTCACTCGACTTATTATCGTGTTCCCTTGACTTATTATCTCGTTCACTCGACTTATTATCTCGTTCACTCGACTTATTATCTCGTTCACTCGACTTATTATCTCGTTCACTCGACTTATTATCTCGTTCCCTTGACTTATTATCTCGTTCACTCGACTTATTATCTTGTTCACTCGACTTATTATCTCGTTCCTTTGACTTATTATCTTGTTCCCTCGACTTATTATCTTGTTCCCTTGACTTATTATCTCGTTCCCTCGACTTATTATCTTGTTCCCTCGACTAATTATCTTGTTTCCTCGACTTATTATCTCGTTCCCTCGACTTATTATTTTGTTTCCTCGACTTATTATCTTGTTCCCTCGACTTATTATCTTGTTCCCTCAACTTATTATATTGTTCCCTCGACTTATTATCTCGTTCCCTCGACTTATTATCTTGTTTCCTCGACTTATTATCTTGTTCCTTTGACTTATTATCTTGTTCCCTCGACTTATTATCTCGTTCCCTCGACTTATTATCTCGTTCCCTCGACTTATTATCTCGTTCCCTCGACTTATTATCTGTTACCTTATTTTCCCTGACTATTATCTCGTTCTCGAGATAATAATCGTTCCCTCGAGATAATTACTCGTTCCCTCGAGATAATAAGTCGTTCCCTCAGATAATTAACTCGTTCCATCGACTTATTATCTCGTTCCCTCGATTTTCTAATCCTAGGATTTGATATACTTTTTATTTTTCTCCCATTTTCATACCTACATGTTATAAATAAAAA
>CM037791.1:36100277-36150277 GCA_021229015.1 Solen grandis
CAACAAAAAAAACACACAAAAAAACCACAAAAAACACGCAACTTGATAAAATTAAACTGAAAATATATATTGATATATTCAGGATCTCTTAATACTATACTGTAAATCATTAATTTTCATTGTCATATAATTTCGATGACTTTATACCCTAAGGGAATTTCGTGGGTACATTTATTCGTGGATTTATGTTTCAGAAAACGTGATGTTTCTATAAAAGAAATGTTTTCGTGGGGATTGTTATTCGAGGACTAAACCCACCACGAAATCGACGAAAATTAGTGTCCCACGAAAATTAATGATTTTACAGTAATATAACCCTGATATATTTCAGCCTATTTAAGTCTCATGTGAATAAAAGAGGTACTTTTTAATGAAAGCGGCCATTTTTAGTAATATCATATTATACCTATTATTTACTACCTTATATTTCGAACGAGGGTGGGGAAGCGGGTAGGGGAGCATACACGGGATTTTTGACAGAAGACCGTTGCCGACAGGAGTCCCGGGAAATAGACTTTAACAGATTTTGATTCTTCCACATTCGGAACACCTCGCCCATTTCTATGAAATATATTTTTTTGCTAGGAAAAGGTCGAGATGTTCCGAATGGCGTCTCCCAATGTGAGGGCTTTGCAAACTGCCATTGCTCTAGGGTGGAAACTTAGATGACAAATTTCGCCCCCTCCCTTGAGCAAAATATTGTTAAGTGCATTATTTGTATTCTTTACTATTTAGATTTGTTAAAGTAACATTGCTTAAGTTTCAAAATAGGTAATATTGTATCTATTTTCTCCTCCACACATTGACATATTAATGAATCTTTATATTCTCTCTAGAAAACTATGTAATATGCAATGTTTATAGAAGACATGTCTGACTGTTATACTAACCATCTCGTTCAATTATTTGTTTAAATTCTTTGCTTTGTATTCATTTTGTCATAAATGACATGATATTTGCAAAATAAACTTGTAAACTTTACTTTCGGGCCGATATTTACCGCCGCTGTAGGTCTGTCAGACGAAGATAAACGGTGTCCCTTTGTTTTATCATGTCATATATGAATATCTTATCAGGCACGCATTGTTCCATATTTGACCGCGACCTGATTTTGTCGGGGGACAAACAAAGAGAGAAAGAGAAATGGACAAACGACGACTACTTCCGGAGAAAAACGAGACCCACTCGGGATGGATTATAGTCATGGCTATTCTGACGTCATTACTGACGGCTACCCTGGTAACTGTCACGGTACTAACGGTAGGTGTTGTTTATTTTAAACATATTTTATTCTGCTAATTATTACAGACCTGGGGTCTTACAATTTAGATTATGTCCTTCCCCTACAAAATATAGAACAGAACAGAACATAATTTTATTATAGGCTTAGGCATTCAGTCCATCACCATAAACATCAACATTTACAATGGCATGCGAAGACAATACAAATAAAGTAAAATCAATATGATGTAAATTTGTGAGAATATTACATTGCATATAGAAGGTCTTATCTCATCATTACGTTAAAATTTTAAAAATATATAGATATTTTTTAAACCACCAAACACGATTATTAAATAATATTTTAATATCATACATTATTTTTCCACATTGAATGCAACGAAATATCATCCTAATTATAAACAGTGACCTATCAATAAATAACAAAGGACCTTAAATTATTTCTATAACAAAATTTTTTTAACCCAATGAAAATATTTCTGATAGCACAAGAATGTATTTATATATACATGATTTATCTAATATTATAACTGGAATCCCTGCGCTTTAAAGCATTTATACAAAACATGGCTAATTTTGTTAAGATTTTTATCTGTGTTTAATAATTGTATAAACTTAATCATATTTGGATGTGTTCTATAATACCTTGGTATATACACATTTCGAAAATCATTATAATTTGGGCAAATAAGAACGAAATGGTATTCATCTTCAATATCATTAAGATTACAAAATGTACATTTTTTTTCATTTCTGAGTATATTCCATTTTATACTTAAATAACTAGCTTGTTCAAATGAAACCTTTATTTCGCGATACAAAGTCATAGACGAAAAGTTTGACAAACCATCCCTACAATTTGAAATAAAAACTTTGTTTTAATTGACGCCGCGTGGAAATGCTATGTCAGTATGGAATAGGTTTTTATTTTGCCAAATGGAGCCGCATAATAAAAACAGGGAGCAACTACTGTTATTATTGTAAAATAAAAACAGTAAAAACAGTAATATGTTTTTTTTAAAAGAAAAAACACTTTTTGTATCAGTTACTTGCATTGACTGATCAAAATAAATAACAAGATTCAAAATATGCAAGTCTTCAATCGTTATTAAAAAGAGACTGGATACATATAATGTGTATCTGATGATTTATCCTTAAATTCGTAGGCAACGGGTTTAAAACTTGGTTAATGTACCTTACAAGCAACCCGATTCATTAAAGCTCAGAATTAATTTTTTCAAAGATGTTTTGAGATCTTAAAATATTCTGAATTCAGCTACAAACAGTCAACTTGAAAAATCAATGGAAAAGCAGTTTAATATAAGTATTACAGCATAATGCAGAAAGAGTAAAAACACACAAACACTATACACTAAGACCACAATTACCTGCCCTTGGTTACCCTGTATCTGGATGTGCCTACACAGCAAATAGTGACCCTATTTAATGCTGAATTAAGGTGAGTTTTTGACTAAAAGACATGCAATAAAGGATTAAATTCTATAGAACACAATTAAAATAGTCATAAAATGCCCAATTTGGAGGCCTTATTGCACAACAAACTTAAAAGTTGAGCATTGCTGAGAGGGGAATTTTTGAGAAAATTGGTGTGAAATGGCCGACCGGTGCACTAAATTCATACGTATGTTATTTAAGCTTAAATAGGTCAAAAAGTAGTCGGGTGACCCCATGTTTAAAATATACAGAATTATTTCTCTTGAATAGATCAATCTAATGAGAGTAAGTTTGGATGTCAATTTCCCTTACAGAAATTGTTATTTGTATATATGCTTATATAGAACATATAGTAAAATTAATTGTGGTCTTAGTCCTGATATGGCCGTAGCAGACATGTCTAATTTACGGCACCAGGCCCAACCTGCGGTCCCAGTATGTATAGTGCTTGAAATGGGTAAATTTAGCTGAACATTACATTGCTTATGCTGTAAAGTCTTGTAAATATATGTTTAATTTAATACATATCATCAATGCAAAAAGAATGCCATATTTCTACGTCACGCTACATTATCAAGGGAAGTAGATTGTTAATTAATACTGAGACTTGCACCTAATTCCCTTAACAAATAAAGACTTATCTGAACTTATTTTTTCGTCATCATTGACCTTGTTCTTGCTGCTGCTGCTGCTGCTGGTGCTGCTGATGATGATGATGATTCTTTTTTACATTTACATTAATACCGCCTTAGTAGCTTACTGTTTGGAAATTTCATGCATCTTGCAGACCCTAACTATTCCAATATGTAATTATATAAGAAATTAATTACTTGTTGTAAATATCTTTACTGATCTATGGAATAGTTAATTTATGTCATCTTAAATCATCATCACAAAATGTGTCTACTTCAATTAAAGTATTTTGTGTACTTTTTTGTTCAATATTTCTGAATAATCTGATAATATAAGGTTTTTTATGTTTTTGGACATTTTCTGTGTGGCTTTGCTTTATTTAAGACGTGCTTCAAAATATGCGCGGCGTCTCTGATGCTTGGCATAAAAAATTGTCTTGTACACATTTAAAACAATTTATGTTAACTGATTCGGGATGTAATAAGTCACATACTTTTTCAGTCCAAGTGTTTTTATTCCTGTAAACGTCTAAACGTTGTTTTATGATAATTGTATGTAAAATACAGTTTCGACATTTGGTATCAAAAAGCTTAAAAAATATTTAATTATTCTTACAAATCTGCATATATATATAATGGATATCTACCCATTTCATAATATAAAGCATGTGTATGTGTGGAAATTGTTACCCCAAGTAATCGTTTACAAAATTTTCGGTGAATTCTCTCTATGTTTCTGTCTTAGAAAAGCCACACACCTCGCTTGCGTAGTTAAGCACAGAGGCAACGTACGAATCTAAAAGATTAAACATTATATTTACGGGCACATTTAAGTCTTTTGTAATGTCAAAAAGTGAATTCATTGCGCGAAGCCCTGTACCCCCTATTGTACTTGTTGCCTTCATATATGACCCTCCGTTTGACATGACAATCCCCAAATAGTTAAAATTATTGACTATTTCGATAACCTTACCATTATATAACCACACATTATGATTTTGTGTTCTTCACCCTTAGAAAATTACAATTTTCTTTTATCCACATTAACAGTAAGGTCCCATTTTTCACAATATAAGTATAAAAATTAATTTTTTAATAATAAAATCATCTGAAAATTAATAAATATATAGATAATTGGTCAATCGAGATACCTGCATGAATATCGTTATGTAATTGTATTCTATATCTTTAAAAAGAGAAAAATTATCCGACTGATCCCCAAAACCTAAAAAAACTTTCTTGTAATCGACAAAACAATAAAACAGTTTTTTTTTTTAACTTTAAACTGCTTTTCTATTAAAGAGTTTAAAACAAAAATCGCATCAACAATACTGTAATTAGGCCTAAAACCGAATTGTGCGTCCGTTAAAATATCATTATTAGTGGTCTATTTTTGTAATCTTTCATTTAATATAACTGTAAACACTTTGCGAAGCAGCTTACTAATGTAGTCCCTCTGTAATTATTCGTGTTGGTCGGGTCCCCCTTTTTTATAAAGTGGTATAATCATCCCTGTAGACCAACTACGGGGGAAAATTCCAGAATCCAAGATGTAGTTAAAAAGAATTTCCAGTGATTTAACAATTATATGGATACTTTCTTTAAAACAGTCATAAATAATATTATCCAATGAATAAGCTTTATTAATACCAAGGTTTTTTTTTTTTTTTTTTTTTTACCACTTTAACTATCTTTTCTCTTGTAATAGGTACATCTAAGCTTGGATATGTACTTTCTATAACGCGATGTGTGCTATCAAAATCATGCAAAATATTATCACATTCTAAATCATGATCGCTCACACTTACTGATGCAAGATTCCTAAAATGTTCATAAAACACATCATTAGATATAGTATCACCAGTTGGATTGAATGGTTTACTCTCTTAGTGATTTATATCTCATAAAATTCATTTTTCTACCTATTTTTTTGTTAAAATTTGCCTTGCACTTTCTGCAATAATGTTTATAATTTTTCTTTGACTTAGATAATATTTGACGTGTCAAGTTATTTCTATTTAGATTTTAGTTATACAAAGACTGTTTGTAAATTTCATGACGGCGTTTACATTCCGTATTGAACCATTTCTATTTATTTCTGTCGACTAAATTAAATTTTGTTGAATGCGACGTCTTTGTTTTAGTCTCAAAATAATTATTTCCTCTAGATTTTTATACTCCATAAACAATTTCACTAACTGATCAGGGTCACACTCATTATTTACTTCAGTATATAAAAAAAACTTCCTTCCAGAGTATGTATGATCTCGTGAATACATCTTTAAAATCGTTATTCCATTTATAAAATGATTGGGTTTCATTACTACTTCTTTCGTGCATATTCATATCAGAATTGAAATAAAATTCCAGCGGTACATGGTTTGAAAATTCGTTAAAATCACATACAGCAAAATGTTTAATATAATTAAAATTTTCTTATGCCGTCAGTAAATAATCAACTACGCTTTGGTCATTATGTGTCATACATGTGACCCGCCCAACATTTCTATCAGTAGTATGTATGTCTCTTTAGCGTCAAGACTGCGCATGCGCAGGAGTGACGTCATCAGATTATTTGCGCATGTGCGGCGGCCATATTGGTTTTCTATTTTTAGAATGACATCATGATCTATAGTTAGAAATGGCATCATGATCTATATTTAGAATGACATCATGATCTGTAGTTAGTATAAGTATAAAACATTGAACGAATTTTTTTTTTAAAAATTTTTTTTAAATTAAAAATTTTTTTTTCTTTTAGTATACGAATATTATTATTTTGATTTTTTAGACCTCATTTTTTTATATTGTTTTAGTGCAAATCAATTCTAAATACATGATTGATCCAATATTGATTATTTATCGATTTTTGTTATATCATACAAAAAATCAATTTTCCTTTTTGGAAATAAAAACCGGAAATGACGTCATCAAATGTTTAAATCGACTCTATCTTCCTTAGTTGTTATCCGATTTGAATATTTTTTATAGCTATGGAAAGCTCAAAGTGAGATCTTTACTTTGAACACTCTTAACCGGAAGTTCATGATGAATAAAAACCGGAAATGACGTCATCAATGTCAAAATTGACCCTATTTCCTTTAGTTTTCACTCGATTTATATATATTTTTTATAGCTATGAAAAGCTATAAGTGAAATCTTTACTTTAAACTTCTAACCGGAAGTCCACGATAAACAAAACACCGGAAATGACGTCATTCTATGTAAAAATGACTCTATCTTCATTAGTTTGAACTTCGAGGGTATAAAAAAACCATATGAAAATCTTGTCCTATAAGATGGACAATGTCGTGAACATTGACGAGGGATTTTCAGAGCTGGATCTAGAGATGTGTGAAGCCTGTTTAATATAAGAACAAACAGGATCAAAGTCTTGGGACTTATAAAAGCTTATAAGGGGAAGTGCCTCCTTTTTTCAGTTCATAAAATATGTTTTCTATAAAGTGTTTAGAGTGTGAACAAGTATTCACAAGAAGGGACAATATGTTAAGACATTGTGCATTTAAACATGGAAATGAAAAGACAGTCAATGAAAGGCCTCCTCCTTCGGAATTGACTCCTCCTCCTCCGGAATTGACTCCTCCTCCTCCGGAATTGACTCCTCCTCCTCCTCCTCCTCAAGGAGGAGGAATTCATCCTCTTTCTCCTCCTCAAGGAGGAGGTTCAATATTTCAGGGAGTACAGACACAAAAGAAAGTTAGGGAAATACCTCCTTCAACATTAACTAATGGACAGGAATTTGTTTTTCAACATCCCTTTACGTGTATGGTCAGCGGACCGACCTCTTGTGGTAAAACTTACTTCGTATCACAGCTACTACAGAGGGCTTATGAAAAACTTCGTCCCGCTCCACAACGTATTATCTGGTTATACAAGAGATGGCAACCGTTATATGACGAAATACAAAGAAACGTTTTTCCGGAAGTAGAATTCAAAAAAGGAGTACCATTTAATCTGGAAAAAGACGAGTTTTTGGACCCTAGAGTCAGAAATGTGATCATATTAGATGACATGGCTACGGAAGCGGTGAAAGACCAACGAGTGACCGATTTATTCACGGAAGGTAGCCACCATAGAAATCTGTCTGTCATCGCTATCAACCAAAACCTGTATTTCAGCAAAGATCCTACCCAGAGACGAAATTGCCATTATCTGGTATTATTTAACAACCCTGTAGACAGACAACAGGTTATGACCCTTGCCCGACAAATGTACCCCAGTAACCCCCAAGAACTGTTAAGACCTTTTGAAAAGGCTGTTAGTCATCCCTATGGCTATTTACTCGTAGATTTAAAGCCACTTACACCAGCTTCACTGCGCATGCGCACAAATGTGATGGAATTTATAAGGGAAACAGATTGTAGAATGGAACCACCAAACCATATACAGAGACAGGATACTGTTCCAGTCGAAACTTTGCAAAACATCATGATTTCTTGCGACGACTGCGGTTCTATGTTTTCAGACATTAGTAACTTACAAAAACATGTCAGAGCATGGTGTCCAGCGGTGTTGAAAAGAAAAGCTGAACATACTAGTAATGAAGATGAGCCTACGAGTAAAGTAGGCCGTCGAGATTGGATCACCTGCGATGATGGTTCTGATAATGAAAGTTCTATGGATGAACAAGACTTCATTGAAGACATAAATGAATATTTCGAATCCTTAGCCAAAAAAGCTGGTGAGAAAACGGAAACAATTTGGGATGAAAAATACTACGAATATAGAAATGAAGGAAACTCAGAACAGAAAGCCCGTTCAAAAGCCTACGAGTTTGTCTTTGAAGACGATAAAAAAGAATTCATGCGAATGTATACAGATTTTTTGAGAACAGCGGCTCAACTAGAGGGAAGCGTCGTTCATCAGAAAATTCTTCGAGAAATTTTGGATTCAGACAATAAAAAGAAAGTGATTAAACGAGTATTGAAAAAGTACAATCATTGGTTCGATGAGGTCATTGGTCACGGAGAGATAGATTCGGAATCTAGTGATGATGATGATGATGAATAAGTTTATAAGGGGAGAAGACTAATAGACATTAACAAAAACTAATAATGAACATTGACAGTTGGTCACAACATTTTCGCCTCATGGCCGAGGGAAAACTACGTCCTAATCACAAAGGACACTATGTGGTAGAAAAAATACAGACTGGTGGCACGTCTAAAGAACCGACCATTCAATATGTTACCCCTGTGGCACAAGCGGTAGAAATGGCCAAGTCAGAACTCAAGAGACAAGACTCTCCACCTAGGGAAAGAAAGTCTACTTCCATGAAACGTCAGAATATGAGTTCCCCTGTAAAATCAAACAAAAGATTTCGACCACCAGGAATTCCGGCCAATTCAACCTTCTATGTTTGAGACTAAGGACAATATAACTGTAGAACAGAAAATGTGTGCATGTTCAATTTAAAAGGAAAATGTGCATATGAAAACGAATTGTATTGCAAAATAAAATAAGTAACAGTTTAGAATTTGTATAATTGTAGAACAGAAAATGTGTGAAAACGAATTGTATTGCAAAATAAAATAGTAACAGATTAAAATGTTTTTTTTATAGAAAAAAACAATTTGAAAAAAATGGGAAATCAATGAAATCGATAATTGACAATAATTCGATTGAAAATCAAATCAACAAATTTATTTTGAATCTAGTTACTATTTGTATGCTCAAATGACTCAATATTAGTGAAAAAAATACTGATATTTGTATATAATTTGGTAAACTGAAAGAGGTAATGACTTTTTAATTAGCTATTTCACACCGCTCTAGGATTATGTCGATTACACACACACATGTGTTTTAAGTTAGCGAAGCCCAAAACATAATCTTTTTCACGCACAGAGTACACAGGTTTTTTTTTCTATGTATTCTCTTAGAGTGATCAGTTGGAATTTTTTGTGTGCAGGAAATTTCTAAAGACTAATGGATATACATGTCATTCACTTTTTGGAAATTCTGTTGTGTGATATAAAAAATGGATACTGAGGAAAAAAAGGTAGGTGATTTATATATTAAAAAGATTACCTTACTCGGCATGTCCATCTCATTTTCAGAACGCATTCTATTATTTTGCTTGAATAGTGTGCGTGTGTGTATGTGTATACGCCTCATAGGTTCATGGAGTAAAAATGATTGCTGGTTGTTGTGCAATGTCATGCCTATTCATGGAATGAAACATGTTATTGGTTGTAATACTACATTTCGTTTCTGATTGGTTGTTGATCTAAGTCATGGTTATTTTTAGACAACATGTTTAGACTTGTTCAATCGATATAAAATGAAGACATGGCATTGGTCGGTTCAAATTGTAATCCAGTTATCTCTGGTTTACTCTAGTTGTATACTGGAAATACATTTCCAAGAATAATTACCGGAAATACTTTGACTTAAAATGGTATATCACGTGTGTGTGTGTGTTGCGTGAACGTGACTCTGTGTGTGTGTGTGTGTTGGTATATCACGTGTGTGTGTGTGTGTGTGTGTGTGTGTTGCGCGAACGTGACTCTGTGTGTGTGTGTGTGTGAGAGAGAGAGAGAGAGAGAGAGAGAATATAACATGAAAATGTTACATGTATACATGTACGTGTTCATGTACTTCATTAAATTTGATACTTTATGTATGAGAATGTGCTTATATAATCATATACAAACTCTACAGAAATTAAGAGAGAGAGAGAGAATTTAACAAATGGAGTGTGTTACTCCAGATTCAAAGTAAAATGTATCCATGCATGGTAGGTAAGATGTTTTTTCTTTCTGTTGGTATATAGGTCACTGTGTATGTGATTATGAAATGTACTGGTGCCTACTTTAACTGATTTCATTATTCGCAAAACGTGTACAGACATGTTCAAAAATTGTGTTCCACGCACACCTGAATTCTGAGGATTTGATCTTTATTTCCGTTTTGTGTTGAAGTAACGTGTACAGGCATGTTCAAAAAATGCGTTCCAATATTGACTTTATTTTTTAACATAACGTCATCGCACTCTATTCTGATTGGTTGTTGATCAAAATCATAGTTAATTTTAGATAACAACTGGTTAATTCTAGTTGTACAGTGCTAAATACATTTCTAAATATAATTTCCGGAAATACTATGGCCATAAACGGCAGATCACGCGTAAAACATGAGTGTTGAGTTCATTTTATAACAGAACGTGAAGCTGTTCACATCGTAAGTAATGCCATTAATTTTTTTTCTAATATATTATTTATATTAGTTTATTATATATATTGTATGTTATTGTATGATATCATATATTGATCATTGTTTTAGATTTGTATAGTCCCCGTCTAAGGCTGAGGACCTGACCCTCAATGTCCGTGATTAAGCCTTATGACTGAATATACAAGTCAGCTCTGTATATTATTGGGACTATCAATACCTCTGTTGTATCTCATTTCTTTGGTGTTTACCATGTGTCTCCGCCTAAGGACTTGACCCTCAATGTCCTTAACCCTAGGTCAAATGTACAACTCTGTACATTGATGTCATTTCTAACTACAGATCATGATGTCATTCTAAATATAGATCATGATGCCATTTCTAACTATAGATCATGATGTCATTCTAAAAATAGAAAACCAATATGGCCGCCGCACATGCGCAAATAATCTGATGACGTCACTCCTGCGCATGCGCAGTCTTGACGCTAAAGAGACATACATACTACTTCTATCACTATGTAACCCACAATTCACAAACTGGTAGTAGATATTGCAAAGATATTAGAAATTGGCATTTGTCTATATATTTTGTTATATATAAACCTGTCAACAGCAAACAATTGTATGTCCACATGGGTCATGGACCTTCTGGAATGAATGAATAAAGTCTTGCATCTTGAATCAATACGAATATTGGTCGCTTTGTATAAGTCAAGCAGGTAATCGCCAATGATATGAAGTCAGATTGGTAATGGAGTATCGACTACTGTAGGATCGCTGTTATGTAACTGATGGTCATTCTCGATATAATCAACCTTATGACCCACACGACTATTTGTGTCACCGGTTAAAAATACTCGACCCAGTGACTGTATGTACATATGTATTTACATCTGATTCAATTTTACTGAATATACCCTCGTTATAAAAACTATGAATTGGGGATTTTTTTTTGGGGGGGGGGGGGGCAAAATAAGTAATCCCTATGTAGTTATCACAATCAAATCTAAAGAATTTTAGCCAAACTAAACAATCAATATCATTTTTGATAAGTTTGATACCTTTTCTATTACTATCCCTTATATAAATAATTATTCCGCCACTTGAACGCTTTGCGCGCCTATGTTGATAACGCTTATGTAAGTGTATAGGGTTACTTAATCCAGACAGTTTTTTTTTTTATTAGTCTAGGTTTCAGACAGACATATATGTTTTTATTCTCCTACAAAGTCATTAGACTAACATCGTACATTTATATTTTATTGTGCAACATTAATTTTCTTCATAACGTAATAACGAGTCATTCTTTCGTTTTTACGACATATGTCGTATAATCGAAATAATGTACGAAAATAAAAAAATTTTTAATTGCTAAATAACCCCAACACCATTATTTCTCAAAGAAATACTATACTTTTTGAATAAAACTAAATCGTAAATATAATTCAATAATCCGGTCTAACTAATTAATTTCTTATGAAAAAAATGTGATTCGCAGAAGACATTAAAAGATAGCAATGTCTGTAACGGTAAATAGAACCGTGATTAGAATCTCAATTTATATCCCAAACATTCCAAAGAAAGAAAGAAGAAGAAGAGGAGGAAAGTATGAAAGAAGGCACGGCCTATTTCCGGAAACTTCAGTGATTTTCAGTGGGAATCGCTGTTGAGGACAGATCAAAGGACTCAGAAATTAATATTTGTAGGATGTAGGATAAATCTGAAGGTGCCTTATTCACCAGGCTCCAAAGTCTATATTTTAGACTGAAACCTAGGGATATCGAATTTCTTTTCTATTTTTTTTTTATTAATATAATCCATCCATTAATTGTGAACACTCATTGGAATTATATAGTAAATGAAAACCTTTTTGGACTTTGACCAAAATAGCCTATAACTCCAAGTCAATTAATGCTTGTTTCTACATTGAAGTCTTTTAAAGCATTTAAAGGATAATGATACTAATTTAATGATGGATGGATTACCTCAATAAAACAAGAAGTTGAAATCTTGAGTCTACGTCGCGGGGTGAGAACGAAACTTGGTTAAGTGCTTATATTTATTTATGCTCTTAGCTTATTTTCGCTTTCACCCCTCGAAATATAAACCAAGGAAGTAATGAAAAAGGATAGTTTACGAATGTCGCATGCAGCTTAAAATTGTAACAACAGCAGCAACAACACTAAAAACATTGGCCTGAGAAAACACAAGGCAATAAGTAACAGTTCAATAACAAAGAATTAAAGATGCCATAAGTTTAAACTCATTTATTTTATGTCGATTGAGAAACAAGTTCTTTCACCTTATACTGATCCCATCTTTTTTGATGGTTTCTGGGTATGGACCAGAACTTGGCGCCTGGGAAGGCTACAAGAAACCCTTGAACCAACGGGGTTCGAACCGACAACCTTCGGATCCGAAGTCGGGTATGTTACCAGTGGACCGCGACGACTTTACAGATAAGGGACATTGACTGAGGATCTGAAATCATCAACCCGAAGGTTGCAGGTTCGATACTTGCTATGTCAGGATCACATTTATCAGCATAATCCGTGTTTATCTCTCTACTACTAGTATTTTTGTTGTTGTTGTTGTTGCTACACACTCTACAGTTTATCTCTTTACTGTCCTTTTTGTTGCTTTGGTTAAACACACACCACAGACGCCATTTAATTTTCCTTGAAAATAAAAGTGAGACGAATAAAAAAAGTAAAAAAAAGGAAGACAACAACAACAACAACAACAACAACAACAACAAAACAACAACAACAAAAACAACAACGTCTGCTTGATACTAAAATAGTGCTGCTTTAATGCGATAGGGCGACATGATACTCACTGTGTCCGGTAACCAGGCCATCCACCAAGACTTGATATTATTACAATTCAAATCTATTAATACATTTTCGATTCAGTTATGCAAGCCTTTTCCGTCTAGAAAATAAAAATAAGAACAAAATGCAATTCGACCATTAAAAAGACGTGAGATCTATCTAAGGAAGAAACCCTTTCAGCATTTCAAGGAAACGACACACCACAGGACCCGCGGGGCAGAGTTTTGTTTTTCTATGAGATATTGGATAGTTTAATGAGTATCTCGCACGTAAAACATTTCTCCTTTATGTGCTTAACACGTTGCTTGTGTAAGGCAACCTCACCTAGCAGCTGAAAAATGTTGCTACTCCAGATTGTCTACATGGAAAGGATATACTTTTGTACAAAACCTCCACATAATCCATGCCCTTTTATGTATAGGATATAGTCTTTTAAGACATCTCTACAGACAGAAGGCGATTCTATCCGACTTTGAAGTAGCAAACACTTGATTTCGTACATTGTAAAATGAAAAAAAAAAAAAAATGCTGATAAAATTGAATTTTCAGAGCATCTGATTGACCACTAATTGTATTATTTTTTTAGCATCCGTTTTCCTGCCACATTTTCGTATTCTCTTGTCGTGCCGTTTAGTTCAGTGTTGATTGTAATTAGGCACAAAAAATAATAAAAAAATAAATAAAAAATAAAAAGAACGAGAAGAAGGAAAGAAGAGGATGTAACGAAAACAAAATAAAAATACGTACACTGTTAGTTTGGTTACATTTAAGCACCTTCATTACTTAAGCAATCTTCTTCAAATTTGGTGATACTATTTATGGCCATAATCTCGAGTTCGATTATGGCTGATATCGCCCCAAGGTCATGGATTGTGTCCCTTGAATTATCAAAAAATGCCAAAGTTTGTTCGTCAACCTTTGCAATAAAAACTCCTCCCATAGAATGCAGGAATGCTCCTTTAGAGGCACTGTACAAAAATTCTAAAACGGTTCCGGCCTGCTGAATTAGATGGCGACCACTCTTAGAATGACTGGCAGCCATCTTGTTAAGTTAACCGGAACCATATAACAGTACAACCCATTCATCATTCCGACTGAGTTTAATCAAAATCTTAACTGCGTTTAAAGTGGAGATGTTGTTTGAAGATTTCACTATTTTTAGCTCTGGAGGTCATTTTGTAAAGCGGGCCATGTCCATTTGAGCTATTTTTTTTTGTACAGCACCACCCAAGGATCATTCATGCTCAGTTTAATTGAAATCTGTTCAGCAGTTTAGGAGGAGATGTCATTTAAAGCAAAGTTGACAACGAACTACGGACGAACGTTAAATAGGTCGGTAGGGTTTGCGGAAATGAATAAATAAAAGTTTTTACGCCAAATCACTTAATGTTTAGGGACCAGAAATTGAGATAAAAGTATATATTTTCTGTTGTTGTTTTCTTTCCACAGTACCTGGGTTTGCAAGAACTGGAGGTTAAGGATTCGATTCTCAAACATGAAATCGAAGCTTTGGTTTCAAAACTGGAAAGTGCCAGGATGAGCGACAGCCTCGTTTTGGTCGATGAGGAAACCGGGAACTATCGCCATGAGAAACGCGCGGTGACAAATTTGCTTGAAGAGATTTTAACAGCACAGGTATCATTACAGCAAATTTTAGCAAAGTAAAACTATTATTCTTCTCATCAAATTTTGTGGACAAATTAACAGGACAAAACTGTCCGTTAGTGCCCACTACTGCCAACCACATATTCACTAAGGTTACAGGTAACTTAATATAATGCATTTTTCCAGATAATTATGTGAAAACATGTTTGTTATCCACACTATTTAACTGACTTGAAAAAAGGCACGATATCCAGTTAATCTAAAGTGAATATATGGCTGGCAGTATTGTGCACTAACGGGCAGTTTTGTTCTGTTAAGATATCTATGGTGGCATATTTCTGCCAGCCACTTATCTACTTAGCTATGTCAAAACTTTTCTGAAAAATTGTCACATAATTATTCAATTTAGTATCTGGCAAGTAGAAAACTTTCGTGTTATCATCTTAGGTATCATAACAGGGCAAAACTGCCTTTTAGTGCCCAGTACTGCCAGCCATATATTCACTTAAGTAGATATCTCGCCTTTTTTTCGTGTTATTCAGTTAAATTATGTGGATAACATGCATTTTTTCGCATAATTATCTGGAAAAAAGCATGACATCCAGTTAACCTAAGTGAATATGTGATTGGCAGTAGTGGGCACTAACTGACAGTTTAGTCCTTTAAGATACCTAAGTGGATATCTTGAACATTTTCTATGTGGATAAGTGGCTGGCAGAAATATGCCACCATAGCCAGCCACTTATCTACTTAACTATGTCAAAACTTTTCTGAAAAATTGTCAAATATTCAGTTAGTATCTGGCAATTAGAATATTTTCGTGTTATCCTTTTTTTAATCTTAACTATGGTGGCATATTTCTGCCAGCCACTTATCCACTAAGCTATGTCGAAACTTTTCTGAAAAATTGTCACATATTCAGTTATAATCTGGCACGTAGAACACTTTCGTGTTATCCTCTTAGGTACCTTAACAAGACAAAACTGCCTGTTAGTGCCCACTACTGCCAGCCATATATTCACTTAAGATAACTGGATATCTCGGCTTTTATTCAAGTTAGTTAGTTATTCATATTTTATTATAAATATGTAAAATCTATGCCTAGCATTGTCTCCCCCTGGATTGAATGTTATATTTGTTTTTAGAGATCAGTCTTTGAAAAATACTGCCACGAAAAAAATGCCACTTGTCCGCCTGGTAAGTACTTAGTTAAACTACTTCTACTTTATAATTATTACTAATGAAGATGATCAGGATGACTTCTTTTTCTTCTTCTTTTTATAATTATATGAGTAATTCACATACTGGCATTATTTCAACACAATTATTTAATTGATTGCCATACTTTAAATTTTACTTAAAGGATAAATATGCGTGTATAAACCACAATAAAATCTAGCAATGGCCTTGAGAATTACATTGTTTCTACAATTTTAGAGCCTTTCCTGGTCAGGTCTTAAAAACAGATGCTGTATAACGAACCTTCGCACTTTCAAATCGCGTGGGGCATTTTTAATCGGTGTAGGAGAGAATCGAACGGCAGTAAAACCACATTATCACTATAAATTGATGCTTGACAATGAAACGCTTGAAAAAAAGTACGTTTACATGCTCGGTCTTCTAAAATGTTGTATAATATTTGTATATGGACTCTGTGACTTCAAATAAAACGAGCATATAATGCCCTTGCCGGAAACAGGGACTACTTTCGGCAGCAGCCATATTGGTTTTTAATTTTTATAATGGCGCCTGTCACGCGAAGTTGCATGAAAAAAGTCCGATTGTGATTTCACCAATACTACGTTTTATGTTTTCATTATCAGTTATTAAGTGATTTCTAAAATGTTTTTCTTGTATTATGTGGGGTATACTAGTTATAAATTACGGTTAATCGAGGTTGAATTATATTTAGATGCTACGATATGACATTAAATTGACCCATAAATTATGCCACCAGAATACGTTTTCAATACAATATTTCTATTGTCCAATGAAAGAAAGTTACTTTCGAGCCAAAATATCTGGAATATACAGATGGTACACAATGGCAAAACCACCCTTGTAGCTGAGGTCATCTGGTTCGATCTAATTTTGAGAAAAAAAAAGATAGAAAAGTAACCTATTGAAAAAAAAATCACTGGTAAAACAGGGCTTCTTAATGGCCACAAATTTAGGGTGATTTCTAAAGTAAGGTGGTCCTGATTTAAAGGTATTTTTCGCAAGAGTTCAAAGGTTAAACTTCAAAGGTTGATGGTGCCTGATAGTTTTTTTTTAAAAGCCGGTAAACAGATCTACGTGTAATTACGACACGCGTTTGTAATAATCGATATTCATCAGTTTTAAATAAATACTAGTCTTGTTTAAGGTAATTCATGCATCATTAAATCTTGATCATGGTCCATCAAATGATCATCGGAATTTTATAATAAAAACAAGCCTTTATAGGCTTTGATCAAAAGAGCCCATAACTCCAAGTCAGTTGATTGTATCTGTACTGAAGTCTTTTTAAGCATTTGGAGGATTTGAAAATAATCTGAATTAAATGATAGATGTATTACCTTAAAATCGGTCAAATAAAATTGATACATTATGGAACTTTTAAAACTACATTTCCGAAGCTGTCGAGTGTCACACACACACACACACACACACACACACACACACACGTATAAAATAAAGAAAAAAAAGATGAGAAAAAAAAAACAAACAAAAAAACATGAACTTTGAATTCTGACATAATGTGTTTACATGGGTACACATGCACTTTAATAATACCAGCGTCATATCTTAATTTCTGACGTAGGTCATATTTCTTGTATAATGGAAATTTAAAAAAAAAAGTGCAAATGTCTTGTCCAACGGTTATTTTTTTTTTTTCTTTTTTTTTTTTTTTTGCATTATTGATTTTTTTCTGGCATGCTGTGTTTCTCTAATATATATTTTTTATAATCAACACATTCTTCTAAAAGATGGTGTAAAACAATACCGGTTAAAAATATTGTTTGTATAGCAAAATAACAGGCGTCATACTGCACGAAATATAATAACTTACATCTTTAAGCGTTAAAGTATATGAAAACAATAACAAATAATTATTTATATTTAATACAAAGAAGATGCAAGATTTTTTTATTTGAAAGACCAAATTACTCATATAATTTTATCTTTTTTTTTACATTCAAACTCATCCCACAGAACATTTCCATCCTGTCACGACTAAGAAAACTATTCAAATAAACAATAAACAGTAACTTTAACTTCCTATTTTAAGTGTACACAAGTAAACTCCCCTTTTAAGAAACAAACTGATGAATGTGTCAAAGTCATTGTGAATGCTTAGATGATTTTTTCATCAAAATAACTGTTGGCTGATAACAGTGAGTACGTCTTACTTTTCCTTCCTGTTATGGACGTTCCTAGGTTGTGATTTGTCATGAAAATTATATACATGTACTGCGTCCCATGTTTCGCAATATGACGTACATTTGAAATATTTCCCACCTCATGTACTTAGTCACCCTGTCACATTCCTTCCTGTCACGTTTGAGTTTTGTCACATTCCTTCCTGTCACGTTTGAGTTTTGTCACATTCCTTCCTGTCACGTTTGAGTTTGTGACAGGAAGGAAACCTCCTGTTATAGGAGTGATGAAGTAACTGCCAATAATGGTAAAGTTTTGTTGGAAGTATTTTAGTTTGACAGAAAGTTGTTCATCCTTCAAACAATAACAAAACCTACAAAATATTGTCTATTAATTTTGTCTTCCCATCCTGTAACGCTACATTCCTTTCCTTCCTGTCAAAGGACAGTTTTAACAAGTCTTCTAAGTTTCAATTCAGTATTGGGAATGGCAACAGAATACTGGATGTTTTATTTATAATGAAATTAAACAAAAATCAATGTAAAGTAATAAGTGTTTTATAAAATGCATTTAAACAAAAAGAAGAGCAATACAACTATGACAGGAAGGAGGTCCCCCTTACTCTTTAGGCGATTATCAAGGTCTGTGCATGATTTTAAACTGCAAGAAGAAATCAAATTTGTTTGTGACATTTTTAGAAAAACGTTGTGAAAAATTGCACTAAAAAAAAATCCCATAATGTAGACCTAGTTCAATTATTGTTGTTTTTTTAGATTGTATTGTGTTGGTTTGATATTGTTTTTAGGAGGGGTGTGGGTGTGGGTATGGGATAAGCTGTTTTGTTTTATTGTGAGAAATTGCAGACTGTTTTGTTAGATTTCTTTGTCCAGCTTTAATTAAATTTATCCTAGTTCGAAACGTGGTAGAGTGGTTAGGTCCGCCTAGGGAGTGGGAGGTCGAGGGTTCGATCCATGGCCGCGACATACCAAAGTCGTAAAAAATGGTACTGTTATAGCTCCCTTGCTTGGTTCTCAACATAAAAGGTTATTTGCAGGACTGGTTGGCCCGGTGTCAGGATAATGTGACTGGGTGTGGTTGTCACATGCATACGGTGTGCAGCATTTTATCTGTCTCAAGTAGACATTGTCTCCATATGACTGAAATACTGTCGGTGGGACTTTAAACCCAACAACAACAATATCGTAATTTAAAACAAACGATATATTAATGTGGGAAACTCCGTCCGATATATCTATGACCATATTCAGTTACCTAGTGTTTGTACCGTTATCTCAACCACTTTATGTATTACAGGTATTATCAAGTACATAACAAGTAGAATTTAAATGCTAAAGCATCAAGTCGCCGGAAAAGAAGTTTAGTGTGCAAGTCATTATTTTCAAGACTTAAGTTACAGTTTGACGGACTATCTGAATAAGAGTTATGGCCCTTGATGAGAATGTAGCCCTTGTGATAGTGAACACGACTGTGAAGATTGGTGACAGAAGATAGAAGATAAATCCAAAGTTCAAGTTCTTCACTTTTCACGACTTCGCTGCCAGCGACGACGATGACGTCACCAGAATGATAACACCTCGACTCTTATCTTTGAAAAACAGACGAACTAAAAAAGATATTTTAAGATATAAAAGTTATATAATAATAAAGATATAAAATAGCGTAAGGCCAGGTTCTTTGAGTGTCAAAAATATTAAACAGTGTATTTATTTTCTCTTTTTCAAACTTCCAACGGACAATTACTCAACATCGCGTAATCTCTCGATTTGACTGAATTTATTATCATGATTTGACAGTTTATTTTCTCTGTCAAACTTCCTGGGGGAAAAAGACATCACAATAAATTAACCGAATTTCTACCTTGAAATTCTTTACAATTCAAGGGACGCATAAAAGAACAAGCATGCTTTGGCACAGTTTATGTCCTTTTAATGGAATTTACGCATCGTGTAGCCCTCATATTGCGTAATATTTTTTTTCGTACTTGAATTTTTCAATGATTTAAAAAAAAATATCTTAATTTGTAGGAAAGAAGGGCGAAAAGGGACCAATGGGAGAAGGAGGTAAGAGTATATTTAGACAAAATGTATAACAACATGTATAGGTTCTTGGTTTGGATCAGTACTTTGCGTCTTATGTGTGTTTTGCTTGAACGGGGAACTTTTGAAACCATAACTTTGGCATTTACAGTTATGTACGCTAGCCTACTACTGGGCAGTGGTGCATTAAAGAATATATTCTAGAAAAACAGACGAATGTTATTTATATCTAAAAAAATCAAAATATATGTCATGTATAGTTCTGAATACAACTGTTATTATTATGATTATTAAAAGTACATGTTTAGTCTCTCCCCCCCCCTCTCTCTCTCACTCTCTCTCTCTCTCTCTCTCTCTGTAACCTTGAGTATTTTCAATAGCCTTTAGGAGACATTGGTCAGTGTGTATATAGATTATTTCCCTTTTTTTCGTCATTTTTCACTCTCTGAAACATTGTTGAAATATAGCCTTATCTTTTCACTGCATGACCAAGAGAACAGATTAAGATATACATGTACAGTCAAACCTGTATGCAGCGGTCAACCAAGGGAATAAGTGAAAGTGACCGCTTAACAGAGTTGACCGCTATGATTTTGGTATTATCAAAATTGACCGCTAAATGCAGAGTTGACCGCTAAATGAAAGTCAAACATATAACAAAATGCTGTATTTTGGTAATATCAAAACTGACCTCTAAATGCGGATTGACCGCTAAATGAAAGTCAAACATATAACAAAATGCTGTATATCAAAACTGACCTCTAAATGCGAATTGACCGCTAAATAAAGTCAAACATATATCAAAATGCTGTATTTTGGTAATATCAAAACTGACCTCTAAATGCAGATTGACCTCTAAATACAGGCGGCCGCTTATACAGGTTAAACTGTATTTCACCAATATTTTATTTTTATCTAAAAGCATTTAACTGAAAATTTAGTAGCTGAACTGTTCAAGATTAAGTTTAATACATACATAGAGGACTTTTTTTTTACAAGGTTTGCCGGGAACAAACGGAAATGTTGGACCTGTCGGCGAAAAGGGATCCGTTGGCGTTGTTGGCATGCAGGGTTACAGTGGCATCGCCGGTGACGTCGGTCCTTTTGGAGAACCAGGCTCCGTCGGGCCGAAGGGACTTGTGGGAGATAAGGGACCACGCGGCGAGAATGGAACACAGGGTCCCGACGGTGATGTCGGAATAAACGGGACGAAGGTTTAAAATATTGTTTGTCCGACCTATGCTTTTTGCAAAGCTTCTGTACTCTCGCCATCATGAAATTATAACCATGGTCTTTCAAATGCTTTAAAAATAAGTGCAAATGCAAGCATCCATTCAGACTCGGAGTTATAGGCTATTTTGTTCTAAGTCTATAAAGGCTTGTATTTACTATAAAATTCCCATGGTCACTTGATGGACCATGATCACAGTTTGATGATGGATGGATCTCCTTAATGCTTCGGAACGTTGATATGACCCGTGGTGGACAAAAATAACAGACTTAAATCATTGTTTAAACGTATAAACAGTTGAACCTATATTAGCGGCCACCTGTATTAAGCGGTCAACCTGCATTTAGCGGTCCGTTATAACATTACAAAAATATAGAATCCTGCTATATATTAAACTTCATTTAGAGGCCAACTCTCTTAAGCTGTCACTTTCTCTTGTTTCCTTGACTGACCGCTTAATACAGGTTTGGTTGTATTTTATACAATTATCTAGTTTAAACTTATTCCTTTTAAGTTCGGTAAGGTAAGTTCTTACAACATATGTACATCCTCATCGAGATGCTGGGTTGGACCAGTACTTTGCGCCTCGTAATATCATTATTGTAAAGTGTCTCGCTCCAGTCGGTATTCGAACCCACAACCTTCGTGGTCCAGTAGCAGTGTTTATTGACTTCGGACCAGGAATCGCGATTCTCACTTGGTAGTGTAATAGTTTAACAACAAAATATATGTTGTAAAAAAAAAAGAAAAAAAAAAGCAACTTATATATACGTTATTATAATATAGCGTTTAACAGGGTTTACAAGGAGACAACGGCGACGCCGGTCCCCCGGGGATACGCGGACCTCCAGGATATACCGGAAGTAATGGCACCAAAGGGTTGGTGGGAGATATAGGCCCACAGGGAGTTAACGGAAGCCAGGGGGTGGCAGGTCCGAGTGGCCCGGATGTAAAAAAGTTCGCAGACGACTGTCAGTGTTTAAGTAAGATATTTATAGTGTTTCTTATACTTTAGATGTACTGGTACTGTCGATCCTAAGAGAGAGAGGGGGAGATACAGATAGACAATGTTGGAGGGAGAGAGAGAGAGAGAAGAGAGAGAGGAGAGAAAGAGCGATCGAGAGAAAAAAAGAGAAACAGAATATAGCAACGGTTATTATAATTCTGTAATTCGAATCATTGATTTTTCTTGTATTTTCTTTTTAAATATTGATATTAATTTAAATCTTTTTTATTTCATCATATTATCTTCATTTACAATAAATATAATGAGGTGACATTTACTTGAAATAAAAAGTATGAATGTAATCCGATACTATTTACTATTTGTAGTGTATACATATTTTTTATGACCAAAAATGAAAGGCCTATTAACATTAAGGGGTTTTGGTCCTAAAATTATAAAATACTTTTTGGTCCAAAGGCGAATGGAGGAAATATTTTAACTCCTTTATAATGCTGTTAAATTCTGAGTAATCCTGCATCTAATTTATTCATCCATTCTGCTTTAGGGTCTGTCGTTAGATTTTGCGGCATAAACACGAATCTTCAAAAGCTGTCTCCATTTTTAAAACAGTTTCGTTTCTCGTCAAACCCACGAACTTAAATTGACGTTTATATGGCTCCTTTGCGAAAGTTTTACAACATTTTCTTTCTCTTTCTAGCGAAGCCCACATTCCGCAGTGCATCAGACGAAATTTTGCAGCTGTTTTCACGCGCTGAAACACCATTGCCGTGCGACGCAACTGGAAACCCCGCGCCAGAAATCACGATTTCAAAATCCGGAAGTCGTCGAGGCATTTTTGGTGAGTTGAATGATAGGTAATTCTTAATTACTGATGTGGCGTATTTTCTTTTTTTGTTTTTATATTTTAAGTTAACAGCAACATAACTGAATTCAATATAAGTTGATGTAGGCAGAGTTGTTCTCGCCGTGACTTACTAAATCGATAATATTGTCACGTTTGTCAATTTTCAGAACATTTAGACGATGGCCGCGTTTCTGACGCCGGGACGTACCAATGTACGGCGTCAAACCAGTTTGGGAGCGTCACTAAATACGTTGATGTCGTCAAGTAATGTGTTTATTACATCTGTCAACTTGGTATCCCAGCGAAAAATAACAGCAAACACATTATAAATACAAAAATAAATGTTAAATATTCACATATCTTTGTATTTTTCATTTTCTGAAAAAATCTAACCGAATAGGTTGTATTAAAACACATGTATCGTCAGTCAGCATACAGACTATAGACTGTGGTAACCTAGCAACAGAAAACCGGAGGGAAAATATTGCTTGCGTTGCTATCGTTACTAAGAAATATATCAATTTACGATGCGTGTGTTCATTAATACCGACTGCGAGGTCGTTCATGGCCAGGGGGTCCGAGCTTTTGTAGTCCTTCCCAGGCGCAAAGTACTGGTTTTAACCAGTAACCATAGAGATGGATTAACAAATATTTCCCGACCTTCCTGAAAGAAATAAATTTATCAATTAAGTATATCTAAGAGGTTTTAAATGTTATGTTCAGTATTTCACACAAAAGAGCGCCAAAGCTCTTACTTCGACAGTTTGAACTTTACGTGCCCCATTATGGGCATCCACATTTAATATCCCTTTAAATGGGGCAGTAGGGTCGGGGAACTATCCCCTGTTGACCTTACAACACAAAATATAAAACAATGATTCACGATATTTAGATTTGACTTACTGAACAGATGAACCGGTACTAGCGGTCACCTGGCATTCAGCGGTCAGTTTTAAAATTACATAAATATAGCATATTGTTATATGTTTAACTTTCATTTAGCGGTCACCTCTGTTAAGCGGTCACTTTCTCTTGTTCCTTTGACTATAACCGCTACAGGTGTGACTTTATTACGATATTTTATATTATATACATTTATTTATATATTTTTTATATAAAACTATGTAAGTAACTTAAACATAGCAACATATCGAAACAAATCATTAATTGTGTGTGTGTGTGTGTGTGTACCTGACATTGTGAGGAATAAATCACATTCCTCGGTTTGTATATTGCAGTGTGGACGTCGGTGTAAGGGTTTGGGTTAGGGTTCATGTTTGTGGATATTTTTGTGTGTGTTTGATTTGGTTTTGGGCTGACATAATGGTTAGTTTAAAGGCTGAAATAAGCACAGAGGTCTACATCGGAAAATTTTACCTCGCTTTGAGAACAAACTACATACAAATCGAGGTACAAATCATACTAGCGAGGTATATGTCACACATGGCATGCCTCGCTAAAAAACAAAGTTGTGTGTGTGTGTGTGTGTGTGTGTGTGTACAAGGTTACTCACACACAGGTATTTGAAGTTCTATCAATAAATAAATAATATAGTAAAAATGAGTCCCATATACTGCAATACTGCATAATAAACACACACACACACACACACACACACACACTAGGAATGCAACGCCTTTTCGCCACCCAACCCACGTTTGGTTGAATTATACGATCGGAATAATGAATGGTAGCAATTTAGTGAGCCTATTCGATGAAGAATACTAAAATGCACCCAGACCAACCGATGGTATTTTAAATCACGCCATCCTGCTGGAATAACTCAACAATATTTGCTCATTTTCTTGAGTTGACAGTTTGTCGTCGAAGCCGTCGAAGCCTGTGGTTACTCATTGCAATGTTTACCTGCGAGAACCAAAGAACCTTCCTAGGTTGTTTCCCTTCTAATCAATGAATTGTCTCTGAGTGGTGCCACTCTTTCTGATCTCTGCCCACGTGGGCACGTGCGAATCATGTAACCGTGTACAGGATTTCTTTGTGACTCCCAGCATGCTACAAGTATCCTTAATGTGGGGACATGCTAATCGTGTGACAAGAGGCACTATATTTTATGTACATGCATTGTGTGCCATGATCAACCAAACACTATGTTTGTATCTAATATTAATTGCGTCTAAAGAGAGAGATAAAAAAAAAAAGCGACTTTGTTCTTTTCATTATCCCTTTAATCTGTACTTATATTTCATCGTTTTACGTTGTTCTTGATTGAACATAAGAATTTTCTAGATCTACGCAACGATTTTCCCTTCCCGATACTCGGTGACTCGGTCAAACAAAATTCCTCATAAATTCTCTCTCTGCTGGACGCTTTATAGTTGATCAAAAACAGCTAGATTGTCCAGACGCTTCTAAAAACACGTTGCATAATTAACTATACGCTTACATGCATTAACTAACAACAAAACATATTGGAAGTTTGATATTTTGTGCATGTCACAGGTCCACCCATGTGCATGCTAAATAAATATTTCATAATTCCAGAAATAATCGGTCATTGGTTTGAATAAATAATTCGGGGCTATGTTTTTCATGTTTTTTTTTTTTGTTGTTTTTTTAATTTTGCTACGAGAAATGTCTAGCGAGGTGTCAAATCTCCTACACGGGTGAGAAGCAGCATACAAAGCCACGAAAAGCCATTACAATACAGTCAAACCTGTGTTAAGCGGTCAGTGAAGGGAACAAGAGAAAGTGGCCGCTTAACAGAATTGACCGTGAGAAATGAAAGTCAAACATATAGCAAAATGCTTAACTTTGGTAATATTAAAACTGACCGCTTAATGCAATTTGACCGCTTAATAAAGGTGAAACTGTATAATTTTCAAGACAAAGAAAATCATTCTACAGAGTTTACACATTTTCATTGAAGAAATCAAATAGTATCAATGGCGGATGGACATTTACCACTGACTTAGTCACGCCCCCATGACATTTAGAAGAAGAAAAAAACATACTGTCGTTAATACTATTATACACCTACGAGTTGTTCGACTAACATCGCAATTAAAACATTTAAAATAAATGTTTATAATTCCATAAACCTATTATTTCATCTTTTTTTTACAATTAAACGAGACAATATGTTTACATTTTTAGCAGCCGTTTTTATCCGTTTTGGAAGGATTAAAGTAGAATATTTGTCATGAAAGTGTTATAATTCGGATACTACAAACATCGGACATTATGGCGGCCACTTTTGTAAATCCGAATCTTATTTCGTAGAAAATGCACGAGGTGTTCCTGCTGACGACCTACTATACATGGGGCGAAAAAAGAGAACAGAACAGAAATATACTTTAATCAGACGTATGCAATACAGTCATAGTACAAACACACATCCAAAGAGAGGTTGGGAGAATTTTAATGTCAATCAATTTCCTGTCTACACCAGAATGTGATTACGTCATATAATACCAAAATTAGGCTAATGGTTTAAAACTATCGCAGTTCTAAGTCAAACACAGAGTGTTTTCGTGTCTGATTCTCAATGTTAAAACAGGAATGACAAGCATAATGTGACTCATTAATGTCTTAAAAATAAAGCAAGCTTGTGTTAACGTCTGTATTTAAAGCTTCATACGATGTTCCGCTAATGTTTGATTACGCTTGCAGTGTGAAAACTAAATAATTATTTTTTCAAGGTTTTTCTAGGTTAGATGTTTTCAGGGAAAAAGTGTACACAAATTGCTGCGAATATCAAGAAAGCTGTATTAAGCAAAAAAAAAAAATGATAGAAACGCTCCAACACGAGGGGTGTTCAAAATGCTCGAGAACTAGCTTTATAACATTATTGTTTTTTTGTTTGTAACGTCCCACCGACAGTATTTCAATCATTTGGAGATGATGTATACTTGAGACAGATTTAGTACTGCAAAACTGGATGCAGTATCACGCCGTAGACATGTGGCATGATACAACACCCAGTCATATTATCCTGACACCGGGCCAACCAGTCCTGTGACTATCCTTATATGCTGAGCGTCAATTAAGCAAAGGATAACAGTACCATTTTTTTCGACATTAGTATGTCGCGGCCGGGGATCGAACCCACGACCTCTTTATAACATTAAACTTATTTAATGAAACTATATGAAACATGCATGATTGAAAATGCAATTACACCCCCAACCCCAAACAGATACATACCATAACAATACTTGGTAATTTTTTTAAATTTTTGTGTGTGTGTGTGTGTGTGTGTGGGGGGGGGGGGGTTAAAGAAACAAGAGTGATTAAGTTCGCCCCTAACTATACTGAGTATATTAATTTAAAAACAAATTGTGTTTCTCAGTTGTAAAAAAAAAGAGAAAAGAAAATGTGCCAGACTGTTGTTCAGTTCAATGTCCTTTGTAAAACTTTAATCTAGGAGATTGACAGTATAAAATTAACAAACAAGTGCAAACAATGTTACAGTGTCAGTAGGGTTAAGTGAAATATGGCGTTAAC
The DNA here is from genome assembly GCA_021229015.1 of Solen grandis. Classification (NCBI taxonomy): domain Eukaryota; kingdom Metazoa; phylum Mollusca; class Bivalvia; order Adapedonta; family Solenidae; genus Solen; species Solen grandis. The sequence continues at coordinate 36,128,165 of CM037791.1, forward strand.
GTTTTTATAATATGACTGAAGTACACGATCTTCCAACTCACAGCGTAACGTATAGAGGAGTTGTACTTTAGTAAGATTTATTTTGTTATTGTTGTTGTTGTTGTTGTTGTTGTTGCTACTGCTGCTGCTGTTTTGTTAATTTCTTTTATGTCCCTCTGTAATTTATATCGAACATTGTAAGGAACGGAATCTGACATCACTTGATTACCGAGGTCGTAACTTTGTACAGATGTACGCTACCATTATATTCTATGCAGGGTTCGCTAAGGCTGATATTTAGTTAACACATGATACTTATAACAAATCATTGTCAAAAGGCATCCTAGCGAAATGTCCGTAATTTACACATCTTTATGTCTGCTTAACTAGGCATTTATGATTGGATGTCGTTAAACATCTCCGCGTGCAATTTCTCACACATTGTCAAATTCTACTTTGCAATCAAAATGCAAAATTGTGACAGGCGGGTACGGGGAAAACATTTTTGATTATCTCAAGACTGTGTATAGTTCTAAGTATAGAGTATATTAAGACATTTCTATAGACTATAGAAAACCGACGCGAGCATAGCGAATTTAGGGTTCTAATATCTGGAGAAATGTCGTAATATATTCTATCCGACTGAGAAGTTCCCGGCTTATCTTAAATTTTGCACTGAAGCCGAGACATAATATTGATATTTTTTATGTACTCCGCCCTATTCTCTATCAATCAAATGTGTCCCGGCAGGCGGGAAAATAAGCTGTGAGACATCAAACTGGACGACTGCGCCATTCACCGCCGCCATCTTGGAGCAAACTCCGGCGCAGAGAATTGGCTCCGCATCGATCACTGCCATATTGAATTAACACGTAACTATGGTGTGTACCAAACGTCACGCTATAGACCATATCGCAAGGGGATCGACAATATCCGGTATAATTCTGCAATATCCGGTATAATTCGGCAATATCCGGTATAATTCGGCACTATCCGGTATAATTCGACAATATCCGGTATAATTCGCTGATTTAAACTGATGTATCAGTGACTGGTGACATATCTCAGATGTATGTTTATTTCTCGATAAACAATGTGTGGAATTATACACCAGCATATAGTTTATGTGTTCGGGGAGTGCTCGTTGATTTACGTAGGTATACGTCTCATTTCGGAGTGAAATGGTACAATATGTATATTAATTACATGTGATTTAGCTGTAACTCGGCTATATTTCAACTTACTTTGGCAGAGATCTGTGCAAGATCTCCTGCGTTTGAGATTGCACTTTTTCGGCCATTAGCGGACTCACTTGAAATATCAAGTTTAAATTAAATTTTAACTGACAATTTCTTTATAAAATTATGATAATTTTAGACGAAAACACATTTATGTTGATCGAGTACTGAAAGTAAAAAAATCTGTCTTTTATATTCTAAATAATGCGCAATTATAAAAGAAACCGTATGCTCATTTTTACATGAAAAACTTACTCCGGGTATATTATATCGAATTTTACCTCCATCATGCAATGTTCTCGACCACGGTGTTAATTGTTGTCGATGTTGTTGATTAAAATTGAGTTCCCGTTGCTCTATATTGTTTGCACACGGCGTCAACAAAAGTTGCTAGGGACGCGGTCGGTAACAAAATTATTGACAGAGGGCATATTTACGCTATTTTCACATGTTTTTCAAGAAAATCGAGATAAAGTTACACAATGTCTGTAATGCAGTTGAACCTGTATTAGTGGTCACCTGTATTAAGCGGTCAACTTGCTTTTAGTGGTCAGTTTCAATGTTACCAAAATATAGAATTTTCTTATATGTTTAACTGGCATTTAGCGGTCACCTCTGTTAAGCGGTCATTTCTCTTGTTCATTTGACTGACCGCTTAATACAGGTTCGACTTATTTTATTCAATACATAGTGACATTTACATGTTTTTCATTTTGATTTAATGCTTGTTTAAACAATTTCGTTTAGTCCTCTATTTTCGCCTCCATTATTGCGCAGCTTTTTTGTAGATATTCATACAGGTAAACATACAGGTCTTTGTATAAATGACGTAGTAATCAAGGACTTAAGTAAAATATTTTCTTTTATTTCTACAGGATTAATTCATTTGAAGTATTTTGTTGTTTGTTTGTTTGTTGGGTTTAACGCCCCACTGAAATTATTTCAGTTATTTAGAAACTGAGTCGCATCTCGCTGTAGACATGTGGCATGATACCACACTCAGTCACATACATTATCATGGTACCAAACCTAGTCTTGACATCGGGCCAACCAGCCCGGAAATAATCTCTCTCTCTCTCTCTCTCTCTCTCTATATATATATATATGCTGAGAATCAAGCGGGGAGTCCCCAGAACCATTCTTAACGATTTAGGAATTTCGAACCTATGACGTCCCGCTCCCGAGGCGGAAACACTAAATCAGCCAACGGGGAAATTATGTGGGTTTTATATTTTATATGTTATACTTTAAATTCGGTGCACAAAAGTATAATTATGAATGGCCGTGCTTAATTCAAAACACTTAGAATAGTCATATAAATAAACACAATTGAACCTGTATCAGCGACCACCCGTATCAAGCGGTCGACCTGTATTTAACGATCAGTTTTAATATTACTACTCTAGCATTTGTTATATGTTTAATCTTCATTTAGCTGTCACCTCTGTTAAGCGGTTTGTTAATTTTGTTGCCTTGACTGACCGCTTAATAAAGGATTTACTGTATACATGTATATTTACATATTCATACCTTTTCACTTTGACACATGGCTATGAATTGTTGATTTCATATTTCCTAACTACCATGCATGTTTAGTTAACGAATATCATCTCTATCATACATGAGCAGTTAACGAATATCACCTCTATAATACATGAGCAGTTAAAACATCATACAGAGAGTTAACGAATATCATCTCTATCATACATGAGCAGTTAACGAATATCACCTCTATCATACATGAGCAGTTAACGAATATCATCTCTATCATACATGAGCAGTTAACGAATATCACCTCTATCATACATGAGCGGTTAACGAATATCATCTCTATCATACATGTGCCGTTAACCATCACTATCATACTCATATATAGGTTAATCAAATAACGATCTTCAGATGCTTTCTATCAATATACACATACTAGATTTACTAGATACTCAAACAATTGTTTTTCTCCCTGGGGCATTTTGGATCTGTTTTCTTTTGTGTGCGTATGACGTCAAATGTGTATTTTCGTGTTTGAAAAAAAAAATGCTTCAGGAATACCCATTGTCCAGTTGAGTTTGCGTTAATTAACACAAAATAGATACTAGTAGTATATTTATGAATCTATTTATGACAGCTGAGGTTTCCTTGGTATTTAGATAAGCAAAATAAAGAATGTACATTATAATAATCCTCTCATTGTGCTATGCCCGTTAACTTCTATATCCTTTGAATGTAAATTTCAATACGCGTATAAACAATGAGAAATACACAAGAAAACCTATTCGAGTTTTCAAGATTGATTTAACGATCTCATGTGGTTGAACAACATAATAAGAGATCGATTTATTGACACTCAAGAATGACAACAGAAACACATCTCTCTCTCTCTCTCTGCTGTTGGTGTTATTCCCCCCCCCTCTCTCTGCTGTTGGTGTTACTTCTCTCTCCCCCCTCTCTCTCCCCCCCCCTCTCTCTCTCTGCTGCTGGTTTTATTTCTCCCCCCCCCCTCTGTCTCTCCCTCTTTCTCTCTGCTGTTGGTGTTATTTCTCCCCCCTCCCTCTAATATCAGAACTGACCGCTAAATACAGGTTGACCGCTTAATACAGATAGTCGCTTATACAACTGTAGGCACAATTTGCGACATTTGATTAGATTTTCTGGTATTTTATTTTACCCCTTATTTAAGCATAAGCCGTTTACGCATCAGCGAGGTAAGAAAATTGTTTGTCAATTAAAAAAAAAATGTAACGAAAAATTGTATGATGTCTAGGAAAAAGTAATATTTTTATGGTTAACTGAGTTTTTTTTTTCTTCCTTTTTGTTTTCTTTCCTTTTCTTTTGATTAAGTCCAACTTTTCATTTCTAATTTAAAATATATGTCTATATATTTCTGACAGAAAGAACTTCCGCTTTAACACTTATTTTTATACATGTATACAGTCGAACCTGTATTAAGCGGTCGGTCAAGGAAACAAGAGAAAGTGGTCACTTAACAGAGTTGACCGCTAAATGCCAGTTAAAAATATTAGAAAATGCTATATTTTGGTAATATTAAAACTTACCGGTCAAAGCAAGTTGACCGCTTAATACAAGTGGCCGGTAATACAGGTTCAACTGTAAATGCTTGGAATGAAAGAAATGTGTTTCCCGGTATATAGATATGCTGCTTGCTTTGAAAGTTAGATATTTCATGTGACAATGTAGAAATTAATGTATAAACTTTATTAGAGCTTACGATGTTTTCTGAAAACAGCATAGTACCATACAAATAAAGCCAGTCTTTAACTTGAAAGCTATTCGGTTATACTTTGGAGTGAAATGGTCTATTAAATATTTATTATTTGAAGAGCGCCGTGGTCCAGTGGTAACGTATCCGATTACGGATCCGAAGGTTGTGGGTTCGAACCCCGTTGGAGGCAAGAATTATTCATGACCTTCCCAGGCGCAAAGTACTGGTCCAACCCAGGAACGGTCGAGAGGGATTAGTATAAGTTGTAAGAACTTGTTTCTCAATCGACGTAAAATAAATAAGTTTAAACTAAATATATTTGCTGTTGTTGTGTAAGTGTTTACCGTCTCTGAGACATTGTTTTAGTTATAGAGTCTAGCCCAAGTACAGGTTGGGGGAAGACCTACTTTTAGCAAACCGGAGCCTTCCTCACATGAAACTTCTGAGTGACCGGGATTCGATCGGTTACGGTCTGATTTATTTATTTATTTATTATTATTTTTTTTATTTTTTTTTTTATTTTTTTGCTCGGATGCATTGAGCATGAACATGCACAATATCAGTGCAGGAAGCTTGCTTGTAAGCGTACGGCTATCTTTCACGGGTTATAAGAAAAGCACATGAGAAATAAGTTATTCTGGGCAAACTAGATTTAAGGTAATTCCTTCATCATTAAAGGCGTATATCAAAATAGCGCCATTTTACTATATAGACAAAGAAGGAAAATCAAAACTAGCGAATATTTTTTTTTAAACTTTGCATGATTATAGAGAATCACACTAAAAACAAATTTATGGAATAAAAAAAATGGGTGTTCCTGTGCTACTTTTTAAATTATCTGCCCCTGAAATGAGTTTTTGGCTCTTTTCTGTCACTTTCAAGGGCAAATAACTCAATATTATAGGCTAGCAACACCTCATTTGATTTCAAGTCGATGTTTGGTACATTAGATACATTATCCCATTTCACTGCGTAAAAGTTGTTGAAATTCTATGCAACAGTTTTTATACTTAAGTCACAAACGCGGACATATAAAAATATTCTTTTTTTTCTTCAAGAAAAAAACGCAGTGAAGTTATTTGCTGAAACATTGTGAGAAATCAATTGGATGGAATTGTTTTAAAATTTGCATAATGACTAAGACTGAAACAACAAACAAAAATGTGAAATAAATTAAGGTATCGATCAGCTTAATTCTGAGTTATCTGCCCTTGGAAATGACTGAAAAGAGCCAAAAACTCATATTCAGGGACAAAAGCTCTCTTGCTTGGCGCTCAGCATATAAGGGTAGTTCCAAGAATGGATGGCTCCTTGTAAGGGTAGTGAGACTTGGTGTGGTGTCAGGTTACAGATTTACGACTACAATGTGACAGCACTGTATCAAGTTTCAAGTGGACATCGTCTCCAAATGACTGAAATACTGTCAGCGGGACATTAAACCAATTAAACAAACATAAAATCCCCATTATCACTTGGTGGAGCATGATCACAGTTTAATGATGGGTGAATTGTCTTAATATAACCCAGTATCTGGAATTTGGACTGGTTGAGATTTAATTTCTGAAAAATACATCTGTTGTTGTATTGTCGTATTGGGGTTTACCGTCGCTGCGATAGTATTTCAATCATATAGCGACGTCCAGCTAATTACAGGTGGAGGAAGACCCGGAGTATACAGAGGTACCCGTGTAGAACCACCGACCTACCGCAAGCTAGCTGGAAGGCTTCCTCACATGAAAAATCCGAAGTCCCTACCGGGATTCGAACCCACAGCGGTGAGGGGCTGTGAAATTCGTAGTCCACGACTGTAACCGCTCAGCCACGGCGGCCCCCTAAAAATACATCTGTAGTTTTATTAAGCTGTTTTATTTTATAAAAATACAGTTTCCGCTGGCTGAGTAGTTAGAGCGTCTGCCTCGGGAGCCGGGGGTCGTAGGTTCGATCCCATACCATAGCGAACCAAAGTAGTTTAGGAATGATACTGTTAGTTTCTTGTTTGATGCCTTTGCATACGTACAGGGTTGCTCCAGGACTGATTGACCTTTTTGTCAGAAAGATGCGGCTTCTGGCGTGCTATCACTAGTTATAAATAAGTTATGCGGAATGAAGGAAAGGTCAGGGAATTGTGCAAGAAAACTTATAGAACCAAGATTTTCATTCCTTTGAGGAACTTGGTCTGCATTAATTAAGAGACGAATACACTGAGATACTGCAGACAAATGACCAGAGCCACTGTCCTGATACCGGACCAAGCAGTCCTGGCTCGAGCTCCAACGACAATACTTAGCTCTACGGAATGCTTAAATTTTAAAATTAGATTGACACGTATTCCACCACACTTATTTTAAAAAGTGCCTGACTAAGCTGACATAATTTATTATCTTAAAAACTAACCAGATTTGTTGAGAAATGAAATAGTTGTGTTCTTATATCAGAGAAACATGTAGAGTGATGGAATTCACACCTAAGTACTGAAGAATTATTTATCGTTGGTTGGAATGGAGCAAGGGCTACTTATATATAAAGTTGAACCTGTATTTAGCGGTCACATGCATCAACCAGCATCTAGCGGTCACATGTATCAACCTGCATTGAGAGATCACATATATCAACCTGCACTGAGTGGTCAGTTTTAATATTACCAAAATATAGCATTTTGATATATGTTAAACTTTCATTTAGCGGTCACCTCTCTCTCTCTCTCACTTTCTCTTGTTCCCTTGACTGACCGCTTAATACAGGTTTCACTGTATACTAAATGTCAAGGGAGGAATTTTTTTCCACGGTGGCATATCTTGGTCGAGACAGTGTTGTTTGTTCTGGAGTTTACCGTCGCTCTAACAATATTCCAGTTATAATGTGTGATAACGTCCAGTTATCTGCAAATTGGGGACGAGGGAGAAGAGTCCGGTATAGAACCGCAAGATGACTGAAGGACTTCCTCATATGAAAAATGTGGCGGCCATTCCGGGAGTCAAACCCATTGCCGTGACAGATTTAGTGTTGAGCTACTTTTGTGTTAGTGAAGTTATCCTGTGATAAAAGTAACAACGGATTTTTTTTCGGAAATTTATAGTCGCTTACCCTTAGAGTAACCTACTTAAAGCTAGCCCAACTCCTAACCCACCCCTTACATTATTTTCCAAGGATACGTGCACATTCGCAACTCATAAACCAGCACCAAAGTTCAATAGTTGTTTGTCCGCTTTGCGATCGGGAGGTCTGGAGTTTGAATCCCAACCGGGGCACTTTTTCTTCCAACGATCGCGTCAAACCAAAGACGTATAAAATTGGCACCACATGCACCATTGCCTGGCACTCGGCAAAATGGGGTTGCTATGGGAACTCGATCGATCAGTACTGGCTCTAACGAGGAACTTGCCGCCCGTGTTTCGGTACTATACACCAAGCACGTAAAAGAACCAAGGGGTCTTTTCGCAAATGAGCTAGGGTATCGCACCCAGACTCCCTTGTATCCAACCACAGTCACTTCTGCCTGCTGTCTCTTTGGAAAAAAAAAAAAAAAAAGTTGGGGGACCTCTCTGGAAATTAGTGCTTGCACTTTCGTGGGTTAGGTCTAAGTAAATAAAACAACAATACATGCAATTCATAACTTTCATCACTCTATCGGGACCGTTTGTGCTGTATAGGAGAAAAAATGAAAGCAAATACTTTATATTCTTTACTGATTTTTATTTTTCTTTGATATGCTTAACGTACATTCCAGAAAATATTAACAACATTGACATATCTAAGATTAGTTTTGAAATTCATTTTAAAAGGTGTTAAAGCATTTTTTTAAATCGAAACACACGTAGATGTGATATATTCTAAATCAAATCAGCTTCGTTTGTTTATTATATCATTCCAAAAATATCATAAACAATTTTGAAATATAATTTGGCCTCAAAACCGGTATTCGAGCTATTTTTGTTGTTGATATTTTTGTTGCCCCTCTCATATATTTCAACAGGTTAAACCTATACATTTAAGGTAAAGTACCCGCTACATTTCGGACCTCATGGCCTTTCGCGGAGATAACCAATGTTTCCTAATTTTTCACTTTGGTGCCTTAGTTACCTTGATAGAGATTAAGTGGTCCAAGACGTTGCGTAACCATTACAGGGACTTTTCCTTAAATGTATTATCATGCTCGTAGATTTACATAAGTTTCACTGTGTTTAACAATGTCTCGTTTTTTTTTATTAACAATTAACTAACTTTACTGCACAATTATTGAAATCATATTGTATATATATATATATTTAAATTTTCATTGAGTAAATATTTGAATAAATAAATACATATATAAAATGATCAGATTCTTCAAATATACTTTGTATGTAAGCTACTTTTATCCTAATGTTTGTTAAACATTAGCAAATGTTCTGCTTTCATTTACAATGTGATTTAATTGTACTCAGCAACTTACAAATGTACGCATTGGGTAATAGCAGTGTTCTCTGTATGCTTATTGTACTCAGTCAGTTATAATTATATTATAAAAGTAATAATTATACTAAGAATATTACATTTTGTACTCAGTGAGTAAAAATTGTACTCTGTAAGCTTTAATTGTACTTTTTAAGATTATAGTTTTTTTTTATTATGAATTTATTATTATTTTACTGTAAACGATATTTGTCCATTGTACGCTATAATTGTACGCTACGCCGTAAACTATATTTGTCCATTGTACACTATAATTGTACGCTACGCTGTAAACAATATTTGTTCATTGTATGTTATAATTGTACTCTGTAAGACATATTTGTACACTGTAAAATGGGACAATAATATAAGGATCTACCAGAAAAGCTGTGTCTTTATGAATATATGTAAGAGATTAATCATAAAATCAAATCAGAACATGGCATGAACCCAACGACTAGTGCCAATATTCAAATTAAATGCACTGCAAACACTCTTAAGTTCACTCGCAAAATCATTTAGATTTCCCTTTTGTATTTAAATTTGATGCAAAGACTTTTCACGTAGTTATTTAAATTTAATATTAATTCATGTGAAAAAGAAAAAGAAAAAATGCAAACAAAACACTAAACGTTTTAAGAAAAAGAAAATATAGGCATATTTTTTTTTTATTTCCCCTCATTTTCACACATCTCCAGCTTTTTCTCTTGTGATCTTCTTGTTTGAAGATTTTATTCCAGATATAGCATATCTGTTGATAATCAATGGTGTATAATTAATTTATGAATAAAAGAATGAAAAAGGTAGGGAAATGTTGTGATGATGATGATAATGAAATAAAAGAAATACAAATGACCGTCCGATAAAAGTCAATACCTAAATGTTTTTAACGGTTAAACACAAGTCATGAAAGAAAACATAATGCTTCGATTTATGGTGGTGGTGTTTTTCACTAGTTTTCGTGGTTCTTTTATTTTTCTAGATTCCAAAAATGTCAAATGATAGACAAAATACATAAAATAAAGACGTTCTGAAAAACAGAAAATGAAAAGAAAACTTGATTATGCGTGGAAACTCCATCGCCGTGGTAATCACCAGTTTGAGTAAAAACCGGAAGTTTGTCTTGACCGTCCTCTCTTTTCCGGGACTAAATCGCTGGCCTGTATAATATCGTCGTCGTCTTTGACATCGGATATATCCAAGTCGCGTATCAATGTTCCATATCTACAAAGGAAAATATAGCAAAATCTTCAGGTCGTGAGTTATGATAAAATAGGAAAAGTGTATATGACAGATGAGTTCAATCATTACGTTCTGATTTAAGAGGTATGAAAGCATGAAACGTGAAAAGATCAATTTAATTTCTTTGAAATATTCTCTACGCGATTACTAGAAACATAATTCCGTTCTAAAATGAAACATTAACTAAAATAAAACAATAAACATTCTGTGTTGTTTCACATTTACTTCTTTGTTGATGGTGTTATTTCTGGTGCTACTTCTGTTATTCAAGTTATTATTCCATCGCTTAGAATGTTGTTTAGTATTATAGCGACATCCGGGTACTTAGAGTTGGAACTTTACTTCTTTTATATCGATTACGAAACAAGTTATCACAAATTAATCACTCTCGATGGGGCTCGGGTGGCGGCTTATGTGGTCATTATTGTGGAAGGAAACATAAGACCCAGGCAGGAAGAAACACATATGACTTGACGCGGATAAATGTAGTTAGAGTTTGAACCGAATGTAAAAGATCCAGCCGGGTAGAACTACCAATCAATGACTAGACCGGTACTCCGGCCCAGGGCCTCAAGAATAATTTTCCTGCACTCTACCAACTGAGCTATCAAGCCACATGTCTTCTTGTATATTGAACAGGTACCCGGCTGCAGTCAGCTCACAAACTTTGGTTCAAACAACCGTACTGGTACCCAGTTATTTTTAACCATGGTGGTTACTTATTTTTTTACCATGGTGGTTACTTAATTTTAACCATGGTGGTTACTTAATTTTAACCATGGTGGTTACTTATTTTTAACCATGGTGGTTACTTATTTTTTTACCATGGTGGTTACTTAATTTTAACCATGGTGGTTACTTAATTTTAAACATGACGGTAACCTCTTGTATACATCCAATTAACCGCTGGTAAAGAAACAATGTGAAAGTAATTGTAGATATTTAAAAGTGGTATAAATATAATCAGCATTAAATAAGTTGATTATTTGTTTAGTTCATTAAAAATTAGCCAGATAATTATACAATTTCTATATATGATTTAAACCAAACCATGATAAAACTCATTGATAAAATTTTCACGAAAGTTTATATAAATGGCTGTCAGACGACTTCATTATATGTGTAAAAACTCAGCTTATATAATAAAAGTATGTTACATAATGTGCCACGTGCGTTCATTCGCACGTGCTTTTATTTACCTGTTATTGTCTTTAATCTGTTGAATAATCTTATCAAAGAACTTCTGTAACGACAACGTGGTAACCTCTGAAAGAAGATATGAAAAAATGTAAACCAAAAATTCCAAATGAAAGGCATACACTCAGTTCCAAAAGAAAAAGTGCACTTTTTTATTTTAAATTTTTCAATATTCAGTAAAGATATAAGTTTCAATTTTCGCATACGATATCTCGTGTGTATTTGTCTTCGATCTGGCCAAAATAATCTACCATATGTGAGATTTTCAGGTTTTTCTTTTTTTCAGTTTTGGTACCAATATAAAGACTTTCAACAAAACATCAGTGTAAAATCACAGAAAAATGTCTTCACTTTCTTTAGAAACTGAGTGTATACGATTTAAATACTGTAAAATCATTAATTTTCGCGGGGGACTTTATTTCGTGTACGGTCTTATCCACGAATACCAATCCCTCCAAATCAATTCATTTCATAGACCTCACGATCCAACGAAATTGACCTTATTACAGATTCCACGAAATTTAATGTCAACGAAAAACAATATCATTGTCAGTATTGGATATTGTCTAAACTCTTGAAATTGCATAGACTTGATTGAAGACTTTTCAACATATTTGATGAATTCAAAGTCAAGTAGATATCTATTGACTCTTGCAAATACTCCTTTGAAACCTTTCCCCCTCAGTAAAATTTAAAACAAAAATCGTGATAACAATACCATTGACAATAATATCCATAGTGTATGGACTGTCTTATACTAGTGATGGGATTACTTTTTATCCTGTTCATTTTCGATCTGGACGCAAGCATACCTACATACAAATCCTACGTTAACATTTAACTCGACAGGTGTTCCTCCAACAGTGGCAAATTCATCAAACAAACTATCACGGCGAAAATGCAATAAACACTGGCTGGTGTGTTTACCTCCCGCTTAAAACGACACCCTCCCTGTTAACATGAAAGTTAATTAAAATTTTGTTCTTTCCCTAATTAGACACCGTGCGTGTTTGTATAGGTGTTTATAATACACTATTATTGCATAAACCAAGTGACATACTCAATTCATGAGAAAATTCGTTGTCGCTTTGTTTGACTGCTTGACAGTACTTCAGTTTTCCCAATTTCGTCCCGATAAGCTTCGTAATCATGTGTTTATCCTCTTGTAAAAGTAAGATCATAATGTTTTAAATTGATATAAATCTGCATGACCTACACTGGGACTATTTTTCTATATGAACTAGGATTTGGCCCAAATTGTGCACAATTGGAGCAACTTTTTTTTCATGAGCCGCTGTTTTTTGTTGATTTATTTAGCAAATATTTGTTTCTTTTGTTGTTTAACTTCCCGCCGACAGTATTTCAGTCATTTGTCTTCATAGAAGAAATAATGCTGGTAAACTGTGATAACATGACGTAGACATGTAGCATGATACCACACCCAGTCACATTATCCTGACACTGGACCAATCTACCCTTATATGCTGAGCGCTAAGCAATGAAGCTACCCTGTATGTCAGAGTCATATTTTGGTATGTCGAAGGTGGAGATAGAACATACGACCTATCGATTCCGCGGCAGACGCTCTAACCACTCTACCATAGAGACCGAGAGACCGGGAGTCAAATTTTGGCAATTTTTGTATTAAAAAGGTTTTTGTGTTCTGTTTTATACTTTGTGTTTTAAAACATACAATTAATCAATGATCATTACAATATTTATTTTACAAGCAGGGAAGTTATAAAATGATCCGATAACAGAGTGTAAATAATTTGTCTTTGAAACATAATCAGGATTTGTTTATAGATCTAAACATGTTTTAAATAAACCGATTTCATCTTAATTTGTTTGTTTTTTTTAAATTAGAAAATAATTCGTACATCATATAAACGTTTTACATTTCCTCCCCTGAAATTTGGCTATTACATTAAGAGAAAAAAGGAAGAAGGAAACCCGCTGTGGAGTCCCTCCTCCTCTCTCTCTCTCTCTCTCTCTCTCTCCCCACACACACATAAGGTATTTTCATATTATTCGGTCAACATATTTCTATTAGACCACCCTTGAGCTACTTCATGGCAAGAGTGAAATAATTGCTTTTTTTTTCTTTTTTTTTCTTTTCTTTTTTTTTTGTTTAATGCAAATCGTAATCAGACAATCAGACAGAATCAGACAATGGTTTCTGACCTTATTGAATAAAATAAAATGAACGAAATAAAAAAAAAAAGGGGATGTTTAAAATGTGAATCTGATTTTTTTCTCTCCTCAGTTTGAAACCTAAAAGCGGACGCCGCTGTACAGTGGTTAAGTACCCGACTGTTGATGTGAAAGTCATGGGTTCGAAACCTGGTGGGGCAATTATTTTCACGACATTTCCAAGCGCAAAGTACTGGTGCAGCACAGGAACCGTCGAGAGGGATAAATATTAGTTGTAAGAACTTGTTTATTAATTGACATTAAATAAATGAATTTAAACTTTAAAGTTTAAAAGCTGTGTCGTCATAAAAAGATAAGTAAGAAGGTCAACTTTTCACTAGATGTTGTCAGATCCGTAGAATATTGGAGGAAAACGAAGAAATGATTTAAGGTTAAGTCCCTGTAATGATTACGCTACATTTCGGACTTCATGGCCTTTTATGGAGATAACCAAAGTTCCTAATGTTTCATTAGGGTACTTGGTTATCTTGGGAGAGGTTAATGGTCCAAGACGTAGCGGAACCATTTCAGTTCTCAAAAGAGAGCAGCGTGACGTCACACCTATATGGTAGAATGAAAGAAACGCGATTCAAGTAACCAAAATATTTCTGATAAAAAAGTCCTATATTTAGATCAAAACTAATATGGACTGGTAATAATTTCAATGATATACAGGAAATTGAAAACGATCACCTATATTTATATAAGAGTTTTGATTGTTTAAACTAAATGCGACATAACAAACCGTAGCAAAACAAACAGTATTATAGAAGGCATTCAGAAACACACACTCGAAGCATTGGCAATAAACCATCAACGATATTGGACATGAAAAATATTGATCTTTGTTATTTTAACTTTAACGTCGATATAAAAGGTCTGACCAAGAATAAACCATCGGCAATCCTCGGTATAATTTGCTGATTTGAATTAGCCAATCTGTGTCTGGTATAGACCATTTCACCAGAGGATCGGCAATACCCGGTTTAAGTCGCTGATTTAAATTGGCCAATCAGTGACTGGGGAAAATAATCAAATGTAATGTTTATTTCCCATTGAAAAGAGTGTTAAATTTTACATCAGCTTGAAGAACAAGTGTTCGGGAATTGCTCGTTGATTTTCGTAGGTTTACGTCTCATTACGGGGTGAAATTGTCTATTGCAATTATATCTTCACTATATCCATGGATATAACAATAGACAACATGACAATGTTTGTAAGTAAACCTACAGGTACGTAAATCAACGAACAAACCCGATGTTGGTTTTAACGTAAATCAACGAACAATCCCGATGCTGATTTTAACGTAAATCAACGAACAATCCCGATGCTGATTTTAACGTAAATCAACGAACAATCCCGATGCTGATTTTAACTTGCACATATTGTTCAATACACTTGATTTTTTCCCCAATAACTGACACAGTGTGGCCATACCACGTGGTATATGACGCCATTTTAAACTATTACATACAGCATAACTTGCCTCGATTGTTGTAAGTATTTATTTCCAATTTTAATGGGATATAGCGCGTGTGAAGCTGAAAATAATGGAACACAAATTCCCTAACGATTTTTTGTCAAATATACAGTGTTTCCTAACATTCGGAAAGCATTATTAGCGACGCCCTTTACGTGTAGCAAACAAAATTTCACGAACTCTTACGGTTTTCCCGAATGTTAGGAAAAACTGTTCATCTGACAAAAGAATCATTGTGACCTGTGTAGGGCACAATATTCCACTGCGCATGCGCTGTATACATTCAAAATTGAAAAAAAAATACATACAGCAGTTTTTCCACCTGAACCGATGCAAACTATGCTTTTCGCGATGCTTAAAATGACGTTATATACCACGTGATATGACCACACTGTGACTGGTCAATTTAAATCAGCGAATTATACCGGGTATTGCCGATCTCTTGGTCTATTCATTTCAAACTGGTATGGCTGTTTGCTGACAACGTCTTTTATTTTCTTTTTTTCTATAAAAGGATTCATGAAGTGTCTCTGCCATTCATTTATTTAAAAAAAAAACAATGACCGAAAATTATGTCCATTTCGGATAACGTGAGGTATAGCACAATCTTCTATTTTTAGAACATTATGACGTCTTGATAATATGGAAATATGGGAATTAACGGATATAATCAAATGAAAGCAATCAGACTCATTAAACGGGACGGTCCAAGGACACTTCTTCTGAAATTAGTATTATCTATTAAACAAATGGAAACTAATGGCGGAGCCGAAATATTCTCTCAAAGTACATTTTGTAATTATAAGCTACATTGCAGAAATATATATTAAATTAATAAATGAAAAACTAATATTACATATAATTATGAAAAGGTAAAATAAATTGTGAATTAATACTTAAACAAATGAACATGTCAGATAACTCGTAAGTTACCAAAACTACCTTATTCACTGACAAGAGCTTTACGAGAAAGCAAAGAAATATGGAAGCCAAATCATTCTGGGACGCGACGATTTGTAAATAATTAATGGCAAAAATATTCTCTACATCACAGATTATTGCTTCTCGTCCGTTTATAGCCAGCCTGATTATGTCCAAAACTAATTACGATGTATCCACGGGGCGTTTTAAGTAGACTGGTTATGAAGTTTCGTACGCTACCAACGTGAAAGGTTTCGGTCTCGGATGATTCGTACTTAAACTGATTACTTTCGTGAAATAAGGACGCTGAAACTGGGTGCGAGTCGCAAAATTAATACTACTACTTTGAGACGCAGGAACAGAGAAGAAAACGGACGGACCAAAAAACTTATAATGGCAGAAACGAAAAAAAAAGAAAAAAAAAAGATAAATTTGTATAAATATTATTTGAAGAATCTCCAACGAAAAATATAGTCCATTGAAAGCCAGAGGGACTCATCAGCCTTTTGGCTTTCAGTGGACGATGATGATCTCATAAGATATACAAAGTCATCGAATGCCCCCATGTTTTATTTCATTTCTTATTTTTTTTATTTTATCATGTCTCATTGCAGTGTTTCAGACATTAAAGCATTCATTTATTCCTTAATTTTCCTGTCTGTTAATCATTTTGTCTGTTATTTTTTCACTCATTAGCAACACATAATTTGAATTATTCTATTTCACAGATTACCTTCAGACGAAATATTTCACACGTTAAATATTGTTTAAAAAAAAAATTCAACTATACATGGTAATTCACATGTATT
Organism: Solen grandis; assembly: GCA_021229015.1. NCBI lineage: Eukaryota > Metazoa > Mollusca > Bivalvia > Adapedonta > Solenidae > Solen > Solen grandis. Next base: position 36,144,875 of record CM037791.1, read on the forward strand.
TTTATAGACATACACATGATATTTTGAACCAGTCACTCAATGGTCTAAAACAGCGAACAACTGGTGCAATAAAGGCCTACCACCATGATTTCGGCTGTTGCATTGATATTGTAAACATGGCGTTCTTTGAGAATGACTTGAAATATGCCAATCTCCATGCAGTGATCTCCCCTTCACGTGGTATGGCCACACCGGGTAAAGGGAAAGCTTTGCCAGCTACGTTTAAATCCATGCTTATTTGGATTTCCCAGAACGAATATTTCACATAAATAATATGTGCATTTTGGGGGCCTCCAATGGCCGAGAGGGTAAAGTCGCTGACTTTAACACTCACTCAGCCCCTCACCGCATGGGTTCGAATACCGGCAGGGTCATTCGGATTTTCATGTGAGGAAGCCTTCCAGCTGGCTTGCGGTAGGTCGGTAGATCTACCCGGATTTCTCCGTGCATTCGGGGGTTTCCTCCACCAGTAATTAGCTGGACGTCGCTATAGGACTGAAATACTGTCGAAGCGACAGTAAACTCAAATAGTCAAGTCAAGTCCTTCAATATGTGCATTCTTTAACCATTCAACACTCACTGTAACTTAAACGCCACATGTCTTTTTTTTTTAAGATATTTCCTAATAAAATTGAAACCGATCGGAACTTCTCGGTCATTTACGCTACACTAAGACATGTTTCGAAAGATAACGACGAAGGGTTCCGATTGTATTTGAAACATACGGGCTATTGCACAAAAAATAATTAGGTCATGCACTATAGCATAATAATTCGTTTCCCCTATTATAAGCACAAGCTCTCACCATCCAGTAAATAACCTACTCTTTACATATAATATATTAGTTTATCTGCCAGTAATATGATTTATTTTGCAAAATATAATTGAAATCTAATTCAGATTTAGATATTTTACAGCTTCCCAATTCGCGAATCGTTGATTAATACAAAATTGAATTCACATACGAGTCCCGTGTGCGTCTTAAGAAAGTAGTCTTCATTAATACAATAAAGCTGATTGTAGGCCATACAAGAAGATACTCGGTATATTTTCATAACTACACAGTCTTATATTTCTATCTAACCAGGTATCCTATATGTCACATATATCTCACTATTACAGTTTCGGTTTGGTATGTAGAATGTTTTCACCGTGAGGTATGATTTTTTCGATGTAGGATATCTCGGTTTGTAATACAAACTTGGGACCAGGAGATATTCTTTAAATATTATAAAGGTCCTGTTGAGACCAAGCATTAGTTTAGCCCGGAAACAAAACCAAACGTTAATCAAAAACAGTAACCACAACCCTTATTCAAGATTTCTACCTCACAATGATAGGTATACCAAATCCTACACACAGAAACTCCCCCCTCTCTCTCTCTCTCTCTCTCTCTCTTTCACACACACACACACACACACGCGTAATTATTAATGTCTTGTTACACACGATATATAGCTATCTTGTGCTCACGAACTCTTCTTTGAGAAATTTTCAATTTGAAGAAGTTTTCATCACCAGCTTCAAAATAATTTGATTTGTTCATACTACACCGGAAGTCGAAATAAGTCGATTCTGGTGTCCGAGTGATTGGAGCTATCGTTATCAAAAGGTCAAGGGTTCGATTCCCGGCCACGATATACCATTCTCGAATCAAATGATTCTGTAATACATTCCATGCACAAGTGAGATACACCAGTACGTTGTATCCTTTTTTTGGACTTAAGTATGTCGATCGGTGTATGAGATCGAACCTCTGACCTCCTGGTTACGTAGGTGAAAGGGGGGGGGGGGGGGGGGGGGTCTCTAACCATACCCCAAAGGGAATGGTTCCGACTTTTTAATCATTTTTAAAGTTTATCTTTTTTACGTCGTTTAGGATTCTCACATCTTCAACTAACCCTTATTGAAGGTTTCAGGGTTGAACCAGTACTTATCGCCTGGGGAGGCCATGGAAATCCATTGCCCTCAACAGGGTTCGAACCAACAACTCTCGGATCTCCAGTCAGGTACGTTACCACTGCAACCCGGCGACCTTTTATTAAAGTCACTGTCGCCTGTTTTATTCGAAAGCAGTTTCATAACATAATTTCATCTTGCTTTCTTCTCATTTTTTTTCTGAATGGCTGATTCTCCACATATCTGATTAAGTTTCACTCACTTTTCTTTGAAATGAATTTTATTGATTCTAAATTTGATTAACCCTTTCATTACAAATATTCCTATAACGCACTGTTTACATTTCCCGTGGAGGATTGATATTAACTGATTTCTTTCTTTATTTGACTGGGGTTGACCAACCGCCAACGGTATTTCAGTCATTCGGTGGATTCTGCTACACGGGACAGATACAATGCTGCCTCTCTGCGATAGGTGAAATTAACCTTTTACCTCATGAATATTCAGGTACAAATTAACGCCTTGATGAATATCAATTAACTGAGCCTAAAATGGTATAAAAAATGGAACTACAATGCCGTATAAGCAAATAAATGTGGCATTGATCAGACAGCTCTTATTGGAGGTATCTGATCTGGGTCTGCTCTGTTTGCCAATGCGTTAAAATGAATCTATATTCCACGTGGTATATGACGTCATTATTAAGCGATCACAAACAACATACTTTGCCTCGATTTTAAAAAGAAAACTACTGTAAGTATTTTATTTTTTCACTAATTTTAATGGGATACAGTGCATGCGAAGCGGAAAATTGTGCACTACATTAAAGCCCGAATGATTCTATTGTCAGATGTACAGTATTTCCTAACATTCGGGAAAACATTATAAGCGATGTGCAAACAAAATTTCTGTGAAGGTTTTCCCGAATATTTGGAAAAAAAGTTCATCTGAAAAATCATTGGGACATGTAGGCCTATGTAGGGCGCACTTTTCCACTTCGCATGTGCTATAAACCATTAAAACTGATAAAGAAATAAAATACTTACATCAATTTCCCCTTTCTGAATCGGTGCAAAACATTCTTTTCGCGATAGCTTAAAATGACGTCATATACCACGTGGTATGGCGACACTGGACAAACACGTGCTGGAACTGACCTCAAGCACTTATCGCCTAGCACAATTAAAATATCCCCAGTACCATTTTAACGACTTGGGTTAAATTGCAAAATCAACGAAATATAATGCCCACGAAAAAAAAAAGTCATTTGCATAATACCGACCTTCTAAGCATGCTTTTCGTAGCTGGCCTTCTTTGAAGCACAGAGCGGACAACAACATCCCAGATCCTCCCTCTGGGTCGCTTAATGATCGTCCCTTTGAAACGTCAACTACAAAATATAAAATGGATTAAAAACGTTATATAAAATGTGTCATAATAATGTTTATTTGTACGTCTGTCTGTCTGTCTGTTCTTTATATATTTACATGTATGTTAATTAAAGAAAAATATTATATTAAATTGAACATTAAGGTGTCATGATAATCTCTCTCTGTCTCTCTTTCTTTCTTTCCTTCTATCTATCTATCCATCCATCCATCCATCCATCCATCCATCCGACCGACCGACCGACCGACCGACCGACCAATCGCCAATTCACCATATTGTATGCCGTGATACAGATGAATTCATTCAATCATACATTTTATGATAAAATGAATAATTAACTTGATGATTATGAGGCTAATTTTTCCATTCACCTTGTAAGTAGGTAGGCAGATTTCAATATAAATGTACAATTTACATGGCAAAAAAAAAAAAAAAAAAAAAAAAAAAAGAGTAATAGTAGTACAATACTTTCCACCCAAATTCTTCCGCAAGCCAATATCGTGTTGCTTTTTTGAACCCATTACAGTAACAGGGCGATACAAACCGGTATCAATTAAGTCAAGTGTTGCTGTCAATTTCAAACCACACTCGGGTAACAGCAGATGATAAAGATTGCAATAAATATCAACACAGTATCGATTTCCGTATGTGAAATGTGTTCGAAACTAATGACACCGTTTTACGTCTCAATCAATGTCGTAAAATAAGATACGAAACTACGGAATAGAGATATTGAATGAATAATGGCAATCAGAATACTCGGACATCTTCGTTTTGTTTCCACTTGTCTAGAATGGCCAAGAGTATAGTTGCTTACTTTAGCGAAATATTATGTTTCTGTTCGCGAGACTATAAGGCTGCCTCTTCTATAGCACGATTTAAAATGGTTAAATTATCGTTTTATTCGAATCCATTTTAAATATTAAGACACGTACATTAACATCGCTAGTGTCCAAGAGACGATTTATTGAGCATCGTGCTTTATACAAGATTTATTGCATGCCCCGTTGCGGAAAAAAATCGACAGAAATAGAGGGGAAATAATTTCGGATTTCATCGCCTTATGATGAACTGAGCAGTTAATTTGTTGCCATCATTTCTTTGATAATCCAAATGTCGCAGCAAACCATCGTTTTTATTGAAATTATATCTCCGCCAGTTAAAGATAGTTTAGCATGTTTGAGAGAGAAGAATACTACTTTTGATCGTTGCCTTAAATTATTTCAGTTAGATTTTAATATACGTTGCAATCATTTCAATCTTATTATTAAATGATTAAATAATTCATAAACTTCTCTTCTGCTGTTCCATAGAATCATTTATTTTCATGGGCGAAAACATTTCGTCGATTTCGTGGACGGTTTTATTCATGAACACGAATATTTAAAAAGAAAAATATATTCATTTGATAGACCTCTCGTTTTGAAAAAAAAACTCGAAACCACGAATGAATACACCAACGAACCTGACATTGTTACTAATTCCACGAAATTAAATGTCAACAAGAAATAATGATTTCACAGTGCCTTGGAAAAACTATGAAATGTGAAAAAAAAATCTGGTTTCTCGCTTTTTCTTATATGTTAAGATAGACGGGTAGACCTAGAATGGATCTGTTTTAATTAAGCTAAAGTGTTTTGCCAGCGAGGCGTGTACCCGTCTATTGAAGATAAGGCTTACCTTGTAAAATATCTTAACGCTTGACGGTGCGTCAAACGAATGCGATGTCAATTACCAATAAGATAGTATGTCGACAGGGAATCGTTTATTGGGGACTAAAAGTGTATACCTGACAAATCAAACAAAACTCTTGGATTTTATACGGTATTTCTGACCTCCATTATGTAACGTTCTGTCGTAATGACGCATTTTTAACGATATGGTTGCATTGATAATAAAACGTTACAACTGATTTCGTCGTCAATAAACACGATATATTTACTACCATTATGTCGAAAGATAAAATAAGGTATCAAATACGACAGTAAATATAATCTGTATATAATTTACAACTGACACCGAGATATTAAAATATTATAATGTGTAACCAAATACAGATTACCGTAATAACCCCGAACAAATACGAGTTTTTAGTAATGAAACAGAATCAAACAC
>CM037791.1:36150377-36200377 GCA_021229015.1 Solen grandis
TTTGTAATTACGGATCTTTTTAATCTTGCGTATAACAACTCGGAAGCGGGGCTACAGTAAAAGGTTTTTAAACTATTATGAAAGCCAGCGTTCTTTTTTGATAGACACCTGTTTTTAAAAATATATACTGTTTCATCTAAAGAGCGCTTGAACGATATTGAGACGCCTTCCAAACGATTAAATTGCTGTCATTATCATACCAATGCAGGATACTGTGATATGCATTAAACACTTTTAGGTATAATAACAGCTTTTTTTTCTGGCTTAATCAAATAAAATAAAAATATAAAATATAAAACTAAAATGAATAAAACACGTGTTTTAGAAAACTAATGGAAAGATAGACCGGTGAATTATTACTAAAAAGAATGTATAATGATCATTTATAATGTAAAGGTGTTGTTCAGTTGCAAGAATGTGATGCGGTGTAACTCCTACTGTACAGATAAATTAAAACAAGAGGTCCATGATGGCCCTGGGTCGCTCACCTGAGAACAAGGTATTAGTGGGAGGAAAAGAAACAGCAAATTTTATGATATTGCGAAAAATGGGCTCTGTCCTCTGCTAGCCATAAATCGAGGGAGTACCTTTTTACAAAAGGAATTTTCAAATGTGTACTATATACATATAAGGAAAACGGGTTACGCCCTCTTGCGGCCATATTTTTCAACGGATCAAAATATTTTGAACCATCTTGGTAGAGAGCGACCCAAGGAACATCTATGCCAAATAACTTTGAAATCCAGCCAGTACTTTTGGAGGAGAAGATTTTTGCAGGTTTTACGACATACGTATATATAAGGAAAACGGGCTCCGCCCACTGGCGGCCATGTTTTTCAAAGGATCAAAATAATTTGAACAATCTTGGTAGAGAGTGACCCAAGGAACATCTGTGCCAATTAAATTTGAAATCTGACCAGTAATTTTGGAGAAGATTTTCAAAATTTTCATATTTTTTCTTTCAGTTGCCATGTCAACCAGATTTCTGCAAGGAATGTAATAATTTGAACAACTTTCAAAGGGCATCACCCAAGAAACATTCCCGTTTCATCAAAATTGGCCCAGTGGTTAAGGAGGAGATGTTGTTTAAAGAAAATTGTTGACGCCGGAAACACGCACGGACACACGCACGCACGCACCGACGACGGACCCCGGACAAAAGGTTTATTTCAGGTACTACCACACAATATTAAGATAAGGATAGGCGCAGCAAATTTCAGTTTTAATAAAGTGACAAATTAAGTTAATGAATAACTAGTAATAATCAAATTATCACTATGCGTGAAAAAAGACTGTAATTATGTTAAACTTGCCGTAGCCAGTCATACGTGCCGATAAACAAAAGCGGGAACTGAACCGTTGTCAAAATGAAAAAAAAAATACGAATATTATGAAAATACAATGACTTAAAATAAAAATAATACATTTTCTGCAAATATAGTTTCTTCTCCAATTTTTCTTCTCGAGCGAAAATTGTGGGGACATGTGTAATTGCCGGTCCCGGGATTGTAAAGTCCAGGATCTGTTCCTATATCCCATCCGTACCGTGCTTGAATGATATGAATTTATTCTTGTTAGATCCAAATTTGGTTCGGCAACCATTTTACGCTTGTTTAAAACCGAATTAGTTTGTAAATTGATTTACCAAAGTTGAACAAATCGTCTAGAAAACCATGATAGGCTGGATTCAAATCTTGAGCAAACGTCTGTCGACTGGTTTCTATCATCGGAGCAGGATGTAGCGCCGTTGTGTCACGTGTTAAACTAGCGACAAACGTCCTGTAAATACCAGAAAGGAAGAGAAATTATTCGTGCAAGTACAGATATGAAGCATATTTAGTCTTTATTGATACAAAATTTATTTGAGTTGTTTTGCCAATAGAAATGAAAAGCTAAAATTAATCAAAGAAAAGTTAAGTCCCGATTAAAGTAAAATTATAAAAATTAATAAGCATACGCTTTTATGACATATCAAATTTTGCACATATAAGTATAAAACCTTTGCGCATGTGAATATCTTTTTAATAACATTTGTTTTAAAAACAACATCAAAAACAACAACAACAATAACAACGATAACATGGGAAAGAGAAAGAGAAAGGTTGGATTCAATCAGTAACGTTTCATGCGTGCATATTTGATCCTCAGATAACTTATGTTTCACTGAACTGCATTAAAGAGATTTCATTATTATCATTTTCAGAGGTAGTATATTTTTGCTTGTTCACAAAAAAAAAAAACCTTTTTAATTGCTGACAATATTATAGAGGTGTTATTATTATCATTTTCAAAGGTAGTATATTTCTTTCAAGCTTGTTCACAGTAAATTACTTTTTAACTGATGATAATATTGGCTTTTGATAACAACATGTCGTACATTCTGTTTACTTTTAGCCATCTCTCTCTCTCTCTCTCTCTCTCTTGTCTTTTGCATACGTCATTATTAAGCCGGAAATTTTTATTAAACATGACTCTATAACTGTTTATATTTTAAAATCAACTTCTAAATATATAACTCAACCAATATTTCGAGATATAAACTGAATATATAAGTATATTTTCACTAACGATATATACTGAATGTTTTCAACTTTTCAAAGCACTGCCTAAGTCCTCCTCAAAGTATAAACAGGAAGAAAAGGAATGTCTATGGTTATACGTATTTAACGAATCTTAACCTTCATCATTCCTTTAAATTATAATATATGCATATTGCTAAATGATTGGACTGTTTCAATACACAATGTAAATAAATACAGAAAGTTAAATCAATACACTGTACATATACCTGTTGAAAGCTTCAAACCGGAAATTAATTGTGACGTCAGTCGACCGTTTCCGGATATGCTGTTCACGTAAAAGACCATGTTCGTAGAAAATCGGCTCAAAATGGCGGACATCGTTAAGTCGAAGGTTTCCTATAATAATAATAATAATAATAATATAGAATTCATCAGTATAATCTTATCACGTTCATAAAATCATCGTCATCATCATCATCATTAGCTTTCATCATCAAACTTTATTTTTTAACAACGATAGGACAGAAAGCGACATCGCTTATGAAAATATTATCGTTTGCACTTCTGGTCACGTTTCCGTAGTTCTTAGTGTGGGAGGAAACCGGTGTCCCTGGAAAATACCAACATGTCGACCAATACCCCCACACATATAAAATCTGACCGACCTGGGATCGAACCCGGGGTGAATCGGTGTACAACCAGTGTGTTAACCGCTACGCTATCCGGACACCCAACCACCATCATTAGTTTTTCATCATCATCATGCTTTTCAGCAACATGATCATCAAATGATGATTTTCATCAATATCATCATAAACTCCACCATTACCACCCCCACCACCACCACCAATATCATCATCATCATCAAGCTTTTCAATTGTTTCACGTGATATTAATAATAAATTTAGAAAATTTGCTTTAAAAATATATGTAATAAGACCAAATGGAACGTAAAACTTTGAATTGCAATTAAAATTATAGAAGGACTTACCCTCAAAAACTCAACTACGTTAAAGCACACGTTACTAATCAAGCAAATCACGTGCCAAATTTTCAGGAAACTGGATGACCTCACACAGTCGCATGGTTTGGGGTATATGCCTGTTAGCGTCATCTAGTGAGAGCTCAGGGTAGAAAAAAAATGCATTTTTGTAGTGTTAGGATGATAAATCAGAACTGGAAATGAAAATTAAAACAGTTAGGCCAAGCAAATTTAATTTATATTTTTAAAATTTAATTCCGATCTGAAGGTGTTCTCTCTCTCTCTCTCTCTCTCTCTCTCTCTCTCTCACACACACACACTCTCCTGTAGTTGACAATTTCGTGTTTTAATAAAGTTTATTATTCAGAGTAATTGCAAACAGGTTTGAATTCGACAAACAATTCTTAGCGCTAAAAAATACTTTATAAACTTAAATTCATGTCAACATTCTTGTTTAACGAGGTACAGTCAATCCTTGCAGTGTTTGAAAATCTCGGTTTCGCCGATGTATCGAAAGTTGCTGTCGATACCGGAAGCCAAATTTGCGGTTGTTAAGAGATGCCTAAACCCGATTATGCCATTGTATCGAATGCCGGTGTATCGAAAGTTGACTGTATATGAGTAAATACGACAGCTGGCATAAATATCTACCACAAAAGCTTGCAATATTTGTTATGGAATCAAATATTTCGTTTAATTATCTAAACATATGTTATTGTAAATACTACGTAGTGAACACAAAATACAACTATAAACTATATACTAAAATATTACAGTTGGGAGTTAAAAAATTATCGTAGTTGTCACTCTGTTTCTCTTCATTTATAAAAATTAGGAATTTTACGATTTCATATACTTGTTTAAAAAGTATGCATCATCGCAAAATATATGCAAAATATGATTCTTTTATATTTTTATATTTCCCAGCTACATGTTACAAAGCGGAATCTTAAAGAATATTTATACATGTTTTATTTTCATGTATTTGTAAAGATTTCATCAATTTTACATAATCAATTTGTTTTTAAATACCGGTATTTAATTTTTAAAATAATATTTTTGAATATTAAATGGATTTTTCTGCATCATTTCAAAATAGTTCATTTATAATGATAAACCGATCTAACATTTCCTAAACACCATTACTGACACAAAAAACAGAATTATATTAAGTTTTAAAGCTATGTATCTAATCGAAGCACAACCGCTTGACACATTTTTTTTTTAATTTCCTTTCCATCTAGCAATTAATGCTCTGCGGAAAAATAAAGCTAAGAAATAAAATCACATACAAACACTTAAAGCACGAAATCAATGAAAAGTTTTAAGCCTCATAAAAGATACATTCACCGTGTCAGCTTTTGTTAGAACAAAATACGAGGGTTCAATGATAAATCAAAGTCCGTGACTTCACTTTTATTGTAGAATATAGTTTATTGCAGCGTCACTAAGAACGTGAGAAGGACATGCGCGGATCTAGAGAAGGAAGAGAGAAGGAGAGGTTTAGACTTAGTTATATTACATCGATTGGGAACTTATACTAATTCCTCTCGGCGCTTCCTGTGTTGGACCAGTACTTAAAGTCTGGGAAGGTCATGAAAAAGCCTTGCCCCCCCCCTCCCCCAGCGGGTTTCAAACCCACAAATTTCGGATCCGAAGTCGGTATGCTACCACTTGACCATGGCGACCTCCGATAAAGTGAAAGGGGGAGAGAGAGGGGAACCCCGCTGACAGTTTTGTAAAACAGGATTCTCTCTACTCAATTTTTTATCTTTAAAGATATATAAAAAAAGGCTTTAGTTTCCGTATATCCTCTCACAGGTCATACCCCAACACCAAGAAATAATGCTTTATCACACACAGTTGCATGAACTTCATAAACTAGTTTTCAACACAGTTTTTCGCTTTATAATGCTGGAGCAGCTAATAGGTTATACTGTTTTGCCTTATTGTTTGAAAGAGGATATTTAAAGGTTTTCCTATTGAAACCTGGATGAAATCAAAAGATTCCAGATTGATGTACAGTGTAGACATGATACGGTATGGTATAGAATTTTACAATGACATCGCGGAACGGATATAAGTAAATTGATTATTGTCGCACTTCAGTAAAGTAAGTGATTGTCGGCGTCTAGCGAGAATCGGAACATCACTAGCAACTACTACTAACACTATTACTACTACTACTATTACTACTTTTACTACTGCCATTGTACTGCTATTTCTACTTCTACACTGCGAATACTACTACTAACGTTTCAACTGCAACTATACTACTACTATAATTACTACTACTACTATTACTACTTTTACTACTACTATAACTATAATTAAATAAATACTACTACTAACGTTTCTACTGCAACTATACTACTTTTACTATACTACTTTACTACTACTACTACTATTTCCTCTTTTACTGCATACTACTATTACAACTACTTCTACTACTACTACTACTACTGCTGCTGCTTAATGTATAAGTGATTATAAGTGTAGAACAAGGACTTGTTGGCCCGGTGTCAGGTTAATGTGACTGGGTGTGGTATCATGCCATATGTCTACGACGTGATACTGCAATGTGGCATCACTATGTCTGTCTCAAGTAGACATCGTCAACAAATGACTGAAATACTGTTGGTGGGATGTTAAACCCAATAGCTAAAAAAACTACTGCTAAATGCAGTTGTGGCAGCATTTCACACTGGCACCAGAACCACCTAATTTGGCAATGTAGGGCAGAATTCCATTGGTTAATGCTTAAGACACAAAGTTATTAAATCTAATTGAGAAATTGTGTCGTTTTATCATGTGCATCCTTTACCCGTTATCCTTTATACTGAGACATGGGAAGACTTTGTACATGTATAAAGATAAGCTACCATTGACTTCACATAAAACACAGAGAGAAAAATTTTCTTTATTGACATAAACTGTACAGTTTCTTGTCACATCCCTTGTTTAGACATACAATTCTATAATCAAAGATTTGTTATAACTGCTTATGAAGCAGATAAAAATGCAATATATATCATTGAAAAGAAAAATGCCCCCCCCCCTCACACACACACACTCCATCCCAGGGGTCAGACACAAAAAAAAACAAGGTTTATTAATTCTATTCATTATCATGTTCAAATTGATATGCTATATGCCAAAAGTTAATAAAAGTGTCGCCTTTCGATGTTCGCGTGGTCTTACATTAGCATCAAAGGGAATTAACTGTGTAAGTTATTTTTCCATTACAGCAATTACTTATGCAATGATTATCTCCCCTTAATCTCGAGATTTGTGAGTGGGCCCACCTTCTTGCACAATATGTACATGCAATATGGATGCTAAACTAACATTCTAGTCTTTATCTCATTAAATCTGTGTAGTTTACAAGTGTTGTATTTTATAATTTGACAGCTATTTTGGTAGTGCAGGCGGCCGTATACTCAACAGAAGAATTATTTAGGAGACACGGAGACCTACATGCTCAAGGTCACGTTGTCAGTGGAATATTTAATAACGTGAAAGGATATTGTAAGAAGAAATGATCCATATAAATGTGAAGATCCGAGTTCCCGATGGATTCATATTTTACTGACGAAATTTCTCGATTGCTGAAATAAATGTTTAATTTTACGTAGGAAATTGACTGAAATATGCTATTTACATGATTGTTCAAATTTAAAATGAATCTGTAATAGTATTTTGCCTGTTTGTCATTGGCTTATATGTAATTAACGAATGTCCAGTAAAACTCCTTTTCTTTCCGACTCAAAATTGGTTTCGATCCCAGGTCACGTATTAAGCGACGCTTCAGGCATGCGGATTACGTCTCTATACATCGGTCTTTTACCATAGTTTATACCTTTGATAAAGGTTCATCGACAGCATCATTAAATTAGTATCTCTCTAAATCTCTCTATCTCTATCTCTCTCTACAAACATACATTACTCTCTAAGTCTTAAATAAACATTACATATCCCACAGCTTACTACATGGTTAATCGGCATGAGAGTTAAAAGTATAACAAGACGACTTTCTAAAGCAATATATTTAATTATCTTATTTGCTTATATACAAGTATCAATGTAAATAAAAACATCAATGATAGTAAAGTTTCTACAAAAACCCTAATACTAGAACATGTAGATGTAAATTACAGTTTTGTTTTCCAATATAATGATAACATTTCCAATTCTGGATAATTACATAAGAATCAACTCGTTACGATAACGTATTTTGTAAATGGTTAGTGACAAGGCAGAAGGGAAGTTCCTTACAATTTAGATTACAATGTAATAAAACAACAAATGAAAAAATATACTGATTATATTTCAATATGTACAACATATTTTCAACCGACTATACAATAATTCATTTTTTACGCTTTTATAGAAAATGTTGATACAAATATAACAATGACATGTGCAAATGAACGCCTTGCACGCTCACAAAGTCAAACACACGAAAGACACGAAAGAAATCTGATCTAGACCTTAAAGAAAAGAAGAAGGAGAAGAAGAAAGAAAAAAAAAAAAAAAGAGGGCCAAAATGCCCTGAATCGCTCACCTGAGAAAGTTTGCTTTCATTGCCTTTTACAACATAGTCATATTGAATACAAAATCCATACAGAAGAACAGCAATATAATTTTAATTCCACGCAAAAAGTTTACATGTGGTCCAAAAAGCAAAGTTAACCCTAGCGTAAGACGAATTTTGACCCCAGGGCCATGATTTGAAGACTTGGTTTAGGTCCACAAGGTCAGGTTACATACCAAATATCTAAACCATCATCTTGTGGTTTCTGACAAGGCCATCTTTTAAAAATCTTTCATAATTTATGTTAGTCTATGTTAAATCAAGTGACCCCTGGGGTGGTGCCGATCTTGAACCAAGGGTCATGATTTGAACAAACTTGGTAGATGTCCATAAGGCAATGTTAAACACTAAATATCTTCAGCCTGTGGTTTATTTATAATTTATGTTAGTCTATGTTAAATCAAGTGACCCCTGGGGTTGGGCCAACTTTGACCCCCGTGCCATGATTTGAACATACTGGAAGATGTCCATAAAGCAATGTTACACACAAAATATTCAAACTCTAGGCTTTGTGGTTTCTGAGAAGAAGATTTTCTTTCTAGATTTTCCAATTTTAGCCAATTAAAATCAAGTGACCCCTGGGCGGGGCAAATTTTGACCCCAGGGCCATGATTTGAACAAACTTGGAAGATGTCCATAAGGCAATGTTACACACCAAATATCTGTACTCCTGGCCTTGCAATTTCTGACAAGAAGATTTTTAAGATTTTCCTATTTATATGGCTTTGTAAAATCAAGTGACTGGGGGGGCCAATTTTGACCTCACGGTCATAAACAAACTTAGTAGATGTGCACTAGACAATGCTATACACCAAATATCTAAGCTCAATGCCTTGCAGTTTTGCAGAAGAAGATTTTCAAAATTTGCATTTTAGAAATCTATTTTTAGCTCTTGTGACCTACTTTTACAACCAATCAAAATAATTTGAACAATCTTGATAGAGGGCATCATTAGGATAATTTCTGTGAAGTTTGCTCATTTAGCAGTTTAGGAAGAGATGTTGTTTAAAGGGAATTGTTGACGCCAGACACACAAACGCACGGACGACGGACAAAATGCAATCACAACTCTCGTCTTATACATGAAATTTAGTTTTACAATGTAATAAAAAAAAACGAAAACAAATACATATAACTAATATAAAAAAAACTAATGTACATAACTAATATATATATACACGTATGTACAATATATTTCACCAATGTATTTAATGATTCATGATGTTTGATTTTAAGAGAAATTATAATACTTTTCCACCAAGTACAACAATTTAATGTACAAATAAACATCATGCACAAAGCAAAGCACAAACAGGTATAAAAATTATAGTTTATACTTCTTAAGAAAACAAATAAGCAATCCTACCATTCAAAAATAGGATTTAAAAACAAAGCGATTGGTGTTGAATAATTGAAATGACAGTCGGGTAGTAACATGCCGCTTTACACTGATGCAGAATTAAATATACAATCTCAAATACATGCTCATAGCATGTACAAAGGGGCTAAACACTTGATGAAGATAAATAAAAGGATAATATGTTCGAGGGTTGATCAATAAATTTGGGGACACATCTAATAAGTAACACATATTTAACCCAGAAGTAAAAGAAAAAAAAATCTTGTATCGAATAAATGGGAATGTCTAATGTCTTATTGCATCACATCACAGTAAATTATATGTAATACCGCTGCTCAAATAAAGCCATTAAGTTAACGTCAAACTCTTTATATCTCCTTCCTTGCCATGGATAGAAACCTCGACATTCATCCGGAATTTATCCTGTTCTGCCCAGCATTGTTTTGGCCTAATTTAGATTTTGCGGGGAAAAAATCCGGGCATACTTTGTTTTTTGTTTTATGTTTAAAAAATGTATAAATATAATTCTGGTATGTTAATGGACCAGAATATTTTCTGTGCAGAATCTGCGCAAACTTTCTCCGATTTAGTCCGTATATAATCTGTTTACAGTCTAGCCAGTCAGTTTTATACATTTAATTTGTAATGTACAGGTTATGGTAATTTACATTTCATTTTGATAAAATGATAACATCTATCCTGGATAATTACAAAGAATCAATTATTTTTGATTTCCAATTCTGTCAACGATTAGTGTTAAGGCAAATATTTTACATGTAATTTAGAATTACCATTCAAAAATATGATTTAAAAACAAAGCGATTGGTGTTGAATAATTGAAATGGCAGTCGGATAGTAATATGCTGCTTTACACTGATGCAGAATGAAATACACAATCCCAAATACATGCTCATAGCATGTACAAAAGGGCTAAATACATTATGAAATAAAAAAAATGGATAATAGTTCGAGGGTTGAAAAATTTAAATAAGGACTAATAAGTAACACTAATTTAACCTCGAAGTAAAAGAAAAAAAACACTTCGAACTATCGAATAAATGGGAATGTCTTGTCTTATTGCATCACATCACAGTAAATTATATGTAATACCGCAGCTCAAATAAAGCCATGACGTTAACGTTAAACTCTATATATCTCCTTCCTCGGCATGGATAGAAGCCTCGACATTCGTCGGGAATTTATCCTGTTCTGCCCAGCATTTTAGATTTTTCGGGAAAAAATCTGGGCATATTTTGTTCTTTGTCTATGTTTAAAAATCTATAAATATAATTCTGGTATGTTAATGGACCAGAATATTTTCTGTGCAGAATCTGCGCAAACTTTCTCCGATTTAGTCCGTATATAATCTGTTTACAGTTTAGCCAGTCAGTTTTATACAGTTAATTGGTAATGTACAGGTTATGGTAATTTACATTTCATTTTGATAAAGTGATAACGTCTATCCTGGATAATTACAAAGGATCAATTTTATTCGATTGCAATGATTAGTGTTAAGGCGAAATCCTTTACGTGTAGTTTAGATTTACAATAATATAAAGTAACTAACAAATGTATAAAAAAAAACATATGATAGTATGTACAATTTACTTCACCAGTCTATGCATGATTCATATTAGACTTTATTGAACATTATAATACTTTTTACAAGTAGAACAATTTTCTGTACACATGCACGGCATGCACGCACATAATCCCAGGCACAAACACATATAAGAAGTCCCGTCTATACTTCTCAAGAAGATATACAAGCACCTCTACAATTCAACAATAGGATTTAAAATTAAAGCGATGTGTGTTGTTTGATTTAAATTAGTAAACTGTTACTTTACACTGCAAGAATATGAATAAGAAACATAATGTCAAATGCTCATAGTAAGTACATCAAGGCTTCTGGTTAAACACTTGATATTCTGTTTACAAAACTAAAATGGATAAAACTGTTGTGCCGGCATCGTCAGGTCACCGGTAGTTGTTTCTGTTCGATGATGGTTTATATTCGCCGTCTGAAATAAATGGAGGAAAGGGATCATCGCCATAATTTGGACTGGTGAATGTAATAGCATTATAGTTGTATCGTTTTAACCATATAGGAATAATATGTAAGCGGCTAGGTAGCTCATTTGGTAGAGCATTCGCCCTGTAAGCGAAGGCCAAGGGTTCTTATACCGGTTAGACTGTATATTTTTCCCTATTGTGAGTTATCGATACCGCGACAAATATTGATTTACTTTAAAAACTTAAGAAAGGGTAAATGAGAACATATTCTAAATCCTGGGGCCTCTGTGGCCGAGAAAATTAAGTCGATGACACTTAGTCTGCCCCTCACCTCGTGGGTTCGAATCCCGGCATGGTCATTCGGATTTTTCATGTGAGGAATCTTTCCGGCTGGCTTGCGGTAGGTCGGTGGTGCTACCCAGTTTCATCCGTGCATTCGGATCTTCCTCAACCTAACGTCGCTATATGATTTCTAAAGCTACTGCTACTTAGCACCATTAAAACGTCTACCACAGCTACAACAACTGCTTACTGCTACTTCCACTATTGCTGCTACTAGTACTACTGCCATTATTACTGAAATGGCGATAGCAACCACAACTGATCTCAATACCACTACTTTTATTACTGCTGCTGCTACTACAACTTCTTTTACCACCATAAGTTCATTTGAGGGTGATATTTTGGATACTGAAAATCTAGATAAATTTAAAAACAGCAGTCCCTATATTTCATCCTACTACCATTTCTGCTACTATACGTACTACTTCCACCACTACCGATATTGCTACTGCAACTATTTCATATAGAATATTACTAACTACCATCATGAATACTTCCGCTACTACTGCCCCCGCTCCCGCTGCAGCTACTATTACTACTACTACTACTAGTAGTAGTAGTAGAAGTAGTAGTACTGCTGCTATTACTATTTCAACTACTACTTCTACTACTACTACTACTACTACGACTACTACTGCTGCTGTTACTACTACTATTACAACAACAACAACAACAACAACAACTAACTACTACTACTACTACTACTACTACTACTTCTTCTAGTACTGCTACTACTATTACAAATACTAATACTACTACTAGTACTGCTGCTACTACTACTATTAAAACAACAACAACTTCTTCTCCTTCTACTACTAACTACCACTACTAATACTGTTGCTACTACTATTACAACAACTTCTACTACTACTACTACTTCTTACTATATACTTACTACTACTACTTCTAGTACTGCTACTACTATTTCAAATACTAATACTACTACTAGTACTGCTGCTACTACTACTATTAAAACAACAACAACAACAACAACTTCTTCTTCTTCTACTTCTACTACCACTACTAATACTGTTGCTACTACTATTACAACTACTTGTACTACTATTAGTACTGCTGCTACTACTACTATTACAACAACAACAACTACCACGACTACTACTGCTGCTGCTACTACTACGAGGGATGTTCAAATTGAAATGCAATTCCTAGTATATCTAGAAAGGATTTGGTAATTTTCACAAACCAACTATCGGATTCCTTCAAAGTATTCACCTCCGTGAGCTATGCACAGTTTCAACCTTTTGATCCAATTTTTAAAGGCAGTTTCATAGTCGTTTCTGGGTATACCCTTGAGACACTGGAAGATGGCTGAACCAAGATCTTTTCGTGTTTTGTATTTTCGTCTAGTGAGGTACTTTTTGAGCCTCGGGAACAGGAAGTAGACACAGGGGGCAAGGTCTGGATATACGGCAGGTGCGGAAGCTCTACAACCTTTTCCTGCCTTAAAAAAAATCGCGTACAATAGCCGCTTTGTGGCTAGACGCGTTGTCATGCAGCAACCTGACCCCCGACAAACCTGCCGCTGGCCTGCGTCTATTGAAATATTTCTTCAACATTTTTAGAACAACCCCTCTGTAGAACTTGCTATTGACCGATTTACCTTTCGGAACAGCAATTTGTATAGCAGGCCTTGATTTGTAAAGAAAACTGCATACATAACCTTTCTGACGCCCATTGTGCGTTTGGCTATACATGGCCTTTCATGTCTTTTGTGGCCCATATCTTGTTTTCATGTTTTCGTTTGGGCTCATAGAAATGCACCCATGTCTCGTCGCCTGTGGCGATATTGGCAAACGAGCGATTATTGTATTTTGAGTACATTTTTCAGCAAAGATTTTGCCATTTTCACGCGGAGGCGCTTCTGCTCCTCTGTGAGCAAATGGGGTATCCATCGCGCAGTTATTTATTTTAAGGTGCTTCTTTAGAATTGAATGAACTGCCCCCATTGAGATGCCTACCTTTCGGGCTATTTCCCTAACAGTGAATCTTGCATCTGTCGATACAATTTCTCTGACTTTTTCTACAATTTTGGGACTGCGATGGCCACATGGTGCATCTTGCAAGGACGTTATTCCACTTGCAAATGCCTTGCACCACCTAGTAACCGATGCATAGGACAGCTCACCAGGTCCATAAATTGAGCATATTTCATGAAATATCTCTTTTGGACCTATACCAAGAAAACAGCGGTTTTTGATGTAGGCGAATGCAGATATTTTACCAATCATTTTATCATTAGTATGTACGAGTATGCAATGTTTCTGGTTGTGTAGCTGAGGCTAGAGAGGACAGAATTACACAAAACTGGTATCGACCGAGAGATAATTGATGCCCCTAGGCGATCCAAGTAGGTTTTTTGTGAAATGCGTGCGTAGTTACATAATATAACCCGAGTTGCATTTCAATTTGAACATCCCTCGTACTATAACAACTACTACTACTACTATTAATGCTACTACTATTACTTCTACTAGTACTGCTACTACTACTATTACACCAACTACTACTACTTCTACTATACTACTTACTATACTACTACAACTACTACTACTACTATACTTACTACTACTTTACTCTATACTTTCTACTACTACTGCTGTTACTACTTACAACTACTACTATACTACAACTCACTACTACTACTACTACACTACTACTACTAGCTATACTATACACTACTTACTATACAATTCCCTACTAACTATACACTACTATACTACTGCTGCTACTCTACTACTATTAATTACTACTATATTCTACACTACTACCACAACAACAACTACTACTACTACTGCTGCTAGTACTTGCTACTACTATTACAACAACTACTATTACTTCTAGTATTTCTGCTACTACTACTTTTACAACAACAACACAACTACTACTATTTCTCTACTACTGGTACTGCTGCTACTACTTTTACAACTACTACTTCTACTAGTACTGCTGCTACTACTATCCAACTTCTACAACTACCAATAATACAACTACAATACTATACTACTACTACTACTAACAACAATACTACTATTAACTATTACTGCTGTTACTACTATTTCAACTACTACTACAACTACTACTACTATTACCACTTCTACAATATACTGCTGCTACTACTATTACAAATACTATACTATATTGCTGCTACTACTACTACTACTACTACTACTGCTCCTACTACTATTACAACTACTACTACTGCTGCTGCTACTACTATTACAACTACTACTACTACTGCTGCTACTACTATTACAACTACTAATACTAATACTGCTGCTACTACTATTACAACTACTACTACTACACTACTACTGCTGTTGATTTTGTTTACTACAACAACTTCTTCCACAACAACTACCATCATTACCATAATAATTACTACATCACTACTACTACTGCTGCTGTTGTTACTATAGCTGCTATTACTATAACTACAACTATTAGTACTGCTGTTGTTGCTATAACTGCTATTACTATACCTACAACTATTAGTACTGCTGTTCTTACTATAACTACTACTTCTACTACTACCACTTCTATACTGTTGCTGTTATTATAACTACTACTACTTACTGTTGTTGTTATTATAACTACTACTACTACTGCTGTTGTTACTTTAACTTCTATAACTACAACTACTATTGCTGTTATTATAACTACTACTACTACTGTTGCTGTTACTAAAACATAACTATACTGCTACTGCTGTTACTATAACTATACTACTACTGCTGGCAGAACTATAACTACTACTTCTACTACAACTGTAAGACTACCACACTACAATCAATATAACAATAATTACTACATTATTACAACAACAAATACTACACCACTACTACCATCACTAATAACTACATTTAGAACCATCACAACTACAGATGATGATGAAACAATTGACCTTTAATACTCTAAAATCGACAATTACTGCAACCACTTCTACTACTACTGCTGCTGCTGGTGCTGCTGCTGCTGATGATGATGTTAATTTAAATACTGCTGCTGATCATAAAACTTATTAAGATACTGCTACCAACATAACTCCCAATAAATTTTAAATACACCAAAACAACAACTACTGCTACCACCACCACTTCTACTACTAATAGTACTACTGATGATGATAATTATTCTACAAATGCTACTATCAACATCACTCCTACCAGCATTATTAAAATAAATACTACGTACACTTAAACAACGACATCTACTTCTACCACCACCACCACTTCTACAACTACTACTACTACTACTACTAAAGATGCTGCTGCTACTGCTGCTGCTGATGATGATGATACTACAACAAATACTGCTACCAACATCACTCCTACCAGCATTATTACAGAAAATACTACGTATACTAAAACAATGATAACTACTACTACTATCACTGCTGCTACTGCTGCTGCTGCTGATGATGATGATTTTTTTATTTAAATACTACCACCAACGTCACTCCTTACCATTAAATAGTACTATGAACACTACGTTCGCTTCCAATACCGACACCATCAGTTCTACCACCACCATAACTTCTGGCTCTGGTGCTATGTTTAGGTGGGTAAAAATGTTACCTACCTTGAATAGTTCACTCGGCCACATTTCCAGCTTGTGATCTTCCTGTAAAACAATAAGATCAATATTATTAACTTGACAAATAAATTAAACAGAAAGTAACTAACTTATAGAAAATAAGTTACAATAAATAAATGATACTGTTTCTTTTTAAAAAAAAAAAATAACATAAACATTTCAAAAACAATGAAGGCTGAATGAGTACTTCAAACAATAACAACAACAATAACAACAACCAAATGATAATGGGTCAAATCATCATCAGCTGCATATCATGTTTTTCTTCACAGTTTGGGAAATTTTGGTCCTCATCAATATCAATAACCAAAAAAAAGAAACCATATTTTAGGATTCATTTTTCATAAAAATGATAATACTGTATATATTAAATAAATATCTATTCTTTAATGATCTCTATAAAATTAATAATCGATCAAATAATGAACAATTTATGAAAAATGTGTTTAATTTATAAAAAAGAAAGAATATTCAAAATGGCAGCTGCCGAGTGAAAAAAAATAATAAAAAAAATAAAAAAATAGATAAGTAAACTGAACATAGAATACCGTTATGAAATATAAAAAGTATACAAATAAAGTCTATATAGTGAACAAAAAGAAAACAAATAAAAACTTATAACATACTTTAAATAAATATGATCTATTTAAAGACTGAATGATCAATGATTAATAAATAAATGCATACAAAATATTAGATAAGGAAATAAAACAATAAAATCTGAAAGATGATAATAATCATTTGGAAAAAAATGAAAATGAAAGAACAATCAAAATGAATAAGATGAAAAAGAAAGAAAAATCAAAGAAAATCAAAATGGAAAAAATTTTTGTGAACAAATAAATACCGTCCCCATGACTAATTGTTAAACAAACAAAAATCCTTCAGTTCTCCGTCAGCTGGAATTCCTGCACGTGATCACTCCCCAAACTGCTCACGTACATTCGGTCTCCCTCGGGACACACACACAAACCGTCTTCCTTCCCCAGGATCTGTGTGGACCGGTCACCTGTAGCGGCCACAAAATGGACGGTTCTATCATTACAACAGACAAACACTGACCCCGCCCTGTCCACTGTAACACCGCGGGGACAGACCAGTCCCTCCAACTTGGTCATCACTGACCAGTCACGTGTACTAATACTGGTCAGCGTGTTGTTCCCACAGTCTGAAACATATAAATCCGGAACCAGGACTGACCGCGAGGTAATGGGATCAAACAGTTGAGCCCCGTCATGATCTGTCTGGAGTCTCCTCAGGACTTGTCCGTCCATGTCCAGAATCTCAACTTTCCCCGGGTTGCGATAACTCACCGCGAGTTTCCTGTCCTGAGTGACCTGGATTCCATAACACTCACCTTCAACAGAGATGACCTTGTTCGTGTCCTTGATCTGGTCACCGGTCACTCTGATATAACGTAGACTCCTGGCAACAGGTATGGTAACGATGAGGTCACGAGTTGTTGATTCCTCGGTGACGTCACGAGGCACGAGCGCCGTGTCCCAGGGAAATGAGGGGAGGCTGATCTGAGATACGATTTCGTTACGTTTTGTGTCGACAAGTTTGACAGAATCGTTCCTGAAGTCACAGAGGAAGACTTTGTCCTGATCCAGAACACACATACCTGAGATATAACATGTCTCCTCGTCTGACTTACTCTTCACATTTATATCCCTCACGTGTTTTCCTTTCAACTTGAAGTCATGTCGCCGCACGTGCAACTTCCCGAGGGTTTTAAATGAAGACTGCACGTTCTGTAATTCCACGTCCGGCTCAAACCTGTACCGCGTGACCTCGTTCTTTGAATGTATTGATTCGATCTCCGACTGAATCTCCGCCATTTTCTTCTCAGTTTTTTTCATAGCGACAAACAGTTTATTATTTTGGTTTTTATTTAATTTTTCATCGAGTTCTGCAGACAGTTTCTGCAGGTCGGTTTCCATGGTAACACAACTTTTGGATATTTTGTCCATTACTTGTATGTCGCTTACGGCTATTTGATTAATTTCTCGCACTAAAGACAGTTCCAGTTTATCAAAGAATGTTACTAATTCCTCCTTCATGTGTCGAACCTGCGACCTCGTCTCCTCTTTAAGATGTTCAATGTCGGCCTTGTTTACGTCTGCTGTTTCTTTGTTTTTCTTCACTCTCTCAATCAATTCCGACATTTTGTCACTGAGAGAGGAAAACTCCCGACTGTCTCCGATGTCTTTTGTCTCGTCGGGAATGAAACTTACACCACAATTTCCATGATTTAAAGTCACACACACAGAACAGAGAATGTCTTTGTGTTTCTTACAGTAATACTCTAACAAGTGTCCATGTTTCTCACATTGTTCAGTTAATGGGTCACGTGGTACCACTTTATCCTTTGGCATGGACACTTGGTCTAACATCACGTGGTCTCTACATATCAATGGGACACAGTGACCATTAAAACAACTCTCGCACAAGTGATGCTTGCAAGTATCGCAGAAGCCGTGTGGAGACCTGGATTTTCCGCCAACACTACAAGGATAACAGAAGAGAGGATCACATTCCTCGGACAGGTTTATGGCTTCAGCCATGGTCACGTCTTTGTTGAAGATGGTCAGACGTCAATATTCGGTAGCCGGGAATACGCCAGAATGCACTGTATCTGTTAATGGAAATGAAACAAATACTTCACTTATACAAAAATTTTTTTTTGAAAAATAACATTTATTTAATTACATTTCAAACTGCACTGAATTGTATAGAAACAAAGCGAAACTTACTTTTAAAGTTAAGACTTTACTCATATCTATAATGGGCTTTTAACCTATAGGCGAATTTCTTTTAAGTCATGCAGATTTTCCCTTATCTGCTATTTAGCCCAGATTTCATTCATAGGCAATTTTCTTTGAATTCATTTATTATCCCCGAAATATGTATTCAAGTTTTCTTATTTAGATAGATATACATACCTTAAAAATGAAGCAAAAAGAAAAAAGATTGCTGATCACAAAACAACAATGAATTACTTATGGTTCGATTCCTGTCACGTACATGACAGATTACTGTGGTAAACCTTTAAAGCATGTGGGTTTTCTTCCGGCTCTCAGGTTTCCTCCCATAATAATGACTACATTCGCCGCAAGCCGAGCATTCGAGATTGATTAATAGAAATTGTGAAACCTGTTTCGTAATCAGTGTAAAATAAGTAAAGTTTAATCTTAAATTATAAAAAACATTACAAGTAAAATCATTAAAAAGACACGTCGTGCTCTTGTGTCCCAAAAAAAACTGCGGGTTCAGGGTTCGATCCCGTTAGGCTCAAGACTCTAACGACACATGGTAATCTATGTGCAAAGTACTGGTCCAACCCAAACAACATATATGACAATAATGATGTACTTAGTGGGTCCTGCAAAATAGATGTAAGAAAGATGAATGGTTGATTGAAAAAAGAACACAGATGGAAAGACAGGAAGATAGACAAATAGAACTAGAGGACAAACATATACATAGACAGGTAGGTAGGCAGATAGACAGATTGGGATACAGAACAGACAGACAAATACATAGATAGACAAGCGGACAGAAAGACACTCAGGCAAATAGATAGAAAGATATAAAAACAGGAAAGACAGAGACAATTTGAAATATACATGGATAGACCGGCAGACAGACATTAAGATGCATAGATAGACAGGTAAACAGACAGGCAGGCTGGTACCTTATAGCCAAATGGTAAGACAGGACAGACGGACAGATTGAAATTTATATGGATAGACAGGCAGACAGACATTAAAATGCATAATAGACAGGTAACAGACAGCAGGTGGTACTATGGCAATGGTATAGACAGGACAACGGACAGATGAAATTTATATGGATAGACAGCAGACAGACATAAAATGCAATAGATAGAAAAGTAAACAGAAACAGGGGTACCTTATAGCCAAATGTAAGACAGGACAGACGACGATTGAAATTTACATGATAGACCGGCAGACAGACATTAAAATGCATAGATAGACAGGTAAACAGACAGGCAGGCTGGTACCTTATAGCCAAATGGTAAGACAGGACAGACGGACAGATTGAAATATATATGGATAGACAGACAGACATTAAGATGCATGGAAATACAGACAGGTAGACAGATACATGGCTAGACAGGAAGGCAGATAGATAAACAAATAGGACTACCGGGCAGACAGATTGTTGGATAGACAGGAAGGCAGATAGATAGACAAATATGACTACAGGACAGACATATACATAGATAGACTAGCAGACAGACAGACAGATGCAAAGATAGATAAACATCAGACAGACTTACAGAAGGCAGAACTATTTTTTCTCACATGCCAAGCATACCAGTCATCGATGTGGTGGTCTTTTATTTTCCCAGATAATAGCTTCCCTGTTACAAAAGAAAATAAACATAATCAAGTTATAAGCATATATTTAGATATAACATTTATTTATCTAAATTAAAATCAAGCTTATCGACCATAATCCACAAATCATCATTATGAATCGAATTAAACCGAGTTCGAATCCGGCGTTGATGCAAACATGTGCAGCGTATAACGATGGGCAGATCATTTTGTTTTTTCTTATTTATATCTCAAGATATTTTTTCGATTAAAGAATTTGATTTAAATGATCTATACGGAATAAATATCCACCATGCAGGTACAGAATCATAAATGGAGTTTGATCTATCTTTACATTTCGTAGGTCGGAAACATCACATTTCTTCATCCGAAAACATAAAAAATTAAATGAAAAATAACGATAGATAAACAGGAATAACATAAAATAAAACAAGGAAATAAACCTTAATAACAAAAATAAACTAATTCCAAAGATGCAACTAAATGTACCAGAAGAGATGAGTAGATCAGCATCTTGACTCTTCAAAAGTTCGACAGAAACTGACACTTACAGCGTCTGATCTCATAAATATATGACGTCATTATAACACGTCATATAGCAAACGGGGATTGTTTACATTATAACGTGATCAAAAAGAAAGAAATGATGATGTTGCAGCTTTAGAAGTATCTTTAATTTTAATTTGTAAAGTCGTAACACAGGTCACCGATATTCAGTTAAAAAAAAAAAAATCGGCCTCTCTACTGTATATATAAATAAACACGGCTCACATTAATGTTAATCGTTCAACTTTGAAGAATTGGCAAAAGGCGCTTCCGTGGTTGCGTATAAATATGCTACTCAATTAAAGTTTGCTAAGCACCACCGGCTATTTTCCCATAGATTTACCTGCTAAGACAAGCGACTTTAAAGGCATGCTACATTAAAGTTTACATTAAAATAAATCTTGCTTTTATGCAGAAGTATTGTTTATGTACCAAACTTACTACCAGTTACAAAAAATAAGCCTTTCGGATCCTCAATATTGGGAATTAATCATAATTAGAAAGTGCGAAATTTTGAGAAAACACCTTAAAGTTTAAAGTCAGCTAAATTCAGAACTTTGATCTTCAAATATTCCTGTTTTCTAAATGGAATACTTTTACATGGTCTTTTTTTCTGTATTGATCACAAGATTTAACTTCCATTTATAAAATGCCATTTCTAGCAAAAAACACACTTTTGTGAATTTGCCAACTAATGACAGAATTGGCTAAATCGTTGTAACTCATTTTTGAGTCTCTTTTCTAATATTTTGACAAAAACTATGCGTAAAAATGATGGTCATCTAACGCTTTCCTTTCAGGTACATAGCATTACATTAAGCATGTGTTTTCATGTGACTCTATGGGAAAATAGCCTGTGGTGCTTAGCAAACTTTGAGTAGTATATAATAGACTGAAAACGAAGTGCAGATGAAATTTGCAACATGTGAAATGATTATCTGGGCAAATGATGGAGCTGCTGTTATTAAAAAGTCAGCACTTGACAGGTACGTAAGTTGTAATACTTATATATGACTTGACTTGACTATTTGAGTTTACTGTCGCTTCGACAGTATTTCAGTCATATAGCGACGTCCAGCTAATTACAGGTGGAGGAAGACCCCGAATGCACGGAGGCATCCGGGTAGAACCACCGACTTATCGCTAGCTTGATGGAAGGCTTCCTCACATGAAAATTCTAGTGACCCTGCCGCAATTCGAACCCACGCAGTGAGGGACTGAGTGAGTGTTAAAGTCAGTGACTTTACCCTCTTGGCAAAGGAGCCCCCTAATACTTATGTATAAAAAATAAAGAAAAAAAAATAAATTAAAATAAATTAAAAAAAGAATAGAAAAGATCTTTCGTGCAATAAGATAACATGACACCTCCTCATTTAAGCTGTATTAGTAACAAATGTAGTACTCGTTTTACTCTTCCAAGTGTGGATTTGTATACAATCATGTAAAGTTATAAAGCACTTACTTTTATTCTTTTGGTTATAATGTAATCAAGTGTCCTCATAAATCATCATATGCTAAGTTTTGTATTTTACCCTTTATGTCATTTACATATCTCCATTTACCGTCATACTTTCAAAAGTGGGGGTATTTATCCCCAGGGTTAAATATTATTTGGAACTCTGGTATTTACAAGTCGAACGTACTTCCGATATTCGGTATATACTTTTGTTGTGGGTTCGATACCCGGCCGCGACATACCAATTTCGTAAAAAATGTTACTGTTTTAGCTCCGATGCTTGGCGCTCAGGCTGTACGTGTTGTTCCAGGACTCGTTTGCCCGGTGTCAGGATAATGTGACTGGGTGTGGTATCATGCCACGTGTATAAGTCGTAATACCGTTGAGTGACAGCACTATATATATATCTGTCTTAAGTTGACATCGTCTCCGAATGACTGAAATACTGTCGTTTGAAAGTTAAACCAAACAAACTTATGCGAAGTGTTGCTATCGAGACTGACGGTCTGTAATATTTTTTTTGTCATCCAGAAAGATCTCCACTGCGTATATCACGTATTTCTCAGAATTTGGACGTATATATTGGCCAGAAATCAGAATTATGCAAAGTAAGAAAGTTTCTATGCAGAACTCCGGGACGGAGCTGATTCGGGTTATTTTTTTATCTACCCGCGTACCCGTCATACTATTACACGCGGGTACACATGTACCTGTGCAGATGTAAAACGATTTGCCATCTGTATTAACAAACCAGTCTAGTTATTGATTCTAACATATTACAATATATTTGACATCTGTATTAACAAACCAGTCTAGTAATTGATTTTAACATATTACAATAAGCGCTGAACGATACGGATTTTGTACACCAAGAAATAAATATATAAAATGTATCTTGAACGGACGTGAAACGCACGTTTATTTTTTCTCATTTTTTTTTCAAAATGAATATGTTGTATATATCGCTTGGGAAACTGATTGATAAAATATCTCTTTCTACACGTTAATATATTGATTAAATCTAACAAAAACAATGAAAATGCATTTGTAAAATGCCGTAGTGTTTAAAGAAAAAAATCTATTTCGCCATTCTCTGTCCATTTCGTGTATTTCGTGATTTGCGAAATGGGCATCATTTCATTGAGATGCTATCGTCGATGTCAATAAATATCACAAATGTAGAGTGTTCTCTAGGATAAAGGTAATGTATTGATATAATCATACATTTATATTGAAATCACAGCTTTATAATGCCTTAATAGGAAATTCAAAAGTTCATTTCTCTATTTTCGGTCCATTTTGTCAGTTTGAGAAAGACTTATCAATGGGCGTATTCGACTTGGTGTTTGTTGACTTTTTTTTCGGATTTTCATTTGAGGAAGCCTTCCAGCTGGCTTGCGGTAGGTCGGTGGTTCTATCCGAATGCCTCCGTACATTCGGGGTCTTCCTCCACATCTTATTAGCTGGACGTCGCTATATGACTGAAATACTGTCGAAGCGACGGTAAACTCAAATAGTCAAGTCATTCGACTGGTTGAGCGCTATGGTTGTAACGTCAGAGCGTTAAGCACTTGCTCAACAAAGAAAATTCTTCGGTGATAATCTCTAAATGATTTTTAATATTAAAAACTAGTACACATAAGTGAATTTTTTGAAAAGAATATGTTACTTAATCAAATAACTGATCGTATATTTTAGCTAAACAAAACTATATAAGGTTGTAAATCTAAATCTAACTATTTAGCATTCTCCGTTAAAGTATAACGTGAAAACGTTCTGTGTATGGACAGAGTGTTTGTATCCGACTGGGCATTTTTCGTTGAATAACTTTTCTTCTTTCCGAATTAAACACTGATCACATCTGGCATGAAACCCCGAATTAAACACTGATCACATCTGGCATGAAACCACAGTCACATCATTATGACACTGGGACCACACATTCTGTGATATCACCAATATATATCTGGTATGAAAACAGTCACATCATTATGACACTGGGCCACACATTCTGTGATATCACACAATAACATCTGGTATGATACACAGTCACATCATTATGACACTGGCCCAACATTCTGTGATATCACACAATATAATCTGGTATGATACCACAGTCACATCATTATGACACTGGACCACACATTCTGTGATAACACACATAAAATCTGGTATGTTACCACAGTCACATCATTATGACACTGGAGCCCACACATTCTGTGATATCACACAATATATATCTGGTATGATACCACAGACATATCATTATGAAACTGAGCCCACACATTCTGTGATATCACACAAATAAATCTGGTATGATACCACATCATATCATTATGACACTGACCACACATTCTGTATATCACAAACAATATAGCTGGTATGATACCAATACATATCATATGCCACACTGGGACACACATTCTGTGATATCACACAATAACATCTGGTATGACTACATAACTCATCTGACATGGGACACACATTGTGATATCACACAATATCATCTGGTATGAACCACAGTCATATCATTATGACACTGGGCCACACATTCTGTGATATCACACAATAGTCATCTGGTATGATACCACATCATATCATTATGACACTGGAGACACACATTCTGTGATTTCACACACATAATATCTGTATAATACCACATAAAATCACATGTCCTGCACTAGGCCACACATGATAGGATATCACACAATAGACATCTGGTATGAATAACACATCATATTAACTACCACAGGGTCATACATTATGTGATTCCAACAAAAATCATCGGTATGATACCACTACAATAATACCATTATCCTGACACAGGCCCACACATTTGTGATCACTCACAATAGTAATCTGGTATGATACCACAGTCAACATTTCCTGCCACAGGCCAATACATTATGTGATATCACACAATAAATCTCGTATGATACCACAAATCACATCTCCTGACACAGGGCCCATCATTATGTGATATCACACAATATACATCTGGATGATACACAACAGTCATAAATGCTGACACATGGTCATACATTATATGACATCATGCCATAATATCTCGTATGATACACACAAAGTCACATTATCCTGACACAGGGCCCCAATTTTGTGATATACAAATACATGTATGATACCACCATCACATTATGTTGACACAGGCCATACTTTAAATGTGAATGTGCCTAATATTGTATATACACACAGGTCACATTATTCTGACACAGGCCCATATTGTGTATCACACAATTTACATCTGGTATGATACCACACAGTCACATTATCCTGACACAGGGCACATACATTATGTGATATCACACAATATACATCTGGTATTATACCACAGTTACATCATCCTGACACAGGTTCCATACATTATGTGATATCACACAATATACATCTGGTATGATACCACTCAGTCATATAATCTGACACAGGTTTTCTATATGTACATGAATAGTGTATTTTTTAATTTACTTTCTTTCAAATATATCTAGGGTTTGGAATATTATTATGCATAGTTCCTTCTGCTGAAATTTGAACCAAACTTTCTAGTGACGAACTATACAAAAATTCCCTCAGTATGTACCAAACATCGAATAATAAATTTCACAAACTTCACTGTCCTTTTTGTTATTAGCGTACTATCACATGAAATGTTTTAATAGCAATACAAAATGTCAAAATAAACATTTAATACTGGGATAAAATCATGTGTGTGCATTTACGTGTATGCCTCGTTATGCATTAAGAAATACTTTTGATGCCCTAGATGGCTATTTTCACCAAATACTTACCTTATGGATCACATGAACTATTCCTTTCCTTCTGAATGTATAAAATCATAAACATCCTACAATCTCGAGATTGAAATGTTTACGTAGCACTATGTTTTTATCCTCAGTAAGTGTGTAAAACAGTAGAATAAACACACTGCGAATACTTTGTATAAAACTAAACTGCCGTGTAAGATATCATTCTCGGTATCTCCCCGTCAGGCAAGAACATGACTACTATTTCGATATCAAATGGCTAATTTTCGAAAACCTACTTTCTTTATCGCTTCCACGAAGTAACCCGGTAATATTAGCGAAAACAGTGTATCAATGTTAACCGATACTCCAATATACAGCGTTTTATCACCAATCACATTAGCTGGTGTGTGTATATATATATATATCTTTATTTCCTCCATTTTTTGAAGATTACATATAAAGACAACTTGACAAAGAACAAGGAAAATACAAATAATACACACTAGAAACATACTTATGACAAGAGCAAACAAACAAACAAACAGCGAGTAATTAATTTGCTAATAACCTACTGTACTATCCTCACTCTTTACAGCACCTTTACTGTTAAATAAATAAATATAAACCTTGTCCAAGCATAATACAAGAATACAAGGTTAAGATGAAAGGGTAAGTCAATTGTTATGATGTTTCCAACCCTATAAACACAAAACCACTTACCGAAACGAAACGTAAGAGTTTCTATATGTTCTCGAGCAAATTAAGAATACAACAAAACAGAAATACAAAAGAACAAAAGATGAAGGTGTTATTAACTGTATATATAAATGTTCGCTTATGAATGCGTAAGTAGGAAAGTATCATGGGCGTGTATGTAAAATTACACATATTTATATCTTAGTTCATTCCAATTATTGAAGATTACAAATTACATGCATTTTACAACACCCTACAAGAATAATGTGTATGTGTGTGCGAGTCTTTGTTTATGCTTGTGTGTATGCGTGCGTGCGTATGTGCGTCCGAGCGTTTGTGTGTGTGTAACATACAGAAGAAAGGGAATAAAACTGGCCTTCACACTTTAACAATATGTTTCGGGCTAAACATGTATACAACAATTAATGTAGACATAAACCATGTTACCAGAATCCATCTACTTGTATAAAGAGTACTGTAAGAGTACTAAGTTTAATAGATTCAAATGCTGAATATAATAAGTACCTATTGCGCAGTTAAACTGCACTAAATGGAAAGCTAAATTATAAATTCATCCATAGAGACAGGAACACCACGACCTAAGATTCGTAGGGCACAAACCTTACCAAAACCCGAAATGCGTCGATCTCACTTATAAGACATCCACATGAGATGAACGTGGCGAAATAAAATATTTATCAAAGCATGATATGGTAAGCTTGAGCATACAGCGAGTAACGGGCACTCAACCCCGAGAAGTGTATTAACTTTTGTTTTCTCATCTAATGAGAGAAAGGTTGACAACACGTGATCTCCGAGTTTTGTTTGTAAACTATCCGCCAACTGTTGACGATGAATAAACAAATGTGGACAGACAGTGAGAATATGATCGGTAAGACTAGTGCCATTGAATTCAGCACCACATCTTCGACATGAACCACCCTGCCATGACAAATAAGTAACCAGCTTGCAAACTGTTCTGCAGTATGCAAGTTGGTATGTATACCTAAAACTGTGTTGCCAGATCTCACTTATCCCATAAATTGTATGGACAGAACGGACACGATCGAATTCTGCCGCACTGTATGTAACAGTCCAGTCATTGATCGCCTTTGAACGAACTTTAAGATTAACGAGACGCTTCCATGTAACCTTTCTTGGAAAGTTACCATCACATATGAAATCGTTCAAATAGTTTGTTAAATCATAATCCCGAAGCAGTCCCCATATATCCTTAAAGAAACCAGATATCCTAGAGGGGTTTAACTTACTATATGTTAATCGAAAGAGAAATATATGCTAACTGCTTTATTGCACAGCATACGACACAGTTGACCAAGACAAATCAGTTTCCGTTTATCAATTATACATTTTATCGGTAATACATTAAGCATGCTTAGTGCTATATCAGTGCGTGTTCTCCAGCTGAAGCCTTGCATAGATTTGACACACATACGATGAGCCCGCTCAAGGAGATAATTTCATTAGACGATAAGGTGTAGAGACATTCTGTGCCGTAAAGTGCTTTTGGGAGAACTACATGATCATAAACCCTTTTACATGTAATTGGATTTATTTTCTGAGAGACTCATAGTCCAGAGTTCCGAAGAACGTTTTCCTTAACTTATCAGAAATTATTTTAACTCTTTGGTTTAACTTATAGTCACAATAACACATAACACCAAGGTGTAAGTAGTTACAGACTTCGGAAATTGTATCATCGCCTAAATGCCATGACCTGGACGAACGAAAGTAAGAAATCTTATTTTCATTAAAAACCATAACGGCACATTTAGCAGGGTTATATTGAAACCTCCACTTGCACGTGTCGTAGGGTGAAATAAAATAAAATAAAATTTGTTTTTGAATACTGTTTCTTTTCTTTTCATATTTCCCTATTAGATTTCAAGTATTTAACTATTCAGACGACGACAACAATACTAACTTTCACTAACAACATTATATTAACCACTAGATCACGTGATGTTTGGCGGGATATTCAGAAGGTTTCTAGGCACGATACTGAAAAGGTCATCGATCTTGTTACACGGCCGAGATATATATTTATCTGGGTATTCAATATTATTCAGATATAACCCTATACTTAGTCCATCCAAACCTTCAATGTTTCAATAAACTTAGTATAGACAGAGGACTTTGTCTTCAATATGAACCCCGACAATGGCGCCCAACGTGGGACTCGAAGGGATGGACATTTATGTATACTTATCGAGGTGCATCGAGGTCTGATAGATGATACATGTACATGCTGGAGATCACATATTTCTGGGTGACTGTTTGGTGCTGAGCTTTGGAGGAAACCCCGGGAGAGACTGATTGACGTTTCGAGGGCCCCTACTATTTATTTCTGGTTGCGATCGCTGGATTTGGCCATATTTCCTTGGAAGGATCACCGCGGGATCACCAGGAGGACGGAATCATTATGCACGTGCAGGACTAACTTTGTGTTTTGTGACAAGTGGACAGGCTATAAACTGTGAACTGTGGTTGTGATATTGGAAATTGTGTACCACTGTTTTTGAAATCTGGATTGGTATAATGTAGATGCATTAGTATGTAAGTACTATTTTGTTCAATATTTGTATATTTTTGTGTTTGTAATTGTCTGAAAGAGCTTATTTTTGAGAGAAAGGGAGAGAGATAGAGAGATGGGTGGATAGTGAGAGATAGAGAGATATACATTTCAAATTATGGTCAATCTTATTTAGTTACATTGTTACATTGAGAGACAAAGAATATATATGGTTTTCATTGTTTCTGTCTCATAGCTATAATCTGACAGAAATATTAACATATTTTAAAACCATCTTATTATTCTCTTCCGTAAATAGATGAGGAGATAGAGAGTGAGAGATAGATTGACGGAAACAGGAGAGAGAAGATTGAATTCTTAAAATAAATATAAAATTAAGTATAAGGTAAATAATAATGCTTTCTTATTGAAAAGTTTAGTGAAAACTAGATAGGAATCATTTTTGATTGAATGATTGAGCGAGAGTTCATATACATTAATGGCGGATTGACAGATCAAGTTAGAAAGAAATAACGGGGGTGAATATATATGTACTATAAATAATAGTTGTATAGCTTGGATTTGCTCTTGAAACTGGTTAATCAAAAATATGATCGATATATAATCGATTACATTTTTTCCCCAATATATTAATGCAATATCCCGCATTGAGCACATGCATGTATGTTCCCATAATTTTCTTAACACCTAATTATTAACATTATCTTCCCTCCTACCCCTAAAAAAAAAAAAACCCCAAAGTCGTCATAATTGAGATATTCATGTAGATACATATATAAGAGTTTTTCAGAATTACTCTATATGCTCTGACCCATGTTATTTATTTTGGAAGCAGTCCTGCCTGTATCCAAAATAATTTATACGTTATCTCATGAAAATCTGTTTATTGCATGATTTTTAGAATGAAAGACATGTTTCCTTTTATTCTGTAAAATCTGACGCAATTGAAAAGCGATCATTGCTCAAGTACAGTACAACTAGTATTGTATTGCTTATCAGTGCTCGGTTTTCAACACTGACCTGCGTAGCTCAGTTGGTAACGCGCTCGACTAGCGATATCGGGTACCCGGGTTTGATCCGTGACAGAACCGTGATATTTTTGATGCGTTGATATTTTCAAGATATTATTTAGAGAATATATACATTGTTTATTATTAATTTACAGGTACATATTTACACATACACACACGTGTTGCAAATGGGGTTGGAAACTAGTTGTCGGACATGGAGTGAATTAGTTTGTGTATTGTAGAGTGTACAAATGTTCAGCGGTAATTTGTGTTCGTATGTACAGGTAAATAATTGGCGTGTTGAGCTGATAGGTGAATTTGGTCGTAGTTGGTGATTGTGCCATTATGTTTATATAGTAACGGTGAATTTGATGTCAGGATAGTTGACTTGACCAAGCAAATTGGTTGATCGTTAGTGATTGTGGATGTTGCATATTGTTGTGTATTAGTGGTAGTCATTGGTGATTTGTGATTTGTAAAATGGAGGGGGATAATGTCACAGTACCGTTAACTCACAATAGGGGAGAATCATATGTAAGTGGCCGGGTAGCTCAGTCGGTAGAGCATTCGCCCTGTAAGCGAAAGGCCCCGGTTCGAGTCCCGGTCATGCTGCATATTTTTCTCACCCTTTGACATTTGGCGCCCAACGTGGGACTGTGGCATCAGTGCTAGGTATGTCTAAGATACCTGCACGTGGTTATATTTACCCTGTAACTCCTAGAATTCAGGGACGAATTCTAAAATGGAGGGGGATAATGTCACAGTACCGTTAACTCACAATAGGGGAGAATCATATGTAAGTGGCCGGGTAGCTCAGTCGGTAGAGCATTCGCCCTGTAAGCGAAAGGCCCCGGGTTCGAGTCCCCGGTCAGGCTGCATATTTTTCTCACCCTGTGACACACGCATAACGGTGACATATGTCTAAAAGAGTTTGGAGGCCACGCATTGATAGAGATAACAATAACATATCATCGGCTACGGTCGGAGCACATATACTATATCCATTTATACATAAACCGGCCTGTGTATGAACAAGTTGTTGTATTAATTCATTAATGAAGCACAAGTAGAGAAATGGTGACCATCGCGAGCCTTGACGGGTAGACTGAAGTACAGGGAACCAGTCCGATTTACGACCCCTATACAATACACAGCTGGTCATTCCAGTGTGCATATTCACAATCGCATGCCATAGGCGACCTGTTATTCCCATGTAGTGAAGCTTGTAGAAAAGACCATTATGACATACCTATCAAACGCTTGACGAGCATCCAGGAAGCATGCATATAACTTAC
The DNA here is from genome assembly GCA_021229015.1 of Solen grandis. Lineage (NCBI taxonomy): Eukaryota > Metazoa > Mollusca > Bivalvia > Adapedonta > Solenidae > Solen > Solen grandis. Next base: position 36,182,493 of record CM037791.1, read on the forward strand.
TGTTGCTCTCTTTACAATAGTGTATACACTCTTGTAATAGAAAGCTTGTCATATTACAACCCATTCCATCCTGAAATCCGCCCTGTAGAGGATGAATAGGGATATTTATATGTTCTTTTAACCGTAATAAAAGCATGCTCTCATACAATTTGAGAAGATACGAAGAAAGAGTTATAGCTCGGTAACTCTTCGGATCATCTTTACGTTTATTACCCCCCTTGAATAAGGTAACAATGCAGCCTTGTTTCAACTGATTAGGTACATAAGACTGTGATAACATACTATTAAATAACAAAAGTATTATATTCATATAGTACAGGTCCTCCATTAATTATATGCTCATTATAAATGGAGTCTAAAACCACACATTTACCTGTGTTCAGACTCTTAATGCACCCCATTAATTCCTCAAATGCAAACGGAGGCTGGTCAGGGTCTACATTATTTTCAATTTCCACTGATCAACTGTATCATCAACTACTTGACGAAAACCTTGATCATACAACTCATGATTTGTATCACTATATAGATTTGCAAAATAAGATCCCCACTCCTGAGTAATATCGTTAGCATCACGTACAACACGACCATTAAAGTTAAACTCACACACCGATGCTTGGGAAGTGACCTTTCTTTTGGCATTAAACAGCTTCCAAAACAAACCGCAATCAACAGATGCAGCCGCATCAATATCACGAAAAGCTTTATTATTATAATCACGAGCCGCGCTTCGTGAAAACGTCTAAATTTTGTTTTGGCCTCCTTATACGAAATAAAAGTTACATGTGACCTATCACGTGGCCTACCTGTTGCTAGCCACTCACCGCGCTTGTGACGCATAGTTCATGGCTGGACTTGACTACACGATATAGTCGCGAAGGTGGATGCGAGCGTTTATGTCGTGTAGTTAAAGGAGACAGAGACAGTACACTTAACAAAAAAAAAATCTTTTAATTATTGTTAATCACGACGCAGTTTATTCTATCAAAGGTAAAATTATACAATTATTTGAAAGCTATATACAAAATTCAATGTAATTTAATTTTGGAACAGCCCTTACTCTAAGTCCGATGTTCGCTTCCAAACGCCGTACACCGATCTCCGTTAAAAGATGTCTATTAGCACTGCCAAGCTCTTCCCGTGAGTGAAATCTGATAATCTTGACTATACAGTGAGCGTTGTTTAATGTTCAATTATGTCATTATGGCCCTTACAGCATGGCTGAGATGTACAGGGGCATTAATGTTGTGCAAAATGGAACCCGACCGCTTGTCTTTAATAGCCCGACGGGTATGGTGGAGTAATACTCACATTGATTGTAGTTTTCTCAGGTGGCCATTTAATTGAGAACTATACCGAAAGGTATCACAGAATAAAATAGACAGGACTTTACCTGCTGACTTGGAAAATACGTGCCTTTACAGGAGATAAGGGCAAATTATTTTTCCATACACGACTCCGGCACAAAGAAATTGAAACGGGTTTTATAACATGTAATTACATTGCTCCAAATGGAAAAGTCTAGGCACCCACCTACCACAAACCCGTCGCTTAGCCAGTTCTGTTGGTTACAATATCTTTTTTTCTCCTGTCTTTCTTAAGATATTGAAGGGGCGGTCGCATCTTCTATAGAGGATCTGCCATCACAAAATCGGTAAACCAAGTGAGTACAGCAGATTTAGAGAAGGCCAGATGCAAATAATTGTAATAAGAGAAACACTGTATCTAGTTGCCTGCATAACACATGATACTCGTACGTCACACACAGGGGCCGCCTTGGCCGAGTGGTTACAGTCGTGGACTACAAATCTCTCAGCCCCGTGACCGCCCCTCAACCGCTGTGGGTTCGGATTTTTCATGTGAGGAAGCCTTCCAGCTGGCTTGCGGTAGGTCGGTGGTTCTACCGGGTACCTCTGTGTACTCGGGTCTTCCTCCACCTGTAATTAGCTGGACGTCGCTATATGATTGAAATACTATTGCAGCGACGGTAAACTCCAATACAACAACACAATTATAGAAGCAGCATTCGTGCGTTTTAAACAACATACAATGAACATATGCATTTTTCTGTTTCTTTTTACTAACTCCCTTTATTGCATTTAGTAATGTTTGCTAATGGGCCATATATCTATTTAGATGTGCGATTCCTTTGTTTTCTCGTAACATGTTCGATATATTGCATTCGGAAGATAGCCGAGATTATCCGCTTCTGTACACGTCATATGCGGGTTTCCCAAAGTTAACTTGACTAGAGGGACTGAACAAACATCAGATAAGATTACATAACCGGAAAATATTCCAATTAAAGTTCATAGTTTTATAGTTACACCTGTCCGCTAACATATACCTGTTGACGGGATAATCCTTGTGAACATGTGAAGCTTTAAGTCCATGTCAAGGTACATAGTTACTATAAGTGGCCAATAATAAACAAAATTAGCTTGCGGTAAAGCAAAATACCTTTCTTAAAAATACATTTTATTTGAATTCGATGTAAAATGCAGAAATGAACGTTTGTAATTTCTTATTGCTTTATATCCTCCCTAATTTACTTTAAGACTTAGTTGAATATTGATGTGCGTATTGTTCGTCCGACAAAATCATAACAAACACCTATATGATATGCATGTTGATTAAGGAGATGGGTCCAAACTGGTTTAAATTGAAAAATGTTCAGCATTAAAAAATCATTTTTTTCAGCATGCTCAAGATAACATGGGTTTTCCCCGATTGCATGAAGTTAAAAACGAAAACAGCCTAGCAGCCAGGACGTTTTAAGTCACTAGCAAACTAGGTGGCGTAAAGTCAGCGGTCTGGTAGCCTAGTAGTTTTTGGGGCGTAAAGTCACGGTCTGGTAGCCTAGTAGTTTAAGGCGTCAATCAGCGGTCTTGATGCCTAGCAGTCTGGTGGTGTGAAGTCAGCGGTCTGGCAGCTTAGCACCAGGTGGCGTGAAGTTAGCGGTCTGACAGATTAGTACTTAGTGGCGTGAAGTCAGCGTTCTTGTTGCCTAGCAGTCTGGTGGCGGAAGTCCCCCGGTCTGGCAGTTTAGCAGCCTGGTGGCGTGAAGTTAGCGGTCTGGTAGCCTAGCAGTCTGGTGGCGTGAAGTTAGCGGTCTGACAGACTACGGCCGGTGGCGTGAAAATCAGCGGTCTGGTAGCCTAGCATCTGGTGGCGTGAAGTTAGTGGTCTGACAGACTAGTACTTGGTGGCATCAAGTCAGGTCTTTTTGCCTAGCATCTGGTGGCGTGAAGTTAGCGGTCTTTCAGCCAGCAGGCCGGTGTCGTGAAGTCAGCGGTCTGGTAGCCTAGCTGTCTGGCGGCGTGAAGTCGGTCGATTTACAGACTATCAGCCCGGTGGCGTGAATTCAGCTTTCTGTCATCTAGCTGCTTTGTGGCGTGAAGTCAGCGGTTTGACAGCCTAGCATCCAGGTTTGCGTGAAGTCAGCGGTCTGGGAGCCTAGCAGGCTGGAAGCGTGAGGTAAGCTGCCTGACCGACTAGCATCCTGGAGGCGTGAAGTCAATGGTCCTGCCCGCCTAGCAGTCGGAGGCGTGAAGTCACGGTCTGGCACCCTAGCACCAGGAGGCGTGAGGTAAGCTGTCTGACAGATGGCAGTCGGTGGCGTGAAGTCAGTCGATTTACAGACTACACCCGGTGGCGTGAATTCAGCGTTCTGTCAGTATAGCGCTTTGTGGCGTGAAGTCACGGTCTGGCAGCCTAGCATCCAGGAGGCGTGAAGTCAGCGGTCGGTACCTAGCAGGGGAGGCGTGAAGTCAGCGGTCTGGCAGCCTAGCATACAGGAGGCGTGAATTCAGCGATCTGGCAGTCTTGCATCCATAAAACGTGTATAGTATTCGACTTAATAAATGTTTTAAGCTTGAAAAACGCGAGTTTTTCCCGAGACGGTCAAGTTTTAAATGAATCACCACTCCTTAACTGTTCTCAGTCTTTTCGCAAGAAGAACGGCAAAACTTAGTAGAGTTAGAGAATTTTACAAAACCTGATAAACACAAGAGGTACGTGCAGGCTCAATCTGTATTGAAAGCACTATTTGGTTGACCGTTTGAAGATTGTAAGTTCGATGATTGGGTCATTAAAAACGCCACTTATATAGCGCCCTTTATTGGCACAGTTCCAAGATTGGCTTGCCGGTAGTAGAATGTTGTGATTATTACGGTGAGATGGAAATCAAAACAAAATCCATTACCATATTTCGATATAATGCAAATCACCCAAAAGTTTCGAGAAAAAAGTGTAGCTACAATGTAAGTAAAAAAATATTATATTTACGTTTCTGGGTATATGATGTGACGTGTGAGGCTCATATGGGATTAGGGATGTCCTCCTTGTGAGGCTCATATGGGACTAGGGATGTCCTCCTTGTGAGGCTCATATGGTCATGTGTTTGCGGGATTGAGGTGTCCTCCAACAGATAGAGAGATATGTTGTTATGTGAGGCTCAAAATTATAGTTAGAGATAGATAATATAGGAAAGCAAGAATTTGAGGGGAAGGGTGTAGAAGTTTTGGACTTAGTTTTAGGGGAAACTCTTTCGTCTGTATGTAAAAGATATTAATGAAATGAAATCATTTAGAAAACTAGGTTTACTAATTCTATCCTATGGTATTTTAACTAATTTTTTATATTCTATCTTTATTGTACCATTATTCTACCCTATAAACTACGACTTTTTTTTTTGCTAAACCTCAAATCTACAACTACCTATTTCTTTTTTTTTATTATTAATGCACTACATTTTCTGATGTTTTTTTTTTTTTTTTGTCCTAATGACTATTTTACAATGTTTTTGTTCTATTGACTCAATGCAGCGGACATTCTACTCTACATTTTTTTAATTGCTCTGGGTGTAGATTAATTTCATAAATAGGACTGTGTATTTATAAAACAAAGTTCGGCTATGTTTCTCTCAACATTACAAAAAAAATTTTTCCAATTTCCCATATTTCTTAGATAGAGTTAAAACTTTCTCCCTTATACTTTAGTTAATAAAAAAATTGGTGGAGTCATACCTCCATATGCGCGTGCTTTTACAGTAACCCGGATATTGTTGTTACAGTCGCCATTTGTAACAATTTGTGTATCGGATTATGCTTGACGGATTCGGGGATTTATGGTTGGTAAGGTTGAATAACTGGGTTTGTCGGTTTAATTCAATATTACCGGGTCTGAATATTCAAATGTGAGTGTTATTTTAAGCTGACTTGTTCGAATTCCATTGGTTTTCCATGTGATAGCAATCGCGACTGGGTTTGAACTTGGAGATGCAAGTGCACTGAGCAAGATTGATGTAGGAGAATTCTGATATTTCTAAGGGGTGTTGGGGTAAACTTGGTTTGTATTATGATTTTCCCTTTCCCTTACTTACTTTGTAAGGAATTTTCAGATATCTTTTGATTTTTGACATTTAATATAGATTTTTAAGAATGAAAATTGTAAATAGTTCTCCGAAAGAGAAATACTACTTAGTATTTAAGTTTTTTCCCCTTTTTTTGTTTCTGTTGATTAAATGTTTGTATTACCCAACACCCCGTTATTTATTTGTTGAAGTTAAAATACGTCCATTCGCGATGGTACGAAGTAGCCCCGGGAAACGCATTTACTTCATTCCATCTCGTATTTCGTTCCATCGCATCTTTCATATTGTCGATTGGGAATCCCTTTATGTATTTACTCACTCGTTTGTTTACGTCGTGTTTTAGTATGTATTGCGAAAACCCTGAACTGTCGACTCGTAAAAAATTAAGTGTTTGTAATATGTTTAGTGCAAAGTTGTTTCATTATTTGATTCTCTATATTTTTTTAATTTTTATACGATGATATTGATAAATAAAAAGGCTTCTGCAGTACAAATGTAAATACATGTACATGTACAGGTAAAATGGGTCCTTCACTGAGTTACTCAGAATATTGCTATTAGATATTCAATGAAATTGGGATTTGTAGTAGTCTTAGATTTATATGTTCGTAAAAACAAGGGAAATAGAATGGAATGACAAGTCAGAAACCCGGAGAACAATATTTATACTGCTGCTTATAAGTTTTGACATAAACTCATTCATTAATCTTTGTAACAACGTAAAACGATGGAAAATATTTTTTTTTTTTTTATCCAAAATGAAAAAATTTTAAATTTTTTACATTAGATTAAAATAATTCTCTACAGAATAAATACAGAATCATAAATGGGTCGATCTATCTTTAAAATTTCAAAGGTCGAAGTTGCGGAACACATCATATTTCTTCATCTGAGAACATAAAAAAAAATATAATTTCTAATGAAAATTATGAAGCGAAAAAGATAAAATTAAAAAATAAACCTTCATTCCAAAGATGAAACTATAATTTCATGTTTTCAGAAGAGATGAGTAGATCTACATCTTAGCTCTTCAAAAAAGAATGACATTTACATCGTCTGATGTCATTTATGACGTCATTTAAACACGTCATATAGATAAACTGGGATTGTTTATAATTATAAGTAGAACAAAAGAAAGAAATAGAGAGAGGAAAAAAAACGCAATGAATTAATGTGTTAGGGTTCGGCGGGTCTGACGTATAACTTTTTAGACCACCACCTGGCTAATTATGAATCAGTATTAACGAATTAGCAAATTGGGGCCTTATGATCTTGGAATCCAGAAGAACAAACAAAACTGACTTTTTTTTGGGGGGAGGTGGGGGGGGTTGCAACTTGCACTAAAATACTTTTATGCAATAAAAAACAAGCATGCATTTTGTGAAAGCTGATAATGCTGAAATCGCTCTATACTACTTCACGAAGTTAACATTCCTTCTACAAAATCAAATACATTGCCAGAATTTTGAAAATGTCAAACACATTAACATTAACAAGCGCTTATTCTAAAAGATTCAAGGAAATATTAACAGTAAGAGCAACATTAAGATTATTCTTTTTGAGCCTTTATTTCACAACACACAAGTTTTTACAAAAAATTTCTATAGCCATACAATTTTAAAATACGTATCGCGATATGATAGAAGAATATCGCGATGTATTGCGATAAGAAAATCTCTGCAATACCTACTAAGGATAACTGGCTAAATAAATAAATAAATAAATAAATAAACTAGATTTGCATACTGTAAATGCAAGGGTTTTTTCATGAGGATCAACAGTTTAAAACCCTGATCGGCCAAGTTAAAATACCAGAAAAACAACAAAATGCAAAATGCTTTTATATTTTAGTTTTTTTTCTTCATTGGAAAATTCAGCTGTGACAAGACTAAAAGGCATCTCGAAAGGAATGTGATGTCCCACTGAGCCGGGCCCCCATCTGCTGTGATCAGACCTGCAAATTTGCTGGTCATCACTACGGGGGTCTTTAGCCAATATAGTACCTATATTACGGTTAAAACCTGATGGGTTGATGCATAACTAAATTAACTGGTGAAATGGAAGTGAGATAGTAAGCTAGTTTTACACAAAGCAATAAACATCTAATGAATGATAGTGATAATATGGGGGTTGTTTAGTTTATGATCCCTTACATATTCTTTATTACATAAATATTATTTTGGAGTCAATTTTGTAACGCATGTTTATAGGATCTTTACGTTTTATGCATTTATTCAAATTAAGTGTTGTATTGAGAATATAGAGATAGGAATTTTTTTTAGTTAATTAAAATGAGCCTGATTCTGACAATGAATGATCTTTTTGTTTTGTTTTTGCTTTTGCTAGAAACGTTTCGTTACATTTATTCAACAGAATTTCTCTTATTGAATAAACAAGTAATAAATTTTGTGTTGATTTCTGACATATAAACATGTGTTGAGGGAAGAAATGAGAGAATTGTAGTAATTTGTGATACATAACTTATTTCAAAAATTAATGTCCTTTTTATGAAATTTTTACAACTAAATTAAAATGAGAAAAGAAGAACAAAATAAAAGAAAAATAATTTTGTTATAAGAATTCATACACAGAATAAAAAACATCATCAGCTGGTAGATGATAACATTTTTTTTTATGTTCTAAAGACTTAATATTCATAAGTGTCTTAGATAGTCTACAATGTCTATTAGTGTCTAAGCACCCTTTTCTTACCCTTAGTCCCCCACATGAAATACAATCAAACAAAGGATCTCTCTCTCCCAAAGTCTTAGTACAAGTATTTTTAAGAAAATTTTCGATCTCTCTCTCTCTATCTCTCTTTCTCTGTTTCTGTTTCACCCCCGCAAATCTTTGTCGTTATGTAACAGAAAAACATTAAATTTTGCTTTTCCTCTTTTCTTTCATTTTTGTATTTTCCTTGCATAGCACAACAAAAAAGTAAAGAATATATTGTTGAGAAAAAAACATTTTGAACGTTCAAAAAATAATATTGTAGAAATATTGATTATGTTTTGCTTATAGGTGTCTAAGGTATACAAACATTACGGTTTAAACAGAAAAAAAAAAAAAAAAAAAAAAAAAAAAAAAAAAAAAAAAAAAAAAAAAAAAAAAAAAAAAAAAAAAAAAACAGACACACCAATCTCTGCAAACAAACCGGTTATGTATTTAAATAATATTTTACAAAAACAAAGTCTTGAACTGAATGTGTAGTAGAAAAGAAAAAAAAAAAACGAAAAAGGACATACGTGAGTTATCGTGTTAAAGAATTATGTCTATTTTTAATATGACGTTTATCTGTATTTTTATTACTATCTTTATTTAGAGTTAACAGTTGTTGTTAATATAGGAGAAAAAACGTTTTTACATAGTATGGTGTTTTGTGCATGGTGATAAAGTACGATTTGTATTTGTTGTTTTTCTTTTGATAGATATTGGATCAGATTTATTTGACTGTCAGTTTGACATCCAGATTGAATCAACACCCACATTTTCTCTTGTACCTTGATTAGATGGATTAAAGACATGATATTTTGGTGTGTAGGCAGTGTGTCCGTATATTTGTTACATTTATTTAAGGCAATAATGTTATGACAGGTATATCTATTTAAATGTATGATTGCTTGGTCAATTGTTTCTACAATGCAAGACCGAAAAAAAGCATTGTTATGCATTTTATTTCAAAAGAAAACGTGTAAGGATATGTTCAGTATTTTCCACGTTTTAAGTAAACGTGTTTCTTTATTTCACCGCTAAGGGTTGTCTGTTTGATTGTGTTTAACGTACATTTTGACATCATAAAACATTTTGTGATCATCCTTTAAAAGAAGCAGATACAGTGTTTACGCCGTCGACAAAAAACATGGAATAATTTCCGGTAAAATTATCCTGACGCAAGTTCAACCATCATAGAACTACCCCGATATGCTGAATATCAATATAAGGCGCGTTCCCCAGTACCATTTTAAACAATTATTTAAAACACGGTGGAAAAATGGTAATCACCCGAGCGTTTGCCAATTAGAGCGTAAAATGGGTACCAGAGCTAGAGAAACTGTTAGATCCCTAGCTGATACCCGACATTTAAGATTGCAATCAATGCACTGAAACATAAACACTGTCTAGATTAATTTGATCTTTAACTTTAACTGGAGTACACACCTTTTTACAAATCAGTTCAAAGCGTCAAAGGGTTGCACCATGAATGAATTATTCGGTTTTAAAATAATGTTTAAAGTGTTTTATCTTTCATCTTTTTTCTATGGTGAACTATTGCACTGTTTAGCTTTAATGTATTGTTTGTATAGTCGAACATGATTAAAATATTTTTGCCGGATATTTAACCCTTGTAAAGAAAAAATACTCTATTTTTTCTTTATTGTTTAGTCCAAGTAGCTTGATAGGAGAAATGCGTCACTATTCAAAGTATTTTACATGTATATGCTAATCTTAAATGTGTTGAAACGGAAATTAACCTGATTTCCTTTATCTGCATTAACATATTAACTACCCGGTGTATTATCCTGTACATCAGTTAATTATACAAAATAATGCAGCCTAAAGTGCACAAACAAGAAAACAAAAATGACAATTGTTTGATAGTTCATAATCTCTATTTCTAGACTAATTAACCGTATTTGTTCCTTTTGGGCAATTCGATTGTAGTAACATGTAAAAATAACAATAGTTATCTCAACAACTCTGGTCATTCGATTGTTTGTCACTATGCATATTACTGGAAGTAAAGAGTCACTAAAGTACCTTATAATATGAACTGAAGTATATATCATATTTTTCTCGACAGAAATGAAGAAACATGTAGCTATATTTATGCATTGGTAAACCAGTGCACAAGAACGTATTGCCATTGTGTCTAATAACACGGATTTATAACAATTAAGTGCTACGCGTAGTCATATTTTTATTTGATTATTATTGTGTATGCATCACTTCATCCATATTTGTAATAAATGTAAACCTTATCTTATTTGTTATTGATATTAGGACTCCTTTTGAGATAACATTTATAATATGTGGTATATTCATAGGGAAAGCAAAGCAATGTCTCTTTATCACAAACTCACTCGCGGTTTAAAGATGACAATTATAGTTCCCCCGAGTTTTGACTATTGTGTTACATGAGACAGGATTAACATAATAGACATATTTTAGGTTTATTTCTTAATGGATAATAACCTATAATGTATTATTGTTCAATTATGATGGTTTTTTACTTTGTATGAACCGGGATTAACATATTCTAAATTTTATCTTTTGTTCGAACATGATAATTCTTCTAAGTCAAATATTTGTTCCGTATCTGATTAAATTTCTGAGTCAAGAGAATTTCCCTTAATATTTTTAATAATATTTGATGACAACATATACAATTTTTTAAGCGAAATGAAAACATGTATATAACGTACGAAGACACTGATTACATTTTATAATTAGAATGTACAAGTTTGTTTTAAAATATAGCATACGTCGTCGAAAATGGTGAAATTGTAATTAACTGAAAGAAGGCTTTATCTAAAAATAAGTTCAAGGACATAAATGACGAGCTTGTCAAAATAAGGAAATATTTAAATTCCTCATACACTGCGTGTTGCTGCATCGCGCAAAAGATTAGATCCTATCAACATTCCGTAAGAGTTTTATACAACTACGCACATACATTAAACATGATCTGGATTCAAGTAAACTAAAAAATCACCTAAATTGTGAAATCATTACTTTTCGTGGGACACTCACTTTCGTCGATTTTCGTTGCCCACGAATATTAATTCCCATGAAAACGTGTCTCTTTTATAGACCTTGTGTTTTCTAGAACATAGATTCACGGATAAATATACCCACTAAATTCCATTAGGTACATAATCAACGAAATTTAATGTCAACTTAAATTAATGATTTTATAGTATTCAATTTTATCTTAGAAAAAAAGTACTTTAAATAGCAACAATAACGTACAAAAAATCTATCTAGTAGAACACAATCTATATAGTGATATAACCAATGCGGTCTTTTAAAGTCGGACGAATGATATGGTAACATAAGTAGCACATTCCCTCGTATATGTACATTATACAGATTTAGAGTCGATCTATCTGATTGCTGTTGTTAGTGCAAGCAAACTTCGTCTCACTTCATTTTTTATTCCTAAACGTTTTTATTTATAATTCCATGTAAACAGCTTTTGAAATAATTTCCGTTCATTTAACCAAGAGGAAGTAAATTGTATCCAAATTGTATGCGTCTTTTTATGCTAACTCGAAATAAGGAAGTTTTGTTTGGATAGTAATTTTTTCCCTCATGTTTTGTGTCAGAAACTGCATCTTACAATTGTTATGATGATACATCAATATGGGTTATATCACCCCAGCATTTCGAAGTCTTAAAGAGGCAATACCCTATGCATACATTATCTTACCTTAAGGTTAACAAAAACTGACTGGAAAAAAATGTATATAAGTGATGAAGACTATAACTTAATGATGGGTTAATTAAAACTAGGGGATCACCATGCCCGTTTTAGAGATTTAACTTAAGTTAAACGTCACTATTTTATTTCAAATTGTAGATTATAATGTATTGTATAAGTTTCAGATGAAATACTGTCAAATATACATGGAAAAAACTAAACGAGCATACAATTTATTCTGCCGGCCCAAAGGCAAAAAAAAAATTACCCATACCTCTAAAATCTATATAGTATTCAAACAGACAAATTCCTTTATTTCTCATATTCAATCAACTAAATGGAGGTTTTCTAAAATGTTAACAATATATATCTCAGAGCGTTGTTTTTTTAACAAAATACTAGTAGCTTTTGTTAATAAAAAGCTGGCCAAGGATATGTTCACTAAGTGGTAAAAAAGGCCAAAATTTTTTGAGAAAATAAAAATGCATTTCAGAAGATTTTTTTTAAACCCTTTTAACTTGAATAATGAAATTAAATCATAGATTACATAAAAAATCATTTTTTTTTAAATGTTGATCGAAAAATTAGCTTGAAATCCCCACATGAAGTGTAATTTAAAAGCGATTTGTTTGAATTGACTATACAAGACATTATAACATGATTTCAGTTTGGCCGGGGCCCGACAGATTCGATATTTACCGTATGCATAAATAATCATTTATCTTCATATTTAAAAAATTCTATTTGTGACAGCGCCAAATAATTTTAAAAAAATACAAATAGAGACAAGAAAAAAATTTTATCACAGCTTTATATATGCCCGTTTTGGGATTATTTTTTTTGCAGCTAAAAAATGGTCGTTTCGTTAATAAAAATTTTTTTAGAACATATAAAATCATATATTTTTTCGTAATTAATATGTCCAAATGGACAAAGATTGCAGGACAGTTAAACCTTACAAAAGGAAAACCCAAAAAAAAAAAATTGATTACTGAAAAGAGTCGATGGCTAATTCCGTAGGGTGGCAATTCCGTACATGTCAAGGAATCCCAATAAAACGTGTAAAACTATCCTGTGTTGTTTCTAGTGTATTTGTGTAAGTAATAAAACAGGTATACAAACCCAAATTACATCTAAAATAGACACATCGGACGCTCGATATTTTGTTTGGTTGACGCTCTTAACGCGGATATTTTGAAACTACAAAGCCCTGTAGGAATTGTTGGAATGGGGATTCTACCAAAGGTGGTTATACGGTTTTTTGTTCTTTTTTATTCAAAAAAAAAAATGAAAGGTTTTTTAAAGTTCTTGTTTATTTTAAACAAATTTTTTTAATTTGATTTTGGTACAAAACTATACGTAAAGAAAATTATAAATAAAAATACTGTACGAATTACACGCATCTTTTTAAAAACCCTTTTTTTATCAGGGTAATTCCGTACGTTTCATTCTTTTTTTCTCGTCAAAAATATTTGCTATTAATAATTTTTCAAGCAAATCTTTTTCATTTAAATGTTTTTTTTAAACTATATAATAATTTTGTAGTTCTTGCTGATAAATAAAAAATGCCGTTTTTCGTTTTAGATCACATTGGAACCTTTTCAAAATTCAAGGCTAAAGTTTTTGGCTCGTCCAGATTTTTAATCGTTCTTGACCACTTGAAAACAAGATCTTGCCTTAAATTTGGGATGTCTCTAAAATTTAAATTATACAAAATTTTTTAGTAACAGTTTTGGTATATATATTCTGACATCATTTTTTAAAAGAAGTTGAGATAATATCAAAACACAGCCTAAATGCGGACCCGTGAGTTAAAAGGGGGTTTGGGCGGGTGTAAAGGGGAATGGGGATGGGGCCGATGATTACACACAACGACTAGATATCGGTTTTTTTTTTAAAATTTTTGAATGTTCTTTATTATAATTTTCCCAATGCAAAAAATTCGTTTTCCTTTATATTGCCATAATTAATTATGAGAAAAGTGTGCAAAGATCGTAAGATCGGTTAAAAGGTCCCCGAGAAATCAAAAATTAAAAGCAAAAGGTAAACCCAGGTGGACGGGCGGGCGGCGGAAGGGCGGACGGGCAAACAGACCCAAAATTCCCCAATTTGGTGGGGGAAAAAAAAAAACAAAATTTTTAAAGGTTTATTAAGTAAAATCCAACAAAGCCCCTTGGGTTGGTTGAAAAATAAATTTTTTTATCAGAAAAATTGAACAAGAACTAAATTTTTTTTTTAAATATTTTTAAAATCCATCCTAAATCACTGACAAAGTTTTGAACGGAAAAGCAAACCCGACAAATGTAGTCTACGACTATATAAAACATTTTTTTTTTTTAAATGAAAAGATAATAAAAAAAAAAAAAACAGGGTCTATCTCTATTTTTTTACGTAAAACGGGTATTAGTTTTAAATAGATAGGTGCCTATGTATACAAAAAACTTGTGTTCCATTTTCACAGATGAAGAAAGTAATTATTGAGTCGGGGGTTCGCTGGGGAAGCATCATTACGGCGTCGACACTGCAAGTTGGGTGTGGGGGACACATGCACCGGGGAAACCCGACAATAAATTTGACAAAAATGCTATGCTATCGTGAATTGGCTAAAAAAAAAAAAAGGGAATTGCAGAAAATTGATCCAAAACCCTTGCAACGCTATTACAGAATAAGAATTTTTGGTGCATTCTCTTAAAAAAAAAATTTGAGCCCGTCTGTCGCCGCACTGGTCCAAGACAAAGATCAACATAGGGTTTTTTTGTAATGAAACAGATGCAAACGTTGGTTTCTATTGAAAAGACAGGGAATGTGTCTCGCCTTTTTTAATTATAACTCAATATTTTAATAAATTTTAAAGAAATGAATTTGCCATTACTTTTTTATTTTTAATATAAGCATCAATTGCTTTTGTGCAGATCCCAAAAAAGTTAACCTCCACCGACTTGCAAAAAACCCCTTTAAAAAGATGTTGGGGAGGGGGTTTCCCGTCCTACAGAAAGGCATTTTATAAATACGGAGGCCCCGTTATGAATAAAAAAACCGTGTTTCGGGGTCAAGTTAAAAGACCATGCACGACCTGGGAGACCAAAAAAGTCGCCCAGAGGGGGTTTGAGAGGGAAACTGGTCAAAGGGGGGTTAAAAGCTTGCAGCGTAAAAAGGGACCATTAAAAAACACATTAATATTGAAACCTGTCATTTTATAAATTTTCTTTCAAAAGGGTTAACAGGAAAAAAGTACGCAATATGCCTTCAAAACAATATCAGGGGAAAATTAATTTTTAAACTTTTTTAAACTAAGATGAGTAATCTTATCTAAACTTTGGGAAAAAAAAAAAATTAAAAGCTATTAAAAATTAACGTATTAAAAACGTAATTTAAAATTTACCATTCTTTTATGAATTTTTTTGATAAAAAAAAAATGCATTTTTTAATAGGTTTTGTTTATTGCCCAAATAAAATTTTTGACGGGGGTTTTGGCATCACTCCACGGAGGGGTGCGTGTACGAATAGGACGAATCGTAAACGACTTGGTTTTAAAAAACACCATTCAAAAGGGTTTTATCCCAGGCAAGGATTGGTGACAGGTTTTTATAAAACGCCACCCAGCCTTACCCTGAGAACACCAACAGCACTATCGACGCAGAGAAAAAAAATGTTTAAAAACAAAACTTTTGAGGGGACAAATATTTTGATACTCAAAAGGGGAAAATTATTAAAAATTTAAATTTTAAAAGAAAAAACCATGTAAAAATTTGGGAACTTTGAGGGAAACTAGTGTTCCACTAGCACACAACCCCCAGAAGATTTTGGGTGGGGAAAAGCTAAAAAAAAATCCCGGGGAGAATCGGAAACTGTCGAGACAATGTTTCCTTTTCTGGCATGTGAAAAAAGGCTGCTGGGGGTGAAAAACCCCCAATGGGATCTTTTAAAAGGGAAAAAAAATTTTAAAATTTTTACTACCCTACAATGGGAAAGAGGGGGGCCCTGGCAGCTTTTCACTTTCCCCGGGAAAAAACTTGGAGGAGGATGGGGCTTGGGGAACACTGGTTTCGGAGTCTTTTTTAAAAAAAAATTTGGGGGGGTAAAAGGGCCCACGCTTTCTTTCTGGATTGATTCTTCCAATGAAAACACTCGGTCTCTTTGGGAAGCATGTAGGGGAGAAACGATTTTGCTCTTTTGCCTTTCCCCCTCATACCCCCCAGTGGCTCTGCCCCTTTAGATAATTCCTTTTTTTGGGGCCCCTGCCCCAAAAAATTTCCCGGCGTTTTTTATGAATTTCATGGCAGAAAGCCCAAACAATATGGTGTGAAAATTTGGGAATGGAAAAATTTTTTTCCCAAGCTCATAACAAGCCCTTTTACACCTGCCAACATAAAAGAGGGGGTTTTAGGAAGTGTGGAATCTTTCCCACTGAAACGTTTAAAGCTCTTCCCGACTTGCAAACCCCTCCATCTGAACCGTTTTTTTAAATTTAAATAAAGGGTGGTGCAGCATGCAGGTCACAAAAAAGCTGTTTGTGAGTCAGCTGTGGCAGATTTCAATTCAGGGCCTTTTTTTTACCGCTCAATTTTCCAGGGTTCAACAGCAAATTTGGTGACCGGGGGAGGATTTTTTTGCGTCCCGTGGGAAATGGGGACGTCCCTAGCTCACGTGATGGGGAAAAGGGGTCATCAATGTTTCGCTGCCCGGGTTTGGGTTTTCCAAAAGAGTGAATGGTTTTTAACCCCCAAAAACCTGAGTTTTGCTCTTCCAACACTGTCAGGAAAGAAAAAAACACATTCTAAAAAAAGCTTTAAAGAGTCATCGTTTTTACTACAAGGGGAGGAAGTACTAATGAAAAAAAAAAGGGGAAAACTCAAAAAAAAAGAAATTGCATTTCAAATTAAAGAACGAGAAAAGTTGCAAGACTTCTTAAAAAAGAGGGCAAAAAATCTCAAAAAAAAATTGATAAAGGGCATTTTTTTATCTTTTTATTTTAATATAGATCGAGCTCTCGTTCGTTTTTTTTCATATTTGATGCATAATTAGATCCAATCGGTTGATTCAAAATAAAAAATATATCAACAATAAATCATATTCTTACCATGTGTATGACTTGTGTCTGTTTTTTTCCATAGTAAGAAAAAATCATTTATATTTCCCTTATAATTTTAAAAGTTTTTATTTAAACCCCGCACGCCACACACTGGAAAAATAAAACACGGGGTTCACATAATTTTGAAATTAACACGCTTGAGTACATACCCCTGTTGATTTACACAAACCCATTTACGTAAAAGACATGTATGCTGTACGGAGTTTCCCTCCTTTTTACGAAATTACCCGAGGGCATGTAAACCAAAATTTTTTTATTTTCTTTTTTATTTTTTTCAAATGATTTCCGAATTCCCCCTTTTTTTAAGAGAAGAAAAGGGACATTGTTAAAATGAAGAAAAGAAAAAGGGCTTCATTTTTTAAGAGTAAACAAGCTTCCTGGTTTTTTATCCAAAGTGTACGGAATTAGCCGGGTCGCTCTATGTATTTGAAAAATTTCATTTGTACAAAATACCCCAGGTTTTTTAAGTTAACACCGGTTTTAAGGGTTTTGTTCTTTCTGTTAAAAAATTTTTTAATTTTAAAAAGTAAAAACTTTTTTCCTGACGACAGCAGAGTCCGGATAGTGTAGTGGCCCGTCACGCGACAGTTCACGTTCAAGCCACTTTTCAAACCCCCTTTTTTTTTTTTAATAGATATATATTTAATTTAAAAACCCATTTCCATTTTTTATTTTTCCCCAGTTTAGAGGGTTTACCTTATTTTACAATTATTCTTCCTTCTATTTATTAATCAACGAAAGTATTTTTTTTATTCAACCACATCACCCCCGAAAAAAAAAACCCTTTATTTTTTAAATTTTTTTTCATTTTTTAAAATTTTTGTGTATTGTTTATTGTTTTTAAAGTCCACGATGGGAAATTTTAGTCTTTTTTTGGACAAGCCCCTTGGGGACACTGTGCGCAATCTGCAGTATTTCACTGTAGGGTGTGGCATGATACCCACAAAAAACCCTTTTTTTTAAAAAGGGCTAACCAAATCAAGGAACTACCCCCGGGA
>CM037791.1:36200477-36250477 GCA_021229015.1 Solen grandis
GGGCCGTTGATTAACGAAGTCGCTAACTTTAAATAAAAGAAATGTTGTATCCCCCCAAAAAATATCGAATTCATACAATGAAAGCATGTTATATGCAGTGTTTATTTAAAAAGGAAGTTTTAAAATGGCATTTTTTATGAAAACTGGTGCATACAATAGTTAATTGCGCATTGCAACACACGTATTTCTTGATTCATTATTATATTTTATTATTAATTAATTAATTAATTAATTAATTAATTAATTAATTGATTAATTAATTTAAAAAAATAATTTAAAACATTATTTATTTATTTATTTATTTTTTTATTTATTTTTTATTTTTTTTTTTTATTTATTTTTTATTGGGTTTCCAAGAAAGTCCGTTGGGTTTGTTTTTTTTTTTGCCTACAGGCAGAAAGTCATATTGGGTTTGTACTGTTTTTTATAAGGACTTTCTGCCCTTTCGGAGAAAGTCCTATTGAGTTTGTACTGTTTTTTATTAGGGCTTTAAGGCAGAAAGTCCTATTGGGTTTGTTATGTTTTTTCTTATTATTAGGACTTTCTGCCTACAGGCAGAAAGTCATATTGGGTTTGTACTGTTTTTTTATTATTAGGACTTTCTGCCCTTTCGGCAGAAAGTCATATTGGGTTTGTTATGTTTTTTATTAGGGCTTTCTGCTTTTCGCAGAAAGACCTATTGGGTTTGTTCTGTCTTTTATTATTATTATTCTTTTTTTCCAACCTTTTCATGAGGTTATTTCATTAAGTTGCTGAAGATCTAGGACAAAGAAATTTTATCAACAGACACCTGAAGCAATGGTATTTTGGAATATGTTATTTTTATCTTCACATGACGTCACATTACGTCAGACCTAAAAATAGCTACCAAAGATTGTACGCGCTGTACAGCCGTCATTTATGGACGGATTGTCATGGAATTTTCACAGAAGTTATATATTAAGACCTCATTGTGCAGGATTATATAGGTTTGCCAAGATTCGAAAGAACTAAGGTTCTATGGCGAATCCAAGATTCGAACCAAGGACGTCAAATTTCAAATCCATATAAAATCGTTTCTAGATGAGATAGAAATTTGATATTTGGCGAGATTATTCCTCTCTGTGTTTCCTTTGCATTTTGTAAAGATGAACGTCATATGACGTCATATGACGTCATCAAGTTGTATAGAATTTCCGATTTCTTGATGTCAATTTACTCATGTTGCAAAGGTTCATAGACAAAAACCTATGTAGGTAATAATGATCATTTAGATTCAATGTTTAAAATTTTCATATGACGTCACATGATGTCAGAACTAAAAATAGCTTCCAAAGTTTGTACGCGCTGTACAGCCGTCATTTATGGACGGATTAGCATGGAATTTTCACAGACGTTATATATTACGACCTCATTGTGCAGGATTATATAGGTTTGCCAAGATTCGAAAGAACTAAGGTTCTATGGCGAATCCAAGATTCGAACCAAGGACGTCAAATTTCAAATCCATATAAAAACGTTTCTAGATGAGATAGAAAGTTGATATATGGCGAGATTATACTTCTTTGTGTTTCCTTTGCATTTTGTAAAGATGAACGTCATATGACGTCATATGACGTCATCACGTTGTTTAGAATTTCCGATTTCTTGATGTCAATTTACTCATGTTGCAAGGGTTCATAAACAATGGAAATTGAAAGTCCTTTGTAGGTGATCATGAACATTTTGATCCAATGTTTAAAATTTTTATATGACGTCACATGACGTCAGAACTAAAAATAGCTACCAAAGTTTGTACGCGCTGTACAGCCGTCATTTATGGACGGATTGTCATGGAATTTTCACAGAAGTTATATATTACGACTTCATTGTGCAGGATTATATAGGTTTGCCAAGATTCGAAAGAACAAAGGTTCTATGGCGAATCCAAGATTCGAACCAAGGACGTCAAATTTCAAATCCATATAAAATCGTTTCTAGATGAGATAAAAAGTTGATATTTGGCGAGATTATATGTCTCTGTGTTTCCTTTGCATTTTGTAAAGATGAACGTCATATGACGTCATCAAATTGTTAAGAATTTCCGATTTCTTGATGTCAATTTTACTCATGTTGCAAAGCTTCATAGACAATGAAAATTAAATGTCCTTTGTACATAATCAGGACCATTTAGATTCAATGTTTAAAATTTTCATATGACGTCACATGACGTCAGAACTATAAATAACTACCAAAGTTTGTCCGCTCTGTACAGCCGTCATTTATTGATAGATTGGCATGGAATCTTCAAAGAAGTTATATATTACGACCCCATTGTGCAGGATTATATAGGTTTGCCAAGATTCGAAAGAACTAAGGTTCGTCAAATTTTAAATACGTATAAAATCGTTTCTAGATGAGATAGAAATTTGATATTTGGCGAGCTTATACGTCTCTATGTTTCATTTGCATTTTGTAAAGATGAACTTCATATGACGTCATATGACGTCATCAAATTGTAGAGAATTTCCGATTCCTGAATGTCAATTTACTCATGTTGCAAAGGTTCATAGACAATGAAAATTAAATGTCCTATGTAGGTAATCATGAACATTAAGATTTAATGATTAAAATTTTCATATCACGTCACATGACATCAAAACCTAAAAAAGCTACCAAAGTTCAACCGCGCTGTAAATCCGTCATTTATGGACGGATTGGCATGGAATTTTCACAGAAGTTATATATTACGACTTCATTGTGCAGGATTATATAGGTTTGCCAAAATTCGAACAACACCAGGTTTGTCATGGTTTGCAGTGCAGAAAGCCCTATCTTTTGTTCAAAACAAAAGAAGTCTAGTTAGGACTTTCTGCCTACAGGCAGAAAGTCATATTGGGTTTGTACTGTTTTTTTATTATTCTTCTTCTTCTTATTCTTTTTTTCTTCCTCTTATATTTGTGTTAATTTCGAGGTGTTACCATTGACTCAGAACAATGAAAATTTTATGGCATATATTTCAAACCATAAGCTTTCGGAGGCAATGAATTATATATTCATATGACGTCATATAACGTCAGATTTGACGTCAGGTGAAAAAGTTTGTACGCGGTCTACAGCCATTATTTCTGGACCGATTTTCATCAAAATTTCACAGAATGTGTATGTTAGGCTCTAGTTGTGCATCCCTTTGTCCGTTTTTCAAAATTCGAAAAGTCCATGGTTCTATAGCGAATCCAAGATTCGAACCAAGGTCGTAAATTTTTAAATGCTTATAAAATCAGTCCTATTTGAGATAGAAGATTGATATTTAGTCAGTATATAGGTCTCTAGAAGTTTTAAACATTTTGTGAAAATAAATGTCATATGACGTCACGTGACGTCATTATATGATAATGTATTTCTAATATTAACAATAATATTTCTATATGTTGAAATTGTCGAAGGGGAATGAAAATTTAATGACACATGCTTCAAACGCTGAAATTTCGATTTCTATGAATTTCATATGTCTATGACGTCATACGACGTCACACTTGAAATATGCAACAAAAGTTTGTACGCGGTCTACAGCCATTGTTTATGAACCGATTTTCATCAAATTTTCACAGAATGTGTATATTAAGTTCTAGTTGTGCATCTCGTTGTCCCTTTTTCAAAATTCAAAAAGTCCATGGTTCTATAGCGAATTCAAGATTCGAACCAAGGTCGTAAATATTTAAATGCTTATAAAATCGGTCCTATTTGAGATAGAAAGTTGATATTTGGTCAGTATATAGGTCTCTGGGAGTCTTAAACATTTTGTGAAAATAAACGTCATATGTCGTCACGTGACGTCATTATATGATAATGTATTTCTAATATTAATAAGAGTATTTCTATATGTTGAAATTGTCGAAGGGCAATGAAAATTTAATGACAAACGATTCAGACGCTGAAATTTCGATTTCAATGATTTTCAGAAGCCTATGACGTCATATGACGTCACATTTGAAATTGACTACGTAAGTTTGTACACGGTCCAGAGCCATTATTAATGGGCCGATTTTCATCAAATTTTCACAGAATGTGTATATTACGTTCTTATTGTGTATACCGGTGTCCGTTTTTCAAAATTTGAAAAGTCCAAGCATCTATGGCGGATCCAAGATTCGAACCAAGGACGTCAATTTTTAAATGCTTATAAAAACTGTCCTATTTGAGAAAGAAAGTTGAAATTTTGTCAGTTAGTAGGTCTCTGGGTGTCTAACAATTATGTGAAAATAAACGTCATATGACGTCACGTGACGTCATTTTTTTATTATTATAATTCTTTTCTTCTTCCTAACTAAATGCTTAGTTTAACATGTTGCAATAGTCCTGGGACGATGAAATTTTTATGGGTAATTAGTCACGTGAGGAAATTTTGATTTCAATGATTATCAGCAGCCTATGACGTCACATGACGTCACAGCTAAATATAGTGAAAAATTGTGTTCGCGCTCTACAGCCGTCATGTACGGTCGGATTTACTTCAAATTTTCACAGATGGTACATCTTGAAACTAAGGTGTGCATATCCTGTCAGCTAACCGAAATTCCGAAAGACCGAAGTTCTGTGGCTGAAATAAGATTCGAACAAAGGACCGAACATTTCATTTTAGGATGAAAGAGCTTCAGGATGAGATAGTAAGTTGATACTTACACAGTTTGCAGTTTTGCAGAATTTCTACATATATTTTGAGTCGTGACGTCATATGACGTCATGTGACGTCATAGGCATTCTTCTTAATTTTCATTTTAGGGTAATGATTTCGACATGATGCCAGTTGTTCAGAATACTGAAAATTTCAGAGTTATAATAGCTACATATGCGCTTTTGAACAAAAGCATCTACAGCACCCTATGACGTTATGTGTCGTCACAGTTAAAAATAGTGAAAAATGGTGTTCACGCTCTACAGCCGTCATTTATGGCCGGATATTCTTCAAATTTTCACAGATGGTACATCTTCAAACTAAGGTGTGCATATCCTGTAAGCTAACTGAATTTCCGAAAAACCGAAGTTCTGTGGCTGAAATTAGATTCGAACATAGGACCGAAAATTTCATTTTAGGATTAAAGAGCTTCAGGTAAGATAGAAAGTTGAAACTTACACAGTTTGCAGTTCTGCATAATTTCTTAATATATTTTGAGTCGTGACGTCAAATGTCGTCATGTGACGTCATAAGCATACTTCTTAATTTTCATTTTAGGGCAATGATTTCGACATGATGCCAGTTGTTCAGAATAATGAAGATTTTAGAGTTATGACAGTAACAAATGCGCATTTGAACAAAAGCATCTTCAGCACCCTATGACGTTATGTGACGTCAGAGCTAAAAATAGTGAAAAATGGTTTTCACGCTCTACAGCCGCCATTTATGGTCGGATTTTCTTCTTATTTTCACAGATGGTACACCTTGAAACTAAGGTGTACATATCCTGCCAGCTTACCGAAATTCCGAAAAACCGAAGTTCTGTGGCTGAAATAAGATTCGAACATAGGTCCGAAAATTTCATTTTAGGATTAAAGAGCTTCAGGATGAGATAGAAAGATGAAACTTACACAGTTTGCAGTTCTGCAGAATTTCTACATAAATTTTGTGTGGTGACGTCACATGACGTCATGTGACTTCATAGGCATACTTCTTAATTTTCATTTTAGGGCAATGATTTCGACATGATGCCAGTTGGTCAGAGTAATGAAAATTTCAGAGTTATGACAGTTAAGTATGCGCTTTTGAACAAAAGCATCTTCAGCACCAGAGATATGACAGTAACATATGCGTTTTTGAACAAAAGCATCTTCAGCACCCTATGACGTCATGTGACATCAAAGCTAAAAGAAGTCCATACGAAAAAAAAAAAAAAGAGTAAAGGGTAGAGAATTTAATATATATTCTTTCTAACGGAATTAATCTTAATATTTTTCAATTTTAGCAGAAAGTCCTATCATTCGTATCAACGAATGAAATCTAGTTATTCTTATTCTAATTCTTTTTTTCTTCCTCTTGTATTTGTGTTAATTTCGGTATGTTGCCAATGGCCCAGAACAATGAAAATTTTATGACATATATTTCAAACCATGAGCTTTCGAATGCAATGAATTTCATATTCATATGACGTCATATAACGTCAGATTTGACGTCAGGTGAAAAAGTTTGTTCGCGGTCTACAGCCATTATTTATGGACCGATTTTCATCAAAATTTCACAGAATGTGTATGTTAGGCTCTAGTTGTGCATCCCTGTGTCCGTTTTTCAAAATTCGAAAAGTCCATGGTTCTATAGCGAATCCAAATCATTATAAATATAAATTTTGTCAAAAAATTTTTATGATAATGTATTTCTAATATTAACAAGGGTATTTCTATATGTTGAAATTGTCGAAGGGCAATGAAAATTTAATGACATATGCTTCAAAAGCTGAAATTTTGATTTCTATGATTTTCATATGCCTATGACGTCATATGACGTCACACTTGAAATATGCAACAAAAGTTTGTACGCGGTCTACAGCCATTGTTTATGAACCGATTTTCATCAAATTTTCACAGAATGTGTATATCAAGTTCTAGTTGTGCATCTCGGTGTCCGTTTTTCAAAATTCGAAAAGTCCATGGTTCTATAGCGAATTTAAGATTCGAACCACGGTTGTAAATTTTTAAATGCTTATAAAATCGGTCCTATTTGAGATAGAAAAGTGATATTTGGTCAGTATATAGGTCTCTGGGAGTCTTAAACATTTTGTGAAAATAAACGTCATATGACGTCACGTGACGTCATTATATGATAATGTATTTCTAATATTAACAAGAGTATTTCTATATGTTAAATTGTCGAAGGGCAATGAAAAAATTTCGATTTCAATGATTTTCAGAAGCCTATGACGTCATATGACGTCACATTTGAAATTGACTACGAAAGATTGTACACGGTCGAGAGCCATTATTAATGGGCCGATTTTTATCAAATTTTCACAGAATGTGTATATTACGTTCTTATTGTGTATACCGGTGTCCGTTTTTCAAAATTCGAAAAGTCCAAGCATCTATGGCGGATCCAAGATTCGAACCAAGGACGACAATTTTTAAATGCTTATAAAAACTGTCCTTTTTGAGATAGAAAGTTGAAATTTTGTCAGTTAGTAGGTCTCTGGGTGTCTAACAATTATTTGAAAATAAACGTCATATGACGTCACGTGACGTCATTTTATTATCATTATTATTCTTTTCTTCTTCCTAACTAAACGCTTATTTTAATATGTTGCAATAGTCCTAGGACGATGAAATTTTGATGGGTTATTAGTCACGTGAGGAAATTTTGTTTTCAATGATTGTCAGCAGCCTATGATGTCACATGACGTCACAGCTAAAAATAGTGAAAAATGGTGTTTGCGCTCTACAGCCGTCATTTATAGTCGGATTTTCTTCAAATTTTCACAGATGGTACATCTTGAAACTAAGGTGTGCATATCCTGTCAGCTAACCGAAATTCCGAAAGACCGAAGTTCTGTGGCTGAAATAAGATTCGAACATAGGTCCGAAAATTTCATTTTAGCATTAAAGAGCTTCAGGATGAGATAGAAAGTTGAAACTTACACAGTTTGCAGTTCTGCATAATTTCTACATATATTTTGAGTCGTGACGTCATATGACGTCATAAGCACACTACTACTACTGCAATTTTTTTTTTTTCGTAACTAAACGCTTATTTTTCGCGGAATATAATGTCAATTGTTCAGCATGAACATGAAATACTACCAGAGATGAGTCATTACATGAAACTTCTATCTCCTGCTTTTTGCATTAACACAGGTTGCAGAAAGTCCTATCATTCGTTTTCACGAATGACATCTAGTTATTCTTCTTCTTATTCTTTTTATCTTCCTCTTATATTTGTGTTAATTTCGAGGTGTTGCCATTGACTCAGAACAATGAAAATTGTATGGCATATATTTCAAACCATGAGCTTTCGGATGCAATGAATATTATATTCATACGGCGTCATATAACGTCAGATTTGACGTCAGGTGAAAAAGTTTGTACGCGGTCTACAGCCATTATTTCTGGACCGATTTTCATCAAAATTTCACAGAATGTGTATGTTAGGCTCTAGTTGTGCATCCCTGTGTCCGTTTTTCAAAATTCGAAAAGTCCATGGTTCTATAGCGAATCCAAGATTCGAACCAAGGTCGTAAATTTTTAAATGCTTATAAAATCTGTCCTATTTCAGATAGAAAGTTGATATTTAGTCAGTATATAGGTCTCTAGAAGTTTTAAACATTCTGTGAAAATAAATGTCATATGACGTCACGTGACGTCATTATATGATAATGTATTTCTAATATTAACAAGAATATTTCTATATGTTGAAATTGTTGAAGGGCAATGAAAATTTAATGACAAATGCTTGAAAGGCTGAAATTTTGATTTCTATGATTTTCATATGCCTATGACGTCATATGACGTCACACATAAAATATGCAACAAAAGTTTGTACGCGGTCTACAGCCATTGTTTATGAACCGATTTTCATCAAATTTTCACAGACTGTGTATATTAAGTTCTAGTTGTGCATCTCGGTGTCCGTTTTTCAAAATTCGAAAAGTCCATGGTTCTATAGGGAATTCAAGATTCGAACCAAGGTCGTAAATTTTTAAATACTTATAAAATCGGATTTATTTGAGATAGAAAAGTGATATTTGGTCAGTATATAGGTCTCTGGGAGTCTTAAACATTTT
The DNA here is from genome assembly GCA_021229015.1 of Solen grandis. Classification (NCBI taxonomy): domain Eukaryota; kingdom Metazoa; phylum Mollusca; class Bivalvia; order Adapedonta; family Solenidae; genus Solen; species Solen grandis. The sequence goes on from CM037791.1 coordinate 36,209,198, forward strand.
GTGAAAATAAACGTCACATGACGTCTCTTGACGTCATTATATGATAATGTATTTCTAATATTAATAAGAGTATTTCTTATGTTGAAATTGTCGATGGGCAATGAAAATTTAATGACAAATGATTCAGATGCTGAAATTTCGATTTCAATAATTTTCAGAAGCCTATGACGTCATATGACGTCACATTTGAAATTGACTACGAAAGATTGTACTCGGTCCAGAGCCATTATTAATGGGCCGATTTTTATCAAATTTTCACAGAATGTGTATATTACGTTCTTATTGTGTAAACCGGTGTCCGTTTTTCAAAATTCGAAAAGTCCAAGCATCTATGGCGGATCCAAGTTTCGAACCAAGGACGTCAATTTTTAAATGCTTATAAAAACTGTCCTATTTGAGATAGAAAGTTGAAATTTTGTCAGTTAGTAGGTCTCTAGGTGTCTAACAATTATGTGAAAATAAACGTCATATGACGTCACGTGACGTCATTTTTTATTATTATTATTCTTTTCTTCTTCCTAACTAAACGCTTATTTTAATATGTTGCAATAGACCTAGGACGATGAAATTTTTATGGGTTATTAGTCACGTGAGGAAATTTTGTTTTCAATGATTGTCAGCAGCCTATGACGTCACATGACGTCACAGCTAAAAATAGTGAAAAATGGTGTTTGCGCTCTACAGCCGCCATTTATAGTCGGATTTTCTTCAAATTTTCACAGATAGTACATCTTGAAACTAAGGTGTGCATATCCTGTCAGCTAACCGAAATTCCGAAAGACCGAAGTTCTGTGGCTGAAATAAGATTCGAACATAGGACCGAAAATTTCATTTTAGGATTAAAGAGCTTCAGGATGAGATAGAAAGTTGAAACTTACACAGTTTGCAGTTCTCTATAAATTCTCAATATATTTTGAGTCGTGACGTCAAATGTCGTCATGTGACGTCATAAGCATATTTCTTAATTTTCATATTAAGGCAATGATTTCGACATCATGCCAGTTGTTCAGAATAATGAAAATTTCAGAGTTATGACAGTAAAGTATGCGCTTTTGAATAAATGCATCTTCAGCACCCTATGACGTCATGTGACGTCAGAGCTTAAAATATTGAAAATTGGTGTTCGCGCTCTACAGCCGCCATTTATGGTCGGATTTTCTTCAAATTTTTACATCTTGAAACTAAGGTGTGCATATCCTGTCAGCTAACCGAAATTCCGAAAGACCGAAGTTCTGTGGCTGAAGTAAGATTTGAACATAGGACCAACAATTTCATTTTAGGATTGAACAGCTTCAGGATGAGATAGAAAGTTGAAACTTACACAGTTTGCAGTTCTGCAGCATTTCTACAAATATTTTGAATCGTGACGTCATAGGACGTCATAAGCATACCACATAATTTTAATTTGGGGCAATGATTTCGACATGATGCCAGTTGTTCAGAATAATGAAAATTTCAGAGTTAATGCAGTAAAGTATGCGCTTTTGAGCAAGAGTATTTTCAGCACCCTATGACGTCACCTGACGTCAGAGCTAAAAATAGTGAAAAATGGTGTTCGCGCTCTACAGCCGCCATTTATGATCAGATTTTCTTTATATTTTTAACAGATGGTACATCTTGAAACTAAGGTGTGAATATTTTGTCAGCTAAACTTAATTCCGAAAAAGGGAAGTATTATGGCTGAAGTAAGATTCGAACATAGGACCTTTAAACTAGAAATCAAGTTTGCAGTCATGTCCTGACGTCATATGACATCATGTTACGTCACAGACTAATACTTAGTTCTTGTCATTTGCAGTAATTTCGGAATATAATGTCAATTGTTCAGCATGAACATGAAATACTACCAGAGGTGAGTCATTACATGAAAGTTCTATCTCCTGCTTTTTGCATTAACACAACTTGCAGAAAGTCCTATCATTCGTTTTCACGAATGACATCTAGTTAGGACTTTCTGCCCTTTCGGCAGAAAGTCCTATTGGGTTTGTTATGTTTTTTATTATTCTTATTCTTCTTATTCTTTTTTTCTTCCTCTTGTATTTGTGTTAACTTTGATGTGTTGCCAATGGCCCAGAACCATGAAAATTTAATGGCATATATTTCAAACCATGAGCTTTCGAATACAATGAATTTCATATTCATATGACGTCATATAACGTCAGATTTGACGTCATGTGAAAAAGTTTGTACGCGGTCTACAGCCATTATTTCTGGGCCGATTTCCATCAAAATTTCACAGAATGTGTATGTTAGGCTTTAGTTGTGCCTTTTGGTGTCCGTTTTTCAAAATTTAAAAAAGGCAATGGTTCTATGGCGAGTCAAAGATTCGAACCATTGACGTCAAATTTCAAAGACGTATAAAATCGCTTCCAGATGAGCTAGAAAGATGATATTTGGACAGGATATAAGTCATTAGGTTTCGTTTATATTCTTAGAAGATGAATGTCGTATGACGTCATATGACGTCTGAGGTGAAAATTATTTTAAATTTTTAATTTTTATATGTTGAAAACGTCCGAGCACCTTGAAAAATTAATAGCATATGCTTCAGATAAAACATTTTTCATTTCAATCATTTCCATTTGTCTATGACGTGTTTTGACGTCAAACTTGACGTCGTCTTAAAATAGTTGTACGCTGTCTACAGCCATTTTTTCTGGGCCGATTTTCACCAAAATTTCACAGAATATGTATGTTAGGCTCTAGTTGTGCCTTCCGGTGTCCGTTTTTCAAAATTTAAAAAGGCAATGGTTCTATGGCGAGTCAAAGATTCGAACCATTGACGTCAAATTTCAAATGCGTATAAAATCGCTTCCAGATGAGCTAGAAAGCTAATATTTGAATAGGATATAAGTCACTAAGATTTCTTTAGATACCGAGAGAATGAACTTCATTTGACGTCATATGACGTCATGAGGTGAAAAGAAATTTTTAATTATTACGTGTTAAATTCTATATGTTGAAAACGTTCGAGCACCTTGAAAATCCAATAGCTTAAGCTTCAGATAAAACATTTTGCATTTCAATGATTTTCATTTGCCTATGACGTGTCTTGACGTCAAACTTGACGTCGTCTCAAAATGTTTGTACGCGGCCTACAGCCATTATTTCTGGACCGATTTTCATCAAAATTTCACAGAATGTGTATGTTAGGCTCTCGTTGTGCACCCTGGTGTCCGTTTCTCAAAATTCGAAAAGGCAATGATTTTATGGCGAATCCAAGATTCGAACTTTTGACGTCAAATTTCAAATGCGTATAAAATCGCTTCCAGATGAGCTAGAAAGCTTATATTTGTGTAGTATATAAGTCTCCATGTCTGCTTTATATTCTATGAAGATGAACGTCATTTGACGTCAGATGACGTCATAATGACAAAAAGAATTTCTGATATATATGCGTTAATTCAAATATGTTGTTAACTTCACAGGACCATGGAAATTTAATAGTTTATACATCAATCCATGAGCTTTAGAATGCAATGTATTCCATAATAATGTAACATTATATCACGTAAGATTTGATATCAGGGCAAAAAGGTTTTACGCGGTGTACAGCCATTATATTTGGACCGATTTTCATCAACATTTCACAGAATGTATATGTAACGCTCTTGTTGTGTTTTCCTTGTTCGGTTTTCCAAATTCGAAAAGGCAATGGTTCTATGGCGAATCCAAGTTTTGAACCATTGACGTCAAATTTCAAATACATATAAAATCGCTTTCAGATGATTTAGAAAGTGGATATTTGGACTGAATATTAGTCTTTTAGACTTATTTCTATTATGTGAGGATTAACGTCATTTGACGTCATAAGGTCAAAAAGAATGTTTGATATCTAAGCATTAATTTCTATATGTTCCAAAGTTCCAATGGGGCATGAAAAATTTACTTGATATATTTAAAATACTTAATTTTTCATTTCATTGATTTTCTTATGCCTATGACGTCATATGACACCAAACTTGACATTGTCTACATAAGTTTGTACGCAGTCTACAGCCATTATTTCAGGACGGATTTTCATCAAAATTTCACAGAATGTGTATGTTACGCTTTACATGTGCAAACCCGTCTCCGTTTCACCAAATATGAAAAAGCAAGGATTTTGTTGGGCATCCTTACTTTTGTTTTCAAAATATTGAAAAGACCGAGGTTCTGTGGTGAAACAAAGTTTTGAAAATATGACCTCGGAATTAGATGTCAGATCAAAAAGTTTGTAAGCGCTCTGCAGACATTATAAATTGATGAATTCGTCTAGAAACCTAATATTTTCTGCGTATTCCATATCAATAATTTTCAGTTTGATTGAGATTTTAACGGTTTGCAGAAAGTCCTATCGTTTGCCGTGCAAATGAAATCTAGTTATTCTTATTCTTCTTATTCTTTTTTTCTTCCTCTTGTATTTGTGTTAATTTCGATGTGTTGCCAATGGCCCAGAACAATGAAAATTTTATGGCATATATTTCAAACCATGAGCTTTTGAATGCAATGAATTTCATATTCATATGACGTCATATAACATCAGATTTGACGAAAGGTGAAACAGTTTGTACGCGGTCTACAGCCATTATTTCTGGGCCGATTTTCATCAAAATTTCACAGAATGTATATTTTATGCCCTAGTTGTGCCTTCCGGTGTCTGTTTTTCAAAATTCGAAATGGCAATGGCTCTATGGCGAATCCAAGATTCGAACCATTGACGTCAAATTTAAAATGCGTATAAAATCGCTTACAAATGAGCTAGAAAGATGATATTTGGACAGAATATAAGTCTCAAGAGTTACTTTACATTCTCTGAAGATGAACGTCATATGACGTCATATGACGTCATGAGGTGAAAGGTAATTTCTAATATTTACGTGTTAATTTTTATATGTTGTACAAGTCTGAGCACCTTGAAAATTTAATAGCATATGCTTCAGATAGAACTGTTTGCATTTCAATAATTTTCATTTTACTATGACGTGCTTTGACGTCAAACTTGACGTCGTCTAAAAATGTTTGTACGCGGTCTACAGCCGTTATTTCTGGGCCGATTTTCATCAAAATTTCACAGAATGCGTATGTTAGGCTGTAGTTGTGCCTTCCGGTGTCCGCTTTTCAAAATTCGAAAATGCAATAGTTCTATGGCGAATCCAAGATTCGAACCATTGACGTCAAATTTAAAATGCGTTTAAAATCGCTTACAAATGAGCTAGAAAGATGATATTTGGACAGAATATAAATCTCGAGGGTTACTTTATATTCTCTGAAGATGAACGTCATATGACTAATTTTTATGTGTTGTTTACGTCCGAGCCCCTTGAAAATTTAATAGCATTTGCTTCAAATAGAACTGTTTCCATTTCAATAATTTTCATTTGACTATGACGTGTTTTGACGTCGTCTAAAAATGCTTGTACGCGGTCTACAGCCATTATTTCTGGGCCGATTTTCATTAATATTTCACAGAATGTGTATGTTAAAGTCTAGTTGTACATTCCGGTGTCCGTTTTTCCAAATTCGAAAATGCAAAGGTTTTATGGCGGATCCAAAATTCGAACCATTGACGTCAAATTTCAAATACGTATAAAATCGTTTCCAGATGAGTTAGAAATATAATATTATATTTGGATAGTATATAAGTCTCCAAGAGTGCTTTACATTCTATGAAGATGAACGTCACATGACGTCATAAGGTCAAAAATAATTTCTGATATATAAATATATATATATATATATAATATAATATTATATTTGGATAGTATATAAGCCAATTTTTCTATGAAGATGAACGTCACATGACGTCATAAGGTCAAAAATAATTTCTGATATATACGCGTTAATTTAAATTGGTTGTTTACTTCCCAGGACCATGGAAATCTAATGGTATGTACATCAATCCGTGTGCTTTAGAATGCAATGTAATTCGTATTAATGTGACGTTATATCACGTAAGATTTGACGTCAGGACAAAAAGGTTTTACGCGGTGTACAGCCATTATCTTTGGACCGATTTTCATCAAAATTTCACAGAATGTATATGTAACGCTCTATATGTGTATCCCGGGTCCCTTTTTACAAATTCGAAAAAGCAATGATTCTATGGCGAATCCAAGTTTCGAACCATTAACGTCAAATTTCAAATACATATAAAATCGCTTCCAGATGATTTAGAAAGTTGATATTTGGACTGAATATTAGTCTTTGAGACTTATTCATATTCTGTGAGGATTTACGTCATTTGATGTCATAAGGTCAAAAAGAATGTTAATATATCTACGCGTTAATTTCTATATGTTGCAAAGTTGTAAGGAGCATGAAAAAATTACTTCATATATTCAAAATACTTAATATTTCATTTCATTGATTTTCTTATGCCTATGACGTCACATGACATCAAACTTGACGCTGTCTACACAAGCTTTTATGCGGTCTTCGGCAATTATTACAGGATGAAATTCGAATTGTAAGCATTTTAAATAAATTTGATTTGTAACATAGATTATAAAAATAATCCAAGTTAAATAAATCGATATAAAAAAATGATTTTCAGTTACTTTTCCATATTCCCAAGTTAAACGGTTATATTTTTCAAAGTTTATTTAAGTTATGGCCATACAAAAGCAAGTTAAAGGCTGGAATTTCATATCTTTTTACTTTTTTAGCTTTTAAGTGTTTAACAAATGTAGCAGAAAGTCCTATCATTCGTATCAACGAATGAAATCTAGTTATTCTTCTTTTATTCTTTTTTCTTCCTCTTATATTTGTGTTAATTTCGAGGTGTTGCCATTGACTCAGAACAATGAAAATTTTATGGCATATATTTCAAACCATGAGCTTTCGGATGCAATGAATTTTATATTCATATGACGTCATATAAAGTCGGATTTGACGTCACGTGAAAAAGTTTGTACGCGGTCTACAGCCATTATTTCTGGACCGATTTTCAACAAATTTTCACAGAATGTGTTTGTTAGGCTCTAGTTGTGCATCCCTGTGTCCGTTTTTCAAAATTCGAAAAGTCCATGGTTCTATAGCGAATCCAAGATTCGAACCAAGGTCGTAAAGTTTTAAATGCTTATAAAATCTGTTTTATTTAAGATAGAAAATTGATATTTAGTCAGTATATAGGTCTCTAGAAGTTTTAAACATTTTGTCAAAATAATTGTCATATGACGTCATGTGACGTCATTATATGATAATGTATTTCTAATATTAACAAGAATATTTCTATATGTTGAAATTGTCGAAGGGCAATGAAAATTTAAAGACAAATGCTTCAAACGCTGAAATTTTGATTTCTATGAAATTCATATGCCTATGACGTCATATGACGTCACACTTGAAATATGCAACAAAAGTTTGTACGCGGTCTACAGCGATTGTTTATGAACCGATTTTCATCAAATTTTCACAGAATGTGTATATTAAGTTCTTGTTGTGCATCCCTGTGTCCCTTTTTCAAAATTCGAAAAGTCCATGGTTCTATAGCGAATTCAATATTCGAACCAAGGTCGTAAATATTTAAATGCTTATAAAATCGGTCCTATTTGAGATAGAAAAGTGATATTTGGTCAGCATATAGGTCTCTGGGAGTCTTAAACATTTTGTGAAAATGAACGTCATATGACGTCACGTGACGTCATTATATGATAATGTATTTCTAATATTAACAAGAGTATTTCTATATGTTGAAATTGCCGAAGGGCAGTAAAAATTCAAAGACAAATGATTCAGACGATGAAATTTCGATTTCAATGATTTTCAGAAGCCTATGACGTCATATGACGTCACATTTGAAATTGACTTCGAAAGTTTTACACGGTCCAGAGCCATTATTAATGGGCCGATTTTTATCAAATTTTCACAGAATGTGTATATTACATTCTTATTGTGTATACCGGTGTCCGTTTTTCAAAATTCGAAAAGTCCAAGCATCTATGGCGGATCCAAGATTCGAACCAAGGACGTCAATTTTTAAATGCTTATAAAAACTGTCCTATTTGAGAAAGAAAGTTGAAATTTTGTCGGTTAGTAGGTCTCTGGGTGTCTAACAATTATGTGAAAATAAACGTCATATGACGTCACGTAACGTCATTTTTTATTATTATTATTCTTTTCTTCTTCCTAACTAAACGCTTATTTTAATATGTTGCAATAGTACTGGGACGATGAAATTTTTATGGGTTATTAGTCACGTGAGGAAATTTTGATTTCAATGATTATCAGCAGCCTATGACGTCACATGACGTCACAGCTAAAAATAGTGAAAAATGGTGTTCGCGCTCTACAGCCGTCATTTATGGTCGGATTGTCTTCAAATTTTCACAGATGGTACATCTTGAAACTAGGTGTGCATATCCTGTCAGCTAACCGAAATTCCGAAAGACCGAAGTTCTGTGGCTGAAATAAGATTCGAACATAGGACCGAAAATTTCATTATAGGATTAAAGAGCTTCAGGATGAGATAGAAAGTTGAAACTTACACAGTGTGCAGTTCTTTAGAATTTCTACATATATTTTGAGTCATGACGTCATATGACGTTATGTGACGTCATAAGCATACTTCTTAATTTTTATTTTAGGGCAATGATTTCGACGCCAGTTGTTCAGAATAATGAATATTTCAGAGTTATGACAGTAAAGTATGCGCTTTTGAACAAAAGCATCTTTAGCACCCTATGACGTCATATGACGTCAGAGCTAAAAATAGTGAAAAATGGTGTTCACGCTCTACAGCCGCCATTTATGGTCGGATTTTCTTCAAATTTTCACAGATGGTACATCTTGAAACTAAGGTGTGCATATCCTGTAAGCTAACTGAAATTCCGAAAGACCGAAGTTCTGTGGCTGAAATAAGATTCGAACATAGGACCAAAAATTTCATTTTAGGATTAAAGAGCTTCAGGATAAGATAGAAAGTTGAAACTTACACAGTTTGCAGTTCTGCAGAATTTCTTAATATAGTTTGAGTCGTGACGTCAAATGTCGTCATGTGACGTCATTAGCATACTTCTTAATTTTCATTTTAGGGCAATGATTTCGACATGATGCCAGTTGTTCAGAATAATGAAGATTTTAGAGTTATGACAGTAAAGTATGCGCTTTTGAACAAAAGCATCTTCAGCACCCTATGACGTCATGTGACGTCAGAGCTAAAAATATTGAACAATGGTGTTCGCGCTCTACTGCCGCCATTTATGGTCGGATTTTCTTCAAATTTTCACAGATGGTACACCTTGAAACTAAAGTGTACATATTCTGCCAGCTTACCGAAATTCCGAAAAACCGAAGTTCTGCACGGCTGAAGTAATATTCGAACATAGGACCAAAATTTTCATTTTAGGATTGAAGAGCTTCAGGATGAGATAGAAAGTTGAAACTTACACAGTTTGCAGTTTTGCAGAATTTCTACATATATTTTGAGTCTTGACGTCATATGACGTCATGTGACGTCATAAGCATACTTCTTAATTTTCATTTTAGGGCAATGATTTTGACATGATGCCAGTTGTTCAGAATAATGAAAATTTCAGAGTTACGAGAGTAAAGTATGCGCTTTTGAACAAAAGAATTTTCAGCACCCTATGAGTTCATGTGACGTCAAAGCTAAAAGAAGTCCATACGAAAAAAAAAAAAGTAAAAGGTAGAGAATATAATATATATTCTTTCTAACGGAATTAATCTTAATATTTTTCAATTTTAGCAGAAAGTCCTATCATTCGTATCAACGAATGAAATCTAGTTATTATTATTATTATTATTATTATTATTATTTCACCTTTTGAGGTTCAAATTAAAACAGGTTGCCAATAGGCCAGCAGCATGAAATTTTAACAGTGATCAGAGTGACTTTGCCCCTTTTGAATGCACTAATTTTCATCTTCATATGACGTCATGTGACGTCACAGCTAAAAATAGTGAAAAATGGTGTTCGCGTTCTACAGCAGTCATTTATGATCAGATTTTCTTCAAATTTTCACAGATGGTACATCTTGAAACTAAGGTGTGCATATCCTGTCAGCTAACCGAAATTCCGAAAGACCGAAATTCTGTGGCTGAAATAAGATTCGAACATAGGACCGAAACTTTCATTTTACGATTAAAGAGCTTCAGGATGAGATAGAAAGTTGAAACTTACACAGTTTGCAGTTCTGCAGTATTTCTACAAATATTTTGAGTCGTGACGCCATATGACGTCATGTGACGTCATCAGCATACTTCTAAATTTTTATTTTAGGGCAATGATTTCGACATGATGCCAGTTGTTCAGACTAATGAAAATTTCAAAGTTATGACAGTAAAGTATGCGCTTTTGAACAAAATAATTTTCAGCACCATTTGACGTCATGTGACGTCAGAGTTAAAAATAATAAAAAATGGTTTTCACGCTCTATATCCGCCATTTATTGTCGGATTTTCTTAAAATTTTCACAGATGGTACATCTTGAAACTAAGGTGTGCATACCCTATCAGCTAACCGAAATTCCGAAAGACCGAAATTCTGTGGCTTAAATAATATTCGAACATAGGACCGAAACTTTCATTTAAGGATTAAAGAGCTTCAGAATGAAATAGAAAGTTGAAACTTACTCAGTTTGCAATTCTTCATAATTTCTTGATAAATTTTGAGTTGTGACGTCAAATGTCGTCATGTGACGTCATAAGCATACTTCTTAATTTTCATATTAGGGCAATGATTTCGACATGATGCCAGTTGTTCAGAATAATGAAAATTTCAGAGTTATGACAGTTAAATATTCTCTTTTGAACAAAAGCATCTTCAGCACCCTATGACGTCATGTGACGTCACAGCTAAAAATAGTGAAAAATGGTGTTTGCGCTCTACAGCCGCCATTTATGGTCGGATTTTCCTCAAATTTTCACAGATGGTACATCTTGAAAGTAAGGTGTGAATATTTTGTCAGCTAACCTTAATTCCGAAAAACCGAGGTATTGTGGCTGAAGCAAAATTCGAACATAGGACATTTAAATTAATTTCGGAATATAATGTCAATTGTTCAGCATGAACATGAAATACTACCAGAGGTGAGCCATTACATGAAACTTCTATCTCCTGCGTTTTGCATTAAGAAAGCTTGCAGAAAGTCCTATCATTCGTTTTCACGAATGACATCTAGTTATTATTATTATCATTATTCTTTTCTTCTTCCTAACTAAACGCTTATTTTTATATGTTGCAATGGACCTAGGATGATGAAATTTTTATGGCTTATTAGTCACGTGATGAAATTTTGATTTCAATGATTTTCATTACCTATGACGTCACATGACGTCACAGCTAAAAATAATGAAAAATGGTGTTCGCGCTCTACAGCCGTCATTTATGGTCGGATTTTCTTCAAATTTTCACAGATTGTACATCTTGAATCAAAGGTGTGCATATCCTGTCAGCTAACCGAAATTCAGAAAGACCGAAGTTCTGTGGCTGAAATAAGATTCGAACATAGGCGTCAGGTGACGTCTGAGCTAAAAATAGTGAAAAATGGTGTTCACGCTCTACAGCCGCCATTTATGGTCGGATTTTCTTAAAATTTGCACAGATTGTACAACTTGAAACTAAAGTGTGCATATCCTGTCAGCTAACCGAAATTCCGAAATACCGAAGTTCTGTGGCTGAAATAAGATTCGAACATAGGACCGAAAATTTCATTTTAGTATTAAAGAGCTTCAGGATGAAATAGAAAGTTGAAACTTACACAGTTTGCAGTTCTGCAGAATTTCTTAACATATTTTGAGTCGTTACGTCAACTGTCGTCATGTGACGTCATAAGCATACTTTCTATTTTTTTATTTTTTGGGCAATGATTTCGACATGATGCCAGTTGTTCAGAATAATGAAAATTTCAGAGTTATGACAGTAAAGTATGCGCTATTGAAAAAAAGCATCTTCAGCACCCTATGACGTCATGTGACGTCACAGCTAAAAATAGTGAAAAATGGTGTTCGCGCTCTACAGCCGTCATTTATGGTCGGATTTTCTTCAAATTTTCACAGATTGTACATCTTGAAACTAAGGTGTGCATATCCTGTCAGCTAACCGAAATTCCGAAAGATCGAAGTTCTGTTGCTGAAATAAGACTCGAACATAGGACCGAAAATTTCATTTTAGGATTAAAGAACTTCAGGATGAGATAGAAAGTTGAAACTTACACAGTTTGCAGTTCTGCAGCATTTCTACAAATATTTTGAATCGTGACGTCATAGGACGTCATAAGCATACAACTTAATTTTAATTTGGGGCAATGATTTCGACATGATGCCAGTTGTTCAGAATAATGAAAATTTCAGAGTTATTGCAGTAAAGTATGCGCTTTTGAGCAACAGCATTTTCAGCACCCTATGACGTCACCTTACGTCAGAACTAAAAATAGTGAAAAATGGTATTCGCGCTCTACAGCCGCCATTTATGATCAGATTTTCTTCAAATCTTTACAGATGGTACATCTTGAGTGAATATTTTGTCAGCTAACCTTAATTCCTAAAAACCGAAGTATTGTGGCTGGAGTAAGATTCGAACATAGGACCTTTAAACTAGATATCAAGTTTGCAGTCATGTCCTGACGTCATATGACATCATGTTACGTCACAGACTAATACTTAGTTCTTATCATTTGCACTAATTTCGGAATATAATGTCAGTTGTTCAGCATGAACATGAAATACTACCAGAGGTGAGTCATTACATGAAACTTCTATCTCCTGCTTTTTGCATAAACACAGCTTGCAGAAAGTCCTATCATTCGTTTTCACGAATGACATCTAGTTATTCTTATTATTCTTTTTTTCTTCCTCTTATATTTGTGTTAATTTCGAGGTGTTGCCATTGAATCAGAACAAAGAAAATTTTATGGCATATATTTCAAACCATGTTCGTTCGGATGCAATGAATATTCATATTCATATGAGGTCATATAATGTCAGATTCGACGTCAGGTGAAAAAGTTTGTACGCGGTCTACAGCCATTATTTCTGGACCGATTTTCATCAAAATTTCACAGAATGTGTATATTAGCCTCTAGATGTGCCTTTCGGTGTCCGTGTTTCCAAGTTCTAAAAGGCAAAGGTTTTATGGCGAATCCAATATTCGAACTAATGACGTCAAATTTCAAATGCGTATAAAATCGCTTTCAGATGAGATAGAAAGCTGTTTTTTGGACAGAATATAAGTCTCTACGTCTTCTTTATGTTCTGAGAAGATAAATGTCACATGACGCCATATGACGTCATAAGGTGAAAAGAAATTTCTATTTGTTATGTGTTAAATTCTACATGTTACAAACGTACGAGCACAATGAAAATTTAATAGCCTATGTTTCACATTTAACATTTTGCGTTTCAATGATTTTCATTTGCTTATGACGTGTTTTGACGTCAATCTTGACGTCGTCGAAAAATGTTTGTTCGCGGTCTACAGCCATTACTTCTGGACCGATTTTCATCAAAATTACACAGAATGTGTATGTTAGGCTCTAGTTGTGCATCCCGATGCCCGTTTTTCCAATTCGCAAAGGCAAAGATTTTATGGCGAATCCAAGATTCGATCCATTGACGTTAACTTTCAAATAAGTATAAAATCGCTTCCTGATGAGTTAGAAAGCTGATATTTGCACAGATTATAATTCTCCAAGTGTCTTTTACATTCTGAGAAGATGAACGTCATTTGACGTCATATGACGTCATAAGATCAAAAAAAAATTCTTAGATATATGCCTAAATTTATATATGTTATAAAGTTTCCAGGACCATGGAAATGTAATTGCATATGCGTCAAACCATGTGCTTTGGATTGCATTGAATTTTATATCCATGCGACGTTATATTACGTCAGATTTGACGTCAGGACAGAAAGATTTTACGCGGTCTACAGCCATTATTTTTTGACCGATTTTCATCCAAATTTCACAGAATGTGCATGTTACGCTTTAGTTGTGCATCTCGGTGTCCGTTTGTCTAAATTCAAAAAGTCAAAGGTTAAATGGCAAATCCAAGATTCGAACTATTGACGTCACTGTTTGAATACGCATAACATCGCTTCCAGATGTAATATAAAGTTGATATTTAAACTGAAAATTAATCCTTATGATTTCTTTTTATTCCTTGAGGCAGAACGTCATTTGACGTCATATGACGTCATAAGGTAAAAAAGAATTTCTAATATCTACGCGTTTATTTTCATATGTTGCAAAAGTCCCAGGGGCATGAAAATTAATGGCGTATATTTCAGATACTGAATATTTCATTTCATTGATTGTCTTATGCCTATGACGTCAAACATGATGTTGTCTACGAAAGATTTTTCGCGTCTACAGACATTATTTTTGGACCGTTTTTATTCAATTTTCACAGAATGGGTAAGTTTCGTTATAATTATGCAGCCAGGTGTCTGTCTTTCCATATTCATAAAGGCAAAGGTTATATGGCAAATCCAATATTCGAACCATTGACGTTAAATTTCAAATACGCATAACATCGTTTCCAGATGAGTTAGAAAGTCTGAAATTTTGACTGAATATAAGTCTCTGCGTATGTTTTACCTTATAAGAAGATGAGCGTCATATGACGTCATGTGTCGTTTCAAGTCCTAAACACCTTTTTGCATGATTTTTTTACTGAAGGTGCAGCATTAGATGCTATGGCATAATGCTACTTTCATTTCCAAAGAAAGCAACGGTCAAGGTCGTATTTCAATTATCGATATCTTTCTTCGGCCTTAAACATCTCTAAAGCAATAAATATTCTATATTGACACTATGCATATAATTTGAAGTGCATTGAAAGACCTTTCAGCTTTTAATGATCGCGGCTGAATCAGTTGCATTATGGCTGAAATATGAAAATTCAGTTAGCCTCAATGCGTTTAACAGTTTATATCTCAAAAATTTTGATTTTCGAAAATATGAATAATATTTGTTGAGCAATGTTGGGTCGTTCTTTTGATGCTTTAAGTTTAACGATTGACCCAAAAATCATGGAGTAATGCAAACAAAATTCGTTTATGCTTTTTAATGATAGACCCAAATATATTGCAATCAAATTGGATAGATTTTTTAAAAACTAGATAACTGAAATATAAATCAGCTTGTAAGAAAGTGATGGCAAAATAAGAATTGATATTTAGTTAATTTTGCCATGCAATATGAAGCTCTTACGTTAGACAAATTTAGCAGAAAGTCCTATCATTCGTATCAACGAATGAAATCTAGTTAGGGCTTTCTGCCTCAAGCAGAAAGACCTATTGGGTTTGTTATGTTTTTTCTTATTATTATTCTACTTTTTTCTTCCTTTTGAGGTTCAAAATAAAACAGGTTGCCGATGAGCTAGCAGCATGAAATTTTAACAGTTGGCACAGTGACTTTGGCGCTTTTGATCGTCATATAATTTTTCTTCATGTGACGTCACATGACGTCAGGGCTGAAAAAAGCTACAAAAGCTTGTACGCGCTCTACAGCCGTCATGTCTGGACCGATTTACTTGATTTTTTTACAGAATGTATATATTCAGTTCTTGTTGTGCAGGATTATATACATTTTGCAATATTTGAGAAGATCAAGGATCTATGGCTGAACCAAGTTTCGAACTTTGGATCAGAAAATGTATTGAAGTATTACGAAGCACTCAGACAAGCTAGAAACATGAAATTTGAACAGAATATGTGTCCTATTCATTTCTTTCCGCTCTGAGAAAACTGACGTCGTATGACGTAAATTGACGTCATGACGTGTTATCAAATTTTGTATCCAAAATATACGTTTTTTATAATATTTATAATATATTTATAATAAAATATTTTATCGAGACACTATGCGTATAATTTGTAGTGCTTTGAAATGCCTTTCAGACGATATATAGTTTTTGAAGATCGGGGTTGAATCAGTTGAGTTATTGCAGAAAAACAAAAATGCTGAAAAATGATCAGGGTGTTTGTCTACATGATATCTTGGATGAGTTCGAAAATGGGTAATGTGGGGTCAAAAACTAGGTCATCAGGTCAAATCTTATCTAAACGTTGTGAACACTCTACAGGCCACAGTTTTTGGCCCAATGTTCATAAATTTTGATCAGGATGTTTGTCTACATGATATCTTGCATGAGTTTGTATGAGTTTGAAAATTGGGTCTCGTGGGATCAAAAACTAGGTCACTTAGTCAAATGTTAGAAAAACAATTTATATGCCAGATTTTTTGTCATTATGCCTTACACAGCCATCTTACTCAGGTGAGCGACACAGGGCCATCTTGGCCCTCTTGTTTAAAATTGGACATAAAAATTCATTTATACCGCACTTCTGCAGTTAGTCCTGATCACTTGATTGCTTTTTTCTAAGAAACTAGTAATTCTTAGCTCACCTGAGCACATGAGCTCAAGATGAGCTATAAGAATCGATGAATGTCCATTGTCCGTCCGTCCGTCCGTCGTCCACAATTAGTTTGTTTGCACTCTAGCATCTTCATTTCTGATGCAATCATCTTCAAACTTTGTGATAATGTTTATTACCATAAAATCTCGGAAAATTTAGATTATGGTTGATATCGGCTTATAAGGTCATGAGTTATGCTGCTTTAAATATTAAAAAATGCCAATTTTTAGTTTGTTTGCACCCTAGCATCTTCATTTCTTAAGAATCATCTTCAAACTCTATGACAATGTTTATAGTCATATTCTTTTGGATAAGTTCGATTATTTCTGATATCTGTCAATTAGGTCAGGAGTTATGTCCTTTTTGATATAGGAAAATGAAATATTTCACTTTATTTACACTCTAGCATCTTCATTTCTGAAGTAATCATCTTCAATCTTTAGAACAATGTTTATAGCCATATTCTTTCTGCCAAGTTCGATAATAATGCTGACATCTGCCAATTAGGTCAGGAGTTACGCCCCTTTTCATGTTTAAATTTGTGTGTTTTAAGCCATAATTTTTCATTCAAGTTTGACTTCTAATTTCGATAACAGGCTCTCTTTAGTTCGTGGAATTATAAATAATCTGATGGATGATGTCTTCAGTACAACTATGCTATAATTTCGTAACTTGTACAGGCAATGAAAGCAGTTTTTCTAAGGTGAGAGTCTTTAGGGCCACATTGGCCCTCTTGTTGAAAATGTCATAAAGAACAATATGTTTATCATGATGCAATGCGGTTCTAATGCTATGCAGATCTTAATGATCAGTATATTAATTATTAAGTTATTTGTCGAATGGTAGTAGTTGACATGAATATCTTTTTGCCGATTTTTGTCTTTTTGTGGGAGGAATAACTTTATATATCGCAAAAACAGATAGGTTTAAACATAAAGTAAGTACATGTTTGAATTCAGAAGACCTTTCTAACGGTACCTGGTTTTTAAAATCGGACATCATATAAGGAAGTTGCATGAAAGTAAGAATTTCTGAAGAAAAAAAATTCCTTGTGCTTCTGCAGTTGATCCAACATATTATTCTAAATTTTATTTCTGTTACATTAAAGGTAAAATGTGAAACAGTAATTTATTTTAATGCTCTGTGCCCCCTTCAATTGAACAAGAAACTTCAATGAAGATATGAGAAATGAATATTTCGTAGAAAAGGAATCTTGTATACCTTTTTAGCATGTTAAGAGGACTAGTGATACTTCATTCCCTTGCAGAACACGAAGATTGAGTATTATTGTAGTTATCTTAAAGCTGGTTCTGGAATAATTAGCATTATGAAATTATAACTGAAAACAAAATCACATATTCCCTTTTGAATGCAATGACTTTAAAATTTAAATTATGTTATATGACATCACAGATTTCCTCTGCTATTTATTTATGTTTGCACTCTACAGCTGTCAATTCGGTACGGTTTTTCTTCAATTTTTGGAGATGGTGTATTTCAGAAAACTAAATAAGTATGATCAGGTTTGACATCGTTTGCAGTGCAGAAAGCCCTTCTTTTGTCCAGAACAAAAGAAGTCTAGTTATTATTATTATTCTACTTTTTTCTTCCTTTTGAGGTTCAAATTAAAACAGGTTGCCGATGAGCTAGCAGCATGAAATTTTAATAGTATGCACAGTGACTTTGGCGCTTTTGATCGTCATATTTTTTTCTTCAAGTGACGTCACATGACGTCGGGGCTGAAAAAAGCTACAAAATCTTGTACGCGCTCTACAGCCGTCATGATTGGACCGATTTACTTGATTTTTTCACAGAATGTATATATTATGTTCTTGTTGTGCAGGATTATATACGTTTTGCAATATTTGAAAAGATCAGGGATCTATGGCTGAACCAAGTTTCGAACTTTGGACCAGAAAATGAATTGAAGTATTACGAAGCACTCAGTTAAGCAAGAAACATGAAATTTGGACAGAATATGTGTCCTATAGATTTCTTTCTGTTCTGAGAAGATTGATGTCGTATGACGTAAAATGACGTCATGACGCGTTATCATTTTTTTTATCCAAAATATACTGTTTTTTAGCACTGGAAGGCAAAGTTTTTGACCGATTTGCATAAAATTTTCACTGAAGGTGCAACATAGCCTCTTATTGTCATCAGTCACTTCCGTTTCCGGAAAATAGCTAAGGTCAAGGTCACATGTCAATTATCGGTTTTTTCTTCGGCCTTAAATATCTCAAAAACGAAAAATATTTTTATCGAGACACTATGCGTATAATTTGTAGTGCTTTGAAAGATCTTTCAGATGATATATAGTTTTTGAAGATCGGCGTCGAATCTGTTGAGTCATTGCAGAAAAACAAAAGTGTTGCCACCCTAAGCGCACTTTACTACTTATATCTGGATAATTATTGATTTTTGTTAATAAGAGTATGAATATAATTTGTAGATAAATGCCCGGCCGTTCTTTTGGTGTTTAAATTTTAAAGATTGGCCTAATATTCATTAAGTTATAGGGAAAAACAAAACGATATGAACATATTTATCCCCGATTTTTGCCGTATGCTCAAGGTTTAAACGCCCGTATCTTCAAAGTGTTTAAAGATACATACAATTATGAAGCAGGGGAATTGTGGGAAATGAAAAGACTTTTCTAACGGTACCCAGCTTTTTAAAATTGGACTTAATATAAGGAAGTTACATGAAAACTAATAATGCAGTAAAACCGTTCTTTCATGCACTCCCGCAGTAAGTCCCGATCACTTGATTCCTTTTTTTCGAAGAAACTAATGATTTTTTAAAAATAACATACACTTTTTTTATTTATTTTTTTTTGCATGATGTAATGTGGTTCTAATGATATGCAGATTTTAATGATCGGACCATAAATTATAAAGTTATTTGTCGAAAGGCAATAATAGACATGAACATCTTTTTGCCGACTTTTGCCGTTTTCTTGAAAAATAACTTTCTATATCTCAAAACCCGTAATAGAAAAGTTGAAACATGAAACACGTGAAATGTTGGAAATTTAAAGGCCTTTCTAATGGTACCTAGCGTTTTAAAATTGGACATCGGACATCCTATAAGGAAGTAAGATAAGAAATAAGAAGTCATTTAAACCGTTCTTTCATGCATTTCTGCAGTTAGTCCCTATCATTTGATTGTTTTTTTTCTAAGAAACTATTAATTTTTGAAAATAACATACAGAACAGTATTATTAGCGTGATGCAATGCGGTTCTAATGGTATGCAGATTTTAATGATCGGACTATTAATTATTAAGTTATTTGTCGAAGGGCAATAATAGACATGAACATCGTTTTGCCGAGTTTTTGCCGTTTCTTTGAAAAATAACTTTCTATATCTCAGAACACGTAACAGAAAAGTTGAAACATGAAACAAGTGAAATGTTGGAAATATAAAGGCCTTTCTTTTTTAAAATTGGACATCATATAAGGAAGTTAGATGAGAAATAAAAAATAATTTATACCATTCTTTCATGCACTTCTGCAATTAGTCCTAATCACTTGATTGCTTTTTCTAAGAAACAATTAATTCTAAGCTCACCTGAGCACATGTGCTCAAGATGAGCTATAAGAATCGATGAATGTCCATTGTCCGTCCGTCTGTCCGTCAATCCGCCGTCCGTCCGTCGTCCACAATTAGTTTGTTTGCACTCTAGCATCTTCATTTCTTAAGTAATCAACTTCAAACTTTATAACAATATTTATTACCATAAAATCTTGGTCAAGTTCGATCATTGCTGATATCGGCCTATTAGGTCAGGAGTTATGCCCCTTTTAATATTGAAAAAATGCCAATTTTTAGTTTGTTTGCACTGTAGCATCTTCATTTCTTAAGAATCATCTTCAATCTTTAGAACATTGTATATAGCCATATTCTTTCTGCCAAGTTCGATAATGGCTGATCTGCCAATTAGGTCAGGAGTTATGCCCCTTTTGATGTTTAAATTTGTGTGTTTTAAGCCATATTTTTTTAGTCAAGTTTGACTTCAAATTTCGACAACAGGCTCTCTTTAGTTCGTGGAATTATAAATAATCCGATGGATTATGTCTTTAGTACAACTATGCTATAATTTAGTATTTTGTACAGGTAATGAAGGCAGTTTTTCTCAGGTGAGAGTCTATAGGGCCACCTTGGCCCTCTTGTTGAAAATATCATAAAGAACAATATTTTTATCATGATGCAGTGCGGTTCTAATGCTATGCAGATCTTAATAATCTGTCCATTAATTATTTAGTTATTTGTCGAATGGTAGTAGTTGACATGAATATCTTTTTGCCGATTTTTGCCTTTTGGGGGGGAGGAATAACTTTATATATCGCAAAAACAGATAGGTTTAAACCTAAAGTAAGTACATGTTTGAATTCAGAAGACCTTTCTAACCCTACCTGGGTTTTTAAAATCGGACATCAAAGTTGCATGAAAGTAAAAGTTTCTGGAAAAAAAAAGAAAAAAAAATCCTTGTGCTTCTGCAGTTGATCCCAGTTGATATTTCGTAGAAAAGGAATCTTGTATACCTTTTTAGCATGTTAAGAGGACTAGTGATACTTCATTCCCTTGCAGAACACGAAGATTGAATATTATTGTAGTTATCTTAAAGATGGTTCTGGAAAAAATAGCATTATGAAATTATAACTGAAAATAAAATCACATATTCCCTTTTGAATGCAATGACTTTAAAATTTAAATTATGTTATATGACATCACAGATTTCCTCTGCTATTCATTTATGTTTGCACTCTACAGCTGTCAATTCGGGGTGGATTTTCTTCAAATTTTAAAGATGGTGTATTTCAGAAAATAAAATAAGTATGATCAGGTTTGACATGGTTTGAAGTGCAGAAAGCCCTTTCTTTTGTCCAGAACAAAAGAAGTCTAGTTTATTTATTATTTCAGCTCTTTACAGTGGTGATATTATATTTACAGGGATTCAGAATTTCGAAAGCTCGCACGACTATCTTTTGATAAAGTTTTTTTTTATGTTATTAGTGAAGTAAAGTTAAATCAATCAATCTTTTGGACAAATTTAATAATATAATTTGTTCAAGTCTTGCATGTTTAATAGACTGCGAAGTTTTAAAAGTGATATAAATGTAACGGTATAATTATTTTATTACGGTTTACTTCAGGATTCCTTTGATGTCATATTAAAATATACGTTATATTTAACCGAAAATTTGTGTGTAAACAACGCGCGCAACAAGCCTTCTCCAGGTGTTCAAATAATAATGTAGGCAGTGACAATGTAAGCGGCTTACCGCTTTGCCTAGGCCGTGAGAAGGGTGTAGTTCTGGTTTTGATTGGGGATCCGCGGAAACTCCCTCGCAATTTTTTTTCTTATTTAAAGCTCTGAAATAGTGCATTCTTGTGAGTTTTTAGAGGTTGTGTGTCTACATTTATGTATGGTCGGGGGATTTTATAGGGGCCGCGCGCCGGGTACCACTTCCCCCCTTGCATCCGTCTGTTCTTTTGTGTTTATAATGCATATTTTATTATTATGTTAGAATTGTAATTTAATTGTTGAATGTCCGATGGATCCTTGGTATTTATTTGATATCGAGGTATTTCATATCTTTCAAACACAAAGGAAACTGTCTGCTTACGGCTTGAATTATTTCATGGTTTTATTTTCTATCTCACTGACTTCTCCGCTGTACTTAACACAATAATTAAAGGTATGAATCGTGTCTGTAAAACACAGTTAAAATTAAATCACAGTAAATATATTAGCTAATTTTAACATATACTTATTTCGTAATTGGTTTTAAGAAAACCGAAATTCGTTTCTACCTTCATATCTTATACAAACGTTCATCCAATCTGGGGTGGGTAATAGACATACTACTTTTACTGGACTATTTTGATACGGTTTACTTAATGAGACAAAATGATGAAATGAATAAAATATGAATAAAGAATCGCTTATTATTGCATCATATACCTCCATTACCGAATTAAAAATCGAAAGAAAAAATCACAACGTTGTAATATTTCAAAACAAAAATCCATGGGTAAATGTTTAGTCGATATAGCATTATATCAACTCATTACTTTTATTATTTGTGTCAATGATAATAATAATTTACTGATTTCCTGATTGTATAGATATTATAACATGGCGGAAAACGCGAGTGGAATCATTTTTTTTTTTTTTTAGCGTTGATGTTCATTTCGAGAAAATCCTATTAGGATCACTGGCAAATAAAACAAAACAAAAACATATATTAAGCAAGTTGTTTAAATTCAAAATAAAAATGTTAATATGCTAAAAACGTATACACAGAGCAACGCGTAATTGCGTTGAAAAGGAATTATAATGAGCATATAATGCATTATTTTGCGGAGAACAGCATTATTACGCGATTAAAAGGCATTATACCGCGAAACATTGGCTTATGCATAACAGATGGGGGGTGGGGTGGGGATAACGTGAACTTGAAACTTCTAATTACGCGAAACAAAACAGTTATATGGCAAATGGTTAAACAAATTGAAATGACACAAAAGGGGGGGGGGGAGGCAGAAACGCAACGATGAAACTTATAAGTTTAAGTAGACTTTCCTTTATGTAAGATTTCCGTCTTTGATCCGCGCTATTAAACGGGTTGTTCCGATTTGTCGGTATACAGGTAAAATGCAATATGCCTCCAGTTTATAAAAGTTTATAAAAGGCTTAAGAACGCCTTTATTTTGCATTATTACGAATTCATCAAACCCAGGGTAAAGCTGTTTACAAAAAAAAAGAAAAAAAAAAGCTACGTGTTTTAGTTGGTCATATTTAAATTTTAAAACTTCCATGGCGCAATACCAAACATAATTTAAGCTAAAGGCATTGTTCTAACCACTACCGTCTGCCAAAGAGTTACGGGAACAGCTTTCTAGACCCGGAAGTACTTGAATTTCTTCACTATACGATTGGTCTCGGCGAATATCTAAATAAAGAACGTTTTTTACAAGTCAGAGTCCATATTGTCCTGTTCCTCCTAATGCTGGATAGGTTTCAATGTTCAGAACAATGAAGGTATCAAGTCCTGGTTAAGATAAATACACAGACGGTTGATTTATAAATCTTCAGTGCACTTTGTCTTAAGTTAACTAGCAAGGAAACGTCATTTTCATCAGTGTAATGACAAAGCATCGGTATTCGAATATTTTAATATTTGATTGATTAAAAGTGTTTGATTGACTGATTGATTGATTGACTGATTTGTTGGTTTGCTGACCAAGAAAGTGAATGAAATGTTATGTTGTGATTCATCGCATACAAGTTATGTTAACTATTAGCTCCTTGAGGAAAAATAATTCTGTAAGTAACTGACAACTTTCCAACTAAAATTAAATGAGGAGACTGGTTCTCTAGCCACATATACATCCATTACGCTGATCATCATTTTCATCGCAACAATCATCAACATCATCATCATCATCATCATCATCATCATCATCATTATAAAATCATCATCACAACAATCATCATCGCAGCCACTTCTATCATCATCATTACAGCTACTACTACCATCGTCATCGTCATCATCATAATAAACATCATCATCAGCGTTACAACTACATCCATCATCGTCATCATCATCATCATCATCATCAAAACAACATAATATTTACCACCACTATCATTATCATCATAACAATTATAATTTTCATCAATATTATCATTTTGATAACAAGTACATTTATTGATAAATATCTAAACTTCATGTAAGCCTCCGTATTTCAAGATGTATTATTATTATTAATTATTTAACATTACATAAACAAAATAAAGCACAGGTCAGTACAAAGTCACACACAGTAACGGTTACTCATATCGGCAGACAGATTCATTCTGACAGAGCAGTATACTTATATCTTAATTAGATCTGACACGGCACATGTCATTGGTATAAACAGAATAACATTACCTTGTATCATTATTAAATTTGGAAGCGACTCCCCTTTTGTAAATTGTTTTATTATCATTACCTTTTGTATTATTACCCAATGAAACAATGGGAATCGGTCTATTTAACATTCTGTATGTACAAAAAATATGCATTGGTTCGTTGATAATAGAAGATGCATTGTAATATAGATGATTATTTATCGTTTAATACCTCCTGATAGTGCATATACCAAATCAATATTGATTGTTTACGCAAAAATAACGGTTATGGTTTTAATTGATTGATCTACAATTTAATTGTGGACAATAACCAAGTGTTTAAATGATTTCTATTCTAGTATTTTTAATGCATACTGTATGAAAAACAAACATTATCTCTCTAACTCTCTCTTTCTCTCTAAATAAATGAAAAAAAATGTGTTTTTCTTTCTTTCATTCTTTTTTTCTTCTATCAGTTTTTTTTTTTTTTTTTTTGGTTATCATTTCTGTCGTTCGGTTGCACTCTATTTTTCTCTCTCTCTCTCTCATTTTCTCTAACTTGGTTTCATTTCATAAATGATGATGAGTTTAAAACAAATCACTAATATAATTAAAAATATGGTAGAATATTTTCTTAAACCTTACATGCTTATAGAAAATGTTCGTGGAAAAAGTAGGTGTCCGAATTCTACTTTTTGATGTATCTGCCCCTAAAAGTGATTTGTCTTCGCTAGTTTTAAAATTTAAATATCATTCTTTGTCTGTATAATAAATAAAATATTCTGCGTTTGACTTCAACCTTTTTGTATTGTATTATCCGCTAGGCGACTTGTTTTGGCACGTAGACCCCGTGCAGGTGTAAGTTGATTATGCGCATTCAGCTTTGGGAAATCGACAGATACGCATCGTAATTTTTTGTGTAAAATGAACGATAACTATGATGAGTTATTGTATTATAACGTTCCGGTGGTTTTGCTTATTAACAATCATTATGATATGAGGAGTGGTACACGTCGTCGGTTTTCCCACGGGTTTGCCAAATTATAAGTAAAAAGAGTGTTATGGTGGCATATTTCTGCCAGCCACTTATCCACTTAGCAATGTTGATTTTTTTTTGAAAAATTGTCACATATTCAGTTAGTATCTGGCAAGTAGCAAATTTTCAAGTTATCCACTTAGGTATCTTAACAGGAATAAACTGTTCAGAGTTTCAATTCCGCCGAGGGCAATATTTGTCATTGCCTTCAAAGACACAAAGTACTGGCCCAACCCAGAAACCGCCGGGCGATAGGGATAAGGATGTTAATTTGGAAAACATTATTTACGAAAATCGATGTAGCTATAAATAAGTTTAAACTTTTCTTGATACCTATGCTTTATCTTAAGACAAAATGACATTTACTTGCCGGGAAACCAGAGGTCGTGAGTTCGATTCTTACAGAGTCTTCAAATGTGAATTGGTGGGTGTGACGACTTAAAACATCTTCATTTTCACACTTAAATGCATGTACATATATAGATTTATCATATGATATTATTATTAAACAGTTGTTTCCGGTTTCGGTTAATCATCACATTTTTTCTTATATATTACACATTACATATAACTTTAATACCGAATTATATCACTCCGCGTCAAGTGCGTGTATTCTATATATTTGTAAATTGTGTTGAACTCGAACAACTAGATGCCTTGTGTTTGATGCAACTAACTTTTGTCAAAACATGCATTATTCACATAATGTTGAAAATGTATGAGAAATACACGTCTTATTTTCAGTCATTAGTTAACTTGACTATTTGAGGTTACCGTCGCTTCGACAACATTTTAGTCATATAGCGACGTCGAGCTAATTATAGGTGGAGGAAGACCCCGAATGCACGGTGGCATCCAGGTAGAACTACCGACCTACAATCATTATTTAAAACTATTTTCTTGGTGTTATTGCAAGTTAGTAAAATATGGTAAGAAATAACAATTCATGTCAGATCTTATATATACGTCAGACAACTGTTGGTCCCTAGACTTATAACTAAATTAATAACAAATAATAGACGCTCAAATTAAATTCTGCCTTACATAATGATCAGTACTTCCGGTGTCCATCACCTGGCGCACGCACAGTAATACGAGGGCTCGACGAGCTTTCGCGATCATCTAGGTGTCTGTATCATTTAGGTGTTTGTACGATTCGATAAGAGGAATGGAACATGCACCAACAAGCACCCGAATGATAATGAATGCTGGACGAGCGTCTCGTGTTTCTGAACGAACTGCTGGATGCTATTGATGGAAAAAAAATCGTGTTTTACGTGCACTACAATACCCGGATATTTACTACAATCAATAATCAGCAACATTATAACAGAAGATTGAGCAATAAATTAAGAATGAGTTGCAATTGTCACAAGGCAAATTATGACAGTTTTCTTTCTTTAAAATGTTTCATATTTAATAACTCTCTGATATCAATAATTAAGTGTGCGTTGTAGTTTGATACATAATTACTTCATTTAAAACTTAGGTTAGACCATTGGTTATGAAACATTCTTTTGACGTTATAACATAGCTTGATGTTTATTTGCTTAATTCACCTTTCGTAACAATGTACATTCTTTCTCCCTTAGACATCCTTAATCTTGTTTTCATAACAGTTTTCTATGTTTGATTATATGATTGTATTTGTGACACGTTATTTTAAGAACCAGCCGTTTATATACTAATTATTTGCTCAATTATCCGTGTCACTTAGAGCATGATTTGATTGCATGTGAGAGAGTCAGTTAGACATACGGAACCGCGTGTGAAACATCGTTAGAAAGAATATCATTATTGTATATATAGTATATTTGTAGTATAAGTTGAATTAAGTAAAATAAAGAAGATAATATTAAGCTGTCTATAGTCTTCGCTAATTCCCCATTACAAAGAAGAAGAGTGAAAGAAGAGAAACAAAGGGAGAAAGCGTAAAGTAACAGCGGGTGAATGTTGCACACTGTTACACAATCTATCCAAAAATGGTAAAATTCTACTTGATTTTACTAAATATTATATATATATATATATATATATATATATATATATATATATATATATATATATTATGTAAAGGATTTCCAAACACTCAAGCACATCACTAATAATGTCCTCCAAATATTAGAAACTGGCCGATTTGGTTCCACTGAATTATTTCAGATCAAAGGTCAAACGCGACACTAATTCAGTACATCCTACTCAATTCAAATTTGCGCAACTGTACAGGAGGAAAGGGGTTCTTTTTGGAAAGAGTTACATGTATTTGATTGCTTAAGAGAACTTTTCCTTTCACTGATTGGTCATTTTTACGGGGTTTATCTTTGATAGCCACGGCGCTCTATATTTGGGATCATCTGCTTAAAAAAGTCACGAGACCGTAGTACCGCCTCCTTCCTATATTTGACCAAGTTACATGACATATATTGCACTGGCTTCACTCGTGATCTTGATTAACCCGCCCACATACATTCGTGCGCATGCACGCAGTCATGTATAGTGAGCAGGTTAATCAAGCTCAACTCGTGAAAGCCATGCAATATATATTATATATATGCTGAGTGCCAAGCAAGGGAGTTATAACAGTACCATTTTTTACGACTTTGGTATGTCGCGACCGGGGATCGAATCCTCGACCTCCAGCTCTCGAAGCGGACGCTCTTACTACTCAGCCAACGGGGACGGTACAGAGACAGATGTACATATATATAAAGATAGACAGATGAATAATCATATAAATATATAACATGTAGATAGATAGATAGACAGACAGACAGTTAGACAGTCATACAGTTAGTAGTGTTATGGGATTTAATACTGGTTTTCTGAAAAAAGAAAATCCATTACTCCGTAAAATATCCATTGCTCAATTGCTCCATATATGTATAAACCCCATTTTAATAAATGTAAGGTTAATCACATGTTATTGTCTTAAAAGTTAGATTCATATGGATA
Source organism: Solen grandis (assembly GCA_021229015.1). Lineage (NCBI taxonomy): Eukaryota > Metazoa > Mollusca > Bivalvia > Adapedonta > Solenidae > Solen > Solen grandis. The sequence continues at coordinate 36,237,454 of CM037791.1, forward strand.
AAATCAGTCAATGATGGTTTAAAAGTATTGTTATGGAATTTATTACTGTTGTTATTGCTCCATAAAATTTGCATTGCGTGTTTTAGGCCAACCCAGGATCAGAACATGTTTCAATATCGTTTGTCAATGACGCAAATTGTAATCCATCAATATTCAACATATTCCTGTTCGGTTGACCACACATGTAACAGACTGGCATGGCGGGCGCCGCCATCTTGCCGGATTACTTTTACGCCCTATTATACCCGATGTTATTTCGAAAAAATGAGCGAGGTGTTCCGAGTGATACGCCGCCACAAGAGTCACCGAGATGATTAATATAAGTTGTGAGAACTCGTTTCGTAATCGATATAAAATAAATAAAGTTTTAAAAAATGATTTACTAGTATTATCTCTTGTACAAAAGAATTCAAATTCAAAATACGCATGTCTTCCATTGTTATTTTTACAAAAAATACATATCTTGAAAAAGATATGCGACATTAATAGGGATTATTTAAAGTCATGGAGAATTGAGAACGATTATATATGATGTGCAAAGTATTATCAGCGTCAGCCTATGGAGCGAGAGGTCGTCGATTCGATCCCCGGCCGCGACATACTAGTCGTAGAAAATGGTACTGTTATAGATTCATTGCATGGCGCTCAGCATAAAAGGTAGTTGCAGGACTGGTTGACCCGGAGTCAGTTAATGTGACTGGGTGTGGTATCATGCCACATGTCTACGGCGTGATATGGCAGTATGGCAGCACTATATCTATCTCAAGTTTACATCGTCTCCAAATGACTGAATTACTGTTGGTGGGACATTAAACCAAACAAAAATACAAACAAACTTATGTATTTTCTTTAAAAGGTCGATTTCTTTCTTCGTTCCTTGTTATTGTAAATGACTTAAACTTAGTAGTGAAAAAAAATTGAATTAATGTCTAATTCTAGAGCTTTACTACCTGCTGGAGAAAGTGAACTCGTGGACAAAGTTATAGCCTCCCATAAAAAGACGACTCTTTTCATTATTGTTTAAGACTTTTTTGCCCATTTCACTGTCGCTAAATGTTTTACGGTAGGGCGGTTCGTTAAAGACAGTACTTGTCGACATATTAAATGGCTACGGGAAACACTAGAGAACTATTTTGTATTTTGTTCCGTCCTTTTCAATATACAGTATAAGAGCAAGGTGACGGAACTTCTAGATCTTCCGTACTAACTACACACGAAGATCGCAGGCCTATAGATATGATTTTTGTAACATCATTTTGGACCAATCCGTTCACAATTGATTTCACTGTGTCTAATTGTGAAGACAAATATTATGTGAATAACTGGTTAGGCGACAATTTTTATAGCATTTTTTGGCGTTTTTAAATGTCCGGTCTTTCAAATCAAGTGTACGTATGTGCGTAAGTGCGTAAGACCAGGCACGCCCGTGTAAAGCGGCTTGCCACTTTACCTGAGCCATGATAAAGGTCTAGTTAAGGATGGACAAGGGATCCGGGGGATTTCTCCCAGACTTTTTTTTAAAATATTATGCTGTAAAATAGTGCTTTTTTTTTTTGGGGGGGGGGGGGGGGGGGGGGGGCATTTACTTATGGTCGAGGAAGCATATATAAATAAAAAGTTCTATAAGGGGAAATTGACATCTAAACTTACCCTCATTAGATAGATTTATTCATTAGAAATAATTCTTTACATTTTAAACATGGGGTCACCCGACTACTTTTGACCTATTTATGGCCAAATAACATACGTATGAATATAGTGCACCGGTCGGCCATTTCACACAAATTTTCTCAAAAATTCCTCTCTCAGCCATGCTCAACTTTTAAGGTTGTTGTGCAATAAGGCCTCCAAATTAGATATTTTATTACTATATTAACTGTGTTTCATAGGATTTATCCTTTATTGCATGTCTTTCAGTTAAAAATTAACCTTAATTCAGCATTATATAGGGTCACTATTTTTGTGTAGGCACATCCGGATGCAAGGGCAGGCAACTGTGGCCTTAGTCCATATGATTCTTATGTATTGTAATGTACCCGGTCAATTTTTTTTAATATTTTAAATAGAGTGTCCATCCTACTGGTCTATCTGTCTTCTAATCTGCAATTACTAAAATTAGCACCACCAACTGGAATGACATAAATGTATAGAACATATTTTCTTCGCACGCGTTTTCTTCACAATTTAGACTGGTAGAAGGACAAAGACCATTAATAGTTTTCGAAAGCTGCGCAAAAGAAAAAAAAAGGTGGAATTATACATTTGCAAGTTTTAACCTAAAAATATGTATTTGTCGGTCGGCCTTGTTTGTGAGCCCGCTTTGATACTCTGTATTACAGTTATTCTTGTTCCGGGCCGGCAGGAATCGGTCCGGTTACTGATACGGTTTTGCCAGGCTAAGCTGTACAATGAGTTTCTTCGTGCCTGTCATTACTTTTAATTTTGTACAAATGTTAGAAAAATGTAAAAAATATACGTTTTTGAATTAAAAAAAAATCAATGATGATGAACAGATATAACCATTCTGTAGATATTTTTTTATTTATGTTAATTTTATCTGCGGAGTGGTCACGTTCGTAGCGGTTTATATAGCGGCACAACGCAAAATCAAGTATACATGTACTTTTCGTACTTACAATTCTTCTGCTAACGATAATAACAACTTTTGACTATGGGAACATGGGTTGTAAAACAGATTACATCACGTTATTATTTAAACTTTTTGTATAATAAGTTACCTGCTAGGAATGTAGACTTTCGATTTAGTCCTATTGTAATTATGCTGAAATCACTTCCACGAAGTACGAAGCCAGTACGAAAACCAATAGGTATTTAATTTAATACATATTTTATTCAAGAATACATAGGATTGAACAACAGGCTAAATGCCCATGTGAGTCCACTCCTTTTACAGGTCATGCATACATAGCATATGACAAATTAAAAGTATTGCATACCTTATGACAATGGATATATAGCAATACAAATAAAAAAATAATATATTGCATTACAGGGAGAAATATGACAAAATGTGTGCCTAAAGATATATAAAGTGTCATTTATAGGGATCATCTAAAATCAAAGCGCTAATAGCGCTGAGAGAACAGGGTTTTTAATATGATGATGTCTCAATTCTTTTGTTTATCAAAGTAAATTCAATAAACGATAACCAAGTTTTCAAGCGACACCAATAAACCCAATGTTATAAATCCGCTTTAACTTTGCTTGAACACGGTCGTTAAAAAAAGATGAACACATTATTTGTTTCAATGGATTTTTAACAAAAAGCACATCGCTACTTTCCCCATTTCTCTTGCCCAAAGTTTACAAGATTATATGAATATGTGGAAGGAAATCTAAAATAACAAACTTCATTATTTATTTTATGTTTTTTTTTTGTTTTTTTTTTGTTTTTTTTTCATTTCATTTTATATACACATTTTCTTGTTATAGATAAATGAATGACATTCAATATAACAAATATATGTATCTTATATTGCAAAAATAATTTAAAAAAAGTTTGTAAACATTGTTCTCCGGCTGTGACTCGAACCCACACCCTTTTTCAACGCCGTTTGCATGGCGATCTAGCCTGACTATTTTACCAACTGCACTAATGAGTACGGTGGCATAAAGGTGACATGGAAGATATTTTTTATATTACGTGCGCACGTAGTAGCTTTTACGTGCGCACGTAGTAGCTTTATGTGCGCACGTAGTAGCTTTTACGTGCGCACGTAGTAGCTTTATGTGCGCACGTAGTAGCTTTTACGTGCGCACGTAATAGCTATTACGTGTGAGCCATACAGAAGAAATTTAATCTATATATTGTTGCCTGTTGCTGGAAATTCCAGCCAGTCATTGTTTCAAAATGTCTCAGAATGAGGTGCGATTTTTTTTTCGCTCGCGTACTTTCTTTTTCATTACAGTTTATTTAAATCGTTATCTCCAGCATCGATTATTTTAATTCAGTTTAGCCTTCCATAACGCATTCGTACTGAAATAAGTAAGAAAATTATCACCATTTAGTGATAAGACAGAAAAAAAAATAGAACTATTTTTCTGCGTAGAAAAAAAAAAGGAATTCTATAAAATATAGATGCCTATATATAGCCCCAAACTGTTGTTGTTGCAGAATTCAAAGTTGCATTGTAGTAAAAACTTGGAACAGCCATCATTCATAGTGCGATGTCCAAACCCCGCACTTCGAACATAGTTTAACATGTCTATTAGTAACATAGCCGATAGAGCGGTATGGTTGTCTCCTGGGAGACTGAGGCTCGCGTCTCCATCCGAAGAAATGCTACTACTAGTAAACCAAGGAAAAACGCACCAGTTCACACCTAATTCTAATGTAAAGGTATAGTGAAAGAGGTGTAAAATAAAGGAAACTAATGATATTAATCATTTCAATAAGAATTCATTTTGTGTGTGAGTGTTAATATTCATAATATCATATATATATTTAGACAAATCCAACCTTTGGGTTACATCGTTACGACCTTTCGGCGACACATGTCGCCCAAAGGTTGGATTCGTCTAAGTGTATATGTATTATGAATATTAACAATCACACATTTACACATATATGTCTTTCATTTTCGAGTATTTAGGGACGGATCTCACAACAGAAGAGCCATACCTTTGTTATCTTTAATTCATAATATACCCCAATTTGGCCTACAGGACCATAGTTGTAGACTTGAGAGTATAAATATTTGCTGGGGGTGCATATGTGCAATTGGATCAGGTTTACTCCAGTTAATGTTAAAGAGTGTAAAATAAAGGAAACTAATGTAATTCACTCCAATACGAAGTACGTTTTGTGTATAGGTGAGTGTTAATATCCATAACATCATATATATATATATATATATATATATATATATATATATATATATATATATATACCGCCCCCGGTGGCCGAGTGGTTATAGCGTCCGCCTCGGGAGCGGGAGGTCGTGGGTTCGGTCCCCGGCTGCGACATTCCAAAGTCGTAAAAATACGGTACTGTTATAGCTCCCTTGCTTGGCGCTCAGCATATAAGGGTAATTGCAGGACTCGTTGGTCCGGTGTAAGGATAATGTGACTGGGTGTGGTATCATGCCACATGTCTACGGCAGTGTGGCAGCACTATATCTATCTAAAGCAAACATTGTCTCCAAATGACTGAAATATTGTAGAGGGGACGTTAAACCCAACAAACAAACATATATATATATATATTTAGACAAATACAACCTTTGGGTTACATTTTACGACCTTTCGGCGACACAAGTCGCTCAAAGGTTGGATTTGTCTAAATGTATATGTATTATGAATATTAACACTCACACATACACATAAATGTCTTTCATATTGGAGTATTTTGTATCAATTCATTTTGATTTTACCCTCTCTTTAAGTTACTTATTTTTGTTCAAGTTCCGCTGATATACCATAGATATTGTCCTCAATCTGTACAAAATAGGCTAAAAAGGAACATCTAGAACTAGTCAGAGGTATACATGTGAACAATGGATTTTGATTAATATGTATCACTAAAATGCATGTTTACATTTGTTAGGTTCGTTTCTGTTATAACAGTTGTTTTAAGCTTGAATTAACAAAAAGGGGTATAAATTGAATGTAACAAAGCCATACCTTAGTTATCTTTAATTCATAATATACCCCCGTTTGGTCTACAGGACCACAGTTGTTGGACTTGAGAGTATAAATATTTTGTTGGGGGATGCATATGTGCGATTTTATCAGGTTTACTACAGTTAAAGTTGAAAATTGACACTTCTTTAGAAATTACAAACAAACGCTTTGAAGCGATTGACTTATTTCAATAAAACTACAAAGGTATCTACTTCTACTACTTTCTCCGGTGGCCGAGTGGTTAGAGCGCCCACATCGGTTGCAGGGGGTCGTTGGATCGATCCCCGGCCGCGACATATCAAAGTCGTAAACAATTGTACTGTTATAGCTCCCTTCTTTGGCGCTCAGCATAAAAAGGTAGTTCCAGGTTTGATTGGCCTGGTGTCAGGATAATGTGACTGGGTATAATATCATGCCACATGTCTACGGCGTGATAATGCAGTGTGGAAGCACTATATCTGTCTCAAGTACACATCATCACCAAATGACTGAAATACTGTCGGTGGGACGTTAAATCCAACAAACAAACTACTTCTACTACCAAAATTAGCTGGCTGTTACTACATGTTTATGACTTATATCTAGAATATACTTAGTCCAAGCTCATGCCTTTTTTTCAAATCCAATATGAAATTAAAAACAATATGAACAGTCATAGATAAACATTTGTATATTCACATTTTTACAATGACATTTAAATATGACAGTGCAGCAGTTTGATAATTAAACCCCACCCAACTGCTATTTTGTAATGAAGTAACCATTGACCATTTAATGCAAGATGATAATAACAAAATCTTAATGAAAGTGTGTTAAGATAGCATTGGTACGGCACCTTGCTTTTTAATATTTTATTAGCGGTGGAAGTTAGTATTAGTATCAAATGGAAGGTCGCATCATTATTTTATAGCTCATTTTATATATCAAAATCCCTCATTTCTAGTCCCCCCACTTTTTTTGCTTTTACTGGTTCAGTTTTTTAAGGACTTTTTTTTTTCCAAAGGATTATATATAAGGCAATAAGTGACTTGCATCGTCTTCACCAACAAGTACGAAAACCAATAGGCGCGAACGTCATTTATAGGGACCATCTTAAAATGCAGCTGTGTTAAGACAAATACTTATAAACTTTCCGAAATAACGCGCTCTAGAGTTAACTAGTGCGCACCCACCCGTCATGAGCTAGGGTACCGGACAAATCGGTGGGGCATGAGGAAATCTTATATGTCAACAATAACTATCACTCAAAATATTCACTTTGATGTTATGTTATACTAACGGGAACTCAAGACGCCATTCTTGAAGATTGTGCATTTGTAATTATTTCTCAAATACAAATAATACAACTACTGAATGGTGACTGAATTTCTGTGATACTTTGTATACATAGTTTTGTTTAGTAATGGGCCACATCATACACAAAAACTAGCCATTATCTTAGTAAGTATATATATATCCAGTAATGTCGTAATTTGATGAGGTGTCGAGAAGATCAAGTACTTTAGAAAGGTTGGGTAAAACTGCATTGATCTTTTCTCCAACACAATGCGATGCAGATATGTCCTTCAATGTTCGAAGGAGTTAGGACTCCCAACCTCGCCTACTCCAACTCCCAACTTCGCCTACGACGAAACCAATGTTGCTGGTTCTATGGTATGGTCTCAGAACGATTGGTAATTTTCCGGTTACATTTGTCCCCCTTCTTGCAGACAAGAGTAACATATAATGTCTTCCATTCATAAGGAATGTGATATTGAGCATGTTTTGTCTGGAAAATGAGGGTAAGTTCTAGAGTAATGATTTTGAGAACAACAATTTTGTCAAGACACGTAGCTTTGCGTGGGTGAAGGGCTTGTTAGAGATTCGCTACATCGAATGGGATCACTCCCCGCTTATAGAATGCATTGTGGAGTAAATTGTCATTACTGATGATAAAGCCGGGGTCTGCTTTCTATAAGAGAAACCAGATTTCACTCTTTTTTTTTCTATGGAGCTCATACCTTATATGCGAAACGAATGACCATGATTGAGATAGGACCTTTTCAGTACGGCAGATGTTTTAGGAGAAGAAGTATGTTACAGAGAACGAATAGCTAGTATGGGATGATCTCGTTCTTGTTCAATACTGCAATACTGGAGGATAGTTCAATGTAATACTAACGTGGAAACAGCCATGTATAAAATGTATAACTTCACGAGACTTCACTTCAGAATGTTGGAAATAAATACATCTGCAGCTCTCCTGCGTTCAGTTACCGTGAACAGTCGCTAACGTGAGCGATTGCATCCCTGTTACCATAGCATATATATTGTAAACAAGGAACAAACTTGCAACCGTTTGATTATCGGTTGCGCATCGCTACGTGACTTTAATTGTACATATCATGGGGATTGACTGCTGCGGATAGTTTACTATTTGCTGACGTGAGCTACTGTAATTTAAGCAATTACTGATTATAACTCTGACTCTCATTTCAAGCGGGACATTCATTAATGCGAAACACGTTCATGGCTTACTAACATAGTCTGTCCATTATTAATCTCTTCTTATTTTGAGTCCTGAAGACTACACTTGGGCTAATCACGCCAAGAAAAAAATCATTATCTCGTTCTTACAACATATTATCTTGAAATAATGAGATACATATCTCTTAATAACGAGATATTGACACATAAAAACGAGTCAAATATCTTGAATGAATAATTTACGGGATACTTATATTAAAATTACAAAATAATATGACCATATTTCTATTGCTATCTACATAAAAAATAGCATTTATTTCAATCATGTATTTAAGCTCGATTCCGAAACAGGTTTTTATAGCTGATAGTATCCTTCTCGGTGGTTTCTGGGTTGGATCAGTACTTTGCGCCTGGGTTAATCATGAAAAGATCCACAGTCAGTTACGTTATCATCGGACCAAATGACCTCCTTATTAGCACAATAAATGTTTAATTCTTGAAGTTATCTGATACAATACATGCATAACACCGTAAACAGGCCCCTTTAGTTAACAACAAAATAAAAGTTTTGTGGTTCAGTATTGGGACCTTTGTACTTGTATTCACGTTAAAATGAAGCGCCCGTTGTAATGGTCCTGCACTATATTGGACAATGGTTGCATTGGTGTCACATTAAGATGTGGGGCATTATTGGAATGGATCTGTCTGCATTGTACATGTATACCATTCTGTTGCAACAGTTGTTTTTTTGGCTTATTAAGCCAGCATTTGAATGTTTATTGGCTTATTAAGCCAACATTTGAATATTTAAGTCTATCAAATTACTCAGATATGAATTTATATATTCTATCAATATGAACAATTCAAAGATTTGAATTATTTTCTCATCCTGTTTTTCTTGAAGCACTGATTTCTCCATTATTGGGTTAGTTTGATAACTAATAATAAGTATGTATAAAATGTTTATTCATACTTGTATCATTGTCAAGATAAGTGTGTGACTATTTTGAACATTTTATTTGTTAATTACGATTTTCATACTTTTACTCAAACTTTACGAATTTGTTTCCATGGGGATTTGAATATAATACTCAAATATTAGCCTCAGATCATACTTAAGTAAATTCGAGAACACAGGGCCCACATTTTGTGAAAAGTGAAATATCAGTTTTCAATGTAACTATTAAAGACGACTTTATCGTTATAGGTGAAAAACTATTCAATAACTTTGTGTGCTTGTTTGATGGGTTTAACGTCCCAACAACAATAATTCAGTCATTTTGAGAATATGTCTACTTGATACAAATATATATCTACCACACTGCAGTATCACACCTTAGACATGTGGCATGATACCATACCCAGTCACATTAGCCTGACACCGGACCAACCAGTCATGCAATTACCCTTATATAGCGTCAAGCAAGGGACATATACCGATACCATTCTTTGCGATTTGGTATGACGCGAACGGGGATCGAACACACGACCGCCCGCTCCAGAGGCGGACGCTCTTACCACTCGAATGCGAGCACGGCGTTCCTTATTATTGAGCGTTTGTTGATTGATCTGCTGTAAGCAGAGGTGAAACATAAAAATTACCTTTCCGTTATCGGTCTGTCCGTCCGTTCATCTGTCTGTCCGTCACACTTTTCCCGTCACGCTAAAGAAAACTCTTGTTTTGAAATGAAATTGCGAAAGACTGAATATCTGTGCTGTGTAAGATCTAACCACAGTTGCTTTCATGCGACAAGAGATAAAACCTCTGCGCGGCATATATAAATGTACCCTAAAACTTGTAATGGTGTTAACCAAAAGTCGGAATACCGGTATTTTATATATTTGGTAATAATATTGATAAATTGTAAACACAAATATAATTGGCGATTTTATCTGTTTGTCAAGGTTATAGTTTACATCCAGAGATTAATATTTTACCAAAACCTCTATTCATATTTGATAAAGTAGGATATATGTTTTGACCTTTGACCTGGTGCAACTAAATAAATAAATCAGGAATATAAACTATGCACACATTCACATGCAAGTACATAGTGATAACAATGATTGTACATAGCAATTCTAATCAAAACTACAGTGGACCTTAATATTTCTGTCACAACTTAATAAACTAAAAAACTTAAAACCGGTTTCTCATTCATAAAATACAATCCAGGGGTTGTGAAAAAATGTTATCACACTAACAAGAGAGAGAGAGAGAGGGGGGGGGGGGGGGGGGGGGAGAGAGAGCACAGATGAGAAAAATCAGAACACTAGTAAAGGAGACAATTTGTTTGCACACAATGGTTAATTATGCCGAAATAGCGCTGGACTGTATATTTAAATTCGATCCTGAGAAGGATCAGCTCAAGCAAATTCAGTCGTATAACTGGACATCTGTCGATAATTATCTTTTATTGATTACTTTTCATGTCCCTTTTGAGAAACCGATCCAATGAGTATACATCGATGGAATATATTACTAAATTATCGCTTATTGACGTCAATCTTATTTCTCCTTACTTAATTCTACAGAGTTCAAGTTTAAATAACTGGATAAAAACTATTTAAGACAGATTTTATCGGGAACTGTATTGTTTTTCTTATCATCAATATCACGTTTGCTCCATTGATAGTTTAGTGGCACGTGGGTCGAAGATTACTGATAATGGTTGTAAAATGAATAAATGAATGAATATGTTTACATTCTCCTACACTGGTCCGGTACAATGTAACCAGATATCCATGATACCATGGGAACAGCAGGCAGAAATTTTCTCATTTATCTAGCAAATCAGAAACTCTAAAGGATTAACCAGCTTGTCTCGTCTTAGAGTGTACGTCTGTTAAAACACGATGAGCCTGATAAGCGACACTATATTCATGTGCCGGTTTTAGTTTCAAAATTGAATACATATATCTTATATATATGTTATGTATATATATATATATATATATATATATATATATGTTGCAGCATCTAACAGATGGAAAGGATGGGCGATTCCTGTTCTAAATCTTTAAAATATTGACTTTTTTGTAAAACAATCTAATTAACCTGTCAATGTTCACTACCAACTGATATACATCACAGCCCTTCTCAAAAATTATTTGCTTTCCATATTTTTTTTTCTTTGCTCTCCATATTTTCTTTCACTACAAAAACGTTCATTTATGAAATTCTATTTATTTTTCCTACAAAAGTAACTTCTGATATCTAGTTGTCATTTAAACGGGGCGACATAATTGAATTGACAATGATTATTGGTTAAAGAACATCATGTTCATGTCAGAATAACATGCATGAAAATGATGCACATTATAAGAAAACTTATTGATAAAACAGCACATTGATGAACCACAACCAAATAAACTAATGGATTATTTCTTATTTAACTGTTATCTTACATTAGATGAAAATACAGAAGATAATAAAGCACTTAAAATATAATCGGTTGTGTAGTGAATCCAACAAAACTTGTTCAACTTTGCCAGCATCTTAAAAACGAGTTCCCTATTCAAACAATTGTCCATCTCATGGCAAGATTTTTTTTTTCATTGCCTACCCCAATTAAAAAATCACTGGAATTCCAGTGGAATACCAAAAAGAATCCTCTTGAATCTGGAATACCAAAGGAAGTCCAGATAGCTTCAACTGAAATCTGCTATTTTACTGGAATGCCAGATAGATTCCAGCGGAACTTGAATTTGAAAGACCAGTAGAGGTGGAATTCCACATGAACAGGAACTGAGTGTTGACTTCACTTGTTTTCATGAAATCAGCCATTTTGTGGCTTCAAGGTGTAAGTAATTCACCAGATTTGCCTTAACTTTGATGATTTTTGTAATGAAATATCAATGTTATCTCTAATCACTAAAGTTTACTAAATTAAAACGTTGCAAATACAGTACACAACATTTTGGTAAAATGAAATAACTTAAACACTATTTTTTAATCAAATTTATAGTTAACTGAATGTTCCTAATTCTTGTAATTTTTTTAACTATTATTTAAGTATCAGAAAACATAAATAAAACAACAGTTTTCTCACTTTGACTCATGGTGTGTTATTCTGTTATTGTCATGCTCTGGTACGCAACCCACTGTATGTATGCTTTGAAAATAGATTGGAACTCATTAATTTCATACGTATAATGGCATCATTTGCATCAAATACTAAGTAGATACAAAAGATTTCTAATCTATCAATTTACTGTAAGTAAGCTAAAAAGATTGTATTTTATTGTATTATTTTGTTAACGGGAAGTTGAAAGTTGGCCATTTTCATCCATTTATGATGTCATAGAGAAAACTTCATGATATCATTTCCCTTAATCTTGTGATAATTATCAGAGTTTATTTGTTATGTATTGTTAGTTTTCCCTTTTAATCACTAAACACGTTTAGCTTTGTAAATAACATGCTCAGGGTGAGCTTTTGTGATCGCCCTTCATCCGGCGACCGTCGTGCGACGTGGCCTAATCTTCATGAAACTTTCTCAGGATGTTTGTTTCCATTAAATCTTGGACAAGTTCGATTTTGAGTCATGTGGGGTCAAAAAGTAGGACATGAGGTCAAATCTTAGAAAAACCTTGTTGACACTCTAGAGGCCACATTGTTTGCAATACCTTCATGAAACTTGGTCCGATTGTTTGTTTCCATAAAATCTTGGACAAGTTCGAAGTTTGGTCATGTTGGGTCAAAAAGTAGGTCAATATGAAAAATCCAACATATGTTGCTCATTTATAATCAGGTGAGCGATTCAAAGCCATCATAGCCGTCTTGTTTGTTATTATTGTTTTTTTGACTGGAATAACACTATTCCAGTGAAATTTAATACCAGTGGAATTACAGACAAAGTTTCAGTGGTATTCCAGATGTATATTTCCACTGTAGTTATAACTGTAAAGTACT
>CM037791.1:36250577-36300577 GCA_021229015.1 Solen grandis
AGGAGATTATCTGTAAAGTTTTATCAAATTCTGTCCAGCAATTTCAGAGGAAATTTTAAGATTTCACTATATACAAATAAGGCAAATAAGCCCCGCCCCTGGCAGCAATGTTTTTTTTATGGATCAGAATAATTTCATGAAATTTTGTGAAGCTTCACCCAAAGATCATCCCTGCCAAATTAAATCAAATTCTGTCCAGTGATTTCAGATGAGATGTCGTTTTCACTGCCATAATTTTCACAATCTTGGTAAGTGTCTATAAGATGATGCTACACACCAAATATCTAAATTCCGGGCCTCATGGGTTTTGACAAGCTGAATTGTTAAGGTTTTCCTACATTACTCTATGTAAAATAATAAATGAATATTCCTGTGAAGTTTTATCAAAATCCAGTGAGTAGTTTAGAAGGAGATGCTGTTTAAAGAAATTGTTCATATATAACTCTATGTAAAAAAGTGACCCCTGTGACAGGCCTAATTTTGACCCTAGGGTCATAATTTTAACAATCTTGGTAATGGTCCATAAGATTATGCTGCATGCTAAATATCTAAGCTCCAGGCCTTATACTTTCTTACAAGAAGAGTTTTAAGGTTTTCTTATTATAACTCTATGTAAAATCATGTGACCCCTAGGGCGGGGTCAATTTTGATCCCAGGGTCATAATTTGAACAATCTTGGTAGAGAGTCATAAGATCATGCTACATACCAAAAATCAAAAGGCTAGGCCTTGTGGTTTCGGAAAAGACGATTTTTAAAATGTTCATTTTTAAAATCTATGTTTAGCTCCTGTGACCTAGATTTTTGACCAATCAAAATAATTTTAACAATTTTGGTAAAAGGCTCCATAATAAACATTCATACGAAGTTTTATTAAAATCCAATGAGTAGTTAAGAAGGAGATGTTGTTTAAAGAAATTGTTGACGACGCACGCACGGACGACGGACAAAAGGTTCGAAAAGCTCACCATGAGCACATTGTGCTCAGGTGAGCTGAAAAAAAAATGATATAATATTAAATATTAAGTTCTTCCTTTCTCAACTTTTTTATATTATATTCCTTTATTTTTTGTTTTTATTTTGTTTTCTTTTTTCCTTAAAGTTATTTTTTCTTCATTAATGTACTAATGCTTATTATTTGTTTTGACTTTTACAAACATAAAAATGTAGGCATCATTTCATTCTTATGTAAAATACTACACTAACACCCCGCTCTATTTCACACTACTTTCGGTCGTTGGTTTGATCCCCGATCGTGCCATGCTCATGTCGTTAAATGTGGTATTTGTAGTTACCTGATTGATTGAACGAGAAATTCTATAATTAGATCTAAATCAGTAATCTTCGTAGCACAATATATAGGTTTTCGCACCTCGCAGTAGTACCTTTATTTTTTTTATTCTAGCCAATTTTGGTCAGCACGATATTGGCAATTTAGACTTAAGCCACAATCATGAAATCTTAGACACATATCATCATAATTCCGAAGATGATCCTAAGATAATTATATCATCAAATTAGTTTATGCATTCACCGTTAGGTGGCACTTTCCACCAACATGCATTTTGGCGCATAACTCAATACTTGGAAGTCCAATTTAAATGCGTTTTTTTTATTACAATCCTTGATGACACCCCAAAGAAGTATTTTGTTTGCTGCACATCATTTGCAACACAATTGCTGGCAAAATATATAGTATGAGAACTTCATGATATGTACAGCGTGGAAAATATTTATTTTTTTAATTGTTTGAAGCTCCTGAATGTATTTATGTTCATAAAAACTTCACGAATTATGTATTTTATTGTTTCAAAGAGAAGAACGGGTTCAGTTTTTGAAAATTTCCAAAGGTCAAGGTCATATTTCAAGTACTGTTTTTTTCTTTAACCTTAAATAATTCGAAAACGGAAAAAAAAACACATTTTACTTAGAGACTATGTGTATTTTTTTAATGCTTTGGATGATCTCTCTGAATATATTAAGTTTGTGCTGATCATGTTTTAAACAGTACAGGAATGGCGGAAAAACGAAAATGTTGGCATCCCTATTTTGCAAATAAAGGTAAAACACGATTTGTAGCCAGTATTCTGGCGGTTTCAATGATATGCAGATTATAAAAATCTGAACAGGCATTACAAGGACATAGAGAGAAAACGAACTTAAATGTTTCATATTTATCGTTTTTTTGTTTGTTTGTTTTTTTCTGTTTTCTAGAGGTTTAAGTTTCAATATCTCGATAGCTTTTCAAAATAAGTGGACACATGTGTATGAAATGCTCTTTATTTAATGCTTTTTTAATCACATTTATTTTTTTAAAATTACGACGTCGTTTAAGAAAGTTATGTACAAAAAGAGGATTGAATCCCTGTTTCGTTTGACTTTCCAAAAACACACAGCAAAACAAACTCTTTTGATTTAAAGTATATAATATAAATCAAAGCGCTGAAGGCACTGAAGTTGTGTGTGTCTCAAGTGGAAGAGGGTTTGACATGCTGCAAATATCAGGGTAACTTAGTTTTCTCAAATTTTAAACTTTTACAAGTTTTAGCCTACCAAAAGTTCCTTCCTGTACATTTCTTAACTTTGAGGTATAGAGTGAAAGCTGATTTAGATTTAGCCAAAGGTCACGTGAATCAGGATAATGTGACTGGGTGTGGTATCATGCCACATGTCTACGGCGTGATACTGCAGTGTGGCAACACTATATCTGTCTCAAGTAGACATCGTCTCCAAATGACTGAAATACTGTCGATGGGACGTTAAACCCAACAAACAAAGAAACAACAAGCAATACTGTTCTCTTAGCACTATCAGCGCTTTGATTTGTACTACAGAGCGACGGCACAGTTTCTATCTATAGATGCTGTGTGGCTCACTACTTTGTCTTTAGTAACTTCGGATAGCAGATAAACACCTGTATCAGCCATTCTATAGAGCAACAAATAACCCCTGGAGATATCTCTGATGTATCTGAGATAGTAGATGTGATTATAAGGAGGTTATTCGGGTTTTTATTGTAATTCAAACTTTCTATATGGGCAATTGAAACACCTCTAAATAACCGAAACCTGCACATCCACCTTCCAAATTCAGGCATGAGCCACCTTTGCATTCGAAAGAAACTAAACTCCTACGCTTGGTAAATTGAGTTGTGCAACATCCTAGGGAAAAAAGTTCTTCTGAGCTATTATACTACATACACTTTGTGTGTCCCGTAAATATTTATTTTTACTCAAAATTGAGTTTCCACTACTTTGGCTGAATTTAAGCATATCTGTATAGTCGAATTCTGTTGAGTCGTTCGGTCATTCATACAAAATTGAGAGGTTATTCGGTTTTAAATGTAGAGAAACAGGCCCTCAGAATGTAGGTACTATAGTTGTGAGTGACTACGTCACACACATCTAAAACTATTTGATAGTTGCAAATGTTTTGCAAGACAAATATAAATGTAATATGTAAGTTTGAACTTTCATGAAATGCATGGTCAGTTGTGAATATGCGGTCAAACTAAACCAAATAACCTGAAAATCATAAAAATGTTGGTAACACCTATTGCATTCAATTGGTCATGATTCGAACAATATTGGTTTTTGCAAATAAGAGTAAGAACAAGATTTGTAGCGCGAATCCTGGCGGTTTCAATGGTTTGCAGATTTTTAAATTTTGACCAGGCATAAAAAAGTTATGGGGAGAAACCGAAAAAATTACCTTTTTATTCTTTTTTGTGTGTGTGTTGTTTTACGTTTACTAGAGGTTTAAGCTTCAATATTTTGGCAGCTTTTCAAAATAAGTGGATGAAACATTCTTTATTTAATTGCCTTCTCAGCCGTATTGAGTTTTTTTTTTTAATTATGACGTCTCTGTATTGAACGAACAGTACTTATTCCTTCGGGAAGGGAATTTTTGCGTTGTTTTTTCCTGTTGGTGGAATTTTAATTTTTTTTTTGCTGCACATACTGCAATAATTATGTTAGTAAACATGTACAAAATAATTCCTGTCTAAAAGCTTTATTTGGTAAAGCTGAAATGGAAGTCAAATGGTAACCAGTACAACAATCTACCACTTGATCATTTTTGTTATTTATGTGATCTCTTACATATTTGTTGCAGGTGGAAATTTGCTTGAAAATGGGGGAAAACATATTTTTTTGCTGGGGGAATGGTGCCTAATACAGGTACTAAATAATGGAGATCAAGATCCCAGCTTTTTAAAAAATATGTTACGTTAAATTGATCCTTAGGCAATCCATTACTTATCTGGGAAAAACAAATAACTGCTAGATCCATTTCCGTTGAAAACTAGTGCTGTTTTATTAATTTCAGTTATAAAATAAGGTATTTGTCTTGCAGTTAAGTTTTTAATTATTATCATTTTAAAATATTTTTCGAAAATGATGTGACTTATTTAAAGAATAATGAAATCTATAACTAGAGAATATGATGTAACTAGCTTGCGTTGACAAGTTGAATGTCGGCAGAATTAAGCGTTTAAGCAGGTTTGATCTTGATGGAGAAAGAGGTAATGTGACGCCAAATGAGACGTTTTCTTGTAACTATAGTTTTAAAATAAACACGTACACAGTCTCTTAGTGCCTTAATTGAGCACTTTGATTTGTTTCATTACGATCGTCAGAGTGGTTCCATTAATAAAATGCATAAATAAGGAGGTCATGACCTAACTTACCTGATGGTAACAATCGCATTGCATTGAAACGCTACTGAGCGCTGAGGGATGCGAAATGGTGAAACTGGCTGTGTAGTTTTTTTCGAATCACAATGTACCAATGTCTACTTTTCATTTAAGGCAACCGCCAGCCTAATAGTCGCATGGAAATCACATGATACCGATTTGCCGTTTTAATGTTAACGAAATATGGTCAAATCTTTGGCAGTTTTCTGTAATCGCTTTTAGGAGTTTTGATAATACAATCTTAACAGAGTTGCTTGCACACACAACTTATGACATTACTATCATCTCCATCTTTTTGCATTTCTTAGTCACTGAATGCCTGTGTGAGTGGGACAGTACAGCATAAAATTATATCAAAATGATTGAGAGATGAAGTAGCCAGTTCTAACGGGATCACAAGAATTAATCACGCAAAGGCATGCGGTAAATCTGAGGCTCTCCATACACATGTATTAAGCTGAAAGTTTCCTATGTATGACATCTATACAGTCACAGCCACGGTACTCTTGTTTTCGTCTTAATGTAATATACTTGTTAAAATAAGTTGTTTTCGTAAAACTCAATGCCGTTTTCTAGAGGTTAAAGCCTCAATTTCTTGACAGCCTTTCTAGATAAGTGGATACATAAAGTGCATGAATTATTATTATATATTCAAATTCCTTTAACCCGCGTCGGTGAATTTATGGAACGTCGGTTTTTTCCATAAACTTTTTTTAAAAACTACAGATCTTACATATATTTTTATTATTGGTAATGAAAGAGAATTGTTTCCCGATTCTAAATATGTCTTGTTTTTTAAAATCACATTTATATTACCTGAGATATCGTGCATTTTGTACCTTGGAAATAACACATTTCCAACCGGAAACAGCTGATAAACGATCGGAATCCTTTAAAAATCCATCGATTATTACCTGTCGAGAGATGGCGGTCGGAAACATCTAACTTCCTATCGGAAAATAACGATCGCTTTGTTTCTATCGGAAAAAGCTGAACGTTCATATCCAGTCGAATAAAATCAAACATAATTAAGACGGGTTTAATTTGGAAATTGTTTGATTTATTTGTAGTTAAAGGAAGAAACTAGTTTCAAAATCGCACGTTTGTTTACAAAATGCATTAACGGGTACATCCGTTGTTTTAGACCAGTATGATATTGTGATCCTCAACGAACCATATCCTAAACCAGATACTGAATTTGTTGAATCTTTGTAGCTGTATGAATAATTTTAGTTAATCCAAGTTCTACATTTATTTTTATCTGACGGTAGTCTACAGTACGTTAATTTCTAGAAGAAAATGTAAGTTTTGATACAAAATGCTTAAGATTAAATGTTTATGAGTTTATGAAAAGATAACATTGGGTCTGGGTGTGTAGTTAGTTTATTTTATATATATAACAACAATAATGACATCCGGTTGAGAAATATATGTGTCCAGCCTGACCAGGAAGCAAACCAGGGCCATTCACTTTCAGGGCAAATGCTCTACTGAATGAGCTGGACAGGTCACTAACACTTATTCCTCAATGTTTATGGTTACTTAAAGGCCATTTTAATAACAAAGATTGTAATTCTTATATATATATTATTAAAATGAAAAATTGTCATTTAATTTTTGTACTTTTCATATCATGCAAAAATAGAACATTAATGAATTATAATATGGGACCTCCGTGGCCAAGACACTCACCGCATGGGTTCGAATCCCGGCAGGGTCATTCGGATTTTCATGTGAGGAAGCCTTCCAGCTTGCTTGCAGTAGGTTGGTGGTTCTACCCAGATGCCTCAGTGCATTAGGGGTCTTCCTCCACCTGTAATTAGCTGGACTTCGCTATATGACTGAAATACTGTCGCAGCTGGACGGTTAATTTAAAAAATCAATCAATCTATTTATAATGGTTTGTTAAAAATTAATGTTTTCTGTGGCTTATTTGTTACAACCACAGAGATTCAATCACTTCTTTCAATTGTGGGTTCGATTCCTTGCAGTGTCACTTTCTTCATCTTAGTAAGCCATCCAGCTCGCTTGTGGTAGGTTGGAGGTTCTGCCCGGCTGCCTATGTGTACTCATCCATGTTATTAGCTGGACATAGATCACTATATAACTGGAATACTCACAGTCGCAGTGACAGTTAACTCCAGTCAGCACAGTAATTAATATAACTTTCGTTTTGTTTAAACAAATTCCTCTGACTTTGGTTACCAAAAATGACTGCAATATAATGAAAATAAAATAAGCACCAGAAAATTCTAAGTGTGCCTACTGTTGGTGCATGACTCAAACCAAGGACTCCTGCCGTCTTGGAGTTTCAACAATAAATATAACACGATTAGGACAGATATTCCTTTTCATACACACTACACTTCTCCCAAACCCACAACTGACGGAACACGCCACCATGCTACTCTACCAACTGAGCTAACTGGACAGATTTTTCTACCTGACACAAACAATAAAAATCAAAATGAAATAAAAGTTTTAAATTTGTAATCAGGTGAGATGAATGTGTAACCAGTAATTTCCTGTACCCTTACTTACATGCATGGCCAGTGCTCTATGAATTGAGCAATTGGACCATGTACACAAATCTCTAATAAGGGATACTTATAGACTGTTACATAATTCACAACCAATTTAGAATAACATGTAATCCCTGCATTCACAGGAAAAAGAACAAACTATAATCCAAAGAGCAGTAATATAATGAAAAATAGGAAATGTAACAGCCCCACATTGTAACCAATCTAGAAAAATGTGCAAACAGACCAGGCCCTGTGTTCCTAAACATTAAAAGTTTCGATAGGGATTTAAGTATGTTACTCAAATTAAAGCCAGAGTTTGTACTTAAGTATTTTCGAGAATATGGGGCCAGGTCTCTAACTCGAGAGCCCTCACTTACATGGCAAGTTCTCTACCAATGCATCTACCTAACCACTTAAACATAACATCCTGGAAACTCTAAAAAAAATCATGGCTCACTTGAACTCAAACTAAGAGCCTCTGGTAAACTCTCAGCGCCAGAAATGTATTCAATGAGCTTTTGAGCTATCTTTCATCAATTGTTTCATCCATTTAAACTTGAACTTAATTCAACCTACTTGAACTTAATTCAACCTGATCAAATTGCACATATGCACCCCAACAAAATATTATAAGTATATTCAAGTCAAACACAAACAATAAAGCCATTAGCTGTTATGCATATATATGTTTTATTTATTCAACTGATATATTATAAAGGTAGTTATCCTAACCAAACTGGGCCTACATCATAATTATAATCATAATATTCTGTTTCTTATTATGCGTAACCAACCTTCATGTGCATGTGTATTACATGTATATACAAGCATTTTGATAATACATAATTATTTATCTAGATCCATTATTCATACCTATGATTAGTTCTAGTTGTTCCATTTTGAAAATATTTAACATCTCTGGTATAATTGAGGTTTAATTCTTCATTTTTCCTTAAAAATCCTTCTTAAAAATCCAACCCTTATTTAAGAACACATTTTTCAAGTTTTAGGGAAATCATCCTGGTAAAATTTAGATTCATAATAACTGAAAATGATCTTTATAAATCATATAATTACACAGTTGAATCATTTTAGCGGCCACCTGTATTAAGCGGTCAACCTATATACAGTGGTCAGTTTTAATATTACCAAACTAGCATTTTGTTTAGTTTAACCTTCATTTATGCGGCCACCTCTGATAAGTAGTCTCTTAATTTCTCTTATTCTCTTGAATGACCACTTAAGACAGGTTTGACAGTATGTTTAGACATAATTTATTGAAATGTTTACATAATCAGCTGAACTGAAACCAGTTCCTTTGACTGAGTGCATGGTTGGAGCTGTTCCAGCCAATCCATAGTTATAAAAGATTATTAACTCATTAATTAACAGTAATGTACTTTGGTTTTGTTTAAAACTGGTAGACCCACTGTTAGGGTAATATAATGATCAATAACTGGGGTTTTATTATACCACATGTCTTGTGTGATATCACAGTGATGCAGAACTATATACCTGCCTAATATAAAAAAAGACCCAAGATTACCAACATAATGTCAGTGTAAATCCAAGTAAACAAATAGACAAACAATTAGATCACAGGTGACATTGAAATGACTCTGGATGGACAATTTTGTGCATTGTGCAAATTCTGAATCTAACTAGCAATGGAAAATTGACAGGGGGACAGAGAACTCCAAACTCCATGAGGAAATGCCTCAATGTATTGAGGCTTTGGGTTCTTACTCTATTTCTCAGATTGAGACCACTGCCCTGAGAAGGGAGAGATAAGTCTGAGATTGTTCATCATCTACTTTAATAAGATCAAATTTGTTTGTTTGTTTCACTATCAAAGCAAGAAAGAACTGAAGGCTGGGCAGCTTCTTATTTTTTTATTTTTCATTCTGAAATGATTGGTGTAGCTGTAGCTCAGTTGGTACTGAACATTTGCCCTTTATGTAAAAGGTCTGAGGTCTTGTTGTTTAGACACATGTAGCAAACTTATTGCTACAAATCAGGCTGCACATTTTTCTGACCCTGTAACATGCGAAATATTTTTTTATAAACCTTCAAGTCCTAACACTGATTAGAACTGTCAGCAAAATGACCACAGTCATTGCAAATCTTTATTCTGTGAACTCATTACAACTTTTTACAGTAACAGTTTTCATATTTTAAATAAAATGTGCATATCCTTTAAGAACTGAAACAAAAGAATAGAAATAAAACTCCATAAATGTACCAAACCATTTCAGCCTTTAATTATTTTATGTTCCAATGTTGATGATAATTCCTCTGCCTCTGTAATTTATACTCAACTATTTCACTACATTGGATTGTTGAAGCTGTTATTTACAATGAAATTACTTCAAAATAATTATCATTTTATTAATTCAGTACAATGTGTTATGAACTCATTATAGAAGAGAAAGATTGTTTTCTCTCAATATGACATCATGTGAGTACCCATCATAAGAGAGAGAGAGAGAGAAAGGGGGTGGAGAGAGTTTACTCATGACAGAGAGAGAGAAAGGGGGGGAGAGTTTACTCATGACAGAGAGAGAGAAGGGGGGAGAGAGTTTACTCATGCCGGAGAGAGAGAAGGGGGGAGAAAGTTTACTCATGACAGAGAAAGAGAAGGGTGGGGGAGTTTACTCAAGACAGAGAAAGGGGGGGGGGGGGGAGAGAGTTTACTCATGACAGAGAGAAGGGGAGAGAGAGTTTATAACTCATGACAGAAAGAGAAGGGTGGTTTGTTTTACTTGTGACAGAGAGAGAAAGATAATTTATTCATTAAAAGAGAGATAATATCCATTTCTCATGACAGAGAATGGGGGAAAGGGGGGGGGGGTACTCATGACAGAGAGGGAAAGATAATTTATTCAATTAAAAAGAGTATTGACTATACGTCACCTATTTTAATTAATTCAGTGAAGCAAAAATGCCATGTGGATTGCATTAATTGGTAAATACCTGAACTCACTGAGGAGCAGCAAACATAAAACCTGATCAACCTCCTGTAATAGATTTTTAGACTAATCTGATATAATACTTGTTGTTCAGATCATTTCCATGTATGATTAAGACTAGTGGTAAGATCATGAGTTTGAATCTGTAGTGTTGCACAGTTTTATGTTGATATGATGGTTTCTTGAAAATAAATGTGACTGACAGTATATCTAAGATAACATCATTCAATGGCTGCATGCATGAATCAAGTTACTTAGTAGATGTGTAAATTCAGGATCTCATTATATAAAGTTAAAATAACTTAGTATTGAACTTAGGAGATTTCACATAACCAATGAGATTGACTAAATAAATTATTCAAAGTTCTAGTTACAATAGCAGTATCTTAAAATACATGCACATACATGATTGTATGTCCCAAAGTAACTTCAAAGTGACTTTACAATTTTTTTTTTAAAATAAACAAAAACTATCATATTGATTAAAAACATATGCTCTCACCCCCCCCCCCCCCCCCCCCCCCCCCCCCCAACACACACACAAAAAGTTAAAATTCACTACCTTTGCATCTGAAGTCATGTATACATACTATAATGATTCAGTAAATTCAGATATTCTGTTGCTTGCTGCAACACAGATGGATCCCATTCTTTTAACTGTTTATTGGGTTTAACGTCCAACCAACAGTATTTCAGTCATTTTGAGACTATGTCTACTTGAGACAGATAAAGGGCTGCTACACTGCAGTATTACACTGTAGACATTAAGAATGTTACCACACTCAGTCACATTACCCTGACACAAGGTTAATCAGTTCTGGAACTATCCTTATATGCTGAGCGCCAAGGAAGAGAGCTATACCAGTACCATTTTTATGACTTTGGTATGTCGCAGCCAGGAATCAAACCGACAACCTAACTCCCACTCCCAAGGCAGATGCTCTAACCACTCTGCCACTGGGAACATTCATTCTTTTGACTATTTATTATACATTGAATGCAGTCAGAAACAAAGAAGGTCAACAAAAGGTTAAATTAATATCAAATATCTATCCTCCATCATTAAAGAAGTATTCAGTCCAACATTTATCTCTGGCCAGGGTCTCCATATATACATATAGTATATAAATTGAGAGACCCTGCTCTGCCTAATACTTCAACAAGGCAAAGCATTCCTTATGCTTATTTTGTAATTTCAATGTCTAAGAAATGCCTCAATCCATCCAACATTTCCTAGAAAGACACATCTCTGCCCTATGGGTCTTTTCTATGTTTCGCCCATGGGTGCCTGGATAGCATAGTGGTAACGCGCTTCACTTCTCACCAATGCGTCCCTGGTTCGATTCCTGTTCAGGTACGTGAGAGGATACACTAAGTAAATTTTCCTCACAATTATAACCACATACGCCACCATCAAAGCCATCTTGAGTGATTGATATAAGTTGTGAGAACTTGTTTTGTAATCAATATAAAATAAATAATCGTTTACTTTTTTCTCCCTTACATAGAACTTTCATTTATGTCAGTCAGAATTCTGTTTAGCCATTGTGCTCATAATTATGTAATAGGTTTTATGCTTTCAGAGTAGGTTACATTCTCTACTAACTGATCTTCTGGATGACTTGCACAAATCTCTCAGTAAAAAGGGTTAATTGGGGGACAATCAAAATCCCCTTGGTCAAAATATGGTAGTGTGTTTCATTTATTGTTTATTCTGCAATAAATACTAACTGAAATGAGAAGAAAATGTAACAATGAGTACATTGTTAACATCAAGTCGTTTTATTTTATTATCATTTTTTAAATTATTACATATGATACAATTCAATAAAATTACATTCACATTCTGCACTGTAACAGGGTTTATAATCAGAAAGTTCTATACATACAACATTAAAACATGCTAGGTCAAACTCACTAATAGCTAGCATTTTGCACTCCAGATGAATCTTCCCTATTCATCTCCAAAGATATATATTGAGATCGAGTAATAGTAAACAAATGACAAATGTACACTTTAAAACCTAATCAGATAATTAAATTCAGTTTTAAAAATTAAAATGAAAGAATAGGTCATAACAATTTTAAGATTTGAATTAATTTAAAAACAGTGCTTGTAGGTAGGATCTACTGATAGACAATATTAAGTTTTTGAAAAAGTTCAAAGAGGGAATTTCGAAACTTTTAAGAAGTAGTTAAAACAGTTTTTATTCTACAAAACTTATAATACTTCAATAACATGAGTAATTTTGGTCTCTCAATAGGCATGTGCGCTAGTATCAGCCGCTTATCTACGTGGTATTTTTGTCTGTTGCAAATTTGTGTAGGTAGTGCTTATCACGTGTTATTGGCCTGCAGCATGTGGGGTTTACAAAAAACCCTACGGAGCGAGTAGATGTGTAAAACATAGGAGTGAAGGGTCACACTCCGGGGTCCGCCCACAGAGCCGAGCAGGCAGACGGACCCTAACTAAGCAACGTTATCAGTCAGTCAGATGTGTAAACCAGTCTGCCTCTGGCTACTGACCCAAACGGTCCTCTTCAGGACCACCTCCTCCCTTCACCTTTGTCACAGGGGATGGCAACATCTAGGCTGAATTAGTCGAGTTTGTCATTCCCACGTTGGCTTCAAAATTCTTGATTTTATTAAGTACTTATACCTCACACCTGTGAGGCTTTTCGAAATTCGACCTATTTCGGCATACAAATTCATCTTTAAGGAGTTTGGGTCACACTCCGGGGTCCGAACCATAAAATAGTTAATACTGTAGACAGACCCTCATTAAGCACCTTATAAACAAACAGATGTGTAAACAAGGCTGTTCTCTGGAACACGTGTGCCACTTGTTGAAGCGTTGCGGAAAAAGACCCGTCTCAGACGGACGGACGGACGGACGGACGGACAGACGACGGAAAAGGGATCCCTATGTGTCACCTGCTGTAAGCAGAGGTGACACAACAAAGTCACAAGAAACTGTGATGGGGGCATTAAATCTGAACACACGATTATCGGATATATACAACACACGCGTAAAGTTTACTCAAAACTTTATTTTAACATACTCCTTCTAATCATTACCAATTAAGGCTGTTGTACATGTAACTACCATTTCCTTATTATGACTGGTTCTGACACCATTTCACACCTGGGGCAGCCTTTTATAAATTCCTTTAAAGATTATGTACGGCGGGACAGCTTTATCAAAATTCAAACATTCCTAAGTGATCTAAAACTACCTCCGCAATTTACACACGCACACACACACACACACACACACACACACATCTTTGTTTATAGTTTTCATCTGCACAAATGATTAATTTACAAAACACGGCATATAGATTTATAGAACTTTGTGGCACATACACTTCCTAAGTATTTAAATGCATTTACATAAATCCAAATCATAATGATTAGAAAAAAGTGACATCTGTAGAAATATTGTAATAAATTCATATTATTGATTTAGAAAAAAATTGTCCAGAGTCCATCTGTGATCTCCATTACACATTCGGAACACCTCGTCCAATACCTAGGGTAAAAAATACCTCGCAATGTGTCTGATTGACTGATAACGTTGTTTATTTAAGGGTCCGTCTGCCTGCTCGGCTCTGTGGGCGGACCCTCGCAATGTGTCAACACGTCAGTCTATTTATAGACTGCTCTTCAAGATGATTGCACACGTAATTTTACTTACCCAGATCATGATCGATTGGAAGCTTACAAGTGAGCATGATTTTGATCAGGGTCAATGAAACGCTTGCTCGTGATGTAAACTTCAATATTACGTAACAGTACGTAACTGATACCCGCGACAGATCTTCCCGTACACTATAAATCACGAGTCACGGAAAATATTCTTCCACAATGGGTGACATTTATCATACTAATTTATATATGAATTTGGTATATCTCGATCAAATTTAATTCCCCGGTCTCCAGGCTGCGTCTTCAAATGCATTATGGACGACGGATATTTTGTGACCCAAATGAATACAATGAATATACATGTACCTTTATTTCCTCCACAAATGTGAATTTTAAATAGATACACTTTGAACATGGCAACAAACTAATTACAACATACATGTAACGAATGCGATAAGAAACAAGATTTTCGTTTGTTCTGAACAAACGAAAGTGCATAATGAAGGCCAAAGAAATAAATGACATAAAAAATATTGCATTAATTTGCATTGAATTTTGCGAGCGATTTTCCGAAAACAGAATTGACTAAGACAATGAGACAATATACAATATGCTAAACATTCAGTGAAATGCGAATCAGTAAAAAACTAAGGAATGCAGCACCATACATCTGAATGTAGCTTCGTGGCAGCACACACACACACACACACACACACACACACACACACACACATTTTCCATATCAAATGCAGGCAATCTTTACAAAACCGATAGAAAATGTTGAGGCACACATCCTGTAAAAATATGAGCCTATCTGGAAGCTTCGCATCAATTTAATTCTTTTTCAGATCCAACACCTGGTAATAATTTAAATCCTTTTTAAGATCCAAAGTTCGAAACTTGGATCAACCATAGAACCTGGTCTTTCCTAGTCTGGAAAAAGCGTATGCGGAAGCTCACATCTACAATGTACTGAATACATTCTGTGAATATTACATAGAATAAATGATGGCTGTAGAATGCGAACAATATTTGGTAGCTAATTTTAACCCTGATGTCATATGAGGTCACATATGAACGCAATTTACTGAATTCAAAAGGGACAAAGTCACGTTAATTGCTGTTGAAATTTCATTATATTGGCTCATAGGAAACCTGTTTTAATTTGAACCTCAAAATGAAGGAGAATGAAAACCAATAACTAAATTTTGTTTGTCTGAACAAACGATAGGGCTTTCTGCTCAGCAAACCATAGCAAACTTTAAAAAAATCATTACATAATCATCTTGCAAAACATTATCTGTAAAAATTGAACAAAATCCATCCGGAATTGAAAACTGTAGAGCACAAAATAATTTGATAGCAGATGCAAATTTTGACGTCAAATGATGTCATATAAAAATGGAAATCAATGTAATCAAAGGAAAATAAAGAGCTTTCCCCTTGTTACAATTTCATGATGCTGGCTCTACAAGAAACCTCTTTAAAATGAACCTCAATAATTCTCAAAATTGGTGTACCACAAGGCTGTAAACTACCACCAGTCCTCTTTACATGCAAAAAAAAGGGTTCTTTTCCTACCAGTTTTTTACATATATTTTTTTCCTGAACTTTAAAGTGAGCATATGGCATTTGGACAAATCACAACAGCACATTATAACTACAATGTAATAGAAAAAAAAGCTGGAACAATGCATGGGACTAAATGCAGAGGCATTTGAAAAAACAGTATTCAGATATTCTTATTTTTCATGTAACTTGCTTATATTAGGTCCTATTTAAAAGAAAAAACCTAGGTTCCATTAGAAAGGTCTTCAGATTCCCAACATTTCGATGGCTTTATGTTTGACCTACCTTTGACGGATTTTGAAATATGAATGGTCAAACCCAAACAAAACGGCAAAAACATGCCTATGTCCAATACTTTTTCTCCACCAACAGCTTTGAAATAATAACCTGATCATTTAAACATACAAAACATTATAAAAGCAATGCATCAAGCTAAAATTTAAATACAAATAAAATAAACAAGGAATAGTTCTTCTAAATATGTTCATACTCTTATCTACAAAAATCAATTTTGAGAATAAAGCAGCTAGATTTACTTGGGGTAACATAATTTTCCTTTTTTCTGCCATAACTCAACTGATTTAACCCCTATCTTTAAAATCTTAATGTCATTTGAAAGATCCTTTAAAGGACTACAAATTACACCCATAGTACTTTAATAGAAAATTCATTGTTTTTGAGATATTTAAAGGCATACGTGAACAATGCAGTTATTTTCTATATAGACAAAAATTTTTTTTAAATAAGTCCTCAATATAGCTATAACAGAGACCAATTCTGCGCCTTCAGTGTAAATGTTATGCAAATCTGTCCAAAAAAAGTAAGGCCTGTAGAGCTTTAAACCGTCTCATTTTGCCTAATATTTAGTTAATGTCATGCTGTCAATTAAATTACGACAAACATTACAACAACCATCATAATGTATAAAATAAAAGTCAGTGTGTATTTGTGGTCAAGATTTCATGATCCTGTAAGATTCAAAACACCTTGGTTCGAAACATTTATCTGCATTTTGTCCGGACAAGCAAATGACCTTTGAACTTAAAGTGTGACCTTGACCTAAGAGCTGCTGACCTAACTCTTGCATGCAGCACTCCGCCTCATTGATGTTAACATAACTGTCAAGTTATTAGGAAATCCTGCTAACCATGTCTAAGTTACAGCCCCGACAATGAAATCTGGATGACCTGATGAACTATAATGCGCATACACCGTGAGGACATTGTGATGACTATCTCCCCAAGCGGGCTCGACAACAATTATGTGAGAAGATGGTTTATTTGTTTAGAAGTTATGGTCAGGGTTAAAGTTTTTCACTGTATACATTAAAAAAAGGAGATAAATTGGTCAAAATGGACTTAAGAGTTATGACCCTTTACGGAAATATACCCTTTGTTATAGTGAACAAGTATATGTGAAGTTTGATGACAGAAGCTTTAATAGTTAAGAAGTTATGGTCAAGGTTAAAGTTTTTTCTGACGACAACGTCAATGACACCGAAATCAGATTGATGACCTCAACTTTTTTTTCTCGAGGGGGTGGGGTAGCTTTGCATATTGTTAAAATTTTATGTTGCTGGCTCTTCAAGTAACTATTTTAAAATGAACCTCATTCCCCATAAAGAGGACTGTCCTACAAGGTAAGAGTCTATCACTGACCCTCTTTTGATGCATTACAAAAATCATAATGGTACACCTCAATGTAACAACTTTGGGAGCTGCACATTACATGAACATAAAGTTTTTCCCTTTCAAGTGATTTCCATGGTGAGGAAAAAAGGAATATATATCTGTAATAGGGACCTTGCTAAGGTTCCAAGTCAGAGAGAAACCTATATAATACAAAAGCTGTCATAAAATTATAATTTCAATTTTGTTATATCATTAAAATGAAAAGTTGTCAATAAACTAAGTAAAACTTGCGCGTATGTTTTGTTGCGTGCCTGATAGAGAGGGAGATAGATCATCAAAAATATGTTTATAAGTACATGTAACAAATGTGTCATAGGAACTCCTCCATTAAAACTGTATGTACCTCATAGATATTCATTTACATTTTTTTAATTCATGAGTATTCATTTATCCAACTTAAAATGGTATATGAAAACATATTTTTAGAAAATGATTTACATTGTTGTATGCACATGAACAAACAGAAGATACCTCCTCTGTTTATCTATGCATCTGAGGCAAACATTAAAGATGTTGCATCACAATAGTAAAAATGGTATGTAAACAATGCCTTGAAAGTAACCAGTCTTTGATCATGAATACATACCACAACATACAACAAGAAATCATTTCATAAAACAAAGCAAATTCACCAAGTTTGCTTCACTACACATCTGAAACTGCAGGAACCAAAACATTTCTAAATGGAAAAGCCATAGCACAAACTCAATGAATATTCTACAGAAGTGCCTGACAAAAATGAGAACCAAGTTGCATAAAACTATAAACTACAGTATATAAGTATGCGCAATTATAAAAGATTCACTTTTCAGTCAGGTTACAAAAAGAGAACAATAAAATTTTCAGCAAAATTCATCTTTCATTCCATTACTTTGCCATATATAAACTATCAACTTACACCAGAAAAACAGGTGAAAGAATTCATGTTGCAATCTCTTTGAATCTGTTACTCAAGCAGGATTTATGATATGAATATAGTGCTACAGTACAATTCACTGCACATTCCTAGAGTATACCAGGGTTCTTGTGTTTGACTCCCATGGCTGCAGAATTTTTTTTCCCAAAAACATTTAGCATCAAACATATTGCTATTGGACTATGACATCCTGGGGCAAAATATTGATAGGTGCACTAAGACAGACCTTAAAAATATTAAACATTTGCAAGCAGTCTGGACAGGTATTAATTAACAGTATTTTATCATTCCATATCTATAACTTGCACAAGCACTTTTTAAACATTTTTTCTCAAAGATCTGCTGTCTGTTGGAACTTTTTCTAGGTTCAAGGTCTTTATTGGCACAAAACATTTAGATTTCCCCTTAGAGCTTAGGGTGCACATAACACATGCACAATACTCTCTGAATTTACAAGTCCATCAATCAGTCTATAAAAGGTCTTTTTAACAAATACAGTGTATTTGAAGTCAAAAGTTAATATGTCATTAAAGTAATCTCAATCAGGGAAATTTCATCATGTGTAAAATTCATATTGTCAACATCACATGATACAAACATGTCTGTGATGTCATGCCATTAGATAAGTGGCATGATACTGGTGAACTGTCTTATATATACAGAGCAATAAAGAAGAGATTATAACAGCAATAATTACCATGTCCAATGGGATCATGTCTCTTATTCTTTTATGCATACTAGCTAATTCTCAGGAGGGGTCTGTCTGGACCCCCAGTCCCCCCCCCGCCCTCTAGATCTGCGCATGTGGAAAACCAGCATTCTATTTTCCATGCAATCATGTCGAATTGGATATTATTAATGTCCGCATTGTCCTGTGATTCCAGGGAGAAACTATAGCCTACTCATATAAGTAACTCTTTGTCATGGTACAAATAACTCACAATAGGAGAAAACTATGCATAAGTGGCTGGGTAGCTCTGTTGTTAAAGCATTCCTGATATCCAAAGGTCCTGGGTTCATGTCTTGATCAGACTGCACATATAAAGCCCAACATCACCGGGCTGCATGTGATCAGAGATCATATTCATCTTGTTTAGTTTGGCAGGGAGTATGACATGGTACCCAATAACTCATAACAGGGAAGAAATCATTACACTCTGTGTAAACGATCAGGTAGTTCAGTCAGTACAGGTAATTACCTTCTCACCATAACATTTATCTATGGTATATTTCTGTATGTGGTCCTGTAGCTTACCCATCCCTTTGATCAAGGATCTCAGATTCAAACCCTGATGTGGTCTGTTACATCTCATTTGAATCATTAGCAGTAACTCACAATAGAAGAGAATCATGTCTATGAGGTCAGGAAGCTCATCTGATAGGGTCACCTGGGAAAGGTCCCAGTAAAGTATCTCAGTCAGGCTCACATTTTTCTCAACCTGTGACATTTGGAACACAATTTGAGCAATGGCTTAAGTGCTGTGAGGTTCTCTGGATCCATTTGGAAATTCAAGGACAAATTCCAGTTTGGTGGGGAAGTATGTCACGGTACCAATAACTCACAATAGATGAGAATCATGTGTAAGATTCCACCACTGGTATCTCAGTTGGTAATTGAAGGATCCGTGTTTGAGTCTCAGCCAGGCTGCACTTTTTTCACCCTGTGACAAGTAGGTTTCATTCTTGACAAGCGCTAGCAAAGTGGAGACATTTTCTCTAATATTCAATATGAACATTTAAAAAAAATAACATAAAAAGTAAAAGAAAAAACCACTCCTACCACTTTTTCTTTCAGTATTTTATTTTACTATTTTTTTGGTCTGTGTCTGTCTGTTTGTTTGTTGTTGTTTTTTTATTATTATAAGTAATAGTAGTAGTAAAACTGAAATGTATTTGAAATCGGATGCTCTTTTACATTGCCTTTCTAAATCAATACTCTGTATATCTTTTCTTCACTTTCTTGTACCTTTTCTACTTTTATTCTGTATACTATTACCTTATTTCAAACTCTTCCTTTTCCGCTAATAAAATTTTCTTCATGGATTTATAAATTCCATTGTATTAAATTTATACATTATGTATTGTGATCATGTCATAATATGTAGATGTACTGAAATGGAATGAATAAATAAATAAATAAAAAAGCGCTAGCAAAAAGAAATCTATAGATAAGAAATGGACTCAAAAGCATGAGAGTCATCTAAATCGGAATTTGGAAACACTTGTAGACTAAATTATGGAGAGTAAGATAAATAAATAAGTAGAGGTAGATCTAGACAACTAAATTACAAAAGAAACAATAACATCACTGTTTTGAAGCTAACAAACAATAACTGATGTATTTATGGATAAATTCCGCAAATGCTCTGGCAGAGAGAGAGGGAGAGAAAGAGAGAAACAAAACTGAATTTCAAGAGATAGATAGAAAGAAAGAAAAAAAGGTTCGAATATTTTCATAACAAAACAGAGAGAGAGAGAGAGATGCATAAGTAACGTCTTGCATATGAAAAATAACATCAATTAACGGTCTATTGAGAAAAAAATCGATTGTTTTTCTCCGATCGAAGAAAAGCGATTGGGGAAAAACAATCGATTTTCCAACTTTATATACATTATTTTATATGCAACAAAACAGAGAAAGAGAGAAAGTGGTGTGACGATGCGTCGTCACGAGTATAGGTACAATCTCTGACAACTGCGTCAGGGAGTCGACTCAGTGGTTAGAGCAATGGGCTATCACGCCGGCGGACCGGGTTCGATCCCGGGCCAGGCCGTATTTGTTACATTTGGTGTCAGAAGTGGGATAATGTCAACTGCCATACCGGAGTTGCCTTACCCACGTGTTTCCCAGGCCAAGTCTCGAGTCGACACTTCTCGGAGGGGGAAGTAATTTGACGATGCGTCGTCACGGGTATAGGTACAATCTCTGACAACTGCGTCAGGGAGTCGACTCTTTGGCTCAGTGGTTACGCCGGCGGACCGGGTTCGATTCCGGGCCAGGCCGTGTTTGTTACAGTGGGGAGAGAGAAGAGGAGAGGCAGTGAGATACATTATAAAGTAAAAATAGGTTACTGTTTAAGTCAAAAATAAGAAAAGGTTCCGTTATTTTCCGTTAAAAACAGTATGTTCCTTCAGTATCGGTAGACGCTCTACCTCTGTTTTTGTTTTGACCCCGATTACACTATAATTAATCACACGAATTAATTCACGCAAATAACGTCATCATCGTCATCAAAATCAATAACTATTTTGCATTCTAAGTTCAGGTGATAACAATAAACAACCACCCAATGTTTCTGAAAAATAAAGAAGGCATCGAGAAAAAACGATCGTTTTTCTCCGGTCGGACTGTTGAAATTCGATCGGAAATTTCCGACAACGGACAGGTACCGATCGTTCTTTTCGTTGTCGGAACGAATTCCGATCGGAAATGTGGATTTTTAAATCGCTGTATCTTTTTTATTTATGGATGGATTTTCTTGAATATACTATTTTTGGAAACTGGAAATTATGTTCTTTATATATCTGGGTTAATAGTGTATAGGCATTAGTGTCGCTTAAGGTTTATGGAAAAAACCGACGTTCCATAAATTCACCGACGCGGGTTCTTTCCAAACACCATTTGACAATAGCAATGCATTTCAACATTATACTTTATTGGATACTTTCTTATCATAATTCACACTACAAATACGGCACTTGTCACAATATGTTATTTAGGTCAATATTTGAACTCCTTGTGAGTGATAAAAGTACGTTAAATTTATTTCTAGCATATATCATTAATGCGCACATCTATTCCTCTATCGGACTTGTGCCTTTAGAATTATATCAGGTCAACTATACTGCCTATTAATTCAATCCCCTATAATCATCATATTTGAATCACCATTGTGACTACTAGTCGAATGAGGTTCTAAAAATGGTTAACTTTACATCACTTCCCAAATACTTGTTCAAACCAATTAACATCCCGCAAAATGTACTTCACCTAGTCAGCTATAATCATTACCTTCATACCCGACAAACTGGAGCTACCATTATATGCTGATCGACGGAAGAAATTCATTTTAACGACTTTGCTTAATCGAGACTCTGCGTCCTTCTGCTTTCGTGGAAGTCGAGCAAAAAGAAATAGTTTCAATAGATTCACATATATCCATATAAAAATTCTACTCAATATTTACCTTTAGTTCCTTGCACACTGAATTGAGACCTGATGGTGAGCATTTCTAGATTAAACTGTTCCTCAAGTCTTATCGCCATTTTCTCTAGACTAGCGTCCAGTATTCCGGATGCATAATATTCCTTCATATGTTCCAGTTGTCTCTCTGAGTGAGGTTGTATGACCATTTCAATCTCCGCCCCGTATTCAGAAGAGTGTCGTGTGATGACGTCCATCACTTTTCCCTCAAGACAGGACTGACTAGGGGATTCCAGCGATTCTTCTGTAACATCAAAACTTCAAAGATAATTTAATACTTAAGGACGTTAGTAACAGTTTTATTACAATTTCTATATAGACAAAAAAGAACAATTAATGTGACCTGAATGTGATATTTTAGCAATTTGAGACCATATACCATATTCCAGGGCAGATAACTCAAATAATAAAAAACAGCTACCCATTAGGTTACAAAATCAATGTTCAGTACTTTATTCCCTGTCTCTGTACAAAATTTGTAGAACATTCTATGCGACAGATTTTATAATATAATCACTCTTGCAAATATATATAAATTTTCCTCAAATTATTTTTTTCATAAGAAAATGCAATTAACAATAACAACATTTATAAGAAAAATTAGAAGGAATCAGTAAGATTAATTTTGAGCTATTTCCTTGAACATGGTCTCAAAGTGCTAAAATATCATATTCAGATATGGCAGATATCTCAAAGGTAGGACACCGACCCACCCTTTTTCCATAAAAAATGTTTCTTTTATGATTCTCTACAATCATGTAATGTTGTTTTTTTTTAATCTATGAAAGAGTTTTTTTTTCTTCTTTTTAAACATAGAAAATTTAGAAAATTTTAGCAAACGTCCTTAATCACTTCATACTGGAAGTTCCAGGCTTTACTGAATAGTAGAACACATAAAACATAATTTAAAACGATTTAGTAAAAAAACACCAGCACATTACCTCTACACAGACGTTTGTCGATTATTTTTTATGAAATCATAAAATCAGTTAGGTTACCTTTTTATTTCAAGCTTTTTTTTCATTTAAATTTCAAATTTACATATCAATCTGATATTTGATATTATTCCTAATATTAAATAGGAAGAAATTACATTGTATCAGCCACGGGAAATATCATTATGACATATTAAGTATCTTAAAAGCCCACGGGAAATGTTGTAATGACAAATTTAGTATAAAACTTTGATATACCAAGTAAAGCTTAAATTAAACAGGGAGGGAATGGAAACAGAAAAAAAGTATATATCCATGATCATAAAATAAAAAGAAATCAATATTGATAATGTCATGCATCTTTTGCATTTGTTGTCAAATCGTTGACGTTGCAGTATCAACACGAACAAAATCAAATATATATGTTAACATTCACTTTGACATAAATGAGTGAGGATTTAACCCGTCACATGGTGTATAAATTTAGTTCAATCTAAATGATATCAGTGCATAAGGCAGTCTGGACACAATGACTCATAAGTAATGTATGAAAATCAAATGCCAAAACTTTAAAAAATCAAATCAAATAAAACAAACTTTTTTCTATCTCTCGTTTGATTGTAAGCAGAAGCGAATAAATCACTTAAATTGTTGTATAATGCCACAAGAACTTGTTTATTAACGCATTTAGCAATAAGTAAAATAAAACAATTAAAAAATTTTAATGTGACTATAATTGTAAATAAACTTACTAATTGTGTCAATGACCTCCCAGAATTCATGTTCCGGTACTATTACTCCGAGTTCCAATTGGTTTTTGTAGATCCGTCTAAGGTGAGATTGTAAAGTGTTGAATGCTTTTGTCAATTCTCCATTCAGACACTTTGTCCACAGTTGTTCTATGCTTGCAAACGATCCAGACTTGACAGTTAGTATCACACATCCTACGTCAGCTTTAACCACTACTTGTCCTTCACTAGCATTTTGGTAAATGTTTCCTCAACAATTCTACTCAGTTCCAAAGTTTCAATATCAGTTGGGGGATCAAGAACTTCACTTTTTAATCGTTTACTGTTTATAACATCTGTCAGCTTTTTGATTATGATAGCCTCTTGTTCCTTGGCACAGTTTCCACTTTAAGAATCAGTTTAGTTTCTGAAAATTGTAAGTAGCAGCAATTAGGTGTGTATTTGTGTTGTAGATACATTTAAAAAGGAGCCATTTATAGCCCGGCTATGTCTGCTTCTGACTTGTGTTATCCTACATGAATCCTTTTTAAAGACATGTCTAATAACACCCAACTACTCTCAGTCTCTGATTTTTGAAACAATGTTTTGAATATTTGCACTTTGTTAATGTATAAATATAAATATACAAAGTACTTGTAAATAGTATTTAGTTATAGATTAAGAAGAAGTGAACTAACCTGGAGTGGTGGCTGTACCTGTAGATGGGTTTTGTTTCAACTTTTCTAAAGCCTGTCTATGAACTGAAAAAATATCAACACAATACTTTGTAGAAGAAAGACATGATAGCTCATTTAAGTGACTGTGTCAATAACGTGATCATGTTTTTGGATATAATCTGATGATTGGATGATCAGCTATAGCCAAGATACGATATCATTTGAACTATTGTTCACTAGCGTACCTTGCATAAACAATACTATTCTTATTTCATTATTCAAAGAATGATACTTAAACGCTTTATATATCTTAATTTCCGTTTCCTAAACTGTGCAATGAATATAAATTTGTATCTGAAAGTCAGAGTAATATGCATCTGTATATCTATAAATGTATCTGATTGAATTGCTAGATTGAATTGCTAGTTTTGATTTTAAAATGTTTTGATTTACACCCCAAATCATAAACGTCGACATGCAACAGTGACATAATCGACGGCGGATTCGATGAGTCGAACCTTTTCGAAGATAAAATTTGCATGACCTTTCTAGGCGCAAAGTACTGGTCCAACTCAGGAACCTTCGAGAGGGATAACTTTAAGTTACAAGAACTTTCTCAGTTTAAGAAAAAATAAATAAGTTTAAACTAAAATCTAATATTTTTTTATTGATTTCGAAGAGGATTTTCATCATCGAATATTAACCGCAACGGAATTCGTGTATTGGTTTGTACTCATAATGTTCTCTTAAATACAATTCTAAAAAAAATCGGTATACCATTTGCAAGGTTTATCGAAAATGATTTATGTATTCTATTTACAGGTAAACATAAAAGCAGCATCTAAACAACTTATGTATTAATGATATCTACGTTTTAGCAATTCAAACGTTATTGATGAGAGAATCATTGTGCTTTGTTTATACCGTCAATATTTCACATATGTTATATATGTTTCACAAGATGACCATGTATAAGCGAAAAAGTGTAAACACGTTTGTATACAGAAGTAAGCAGTAACATAACGCAAACATATTCCTTAAGTACATTATAATCATTCTTCGAATCATTATATACACAAAACACAAACATTTAAAATCATTATAAACAAAATTGAACAAAATAATGTATTTCTCATACA
The DNA here is from genome assembly GCA_021229015.1 of Solen grandis. Taxonomy (NCBI): domain Eukaryota; kingdom Metazoa; phylum Mollusca; class Bivalvia; order Adapedonta; family Solenidae; genus Solen; species Solen grandis. The sequence continues at coordinate 36,276,270 of CM037791.1, forward strand.
TTATCAACACAACAGTAAATAATACATATTTTCAATAAAGTTTATTTCATTTAAAATTGTCGATAACAATATATGGGGATGAAAGCAACGGCAATTTAAAATAAACCGTAAAATTATGAAATCATGTTAAGTCTCAGAAGTAACGCCGCATGTGTTTATCAGAACAATGCACATACCAGTGACTCGGAATAATATAGTTATGTGCAACCTTTTAGATATTAGAAAATATGTGATGATTATGAAATCCTCAAACAGCTGTTAAAGCATATTTTCATCATATAATTAAATATTGACAATGATACGTACACCTATATCTTTATACAAGCATATGATACTCGTACTCATACTCGAGTATTTTGAGTACAAGTACAATTTTAACCAGTGCTCGCCAGAACTCAGTACTCGAAAAAATATCTGTACTCGTACTTACTCAAGTACTGAACCGTCAGTACTCAGTACTCATGAGTATTTTTTGAGATCTTCAATGTTTTAATAAATAAATTAAATAATCTAATTAATAAATCAAACACAGTGCATTCCAATATATCAGTAAGATTTGATATATTATAACAGGCAGTAAATATGTTAAACATTCACATTATAATCATTTATGAACAAACATAAGAAAACAGTTGATCCAATAATGGTCTTAAGGGGAAATAGTTCCTACCGATAGATGCCGTCTTAAGGATAGTACATTTGAACAGTTGATGATGATTCGATGCCAGAATCTGTGCGAGTAAAAATTTGGTTACTTGCCTGGTAGAAGACAATATTCAAAAATCTGAAAAAAAAATTCTGAATGTATATAGTGATTCCATAATCATTGTATTGCTTATTTAATAACATAATATTATTAATATATTATAAGATGTACACATTGTTTTCTAGTTCAGAAATCAGTGTTAAATATAAGCTGTATTTTTGAGACCAACTTATAAATTATCCCAGTGCTTATAAATACTCACAAGTACTTAGTTACTACCCGAGTACTACTCCAGTACTGCAACAAATTCAGTACTCAGAACTCATAAGTACAAGTACCAAATCCAAAATACTAGAAAATTACTCAAGTACTGAAACTCAGTACTCGACCCATGCCTGTCGATACATAATTATTGAAGTAATTTCCATAATGAATGAATATTCATGCAGGCAGGCAAACAAGTATTACAGACGGCGACATTCTGAAGAATTTGATTATAATGTTGCGACAAATATTGATATAATTTTGTTACATGTTACTGAACTAGTTCAGTTAACAACACATCTTATCATATTTTTGATGTTGTGTTTTAAAATCTTTGTAACAGTCATCCATCAAAAAATTCATTCAGACAGACATGGAGATTTTGTCAAAAGAGTGCCAAAAGGTTATTTTTAGGACTAAAGTTCACATCCACTAGTCTCATGCGAAAATTTATGTACACATTCATAATATTAAGTAACAAATATATCCTTGAGAGTGTTCAGAAGTCTTAAGTGCACATTACGGACAAAGCCCGATGAAAAAAAACCCATTAAACTGTGCACGTGTGATCTTGTGAGCTAACAGGAATGTCACTGAAAATATAAGTAAATACATAAAGGTCCCATGAGAATCCAACATTCATTAAAAAATAACTTACTCCAGGAGGAGGAACAAGTAAATATAACTTGGAACCCCCAACCCCCACCTAAATAAATAAAAAGAAAAGAAAACACAAAGAGAGAACATTACATAAAGAGAAATACCAGCAATTTCCTAATTGGAATGGCCAGTCGGCAAAAGCACCAACTGGGGTGCTTAAACAAGCTTTAAGTGGCTCACAATTTCGTACTTTCCGAAAGTATTTTCATGAACAGTTTAAAAATCTCATCAAAGTGACTCAACTGACATTAAAAGGCTTACCTTTATCAAATGTACACCTTTCTTTATGAGATTCATCCAATTCATACCAGTCCCGAATAGTTTCAAGGGCTCCGGAGATGTCCAACTTATCATGAATGATGTAATCTGTCTCGTTAGCTATTTCACGTTCGAAGTTTTGATCGCCAATCCTGATCAGCAACTCATCATTTATCTCTCTTATTCTTCTTACATATTTATCATAATCAACTTTAGATATATAAGTACTAGAGCCATGACACAGAATATTTCGAATGCATTTTAAATTATCTACAGACGACTGGACTATTAACTCAGGCTCAAATATGTCACAAACAATAAAACAAAGTAATTGGAGGTCCCATTTGTCTAAGTCGGTCGGCCGATTTCTGGTAGGAAAAAGGGTCTTCAAGTTCAGTTTGCCTATCCTTGTCCTTTCTAACTCTATTTTTTTCTTTTGCAAGAAGTCATTCAGATCTCGGTAATCTTTATGGGTTTGAATAAGAAAGAGGAACACACGCCGAATCACCTTAGCGGAAGAATTAAGCAACAGGTTAACTAACCTGTTATGGTACGTCCTTTGCTCCATATTTTTGTATAATTTAAATGTTATATATTAAATTGGTAACATTTTCATCAACATAATTATGAAAATAAGAACTATTTATATTACTATGGAATGAATTCATGGTGTGTACCTTATGACACACATGACAGGATTGATTTATTCCGTATTTCCATATCTGAAGAAAGGATTCTAGAGTTCACCTGAAATACAAAAAATAAACAGTACCTGACAGCGAATTTATCGAAAAAAACTACTACTTTCATAAGATTAGGATGCTAAATTTAAACGTCAATTAAACACACTGATATTGAAACGTGTGGTGTGGAAGCACGCCTAGGAGTAACAGACAAATCTTATTTTAACCGAATTCTACATGTCTACATGGGAAATACACTTTCCATATTCACATATTGTCATACAGATTGTCTCATTTTAATTACTTACCCTGTATTTTTATGTCGAATAAAATTCATATTCTGTTCTGTCAACAATTGCATGGCGTGGCATACTTAACGTATTATTCAAATAAACTGAGAATATGAAGGCCAAAACGGTTTGCTTGTACTTCTTAGAATGAAATAGCGAGTGAAGGAATGCTGTGAACTTTATTGAAATTCCGTGTACATATTTCAATTTAAAACATAAATTCTATTTTAGGTTGGATAATAGGTTTATTATCCACATTCTAACTATGAAAATACTTACAAATATACCTTCCCTTCCCGTTAAAATCCGGTTACTGTTGTGTTTGTAAGCATCTAATATATCGGAGTAGACCTTTCTCTAGAACAAAGAACCATAATATACGTTATTGCATAATTAACAAGAAAGAAATTTAAATAGAACTCTGGACACATTTTTGGGGGTTCCCAAAACTCATTACTGGTAAATATATTATAAACCGGTCATTGCCTTTTCCCGTGATGTATGCTCAAAACAAAACTTTTAAGAACATGGGTGTATTTGCAAACTTTATTTAAGATGCATCAATTCTAATACACATTGTTATTTCAAATCTGGTCACTGTATGTTATTTTTTCCGAGGATTTTTGTCACTTTAAAGACATCAAAACATGTATCACCAAAGTTTATTCAAGTTCTGTTAGATTTGGGGAATAATCAATATTCAATTTAACATTAAAACCGATTGGAAATATATTAAAAAAAGGAGAGCTTGTCTAGAAAGTCACATGATATGATTCTGTTTAAATGCAAACTTTACCGTAGATGAAAAAGGAGATTATCGCTGTTATGTTTTAGTTTTCAGGCGAGATATTTTATAGTTTCCAAGTGAGGTTATTCATGAAAAAAATATCGAAAGGGAGGGTGTTACAATCAATAACTCAGGTTACCATACGAGGTTTGAATTTTGTGTTCGTAGACTCGCCCCCCCCCCCCCCCCCCCCCCCCACTCCCCCACCCTCCCGGTATGTATCTAATATCGAAAAAGTAAAGACTTCCCGTTTCTAATATGCTTCAATAACTAATCATCAAAATTTGACAAAGCCATCCCCATGCGTACTTATTTTATCCTCTTGAAATTTTCCCTTTGCTGACTAGAACATACTTAAAAAGGATTATGTGTCGTCTTGTTAGGAAAATGTGCAGCCTGATCGGATCTCGACTCTTGGGTTTTTCTTTAACTATGTCGCTTTCAAGTTTCCCCTATTTTGAGCTATTGTTATTGTGACATACCCCGCCCCCTTTTCAAATTGGAATGGTCCGATTTCCGACGGATCCTGACAATGTAAACATGGTCTCAGAGCACATACAGCAATGGTTCAATCCTGGGCGGCAAATGATACAAGGCGACAAAAATGTATAGGGACAGGAACTCGATCTAGGGACCTTCTTCTTACACGTCGAATGATTTACCGACTATACCGAATGGGATATGTAACGTATTAGTGCATGTTCTGAGGAAAACAGTTATAAACTCGACCATGTTCCGTATATTCCTTGTAACAAAAGCTAATTGAGTTTAGCTTCGTGGGACATCGAAATTGTAACAATTCTTTTACAAAACAACATCGAGAAAAGGACCATTGTCGTTATAATTTAATGCTGCCGTAAAAACATTTGGTAGCAGAGCGAGGTCATTATCGTGCGAAAGGAGTGATTCTCATCTTGGAAAACATTGATATTAAGTGTATTTATACCGAAAGTGAATCTAAAATGAATGTATCCGAATGAAATAAGGAACAATAGTTCAACGGCGGTTGTGTCTGGTGAGTTTCATACTTTCATTTATGAAGTAGTCGATGTAAGTGTTTTTATAGTAAGTAAACGTAATGTTACTGTACTTTATTGTATGTTATCTTTATAATGTCCGTAGAAAAATAACAAAACGCTCATGCTAAAGCATCTCCAATGGCAGAGCTTAAAATGGGCAATTCACGATGCAAGGCATTGTTCACTAGGATGAAAATAAACTGACATTGTGAATAAAGAGACTGTTTAAATATTACTTCACCAAACGAATGAAGAGATGGACATTGTAATACGATCAGTTTCAGATGTTGTGCAGTTTTATAAAGAGAATCAAGATACAAATGATATGCTAAAACATTGAATGAAATAACTGTGATAGAAGAGCAGTATGAAGCAGTTTTAATGTTATAAAGGACATGTAGTTCTGAGAACGGTTGAATTGTGTCAGATAAGCCAGTAAAAGAGAAGAGGCCTCAGATATTGGAAGGAACTAAAGTATTCATACCATCGTTTGATGGGAATAAAAACAATATGACAAGTGGAAATATGCATTCTATGCATTAGATGCAACACCCCAGAATAAAATTCTCCAAATGAAGCAGCATCAAACTGTTAAAAAATGAATACTCTAAAGGCATTGACAATTATGTTGAAAAGGGCTATGTGTCAAAAGTAGACAAATCAACAGATGAAAGTCGTTAGAAGTGGTTTCTTCCATACTTTCCGGTTTTACAACCAGACAATGCAACGACAAAACTCTGCATTGTGTTTGGTGCTTCGGAAAAGCATGAGAAACTGTCCCTAAATGAAGTCATTTATCAGTGACCAAAACTGCAGCAGAATTTGCTTAAAGTGTTGCTTCGATTTCGTCGACAATCTGTAGCTATAGCATGTGGCATACATGAAATGTATCTCCAGATTGGTATTGCAGTCTCAGATCGAAGTTTTCAACTATTTTTTTGGAGAACGTCTAGTGAAATGTAGCCAGGTGAGTATGAGTTTAAACGAGTTGTTGTTTTAAGTAAACACGTCACCGAATTGGCCCAGTGTGTTTCGCAGTACCACGCAAAAATGTACTCAAAAGTTTCTCCACTGGCATTAGAGACTGTACTACGGACTACCTACTTGAATGACTGTTTTGATTCGGTTGCCACAGACGAAGATAGATTCAAATTACACAATGGACTGACAAAATTCTGACAAAAAGCAGGTATGCTAGTACATAAGTCATATCAACCTCATCAGTGGTATTACAACAGATACCACAGGACTCGGGAATGCAAAAGGTTTATTTAAGTAAAGGAGAAATGCCGTTTGCCAAGAAATTAGGGGTGTTTTGGAATGCAGAGAATGATTGTGTTTATATTCAATTACATTACACCATATAATCGTACAGTTAATCAAAAGATCCTTCTGAAAATGTTGTCCTACCGTTTATGATCTTTTTGGGGTTTAGTGTGTCCATTTTCAATACGAGCTAAGGGTTTATTCCAAGAAATATGGCGGTGTCGAGTGGGATGATGAATTGAATGATGAGTTGTCAAACAAAACAAATGTTTAAGTGAACTTTCTGAGACCAGGATCAACATCGTGATACCTAGAAATTTGGCCATTGGCTGAACTACACACGTTCGTTCGTCTAGTACAGCATACGGTTCAGTTGTGTTTGTCAGAAATGTCACAACTTACACTACAAATTATGTGAACAAAATAGCTGTTAAGAGTAAAGTTGTGCCATTATCATTTGTTAGTATATCGCGCAGCAGTTCAGGGTCTAAGACTGTCAAAAACTGTCACGAACTAGATATCTCAACTGCGGATGTAATATTTTGGTATGTTTGCATGAACTTTCTATGATGGATCCGGAATCAAAGCCGGAATGTCAAACCTTTCGTAGCCCATCTTGTCGGGGAGATACAGTCATCGACAGATCCAGATTAGTGGCGTTATGTACCAACATCACAGAATCCAGCTGACCATGCATCAAGGAATTTGGATATTGAACGTATTTCAATACTTGTAATCTCAGTTGAAGAATTATCTGCTGCAGGAAATCAGTTGTCATGTCCTAGCAGCTGCGTTTGATTATGATTATAAATGCTAACAATAAGGAAGGGAATTGCCAAAAAAAACAACAAACAAGCTTATATCGTTATACCAAAAAATAAGCGTTGAAGGGTCATGCGCAGCAACAGTCGCTTGACATATATTGAATATATTTCATTCGATTCAAGTCACCGAGTTATAATACCACGAACATGTAGGGTGACAAAATTGATAGTTAGACATTATCGCAAACAAAGTCAGCATTGTGGGACAAATCAGACTCTGGCATTGTTGTCTGCAAGATATTGGCTTCTGCGTGCACGTGATGAAAATCCGTGAAGTTGAAAATGAATTTACGGAGTGTAGTCGCCGAAAAGGGAGATTATGGGGCTTTTACCTGACTTGAGAATGCACGCTTGGGTATTCAACCAGGTAGCAATTGATTACGATGGACCTTTTTCACAAAGGCAGGCCGAGGGACAAACAAATATCTCTGTTTATTTACATGTATGGTATGAAGAGCTGTACATTTGAGGAAGCTTTACAGTTTGGAAACTGATTCAAACCTAAACGCGATGTATAGGTTTGAAAGTAGGCGTGGAATGCCAGAAGATGTCTTTGACAATGGAACAAACTTTGTTGGGGCTGTATAGGAACTAAAATGCCATCAGTGTGAAATAATCCTAATAAACATTCACGTTTATGTTGATTTTAATATTTTGTATGTGTAGGTGTATGTGTGTGCATGGATAGTATATTCAACCATTCGATCGTCTAGGTGTAATTATATTAGGCAGTATTTTTCTACCTGTATATTGAAACACATTACGATATTGACAAAATATAGCAATTTTAATTAAAAAGAATCGTAAAGCTTGATATTGTTTTGTGAAATTAATTGTCGTTATACTCGTACCTCACGTCAGATATATTTTAAGATCGGGTATGGATGGATTCATTCATGTGAAAAACAAGCACTGGTGAAGAGTGAATATCATAGCTGTGATAAAATTTACAGCATCCTTAAAATATGTCCTGCCAACGAGTCATTGGTTTTCCGCATTAACTGATTGTACATTTTAAAATCTTATGTTTAAATGCACGAAATAGTTTATTTGCTTGAAAGACAAATAGACATCATTGTATAGATACGAGTTCTTAGTCATAGTTCAGTGCTTTAATTTGCTGTAAAATTGAGAGCATATAACAGGAATTGACACATAGCGTATATCAGTATATTTGTTGACTACAGAATATTAAAGTTTATTAAGTGGTTAAAAGGTTCCAAGGTATGACAGACGGACGGAAGAAATAATGGACGGATAAACGTAAAAACAACTGGGTTTGGCGGGTGGGGTGGTGTTGTGGTGATATGGAAATGTCAATACTGTTTCTCGTTTATCTTTGGTCAGATATCAATAAATCAATAATACATAAAGCAACATTAAAAAAAATAATAATAAGTAATTACGATACCATGAAAATACCTTTTTGAGCTGTCGCTGGTTTTCGCTAATACAAATAGGTTTTAAAACAGGACCCCCAAATGAGCACACATACACCCACATCATATAATAGTGATATCAGTCCACAACCTATCTTTAAAGTGACTTTCATATATTTCTAATTATGGCTTAAGTAATGTTTATCCGTCTGAAAAATCGAAAAAGAAATTCTGGGAATAAGATAATTGGAGATAGATTTCCTTTCAGAGTACTATTGCCTGAACCTGAAGTAAGTTGCGCATGCCGTGAGCCAAACTGCGCATGCATATACATGTAAATAAAATTGAAGTGAATAAAATATTTCCATATATGATCATGACGTGTTATGAACATTTCATGCTTTTTTACGAATCATCTTTGCTGGTTTAAGTAATGAAATAACTTACTCGTATACATGAGTATGATTATTGTCTTTGTAAACCACAATAATTTGCCGATTTAGCTTCTGATGCTCTTTTGTATAGTATAACGGATGTGAATAAAGCAAACTTGCAAATAGTGTATATTTACGTTTACATTCTTTCTGCATTGACTGATAACTTACCCGAGAAGGAGTAGACATATGTGACAAGTGATATAATCTTATAACGGCAATGTAGTAGATTTTTACCTAAGTATCAAATATCATACAGTTGATCTTAAAACAAAAATGTATGTGTTGTTATAACAAATTTATTGAATTGTATTTGACCAATTTTAGAACTTTGTAAGGTTGTTAATAGTATATTTACTTATCAATGTTCAGATCGTAAAAGCAAATAAACTCTTGCAACTGAAAGGAAATATGCCTTCATTCATTCATTCATTCATTCATTCATTCATTCATTCATTCATTCATTACATGCGTTCATTCATTCATTCATTCATTCATTCATTCATTCATTTATTCATTCATTCATTCATTCATTCATTCATTCATTCATTCATTCATTCATTCATTCATTCATTCGTTCGTTCATTCATTCATTACATGCGTTTCGTAACAATCCTTGGGGTTTCATACGCTAGCAGGAGTGGAGTGTAGATATACATGTTTCTGATAGGATCACTAGGTATCTATTTATAGCAAGCTGTCAGGTTACAATGCTTTTGAACACTCTACTTGTCATACAATTATAAACGTACAATCAAGATGGTCGTAAGGCAGGTAGACTAAGACAGGCAAGTATGTCTCAAATTTCTTTATCTAGTTGTCCTTATTTATTCAGAGACTCTGTAAGGTGATTGGACGTCTAAATTTGGAACACATAATGTGTCGGTCGTTTGTCGAGAGCTATCGCTAGTGATTAGATCTATAAATACAATTTAATAGGCGTGTTTTTTTTTCGAGTTAGTATATATTACTGTAAAGGTTTGAAGACAAATCTTTACAAGTATTACATGTACTTCAATAACATACTGCTTGTGTAAGCTATGAGTCGGAACTATGCGATGATGATATTTTTAATAAACATTTTGTTATATCTATATTTTCTGTCAACCGATAGATAATCTGGGTGATGAAATTGGGTTTGGTAATATGAAAAACTTAAAGAACGTTGGCCTTATCAGGTTGATTTTAAATAGAACCTTTGTAACGAATGTTTTACCGAGTGATTAGACAAATCGGACTTGAAAAGAAATACATCGGCAAATTGCTGAAAAATTGAAAAAGCAGTTTAGTAAATTGTTAAAATGGACATAAGAACAGACATATGCCCTAATACTACTTTATGCCTTAAATTTAGGTGGCGTGAACAAAACGGCCTGGCTAGCGGCATTTCATTTAAATTAATTGAAATTATTTTTACTGTTTTCTTTCGGAATAATTTCATGTTTGTATATGAATAAGAATATTCCTATTATTGTCTATAGACTATTATTATGAATTATTTAAAGATATGATGCTGATGGTGGTGATGATGATGATGATGATGATGATGAAAATGTTGTTGTTGATTATGATGATGTTGTTAAGCAAAGTATGAAGTAAAAATTTTAAAATTTTAAGGATTTTTTTTAATGATGATGATGATGATTATGTTGTTTAGCAATGTATGAGGTGTTTTAGTTAAAAGTAAGTATTGTTCCTGTGTATATGGGCTATGATTGATAATTATTTTAAAAAATATGACGAGGACTTAAAAGAGTGATGTTGAAGATGATAATGTTGATGATGATGATGATGATTTTATTAATACTATTATGGTTATTATGGTTATGGTAATCATGGGGTAATCATAATGATGATGATTATGATGATGATGATGATGAGTTGGGTACGATATGCATAGCTTAGCATACCGCCGTATATATCTCATTTATGAAGAGAACTTAAAAGAGTGATGTTGAAGATGATAATGTTGATGATGATGATGATGATGATGATTTTGTGTAAGTATAGATAAGCATACATTGTAATGATGATGATGATGATGATGATGATTATGTCTTTGCTCTGTTATTAATACTATTATGGTCTACCTTATATATGTATGTTTTGTGTAAGTATAGATAAGCAACATTGTAATGATGATGATTATGATGATGATGATGATGATGAGTTGGGTACGATATGCATAGCATAGCATACCGCCGTATATATCTCATTTCTGAAAGATGATTATAATGATCACACAGTTTTTATCCATAAATAATAAGAATTACTTATCATAGGATTATTCAGTTTAAGGCCGCCAGGCTACCAGGTCGCAAGCACACTTTCAGCGGCCTTATGGAGGAAATAATTCTTGGACAGAAAGACATCAAAAATATTTTATCCCGCCGTAAAATACATATCTGAAGGGGTTCAGAGAGTTTTTTATCTAAAATAATAGAATTTTTCTTATGCATATACGTATTAGTTTCAGGCCGCCAGCAGACTTTCAGCAGCCTTACGGAGGACACACACACACACACACACACACACACACACACACACACATACATACATATATATATATATATATATATATATATATATATGACAGAAATACATTGAAAATCGTGTATTTCGCCATAAAATGCATATTTGGAAATAAGGTGGGTTCCCCGAAAGGTTATCAGCTATAAAAAAAATAAACAGTGTATTTTGTTCAATTCATTGAAGGCGGGTTTTTAAATTACTTAAATGCCGGGGAAAGCATGAAAATGAAAACGTTAACAGTGTATACTTTTATAAAGCAAAAGTGTTCTTAAATATGTAAATTTTCACATCATAAAATACAAAAAATGCACTTGTAAGGAATAATGTATTATACCATGTAAACATCTAAGCTGTATCTAAAAATAAAGCAGCATATTTACAATGTCTTTATTTTAACACCTCACAATATTTGAAAAACAAAAAGTGTTCTTGTGGTTGTATGGATTAACAACACAACAGTCACCTGTATATATCTTTAATGTCGTCACATTTCGTAACAGCGTCGGTTCGAAATTTGTCTAAATACACTCCTTAAAATAGGACTCTAAATCTTTTCTTTTTTTTGTATTATTTCACTCAACTCTCACACATTCTGGTATGTCATATTGTCCGTGCTTAAATAATTTATAAAACAAAATATACTATATATATTCATGCTTTAATATATAAATACTATATATTCATGCAGCATGTTTTCTCTGTCGTACTTCAGTACTAAAATTCAAATCAAAAGTAGACTAAACCGAAGAACAGTTGTAGTTGTATTTGTATTGAATAACATTACACGCTCGTTTTATGATGTGACTTACAAATAATTGTTATGAAATACTGAATCATTTATGTTAAGGTTATATACACAAAAGTCCGTTAGACTGATAAAATAAGGGTTATTAAGATATACGGAGTTGCCATGGTTGCACGATTGCAAGACGGAGAATAGTATGCGTTACTTTGTGTAAACGTTATACCCCGGGACAGTAAAAAACTCGATTAGTCCTTAATTCCCCTGCCAACAAACACAACCTATGAGATGCGTATAGGTACTTAGATTTATATTCTTACACTATTTGTCTATATCTACTGTTTCGTAGCTATCATTTCCAAACAGTACTCGTTTTTATGTTAGTCAAAACAAGCCATATCAGAGTAAAACCTTAAGGTTTATATAGCGTTTACAATCCATAGCTCCAACCATCTTCAGAATAAGTAAGATACGTATTATTTAATACAAGTAAATGTGTTTTTCTTAACCGGGACTAGTTTCATATTCGATTCATAGGTTATCTGAAGAAATGCAGAAATATGTAAACCCAAGAGGGTTTTTTATGTTCTTTTTCGCATTTTTACTTCTTTTTTATTTTTAATTCAATTTGGATTTCTTCTTTATTGTTAATTTTGTTTAAAATATTGAACTTGTTAGTCCTTTTCACAAAATGTTCAAAGGTGAAAAGTCCCTGTTCCCCTACCTATATCCCCTCACATACATACCTAACAAATTGTAACTATGTTATGTCCTTGCTAACTTACATTGTACAATATTTAGTCCAGAGGACATTTGAAAGGAGTAACTCAACAAAGTAAGTACAATATCGATTTGTATGTGTACAGAGTTTCTTTATACGACAAGGTTATGCAATTGCATATTTAATCATGAAATTTATCCATTGATATTACCTCTATTGTCCGAATCTTTGCACAAAGAATATGAGAGAGGGAGAAAGAGAGAGAGAGAGCATTTATGGTATGTAACAGCGTAAATTTATGGTATAAAGTATTATATAACGCAAACTCTCAAAATGACATATATATGCACAAATCCAGAGCAATAGCAACAACCGATATTGACAAATTTCCTGCAAAAAATAGATGTGTGTGTGTGTGTTTGGTTGAAGGGTGGGGGGGGGGCTCCTGTTATAACACAGCTTAAAGCATAACTTTTTTTTATAATATAACGTTTCTAAATCGATTTGCGCAAAAGCAAATGTATTTGTTTCTGAATGCCTGAAAACCTAAAGTAAGTAATGCGTTATTGCGCATATCGCGAGGACATCTGCGCATGCGTGAAACATGTATTACGTAATAAGATGTTTCCATGGAGGTAAAAACATGACCGTATAAGGTCATAACTTGTTTTCAAATATAAATGTAATTTATGAAACAATTTATCGGCTTTAAAGCAAGCATTCACATAAATATGACTATACATTGCAAAGCACACAATACTGTCTTCCTTTCGTTTGAGTCTAAAAGTGTATCGAGATATCTTTGTATCGTATGGCTTTTTATAAAGCAAAAAAGTAAGCGAACACACTTGCTTATAATCTGATTTTATTTTTCTCTGTACAAGAAAAAAAAAGAACTATGTGATTTCAAAATTCTGTGAGTTTATAAGTATCAAATAAAATTACTAAAATGCAAATCGAATAAGCATATTAAAATGTAAGGTTGCTTGAACACGAATTAAAGATTACATACATCAATAGACATAGGTCTTCCGCTTTGTAGTTCAACCTTCCTGTCGTATTTTTATCTGAAATACATTTTGTTGTAAAAGTCCGTCACCAATGTTATCTATCTCCAAACAAAATATCAAATAGTCATCTTGCATACACATTTATCATACCATTTTAAAAGAACAACCTGCACGATCGTAGCTCGTTTACACATAGACGCGACTGTATAATACAGTATTGAATGGTCATTATTTGCGCATATACTTTGTAAGTTGATTGGACATCTAATTTTAGGAACACATTAACTGACGTAAATATTTAAAAAAAAATAATCTTATTTTTTAAATACATCTGAGCAACAGGATTTCTTGTTGTTGTTGTTGTTGTTTTGGGGTTTACCGTCGCTGCGATAGTATTTCAATCATATAGCGACGTCCAGCTAATTACAGGTGGAGGAAGACCCCGAATACACCCGGGTAAAATCACCGACTTACCGCAAGCCAGCTGAAAGGCTTCCTCACAGGAAAAATCCGAAGTCCCTACCGGGATTCGAACCCACAGCGGTGAGGGGCTGAGAGATTTGTAGTACACAACTGTAACCGGTCGGCCACGGCGGCCCCTTATTACTTTATGTTTTGAAAATGGTGTTTGTACGTGTAATGGCATTTCAATAGCATCTAGAATATTTGATGCAATTCTCTTCGATGAAGACATTTAGTTTAAACGAAATATAAAATCTGAGAAATCGATAATGTATAATTACAACTAAAGACACTATGGATAATTCAGATATTACTAAAGTCAATCATATTTGCAATGAATGTTTGCGGGGTGATTAGACGGATCAGGTGGAAATAGATATACGTTCATTCACCAATTGCTAAAAATTGAATTCATAACCGGTTTGATTGGACATGCCGGATCGACAGGTGCGAGATAGAGGCATTAACGCTGAGCTCACTTTTAGTTATCTCTGCTAGAACTATGTACGTTTATATTTAAATATTTATAAGTTCATATATTAACCTAGGTAAAATACAAATTTCACCATATTTTTCTGTATGAATTACTACGGAGTGGTAAACAACTCCGCCTCAGCCTGCACACGAGGTAACTCCAGTTCATCGGTAATATAATACATTAGTATCAGTCGAAGTGATTTCTGAAGGTTACACGTTGGTAGGCCACACAATGTAGTTGATCAAATATTGATATTGTGTCTAAGTTGGCTTTAAAACTGTTGAATAAGTCATGTACGTAGGTCGGCTGCACTTCCTGAGAAGTTAGAGTGGTCAAGAGGTAGGAACGAAGGTTGTGTGTTCGAAACGTTTGAAATATTGTGCCAATACATTCCCTTGTAAGAGTACTAGTACATGTATAATTCACTAGTTATTGTCGACTATAAGGAATTTTTCACAGTTGGCGAAATGTATTATAAACCGAACGATCATAGTACTGTTTTTTGTCAGGTGGTTCTTTATTGGTATGTCGGAGACGGGGATTGAACCAACGACCTACAAACTCAGGTGTATGTATGAATGGTAGAACGCATTTATACTTAATTTAAGTATTTTTGAGCGCTATGTATTGTTTGAGTAATTCAAGTCAGTCCTGTATCTTTTTTCTACAGTCGGTCTATTTCACCGTAAAACATACATTGTATATGTACTCAAACAACCTATACTCCTAAAATAGATAAGCATAATCCGAGCTTACACTCATTGATTTTTTTGGTTCTATATGTGTTAATGACGTTGTAACTTCTTAGTAACGAACATCTATACTCAATCAGACCCTCACCAATGGGTTCGTGTCCCGGTAGGGTCTTTGAAATTTTCATGTAAGGCTTGCAGTAGGTTGGTGGTTCTACCCGTATGTCTCAGTACATTCAAGGTCTTCCCCCACCTGTAATTAGCCGGACGTCGGTAAACTAAACAATCACCCAATCAATAAAAATGACTATATAGAGCATGTTCATCAATCTAGGAGAAACTAAACTGCAATCAAACATTATCACTTAGTAATATCATAAATCGACATTGCATCCATAATATGAACGCACAATATATTTGAATTGAAGGTAATTTCTTTTCTTACAGCATTAATCAATGATTATTTTTTAATGTTATGTGAAACAGGAACCATACACTTTAAAACAGACGTGACTGAACAAGTTTATTAGGGGGGGGGGGGGGGGGGGGGGTTAATTTCCCACCGACAATACTTCATAGTTTGGAGACAATGAATATTTTAAGAACAAAAAGTCCTGCAGCACTCGATATCACGTCGTAGACATGTGGCATGGTACCAGATAAAGTCGCATTATCCTGCAACTGGGCCAACCAGTCCTGGAACGAACTACCTCATATGCTGAGCGCAAACATAAGGGAGCTAAATCAGTACTAATTTTTACGACTGGTCCTAAACGAGTACTTTGTAACGTCTATTTCATACCAAAACAATGAGGCCAAAGCAAATGGTTCCTTTAAATCAGAAAAGTAATTTATAATAATTGAATACGTTAAAGGTTAGGTAGTTATAACACAAGCATCTACTCAGTCAACACTTATCATGAAGGCGTTTCTTGTATTAATAAATATGTTTCACAAAAGATCTCACTATGATTTATTTCTTTGAAGAAACTGAATGAAACAGCCCTGTAAGCGAGGTATCCCGGAATCCAGTTCAGGTTTGGCAGCATTTATTCTCACCTGGTTACATAAGAGTGACCAATACTATGATTCGTTTTAATACATGTACATAATCTCAAATTGAAAGTTAACCTTTATTATACAATTCAAATATTTGAACATTTTTATATAAAGTTATTTTAAGACTTTCTGATCGTATAATACATTTGTGTACTATATTGGTATATAACTTGAAAACACACACAAAACACACATGATGATGCACGCTGCAATGTTTTTGTTAACGAACAGTATATTTTAGATTTACTTTAAGAGTTTGGTAAAAATATCAATGCATGTTTTTGTATGATGATAAACTTTAAGTTTATTATTAAATTCTCTCGTATGTTTTTTTTTTCAAAACAACGACAACAACAAAACACTTTTTCAGAAACCAAAAAGGTTTCACTTTGTCGCAAAGACAATTTTATAACATGTCCTCTTTTCAAGAAAATATAACTTCAAACTGCTATTGAAATATATTACTCATTTTGGAATCATGTGTGCAACTAAAATGTATTTATTTATTAATGCATCAACAGGTTTTCAGACGAGAAATTTGGAATTCAAAAAAAAAAAATGAAAAAAAAAATAGCTTCACGCCGTATAACATTACTGACCCCCATATATTTCCGTGAAAGTTCAGTAATTCATAACAAAATAAAGTCTGGACATAGAAAGTTGACACACGCCCACCAATTTTGTCAAAGATTTGACGATTAGTCCTTTGGAAAACCTGACGAAAAATATAAAAGTAAGAGCAGGTAATGACAGGACTTTCTTACGAAGAGATAAATATTGCCGTTTCGATAATTGATGTGTATTCAAGTGCAGCAATAATATATCTTGGCATTAAAAGTATACAATTAACGGTTTAATAAAAGCAACAAGTAAAACACGTTCCGTAAAATACGGGTCTTCGATGGATATTTATATTATCTGATTTGATAGTATGGAAAGTGTAAGTTATTTATACCCGTATATATAGTGTTTATAGGTTAAAGGTCACTTAGGTCGAAAATCAAGACACATATAATGTTTGGAAAAATCAAAGGGTTATGATTTATTTAAGTAAACGTCGATAAATTGTACATTTTGTAAAATCTGCTGTAATGCACCAAACTGATTTATGCGAGTTGTAGAGAGAAAGAGTTACAGAGACGAGTTTCAATTTAAGAAAAGTGGCCTACAGAATATTCGAAAACGTGCATTGATTTAATTAATTGTGTAAGATTCAAAGAAATACACCTTACAAATTGAAGTGACATTCTGAATGAATCACAATCATGTCAAAAATACTACGTAATACCCACAATGCTCTAACTGTTTCATTTCAGAATGTGTAAAACAAAAATTCAATTATATCTTTACAAGCAGACAAGAAGTTTTATTAGCTCATACAATGCAACCTGCTTTCTTTTCTATGCATGCCAATTACAACAAGTAATAATTGTAACAGTGATCTGTTATTAAGCTTCCCTAACGAAGTTGGACCTGACCCCTTGGTGACCCATGTGAACATCAAAGAAGTCCCATTCAATCCATCTGATCATAAAGAACAAGAATATATATGGTTTATGGATGGGGATCTCAATGGTGTTTGAAATTATGATCAAAAGTAAAACTGGCGGCGTGGGGCCAGACCCCTTTGTGACCCCGCGGAAGTATCATTCAATTTGTCTTACCATGAGGAAACGAATATATATGATTTATGGGTGGGGATCTGAACATTTCTTTTTGAATATAAGGTCATGAGTAAAATTGACGGGGTGATGACTGACCCCTGGGTGACCTCTGGGGACACCAAAGTAGTACTAATCAATCTGTCACATCATAAGGAACAAGAATATATATAATTTAGGGGTTGTGATCTGAACAGTTTCTGAGATATAAGGTCATGAGTAAAATTGAGGGGTTGGGGCCTGACCCATTGGTGACCCATGTTAACATAAAAGAAGTACCAATCAATCTGTCTCATCATGAGGAACAAGAATGTATATGGTTAAGGGGTGGAGATCTGAGCATTTGTTGAGATATAAGGTCATAAGTAAAATTCAGAGGGTGGGGCCTGACTTCATGGTGACCCATGTGAACATACAAGAAGTACCATTCAATCCATCCCATCACGAGGAACAAGAAAATATACGGTTTAGGGTGGGGATATGAACATTTTTTTAAAGATATAAGGTCATAAGTAAAATTGAGGGGGTGGGGCCTGACCCTTGGGTGACCTTGGAGACACCAAAGTAGTACTATTAAAAATGCTTCTCATTATGAGGAACAATAAAAATATATGATTCAGGGTTGGAAAATAAATATTTAACCAAAATACATTTTTATGCAAAAATCCATCTATAGATGAGGGATTGGGGCCTGACCCCCAGGGATCCCCGCATTTTCAAATATCAGGGGGCACTACTACTCATTGAGGACTATAAGTTTGTGAAGTTTTGTAAAGATAAATCGAGTGGCCTCTGATATATTGCCCGTACAAGGTTGTGGAAAAAAAAGAAGAATAAGAAGAAGAAGATACGGAGTAAAAAAATAAGTGAATTTTGGAGGACTTAATTACGTCGTGAACTAAACATGTATGTATGTTACTTTTACATATGTAAATGACCTTACTGTTACATATGTAAATGACCTTACTGTTACATATGTAAATGACCTTTCTGTTACATATGTAAATGACCGTACTTTTACATATGTAAATGACCTTACTGTTACATATGTAAATGAATTACTGTTATATATGTAAATGACCTTACTGTTACATATGTAAATGACCTCACTGTTATATATGTAAATGACCATACTGTTACATATGTTTGAATTAACATTATATCTTTTAGGATATAATTTGAAATATCGTAAATTATAATATATATAAAAATGGTGCTCCATTAACTTACACAGATTCTTTGAAGTATTTACCAAAATGAAAACACTGTGATTTGTTTGAATTATTTGTATAAAGCATTAGTAAAAAGGAATCGTTTCATAATAGAGTTTTTGAAATGTTTATACTTCATACATTTGCATATAAGAAGGCGTGTCAAAGTTGATTCATATTCTATTAAGAAGCAATTTACTTCTGCTGATAACTGTTAATTCGAACACAGTTAAAGTATGATTAAAGTAAAATGGTTAAATGCATCACAGGACTACTCAATTATTTACATAAATGTGTTACTTATAAAAAAGTATTCACTGGAAGATGATTACATCAATTATGTTTTAATCGTCTACCTATTTATATCAAATTTTACGTTCTTAAATTTTGAAACATTGGGAAATTAAATTCCTTGTCAATATTTTTGATAACCTCTTACTTGGACTCTGTTCAAAAAAGCATATCAAAATGAGATATATATCAAAAATTGAAATTATGTGTTACATAAAACGATAGTTTGAATCTAAGATCCGTTTTTGTGTTCAAAAGGTGTGTTCTTTCTGACATGATAAATTAGACAGCTATAAAGCATATGAATTTTGAGTTGTGGAATACATTCTGTGAAGTGCATGGTGTAGGCGCTAACAATGTAGAAAAGCACATAAGAGCTGAACATTGAGCATATTCTTAATATAAGGGCAATGCACTCTGATTGATTTTAGTTTTATGTTGACATTCATTACTTCCCTTTCTACTGCTATAGTAAAGTCCTGACAGATGGATATCATGATTGAATGCTGGAATTAAAAGCAAATACCGAACGCAATGTATATAATCAGTAAACAGGTATGATAATCAAACATACAAGTCTGTGGATGGTAAAACTGGCCACTTCTTCAAGAAACCACTCAAATTAAAGTTTTCTTTATTTTATTTTGTATAATACATGCTTAAACTGTATTTAAAGTATTCAAAACCATTCTCTGTAAGACATCATCATTATATTATTATATATGTAACGTTTTGGTCAATAAGTTAAAACAATAGTTAATTTTAAGAAAACATCTCAAAATGTTTTTTTGTAAAGTTCAGGCCTGGGTCTGTGTTCAAGAAAGACATTAATAAAGCAAAGCGCCTTTAAAGACTTTTTAAGCATTTGAAAGACAAATATTATGATGTAATCAAGGATGAATTACTTAAAAATAATTCTTAAAACTGTTACCTTATGTAAAACTTAATTAGATCACCTATCTACCAGTAAAGGCATTTTATTTTCTCTAAGTTGAGGAATGATTAAGCAGAAAATCATTATACTCAAGAAATTTGGAAATGCCTCAAATTGGAAACATGTCGAATATTTTATTTCGTGTTTTCCAAAGATTTTAGATTATTCGGGTTTGTAATGAGGCATATTTCAGCAAAAGATTGGTGCATGTCTCATGTCCTACTTTTATATTATCAACAAAGAAAATCAAAGGTTAATGAAATGGTAAAACTGTAAAAAAAAAATGACGTGGACTATCGAAGTTATATAAATTGATAATTTGGGCGTTTTTAAGTGTCCTTGAATACACTATATATCAGAAATAATTGAACTTAAACTTTAATAACAATTAAGAGATTAATTTATGTTGTGAATTCGGACCTTAGTATTCATTGTAGTGATGGCGTTTGTCCGAAGATGTTCATTTTACACAGTATCAAAAGGGGAAACTTGAATAGAATTATAATGAGAACTTTCTTTGCAGGTCAAGTAATCTACGCAATGTTATTAGCGAACAACGCAATTATGAAGTGTCGTGTTTGGTGTTCTTGCTAGCGTTGTTTGAGTTATTCTCTTTTGTCGTCTGCTTTAACACCAAGAAACAATCCGTAGCGGGGGGTAGATGCAGTTTGTATTTCTGTTCTAGGGTCTTTGGTACGAATGTCTCGCAAAGGTAATGGTTACTTCCGGTGAGACAGATAGAGTGCTGACACGCTGGAGTATGTAGCATGATAGCACACCTTGTCACAATATCTTGACACCGGGCCAACCAGTTCTGGAACTACCATTTTATACTGAGCGCTAATCAAGGGAGCTATACCATTTTGTATACTTTGGTCCCAAAAAGTACTCAGTAATGTGTATTTATCTCTGTTATGCCAATTCAATGTGGCCACGACAAATGGTTTCTAAATAAACTAAGTCAAGACCTGTCATTTGTATATATTTTAATACGTTAAAAGGCTAGGTAGTTATAAAACAAGCATCTAGTCAGTCAACATTTTTCATGAAGGCGTTTCTTGTATTAACAAATACATTTCACTAAATATCTCAATATAGTTTATTTCTTAGAAAAAATTGAATGAAACACTTGCACTGTAAGCAAAGGGTCCTGGTTTTGAGCTCCAGTCTGGATGCATACTTTTTCTCACCTGGTTACATAACAGTAAACATGACTCGATTCCATACATGTACATAATCTCATATGGAAAGTTAACCTTTATAATAAAATTGGAATATTTGAATATCTTCAAGTGAATTTGTATAAGACTTTCTGATTGTATTACACATTTATATATTTGTAATACATTGTGTCGATAACTTGAAAACACACACAAAACACAAATGGCTATGCACGATGCATCACTAATGTTAACAAATACCATGATTAAATTTTGTCATATTAATTTTTTTTTTTTAAACTTAAGGTTTCACTTATGTCTTTGTTGAAAATCTTTGGTCCAAAACCAAACTTAAAATTATGGTTTATTCATGCCAAGGTAGATAATCTATACATTTTGTGAAATCAGTTGCAATACACAAAACTGATATCTGAAAGTTGTAGAGAGAAAGTTAACGTTAAAAAGACGAGTTTCAATATAAGAAAAGAGACGTACAGAATATTAGAAAATGTGCACTGATTTTATATTTGATAATTGTGTAAGATTCAAAGAAATGCACGCTGAAAAATTGATATAACATTCTGAATGAATTGAACACATGTCAAGAATCTGCACATCAAATCCACAATGCCCTGATTGTTTCGCTTCAAAATTTGAAAAAACAAATTTTCAATTATATTTTTTTCAATCAGACAAGCAGTTTTTATGAGCTCACACAATGCAATCTGCTGAGCCGCGGCTTTCCTTTTCATGAATACCAATGGCAATTACCTTGTTAACTAAACATGTATGTTTGTAAATGACATTCCTGTCACATATGTAAATGACCTTACTGTTACATATGCAAATAAATGTAACATTTTGACCTTAACATTTATATATGTAACAGCTTAAACACCGAAGCATGTAAATACGTCTCCATGTGTGGCCTTACTCGTGAACTTAACATTTAGGTATTTAAATGACTGTCGAAGTGTGGCCTTAATTCTATGTATGCTAATTCCCATAAGGTCATTCATAATTTAAATATATAGAGGTATGTTTCTTGTAAAAAAAATCAAGAAAATTTAAGCATATGGTTATGAAATTGCAGTAAGACGCAATACTCTATTATCCTGGTTGTTCTAAACATTTTATCTTTTAGGATTTAATATATGAACATGGTGCTCCATTAACTTGCATATTTTCCTTGAAATATTAACCAAGACACACACACAGTGTTTTCTTCAATCATTTGTATAAAATACTCTACAGAAAAAAGTACTCATTCAAAACAATAGTCATTCATTGATTAATTGTTAAAAATTATTTGACCTTATGCATATGCATATATGCATACAAGAAAGCGTATCTATGTTCAGCCATATTTCAATTAGAAGCAGGTTGCTTCATCAGAGAAATGTCACTTTAAACAAAATTGAAGGATATTGTAAAAGTAATCCACACCAGGACCTATCATTTACTTACAAAGATGTAATGTTTAAATAATAGCAAAGTGATTCAAAGAGGTTTATTATTTATAGGAACGTGTCTCACTAAATAGGTCTTCACTGCAAGATGATAGTGATTGCATGTATAAATTAAGTTTTAAACTACTTCTCTAATAATGATATCAAATTTTGTAATGTTGGAAAGTAATTTTCTTGGCAATATTTCTTGTAACTTCTTCCATGGCCTTGGTTCCAGAAGAAAGCATTTCAATATGAGTTTTATGTCCCAAATTAATATTATGTTTTACATAAATACGATTAGTTTGAATTAAAATCCGTATTTGTGTTCAAAATGTATGTTCCTTCTGAAATGACTGAGTAGACAGCTATAGATCATTAAAATTTGAGTTGTGGAATACATTCAGTGAAGTGCATGGTATATGCTCTAATACTATGCGATAGCACATGGGTGCAGAAAATTGAGCATATTCTTAATTTAAGGGCAATGAATTCTGGTTGATTTTAAACTGAATGTTGACATGCATTACTTCCCTTTCTAGTACAATACTTATAGATGGATTTCATGATTTAAAAGCAAATACAGAACGCAATGCTGAGATGTATATAAAGTGGATAATCAAAATACACGTACACCATGTTAATGTCAGTCTGAGATTAGAAGTATGTGGCCACTACTCCACGGAACTTCCAAATATAGGCTTTCCCCAATTATATAATCTTATATTTTGTATTAACATATGCTTGATACTTTTAAGTATTCGAAAAACCTTTTCTGTAAGACATCATGATTATATTGCTGTGTATGCAACGTTTCCGGTCAATAAGTTAATAAAAATAAATGAGTTTAAGAAAAACCCATTTCAGGGAAATCTCAAACTGAGAAGTTTTGTCAATTGCAGGCCCGGGTCCGTATTCACAAAGAAAGTTTAAGATATTTTTTAACTGTAGTATAATTTTATAAATTGTATAATATTTTCTTAAGGACATCCATCCTGCATTAAATTGTTCATGATCCATCAAGTGATCATTGGAATTTTATAGTAAATGTAAGCATTGACTTTGGGCAAAAGAGCCTATAACACTAAGACGATAGATGCTTGCATCCAAACTAGCATTTGAAGGACCAATATTATCCACATGATAGGATCAACAATCTGCCAATATATGTATTTTATTTTATCGAAGTTTAGGAATGTAAGGCAGAAATATACTATAGAACTTAAAAAATGCCTCAATCTGGAAACAAACCAAACATTTTATTTCGTGTTGATTCAAACGATTTTAGATTATTTTGAATTGTAATTAGGCACATTTCACCAAAAGAAGGCATGTTT
>CM037791.1:36300677-36350677 GCA_021229015.1 Solen grandis
GAAACAAGTTCATGATACAAAAATATTTATTACACCAAATGATCTCTGTTTTTCTTAATAAAATGATTTTCTAGTAATACTTCATTATTCACACAGACATGGACCTGCTCCTCTCACTCTCACTGTACAATCCTGATCACGCTTTAAAGGTCGATCATTTCATCATTAAAGGGGCTATGTTACGCAATATTTGCCAGAGATGTGCATGTATAGGATGTTAGTGGAAAATGGGGGCCCGGGCAGCTAACTGGTCATCGCGTCATGCAAAACTGATATCACATTGCAGTTTTTCGGGTGAATTTGTGAGACAATTGATGTAATACCACATGTCATCCTGTATCGAGGAGGGTATAATAAAATTTCTACCGGAAAACGTAACTGAATATTTGTTGGGATGGTGGGGTAATTTATTTCAATTATAAGTAGTAGTATATTTGAGAGAGAGAAAAAAAAAATATATCAACAAAATTTTGCGATAAGAGATAGTAGATCAGCAAAACAATAATTGGCTTTATACTGGTTATATGGAGGAAATAAAAAATTAGACAGAAAGACATCAAGAACATTTGATACCCTGTAAAATGCATATTTGGAGGGTTTCAGACAGTTTTCACTCATAAATAACGTACAACGCCTCTATTTCGCAAGCGGCCTTTCAGTGGCATTATGGATGGAAATATTTCGAAAAATGGCTATTTAACCGTTATTCAACACTGAAATGCGGATTTGAACATTTATTCATATTTTTCACCAGTATATAATAAAATAAAAACACTTATATCCTTAAAGGCTGTCAGTATTTAACCAGCTTTTCTGTCGCTTTACAAACATGATAATATTCCAAAAACAAAAAAACATTAAAATAAATTCAATTAATGTAAAAGAAATGCGAGAAAATACAGAAATATATCACGTTCTTTTGAATCCCTGATTATTCACCATCATACTTGAAAAGAAATGTTTTTTGTAATACTTATACCATATTTACATAGTTATCACGAATTGATATAAGAATGATACTCTATTAGGTTTCTAGGTTTATGCCGCCAAGCCCCGGACCACTAAGTTCACGCTGCCAGGCCGCCTTGTTCACGCCGCTAGGTCGCTGTGTTCACACCGCCAAGCCGCTAGCCAGGCCTTTGTGTTCACGCCTCCTAAAAGTATGGTATTAAGCAGTATTAGGGCACATGTCTGTTCTTATGTCCATAACAATATACTAAACTGCATTTTCAATTATCAACAATTTGCCGATGTATTTCTTTTCAAGTATGATTTGTCAAATCACTCGTTAAATCATTCGTTACAAAGGTTCTATTTAAAATACAACCTGATAAGGCCAACGTTCTTTAAGTTTTCATATTACCGAACCCAAATTCATCACCCAGATTATCGGTTGACAGAAAATGTAGATAAAACAAAATACTTATTACAAATATCATCATCGCATAGTTCCGACTCATAGCTTACAGAATCAGCATGTTATTGAAGTGCATGTATTACATGTACAGATTTGTTTTCAAACCTTTACAGCAATATGTACTAACTCGAAAAAAAACTCCTATTAAGTTGTATTTATAGATCAATTCCCTAGCCATAGCTCTTGACAAAGGACCGACACATTATGTGTTCCATATTTAGACGTTCAATCACCTTACAGAGTTTCTACATAAATAAGGACAACTAGGTAAAGAAATTTGAGAAATACCTTCCCGTCTTAGTCTACCTACCTACAACCATCTCAATTGTACCTTGATAATTGTATGACAAGTTTTAACCTACAAAAGTTCCTTCCAGTGCATTTCTTAACTTTGAGGTGTTGTTCTGACGAAAATCAAACTGTAAATAAGTTCATATTATCATGAACAATAAATGATAATTTCATAGTTTCTACCACTGACATAACTTTTCATGGCATAGCACATCTATGCATACATCAAAATATATACAGCATTTGAAAGTATCAATTTCTAAATTTAGCTCTATTGTGAGACCAGGGCCCTCTTTCGTTGAATTTGGAGCCATTTAAGGGCCCCATTCCCTCCCTAAATCATATACTCCCCCCCCCCCCACCCCACCCCATAGTCAGTGAAAAATTCCCCCAGGAAACAAATAAAAAATAAATAATTTGTATCTTAGATAAAAAAAAATAAAAAAAATAAAAATATTAGAAGTGACGTGAGTGACGTAAGTGACGGTTGCAAAAATATCAATGTACATGTATTTTAATAGAAAATTAGATGCTTCATAGTAATATTCACGCTGAAAATCCCCAAAACAAAGATATAACGTGAAAATTTCTCCCTGTCAGTGACCCGGTCCCATTCCACCGAAGTGAGTGAGGGCCCAGGAGGTTGTTCATTTTTATTATGTTTACTTCCATATCCAGCAGCAACAGATTGTATATCAGCTATAAACAAGTCCATTTAGTATAAAACGACCCCTTTATCTTCATTTTATAGAATATCTCCTGATCCAGAGTAAAACGCTAGAGTGTACAAAAGCATTGTAACCTGACAACCTACCATAAATAGATACCTAGTGATCCTATCAGCAAACCTGTATATCTACACTCCTGCTAACGTATAAAACCACAAGGATTTAAAAATAAAAAAGAAAGAAAGAAAGAAAGAAAGAAAGAAAGAAAGAAAGTAAGAAAGAAAGAAAGAAAGAAAGAAAGAAAGAAAGAAAGAAAGAAAGAAAGAAAGAAAGAAAGAAAGAAAGAAAGAAAGAAAGAAAGAAAGAAAGAAAAGAAGGAAAGAATGAATGAATGAATGAATGAATGAATGAATGAATGAATGAATGAATGAAGGCGTGATTTACTATTAACAACCGTACAACGTTCTAAAATTGGTCAAATTGGTCAAATACAATTCAATGATTTCGTTATGATTATCAATTCAGTTTTGTTTCAAGATAAGCTGTATGATATTTAATACTTAGGTAAAAATCTACTACATTGACGTTATAAGATTATATCACTTGTCACATATGTCTACTCCTTCTCGGATAAGTTATCAGTCAATGCAGAAAGAATGTAAACGTAAATATAAACTATTTGCAAGTTTGATTTATACACATCCGTCATACAATACAAAAGAGCATCTGAAGCTAAATCGGCAAATCATGGTGGTTTACAAAGGCAATAATCATATTCATGTCTACGAGTAAGTTATTTCATGATTTAAACCAGCAAAGATGATTCGTAAAAAGCATGAAATGTTCATAACACGTCATGATCCTATATGGAAATATTTTATTCACTTCAATTTTATTTACATGTATATGCATGCGCAGTTTGGCTCACGGCATGCGCAACTTACTTCAGGTTCAGGCACTAGTTATCTGAAAGGAAATCTATCTCCAATTATCTTATTCTCAGAATTTCTTTTTCGATTTTTCAGACGGATAAACATTACTTAAGCCATAATTTGAAATATATGCAAGTCATTTTAAAGATAGTTTGTGGACTGATATCACTATTATATGATGTGGGTGTATGTGTGCTCATTGGGTGGGGGGTCCTTTTTTAAAACGTATTTTTAGTAGCGAAAACCAGCGACAGCTCAAAAAGGTATTTTCATGGCATCGTAATTACTTATTATTATTTTTTTAATGTTGCTTTATGTATTAATGATTTATTGATATCCGACCAAAGATAAACGAGAAACAGTATTAACATTTCCTTACCAACACAACCCCACCCCACCCGCCAAACCCAGTTGCTATTACGTTATCCGTCCTTCATTTCTTCCGTCCGTCTGTCCTACCGTGTAACCTTTTAACCTCTTAACAAACTTTGATATTTTGTAGTCAACAAAACATACTGATATACGCTATGTGTCAATTTCTGTTATATGACATATATTTATCTCAACTTTACAGCAAATTAAAGCACTGAACTATAACAAAGAACTCTTATCTATACAGTGATGTCTACATGTATTTGTCCTTCAAGCAAATAAACTATTCCGTGCATTTAAACATAAAATTTTAAAATGTAAAATCAGTTAATGCGGAAAACCAATGACTCGTATTTCAATGATGCTCTAAATTTTATTGGAGAGAAAAATCAAGTTAATTTGCTATTTTTTTCCTTAACTAATGTGACAACATGACCGATTCACATGAAGCGTAGGAAGTGATTTATTGCAATTGTAATTACCTCTATGCCTGTCAAGTTTATCTAAAATATAGTTGCTGGAACGAAAAGTGAATATGAGAGAAAATTTCTGTAGAAATGTAAAATCAATCATAGGACAAATATTCAACCCGAACTCACAGTTTTGGGCAAGTGAGGTTGCCATCTTTATTTTCCATTGCTCCTATCGCATTATTAAAAAAAAATAAGTTGTCAAAATTCAACAAGGATAAAGACGACATTCGAAAGAAGGTGAGATTATTAACTTACATTTAAATCGCAAAAAAAAGATCAGTTGATATCGTATTAAAATATGTCGTCTGCAATCAAGACATAATTCTTTTTAATGAAGCACATCACTACCATAGTGTGATAACCGAGGACTCACCTAAATAAAAAATACTGAGTAAACAAAATGTGTTCTTTTACTGATGGTAGATATATTTCAAGCATATCATTTTACATGCATCTTTTAAACATTGTCCTCAATTTAACTTGTCAGCCCTACTGAAAGATATGTGGTTATTTAAGACTTGAACAGGTATGTAGATGGTACATAATGCTTTTGAATTTAGAATAAAAAAATACCTACCTGTATTACAATAGGACTGCCTGCCGTGCGACAAAAGATAAATATTTGCGGCTACAGGTGAATGTTTATTAGGATTATTTTATACTGATGGCATTTTAGCTCCTATACAGCCCTAACAAAGTTTGTTCCATTGTCAGAGACATCTTCTGGCATTCCACGCCAACTTACAAAACTATACATCACGTCCAAACTGTAAAGCATCTCCAAATGTACAGCTCCTCATACCATACATGTGAATAAACAGAGATATTTGTCCCTCGGCCTGCCTTTGTGAAAAAGGTCCATCGTAATCAACTGCTACCTGGTTGAATACACGAGCGTGCATTCTCAAGTCAGGTAAAAGCCCCATAATCTCCCTTTTCGGCGTCTACACTCCGTAAATTCATTTTCAACTTCACGGATTTTCATCAAGTGCACGCAGAAGCAAATATCTTGCAGACAACAATGCCAGAGTCTGATTTGTCCCACAATGCTGACCTTGTTTGAGATACATGTAATGTCTAACTATCAATTTGTCACCCAATATTTTCGGGGTAGTATAACTCGTTGACTTGAATCGAATGGAAGATATTCAATATATTTCAAGCGACTGTTGCTGCGAATGACCCTTCCACATCTATTTTTGTATATAACGACATAAACTTGCTTGTTTTTTGTGTGTGTGTGTGTTTTTTTTTTTTGTTGTTGTTGTTGTTTGTTGTTGTTTTTTTTGGTTTCTTTTCCAATTCCCTTCCTTATTGTAAGCATTTATACTCACAATTAAACGCAGCTGCTAGTGCACGACAACTGATTTGATTTCCTGCAGCAGCTAATTCTTCAACTGAGATTACAAGTATTGAACAATTTTCAATATCGAAACTCCTTGATGCATGGTCAGCCGGATTCTGTGATGTTGGTACATAACGCCACTAATCTGGATCTGTCGATGACTGTATCTCCCCGACACGATGGGCTACGAAAGGTTTGACTTTCCGGCTTTGATTCCGGATCCATCATAGAATGTTCATGCAAACAGACCAAAATATTTCATCCGCAGTTGAGATATCTAGTTCGTGACTATTTTGTTCACATAATCTGTAATGTCATTTGTGACATTTCTGACATACACATCTGAACCGTATGCTGTACTAGACGAACGAACGTGTGAAGCTCTGCCAATGGCCAAATTTCTAGATATCACAATGTTGATCTTGATCTCTGAAAGTTCACTTAAACATTTGCTTTGTTTGAAAACTCATCATTCAATTCATCATCCCAGTCGACACCGCCATATTTCTTGGAATAAAACCTTATCGCTTTCTTGGCAAACGGCATTTCCCCTTTATGTAGATCATTTTTTTGCATTCCCGAGTCCTGTGGTATCTGTTGTAATACCACTGATGAGTTTGATATCACTTATGTGCTAGCATGCATGCTTTCTGCCAGAGGTTTGCCAGTTCATTGTGTAATTTGAACCCCTCTTCGTCTGTGGCAAACGAAGCAAAACTGTCATCCATGTAAGTAGTCCGTCGTACAGTCCCTGATGCCAGTGGAAAAACTTTTGAGTACATTTTTGCGTGGTACTGCGAAACACACTTGGCAAATTCGGTGACGTGTTTACCTAAAAGAACTACTCGATTAAACTCATATTCACCTGGCTACATTTCACTAGACGTTCTAAAAAAATCGTTGAAAACTTCGACCTGAGACTGGAATACCAATCTGGAGATACGTTTCCTGTATGTCATATGCTATAACTACAGATTGTCAACGAAATGGAAGCAACACTTTAAGCAAATTCTGCTGCAGTTTTGGTGTTTGACCTCATTTAGGAACAGTTTCTCATGCTTTTCCGAAGCATCAAACACAATGCAGAATTTTGTCTTTGCCTTTTCTGGGGCCCGTTTCATTAAACTTCGTACTAACATTTTTTTCTTACATTTCTTCGTACGAAGATAATTGACGTTCAACAGCGTTTCACTAACGTTAATTTCGTACGAATTTTTGTACGATTTTCGTAGATTTCTTCGTAACTTTAAGTAAGGTAAGTAGCTTGCGTAAGTCAAGAAAAAATGGCTGTGTTCATGTCGTTTGACAGACGTATCCGACGCAGTGAACGTGTTTTTCAAAATAGAAAAAAAAACCACTGTCGCACCTAAGCGATAGCGAGGTCATCGAGCGTTATCGCCTGCCAAGACACGGCATAAACAACCTGATTGAACAAATCGAAGAAGAAATAAGCCCGAAATCAAACAGAAGTCACCCACTTGATGCCACTTCGAGGTATTTTTATTTATATTAATTAATTTTTTCGATGAATACTTTTCGTAAATCTTGATCCTCCTTAAACATTTGCTTATTTTATAGACGTGCGTTTCTACTGATATCACCTGTGTAAACAGGCCGTGTAAACAATACACATTTCTGCTACACAACCACAGTGGATAGAACGGATTGGTCGCAATAGTTTAAAATTCAGGGAAAATCGTTCCTTTTTTTATTGTTTAAATAACAATTTAATTTCATGTCTGTTTTGGTTTTCAATAAATGTTTATTGCAGTTTGAGTTTAGGATTTTGCAGTTTTATTTTTTCTAATGTAAACCAAGTTTATCTTTGATGCAAATTGATAATGTCAGAAGTTTTGCATTGATTTTTTTATGATTATGAAATGGTACTTGCTTGAAAACAAATAAGAAATTATAAGTATGAGCACTAACCCCCCCCCCCCCCCCCCAATCCACAGTGATTTGGAAGCTGTTGTTTGTATATGTCAACTCAGAGTGCAAGTGACAAGTCAGTATAATTTCTCCACTGACAGTCAATATCCTGATAATATGACCCTCATATAAATGCAGTACCTGTTCTAAATATGCATAAAATCTGTTACATATCAGTATATTTTATCATATTTGGTCTGTTCTACACAAATGCATTTAGATGTAATCTTAATGACTTGAAATATGTAATGTTTCAACCTATGTGACTTTTTCTTTTCATTTTAAACCTGTTTTAATAATAATATTGAATGTGACCCTAGCTAACTGAAGAAGATTAAAAAAAAATACACTGAACTTATTTTTTTTTCTAAATCCATACTGCATCATTCATATATGTAAAATACACTCATTTATTATTAGGATTGGGAGGTCAATTGGGTTCAATTCTCTGTCAACATACTAAAATCATAAAAAATGATACTGGTATATCTCCCTTGTTTAACGCTCAGCATATAAGGGTAGTTCACTGACTGCTTGGCCCAGTGACAAGATAATGTGACCGGTTGTGGTATCATGCCACATGTCAATAGTGTGATACTGCAGTGTGACAGAACTATATCTGTCTTAAGCAACAGTAGTCTCCAAATGACCTGACTACTGTTGGTTGGCTGTTAAGGTATATGAATACCTAATTTGAAATTATGAATAATAATTAATGCAATTATATCCAATCCATGTTATGTTAACCGACTGGTACTAGGTGCAATATAATAATAAATAAATCATTTAAAATATGTAACAATCTGTATGTATTACTTGCTATCATTATACGCCAACTATATAGGACTTGTATAAAGTAACAAATAATACTATATTTTTGTGCGATACACAGTTGAATGTACTGATCTATTTGCATGAGGAAGGAGTATGTATATGGACTAAGTGAATCTTAATCATTCCACTTGACCATGTCATAAACCTGCATATCACTCACACAGTCATATATTAAGCTATAAATTCTTTATTTTCAATTCATACATAAAATAATGTCATTTATTTTCAGTTAAATACTTAAACTATATTTCAGACACTGGTAACCCTGAGGTACCTCGCCAAAGGTGACTTCCTTAGTGAAGTGGGAGACCTGCATGGTGTCTCTAGAAGCTCCGTCTGCAGGAGTATTAATCAAGTTGTTAGGGCCATCAACCTCAATGTCAATAACATAAAGTTTGCGACAAACATTGAGGAATTGAGAGCAATTAAATTGAATTTTTATAGAATCGCCTCAATTCCCAATGTTGTTGGGGCAGTGGATGGGACACTTGTTCCAATCATTGCTCCAGCTGGGGTTGAGGAGCCTCTATACGTTTGCAGAAAGGGATACCACGCACTGAATGTGCAGGCTGTGGTAGATCCAAACTTGAGGTAAGAAAGAAGTTTCAGTTGATTTATAAGATATTGTTTAAATAACATGAGTTGCTGTTAACACCCAACAGATTGTGATGGACAATCAACAATTCACTGGTAATAGGTGATAGGGTAATCTGGTATAGCCACAAATTGGGTTAGTTTTTCCATGTTTTTACAATTTCAATTTCCAAATTATCATTCCTAATAAATAAACATTAATATGACACCTTGTTATTACATTAATTACATTAATTACATGTAATATTCATTGAATATCGATATTTAAATGATGCAAGTTCAGTCCATGTTTTTGTCAATTAGCATGCTAAAATGATCATTTCTATGCATGAAATTAATGTGTAGATTATTTTAAGTCATTATTACTGTAAAATGAAAGTGTTTAAGCAAGACATTAAAATAATGCGCTTCCATATTTTATATGAAATTTGTAATATTGCTGGGAAAAAATTATAGTTTTTGCCAATTAGATTATTTATGTTTTGAGTAACAGTAAATGGGAATATGAGAGCTATTGTAGTCGCCCTTGCATTGACGTTTTTTATGGTTTTGGCTATAAAATTTGGAAGTGAGTTCAGTGGCACCAGAAAAACAAGGATGATAACTATTGGACTTAATTTTAAACAAATGATGGCCCTTTCCTAACTTGGATACTTGGTTAAAGTTTTACATGTATGAGTTATGGTATGTCTCAGTAACTAGGCATGGGATTGATTTTAGTCGTTATAAATATATTTAGGGGTATCAGACTATCAAGGTTTATCATTTGTGACTATAATTATATACAGGGTATGTGAAATGCAAGATTTGAAATAGATTTCAATGATTTACCAACATGCATTTTGAACTGTCGAGTGTGCTGTCCTCTGACAGCTCTTATTTTTCAGGTTTTCATATAAATAGTCACCTGTTGGGACATTGTCATCTGACTCAGAGACTTCTGTGTTCTCTTTAGGCTGGTCTGAAAAAGTTGTACATGCATATATAATTTTTAAGATGTAATCAGTTGCTGTTATGATAAGGGTGATTTTGTTTATTTATCATTCTGAAGTGAGAGACATAGATGTCATTATGATATGATACTTTGCATAAATTATGTTATATTTAATGACATTATAAATAACATACAGCAGTTCATTGGCTTTGGCATTCTTAAATAATCAGATTTACTTGTTTTTCTGATGATAATCAAAATATATACCGCTAAGGTTTGTTACAGAACATGATGGAAGTGGCTCCTCTCTGTTTGTTCTGGCTGGTGAGTCAGCAATTTGACCTATAAGCATAAATTGGAAATCCAATATTTGATGTACCGGTATGTGTATAAGGATGTAGATAAGCATGTAATAGATATCTGTTATTGGGTTTAACTCTTCTGTGTTGATTAAAATAAACCCCTCAAAAAATCTACTTTCATTTCAGGCTTTTTGTATTTTACACTTTTGGGTTGATGTATTTAAATCTTTTTGAAAAGAACAACATAGTTTATTTCTTTACTTACCATTCAAATTTTGGGTGAACGTGTCAATGCCACCATCAATCCCCTCTATTTGTGTCTCACTCATGATGCCAAGTATCTGCACAATTGTATATATTTAATTAAATATGTTCGATCAACACTGGGGGCCGCCGTGGCCGAGCGGTTACAGTCGTGGACTACAAATCTCTCAGCCCCTCACCGCTGTTGGTTCGAATCCCGATAGGGACTTCGGATTTTTCACATTATGAAATATAACCATTTGCAGTTAATTAAAGTTATTTTTTCATGTTTGTGTAGGATCAGCAGTTTTATGATGGGCATATAGTTATGCGATCGTATTATTCCTAAGACAGCAATTAACCAATTTTATTCTGGTTTCAATTTTAAATGAACTTGTATCAGCACAGAACAGTAATGTCTTGGAAATCCTTATTGTTAATACTTCTTAAAGGGTAGCAAATACATGTAAATGTCGCCCTTTATTGATAAGTAAATGTCGTTATATTTTCAATGTGTCCTTCATTCAATGGTCAATATTTATATTTATGAAAACAGCTCATTCATTGATGTGTGTACTTCGTTTGTCAATACCCATAGTTATACAGTGTTTAACCAATACAATGTGTCATGTGTGTAAAAAATAAAAAATAGCCCCACCCCCCAAAAGAAAACGTTCCGTTCATGGTCTCCTTCAAAAGAAATGAGGTCGGGATTTTATTTATTTTTTTTAAATGAAACAAATGGTAAAAAGAGGGATATGTTTTTTTAAAAAGGGGAAAGGTTAAAAAAAAATTATGTCAGTGATTAAAAAAGAGGGTCCATCGGGAGAAAAGAAACAGAACTGATTTTATTTTTGGCCTTTCTAGGCTAAGACATAGAAAGATTTTTTTTCCAACAGTCAACTTTGAATGAAATATTTTAATATTATTCATATTTTGACACACAAGTTAAAAATAGTCATAATTAAATTATTAGAAATTAACGTAATAAACGTGTGCATAAATTAATGTATTCAAATATATTGTACACTGACAGCATTACATATGTAATATATGTAGTGCAATAAAAATGATCACAATGCTGTGTTTTATATTATTATTTTCACCCAAAGTACCTGAATTGTATAAATATTTTGTCTGAAATGTGTTTGTTGAAACAAACAAAACAAAAATCAGTACCAATACCGAATTTTTTTTACATAATTTTAAATAACTAACTTCTGGATGCATTGGGAAAAAATGTCCTTCAAAGAAATTAGGGTTAAGTACTTTCCATTAATCTCTCGTTTCTCTCACTTTGTAAATGGATGTTTGTGTTAAAATCTACCTTCTCTTTCAAATTATTTGGGGGAGGGCCTCCACCAGTGGCACGGGCAAACTCCATGCGTTGCCTTTCTTTCTTTTTAAGTGAAGACTTCAAATCTGCCCATTTTTTTTGCACTCATCAACCGTTCTTATTGTGCAACCCTGAGCATTCACTCTAGATAATGCAAGAGAGTTACAAACATAGATGAAGAATTACATATTTTTACATGATAGCAAAAATAACACATCATGAATGCGGATGCTGTCCAGATAAATGCATCTAGATTCT
This sequence comes from Solen grandis, assembly GCA_021229015.1. Classification (NCBI taxonomy): domain Eukaryota; kingdom Metazoa; phylum Mollusca; class Bivalvia; order Adapedonta; family Solenidae; genus Solen; species Solen grandis. Next base: position 36,312,606 of record CM037791.1, read on the forward strand.
ATATTTATGAAATTTTAGCAAACCAAACAGGGTTATTGAAAATTAAAAATAATTGTTTAACATGTTTCATTTTTTAATATTTTTATTTTTTAATAGTTTTTATATTTACTGATACTGATATCTTATTTCATTTATTTTTCTCTACCAACCTTCTTTATATGGTTTAGAAAGTCTGTAAAATTATTATATAAAGAGTAGGTATTCCTCTCCAGTTATAAGAAAGGGGTAGATCGTAATTTGACTCCCGGTACGCTTACATATATTTTTTATCATTCGGCTAAAATGATATCAAAACATTTTATAATAGATACTATAAAAGTCCTTTCTGTTAATTAATCTTACCATGAACAAATATAACAAACACCACATCTTGGACAGTATCATTTGTATAATATAAATCTAAATATAGCTAATTTCTCACCGTTCTGCTATGCCTTTCCAGCATGTCAGCTTTTGATTGGCAGTGCGATTCAATGACAGGCGCCCCTCAATGACAGAAATGTTCTCCGTTACGCCGTCGATTAGTATGGCGGTTTCAGTTTCTGACCAGTTACCTTTTCGTGACTTGTTCTTCGATGACATTTTGACGTCTGCTATAGGTCTTCTATCGGGTCCGCGCAGCCGGATGTTTGACGTTACCATGCGCATAATTGAACCTCCGACGTTAAAGAATACTTACGAAGTTCGTAAGTGCGAGTTTCGTAGGAAAGTTCGTACGAAGGTGTTAGTGAAACGCACGTAAGATTTTCGTAAGATCTTCGTACGATAGTTTTCGTACGACTACGAATATCAAATTCGTACGAAGTTTAGTGAAACGGGCCCCTGGTCGTAAAACCGGAAAACATGGAAGAAACCACTTCTGACGACTTTCATCATCTGTTGCTTTGTCTACTTTTGATACATAGCCCTTTTTAACATAATTGTCAATATGTTAATTTGTATTTAGATTATTCCCCAAGTCTAACAGAATTTATTTTTATGTCTTTAAAGTAACAAAAAGTCCTAGGAAAAAATATCATGGCTAATAGATTTGACGTACCTTAACTGAAGTTTGAACATACATGTACATCCATATTCTTAAATGTTTTGCACACATTGCGAAAAAAGGTAATGACCGGGTTATATTATATTTATCAATAATGAATTTTGGGAACCCCCATATATATATATATCCGGAGATCTATTTAAACTTCTTTCTTGTTTATTATGCAATAACATATATTACGGTTCTTTGTTCTAGAGAAAGGTCTACTCTGATGTATTAGAGGCTTACGAACACAATAGTAACCGGATTCTACCTGGAAGGGATGGCATACTTGTAAGTATTTTCATAGTGAGAATCTGGATAATAAACTTATTATCCAACCTGAAATAGAAGTAATGTATTAAATTGTACATGTAGTATACACATAGAATTTCATTAAAGTACACCACATAACACCACTTGCTATTGCAGCTAAGAAGTACAAACAAAATATGTTTTGGCTTTCATATTCACAGTTGATTCGAACGAGTATTAAGCAGTTGTTGACAGAACAGAATATGCATTTTATTCGACGTGAAAATACAGGGTTTGTGAATAAAAAAATATTGTCAAAATTTATGACAAAAAGTGAAATATAAACCTATTTCTTAAGTAGAATTCGGCAAAATTCAGTTTTGTCTGTCACTCCAGGGCGTACTTCCCCACCACACGATTCATTATCAGTGTTTTTTAATTGACTTTTTTACCATAATCATATGTAAAAAGCAGTTTATTTTACCATGATTCCATTTTGTAAGGAAAAAACAACTGACAGATACTTATTTCTATTTCAGAGGAACTCTAGAATATTGTAAAATAGAGAGATTACATATAGGCACTTTTGCAACGGTTTTGCAAACAAAATCCTTTCTTAAGATATGCAAATAAGGAATTGATCAATCTTGTTATGTGTGTCATAGGGTACCCACCATCAATTCATTTTGTAGGCTAGTATATATTTCCTACTCCCATTACCGTGAGCTATCCGGTGATAAAAATATTATAAGTTTGATATAAAATATTTAATTTATTCATAAATATGGAGCAAAGGACGTACCATAACAGGTTAGTTAAATTGTTGCTTAATACTTCCTCTAAGTTGATTCGGCGGGTGTTCCTCTTTCTTATTGAAACCCATTACTATTACCGAGATCTGAATGACTTCCTTAAAAAAAATAGAGTTAGAAAGGAAAGGCTCCGCAAACTTAACTTGAAGACACTTGCACACTGTAAAGCACCGATACATTGAAAACAAGTTTCTGGGAAGAACCAGTACTGGGTACTCCGGATTCCCATATAAACACTATTTTGCCGAGTGTCAGGCAAGGGTGAATCAAAGTTTGTTTCGCAGTTTCAGAGGAGATGTCGTTTAAAGTTTTCATTATATACATATAAGGCAAATTAACCCTGACCCTGGCAGCCATGATCTTTTACAGATCGGAATAATTTTAGCAATCTTGGTAGAGGGTCAACCAAGGAACACCTGTACCAAAACATTTTGAACTCTGGCCAGAAGTTTAGCGGAGATGATTTTTAAAGTTTTCATATTTATTTCCGTTGCCAAAGCAACCAGATTTCTACATGGATTAGGTTTATTTTAGCAATTTTTGTGAAGGTTCACCCAAGGATCATTCTTGCCAAGTTTAATCAAATTCTGTCCATGGGTTTCAGAGGAGATGTCGTTTAAAGTAAATTGTTGACGACGCACGACGGTCGACGCAAGACGACGGATGACGGACGCATAAAGATCACAAAAGCTAACCTTGAGCACAACGTTGAGCGAAAAATGTTCAGAATTAATTTTTGAATGAACAAGAAAACGTTTGCATGGGTGAATCGTTTATTTTTATATTATAGTTTGATTCCATATCATATATTTACCAGTTTTTTTCCATACTTTTATGCATTTTAATTAACACAATACATTTTCTTTCGGGACTCTAATCCGGGTTTGACCAGTTGATGGTAAATTTCGTCCTATAAACGAGTACGTTTCGTATTGGTACGCATGTGAAATGGTACAAGCACGCTTTGTTCTACATTCAGCAAATATAGTGTCAGAGTGAGCTCTCTTCATTAAGAATGGACATTACAATGCAAATTTTCATTTTAGTACCCAAATTTCAATTATGTTAAATGTGTAATGCTAATTGCTTAATGGCAAGTGCTAATAAATAATGGTTTTAACTCTTATTTTTTGTATTGAACGAGCTGCAATATCTCGCCATTAATTTGCAAATGTTAAAGATATATATTCTTGAACTTTTTATTTGGTAGAAAGCACAACGCATTTAGCACAATACACGTCTAAAAAACTGCATTAGCATGCTTGTATCCATGCTTTTCTTATTTGTAATGTATCATTTGGCAATCAATACCTGGGCCTGACAAACAATGTACGTATGGCCAGTCAAACTCCACACATTGATCTCCCTTGCAAGCAAAGAAATCACTGCCGTAACAAATGTCACGTGATGATGCTAAACTAACAAAATGTCGTCTCCGTCTGCTGTCACACCAACAAAAATAGTTTTTAAAATGATTTATTTTTTTACAACGAAGCGATATTTGATGTTTATTAAAGAAAGCATACTTGGGGAAATAACATTCGCAGTAAAAAAAAAAAATTTTGGAAAAAATAAAAAAAAAGCTAAATTTTGTTAATTTTCACTTGTGGTGGCGGTTGTTATCTGCAACTGTAAAGGGAGGTAACTACTGCGTGAAGTTTGATAGCCATTAAGCACATAACATTTAGCACAACACACTTGTCATTTATACAATAACAGCAATTTAATAAGGCAACATGGAAAAGGATACATACATGAATGCACATGCCATTTTTTCAATCTTCAATTAAGATCATGTTCGTGAATTCGTGTATTTCTTCTAGATAAAATGCAATACTGCGGTCTCAGATGATATAAGATAAATCTATGCACTGTTAGACTTACATTAAATTTCTAAATAATTCAGCCCATATTTGGTCCTATATAATAGCATCGTAAGTTCTCTTGAACAAAATGTTTATCGTAAGCTCCCCTTCTGAACCAAGGTTATGTCGTAACTCGTAATTGCCCCTGAATAAAAGACTCACCGCTAGTATACTAAGCAGTGATAGAATCTACCCAAAATTGGAAAAAATGAAGATTTTCGGATTATGCAAACCAGGTATATTTACAAACAATTGAATAATCTTCAGTGAATTTATATGCACAGAAGTAATGTTGTCGTCAACGAGTACATGTACAGTTTGTATCCTTTAAAAATATGCAATCCCACATTTTGCTTAAATATCCGCAATGAAATATACTCTAAGTTCCTGAAATTAAGCACCTCTCACCGGTAGGGGACTTATGTGTTGCGTGTAACACCAGTTACTTGTTGAAAGTGAGTACGCAAACTCATAGCAAAGATACTCTAATATTGTTCGCAATATATCATTTTGAACAGCTTAAGTGATTTTAAGTGATCTCTGGTCAATATTTCGGACCTTTGTCAATCGCACACTGTGTTTACAGCAGAGAAATGCAGAGAGACTAATTATAGGATTATGCACCATGACTTGTGATAAATTACCTCTGCGTAAGACTGAAGGCCACCGTCAGTCAAAAAAAAAAAAAAAAAAAAAAAACAACAAGGAGATGAATAACAATTAAGACATAGTTTACACTATTATATTCTTCACTTAACCACATTATAACTTGTTTGTATTTAACAATTTATAAACATCTAATAGATAATTGATGTTGAATAATAAGTGAATGTTGCCTAATATTCTGGTCAAGTATTCAATTATATATGCTAAAATTGAAATGTAAGTTTTTTAAATTAATTTTTTGCTCATACTAACATGAAGTTGTACATATTTGACATATAGAAATGGGGTATAAGTTTATATTTCATCTTCCTAATCGTCTACTGTAATAGAACTACCGACCTTCCGCAAGCAAGCTGTGCGGATTTCTTAAACGAAAGCCACAAGTTATAAGGCCGGGATTCAAACCAAACGTGTTATACAAACTTGTGATAGTCATTATACGTGATTCATGTTTTGAATTTACTTATCTCCATTATTTTTTCTTCATTTATTATTCATTTCCATTCATTAATTTCTTTTTTATTTAATTTATAAGACTTTATTATTTTATATTTATTTATTTATTTATTTATTTATTTATTTATTTATATACTTGTTCATCCTTATTTTGTCACTTGATACTCCTTTATGTACTCTGCTCTATACAGCATCATCTATCATAATAAACCAGGAGCAAAACATAAATATGTTCTTCTTTCTCTTTCTTTCTATTTTTATTCAAGTGATATTAAAGTAAACATTCCCGAGTTGATCTTTATGACGTTTAATGATGACGTAATGCAAATGACATCAAACGCCGTAATTGTCATTCTCGGTCGATCTCTTGAAGAATCAAGATACACAACTCCTTCTATGTACATGAAATCGGAGTTTTATTTTTGGAAAGAAGGTTTCTTTCTCAGTTTATCAAAACGTTTCCTTATTTCATTTGTTGCTCCAATTGTTTCTAAGTACTCAAAGATTTTTTGTCTCCGATAAAGAAAAGTTCAAATCATTCGTTTATGATGCTTCCATAAATCTACAAGTATGCTGAGCGGTTTCTTTTTCCAGATTGTTCTCACTAAATTTACATGTATTTCTTTAAATATCAAACCTATAATATTTGTTGTAAATCAGGGCGCCGACATAACATCTGTCAATCACCGTATGCTTAACAAAGTTTAACCAAAACCGGAATTCAGCTTGATTTAGATTTCATCAAACTGTTTTGATTAACAGGGAACTCATCATTCGGAGAAATCGAGGTCAATCCAAACGAGAAAGAAACGTACAAACGCTATCACCAATTGAAGTCATGAATACACGTGAGCCTATCTTTCAGTTTGTCTGACTGTCCGGTCATCGGTCAACCCATATGTCTGCCTGTCTATCAGTCTGTCTTTCTGTTTGTCTGCCTGCCAGTCTTTCTGTCTGCCTCTATTTCTGACAGTCTCTTTGTCTCTGTCTCCCTCTTTGCCCCTGACTGTCTCCCCCACCTTCTCTCTATCTCTCTCTCTGTCTGCCTGTTTTTCAAACTGCCTGTCTGCCTATCGGTCTGCCTGCCTGCCTGCCTGCCTGCTTGCCTGTCTGTCTGTCTGTCTGTCTGTCTGTCTGTCTGTCTGTCTGTCTGTCTGTCTGTCTGTCTGTCTGTCTGTCTGTCTGCCTATTCAGCCATAAATCCGTCCGCCTGCCTGCCTGTCTTTCAATCTGCCTGTCTCCAACTAATTCTATGTATTTGTATATATATCAGTCTATTTATTTATCCATCTGTTTAACTAGATAAGTCCCGATGGCCCATTTCTAAGAGTGTCCTGTCCGAAACAGGAAGGTCATGGGTTCGAATCCTGGTCGCGACATACAAAAGTCATCAAAATTGTACTGGTTAATATCCCATGATCCTGACCCTCAACAAATAAGATGGACATTCTATTATGTGTGCATTTATATAAATTTTCAGAGCACCGTCGCAAATATTTCCTGGGCTGAACCAGTACTATACCCTTAACGGTTTTGAACTTAATGCTTTGGATCCGTGACATGCGACATGTACGCTACAATATCTTCTTATTGTTAATACTCACATTTTTTTTCATTTTTTTTCCTTTAACTAACATTAATTTATTTAGGAGAAATGTCATCGTGCCTAAATGAACAAAAATAAATTTTTGCTAAACAGAGTTTACAAATTTTATATACATGTATAATCATGGGCAAAGGATTTTAGAAATTTGATTTTTTTATCCATGCATGATACAAATCTAACCTCATTCAGCCACAATGCATTTTGAAATGTTACGTTACGTGATCTCGTATTTATTACAGGTTTGAGCTGGACAAGGAACTGCGCATGAAATCGTCAATGAGCACTCCGGAAGAGTTGCCCGAGCGGCCCAGTGGCTACAAGGTGAAAGCGACCTTTGTGGGGAATTTAAACGTAAGAGAGAAGTCACAAAAGGGGGGATGTTATATCACGGGTCTCGTGGTTATATCACGTGACATTTTGGTCGTCTGTGACCGTTACAATAGTGAGTAAAACTTATCGACACAAAACAGAACATCGTCATATCTAGGATCCGCCTCCCCTCCAATCCCTGGGACACGGCGCTCGTGCCTCGAGACGTCACCGAGGAATCAACAACATATGACCTCATCGTTACCCTGCCTGATGCCAATAAACTCCGCTTCGTCAGAGTGACCGGTGAACAAATCACGGACACGAACAAGGACATCTCTGTCAAAGGTCGGTGTTGGGGAATCCAGGTCACTCAAGATCAGAAACTTGCGGTGAGTTATGGTGATTATGACGAGCCGGGGAAAGTTGAGATTTTGGACATGGACGGGCAAGTCCTGAGGAGACTCCAGACAGAACATGGCGGGGCTCGATTGTTTCGTGATCCAGACCACCTCGCGGTCAGTCCTTGTTCCGGGATCTTGTATGTTTCAGACTGGAGGAACAACACGCTGACCAGTATTAGTACACGCGACGGGTCAGTGATGACCAAGTTGAATGGACTGAGGTCTCCCCAAGGTGTTACAGTGGACAGGGCGGGGTCAGTGTTTATCTGTAGTCGGGATAGAACCGTCCATCTTGTGGCCCCTACAGGTGACTGGTTCACACATATCCTTGGGAAGAAAGACGGTTTTTCTAAGGATCCCGAGACCATCGGCCTCAGTCCCGAGGGAGACCGAATGTTCGTGAGCGGTGCCTGGAATGATCACGTGCAAATATTCCTGCTAACGGAGAACTGAAGGTAAGACTTTACTTCACCTTTACATCACAGCCACCATCTTGAATGTTCTTTCTTTTCTATCTAACCTACTATAAGCATTTATTTTTAACTTTATTTATTGATTGTTCTATTATTTTATTATTTATTATATTTATCTTTTATTTATTCATTTTTATTTTTTCACGGCCGCCATCTTAATAGTTCTTTCTTTCTAGCATTCTTTAAACACTTATATTATATTTCACTCATTTATTCAATTATCTATGTAGTGCGTGTAAACCATAAGAACACCAGTTGGGATTCGATTTATATATACAATATATTTTTGTCGTGGTTCATCAAAGAAAATCCTGAAATATACAAAATACGTTAAAAAAGCTGGAAGTACTTTCGAGTAATTACACATGTAATCACCAACGTTTACTAACAAGATAAAATATTAAGATTTACGTTGTGTTTCTGATAAAATCTTTTAAAATAATAATTGTAAATATACTCATATTGTTTTAGTAACAACTCCACAACTCACCAGGCACGTCGAACAATATAAGACGAAAATAAAAATGTAGAAGCTCAAAGGTAAGAGCGACGACTGATTAGACGTTAATTAAATGACATCGAAAATCGAAGTGCCTTGAGTTATAAAATTGGTGGTGAAGTTAGAAACAAAGCGCGGGAAAGGAGCACGGGGGACGCGCCAACCAGTAGAAAACTTGCACCATACTCGCATCATAACAACCTTACACAACTCTTTAATTACGGTATTCCTCACTCGGTCTCACTCTCACCCTCGAACATACACTCTCCTTGGACAATTACAGAACGTGCACGTGACATTACAAACAGGAAATAGAAAGACGATCACAATAAAAGAACAATGTATATAAACAAATGAGAACATGAGACAAACCATTAAAATTACGCTCTGCTACATTTATTCATTTATAATTTATTAATCTGTTTAATTTATCTATTATTTATTTCGTTATTTATATTATTTTAATGTGTTCACAATTTATATTTTCAATCAGTCGCCATTTTTATTTTCAGATTTTTTCTTTCATTCTTTAAACATAACTTTCATCATCCAGCGTTTATTGTTTATTTATTTATTTATTTATTTATTTATTTATTCATTTATTGAACTATATGAATTTTTTCGGACTTCAATTGATTTTTTCACAAGCACACTTTGTATTTTCACTCCACTCGGTCGCTTTATTTTGCTTTCTGTCATTCTTTATACAATCATTATCATTTTACAGAATTTGTTTGTTGTTCTTTTTAATTACCTCAAATATAATTGATATGTTTCCCATTAAAAATTGTTTTCCATCAATATCTGTCATTTTGATTTTCTTTTATTTTTAATTATGTCATTCATTAATCAATTATCATCAACTTTCACAGCCTATTTTCCCCCTATCCCCCTATCTACTAAGTCTATTTATTTATTTATTCATTTAAATAACTTAATAAATTTTTTTTTATTTGTATGCTTAATTTTCATTAAGACAATCCATAGATATATTACTATTGTTAATTTATATATTGCGTTTTTGCTTTGTTTATCATTCAAAATCCGCCAGGAATGTTTTTCTAAAATGAAATATTTTTCCCCATGTATTCAGTTATGTAATTGTTTATTTTCCTTAGATCATTTTCTAAAAAAAAGACTGCTAAAATATTTGTATATTTTCTTCTTTTTTATATAGATGTATTTTTGCTAAAGATAATAATGATGATTGTGTCCAAGCATTTTCTAAAAATGGCAATATAATGTAAAAAGGGGAACTTTTTAATATGTATTTAGCGCCTCTACGTTTTTATGATTATGATGGTTATGATTATGATGTCCGAATTATTTCACAAAACTGCCAATCAAACCCTTCCGTCATATTTAACTGCTGCTGCTGATTTTACTACTTATCATTTGATTGATTTACTTGTTTTAATAACAACATTTCAGCCTCCATATATATTTTTTTAAATAACCTGTCACAAAGTTGCTATTCCTTAAAAAAACATTTAAATTTCATTTTGTTAATTATTATTATTATTATTATTATTATTGTTATTATTATTTAATGTAAATGTATTGGACTAGTTAAATTATTGACTTTATCTATTTTCAGGAAGAGCTCATAGTAGAAAATTGCCAGAGTGAGTGAAGTTTTCAGGGTAAATTACTTTCTGAAACGAATAAAAATAACATCTTTTTAGATGATAGGCGTTAAAAATAGATTTCTTTCTGGTTACAGGCTCGAAAAAATGGGTCAGTCGGTCGGCTTTTGTTTTTACTTTTATACTTTTTTTTTTGAAAGCTTAGATATAACGTGGAAAAAGAATTATGCTACATGTTACCGTTTAGTGTATTTTGCAATTTCAAGACAGAAAAAAAAAATCCTTTTAGGTTGTTCTAATCATCAGTCCATTCGTCTCGGTTGCCGGTACATGTACACAGTATGTTACTTGGAAAGCACATGCTGTGTGCAGATAAAAGATCAATAAAAGATAGCGGAGTCAGTCACCTGTGTCATTTTATCCAATCAACAAACGTTCTTAAGCTTCTTAATTATGAATAAATGCGGAATATTCGGATGGTATCGCTTAAACGATTAATACGGGATACAACTTTGATGTCATTGCATGCAGAAGACTACGATTTTAGCTTTGATCCTCTTTTCTCTCTTTTTTTTCAGATTGCGAATGCAAATCATTTCCTCGACGAAACAGACAACCCCCAGTGACTTTTCGGGACAGAAATTAACTGCAGTATTTTTTTATTTTTTTTTATGAACATACCATAATCATTTGACATTGTGTCTTCAGTTCTGCATAGTCTTGCAGTATAAAATAACTTCTTACAAAAAACCTCATTTTAATTATTCAACGCATATTGTTTGAATTTTAAAGCCTTTTGTTGAATGAGAGGAGTGCGCACGTATCTTAAAGTCGTCTATATGGGATTTATTGTTTTTGTGAAAAAACGAATCAGGTTTTTTTTCATCAGAGTGTATAAAAAATAAAAGGAAAACGTTAATAATTTGTATAGTATGTTGTAAATAGGTTACACATTGTTGAATATAATCTGCATATACAGTTGTTGCTTTATTAAAATGTAATCTAAATTATAGATTAATTGTCGTGTGCCTAGTAACTAAGCATAAAGATATACCTAATCTTAACGAATTGATTCATCTGATGCAGTACTTAAAATAACTTGGGCAGCAAAATGAAAATATCATGCAATATATATTCATATGCATATGTTTAAATATCAAATAGAATATATATATATATATATATATATATATATATATATATATATATATATATATATATATATATTCGATCCAAGTGCCATACAGCTTAAGAAGTTACATAGTTGACAAGTGTACAGTGCGCAGGGTTTAACTGGACTGGTGTTGAATACCACTTGTTACTTTAAAATTATGCAATGTTGTAAATATATTGTGTGTTTTATCACATTTGTCATTTTTTTCTATTATTATATTTTCAAAGTGACTGTTTTGATTATTTTGTTTATGTGTTTATCATAAACATGTATGTGTTCTTTAGTGTTAAGATACAAACTCTCCGAACATGTTTTTGATTCATTCCTCTTCTTGTACTGATGATTACATAGCGGATAATTGTTTGTTTTGGTATAAGATCGATTAATAATTTCACTGAGTGAAAAGTGTGAACATAAAAAAGGGATATTGAAGCCACGAATAAAAATGCATTTTTTATTTTCATGAATGAAATTATAGATCGGGTCGGGTTCAATTTCCTGATAATTAAACATTTAAAAACAATGATTAAATTATCAGGACAAAACCCACTGATATTTCTAGGTAATCCATCAAAAACATTATATATATATATATATATATATATATATATATAAATCATGTTTATATATATATCTTATTTCCTTACTAAATCTCATCCTTCTTCTTACTACCTGTCTCATTTTGTTTTCTAACCGGAAATATCAACAAATTGTATATACGACTATACGTTAGAACTACATTTGTAAATATCCCATTCTTGTATACTTGATATATTTGGGTGAATAAAGTTTGTCCTCTTCTGTTCTGGAATTATCCAGGATAGGTAGTTTTCTCATTCTGTGAAAATGAACTGTAGTTCCAAGTAAAAATATATTACTTTTGGAGAATGTGTACTAGATGCTTTATTGTCAAAGATGATTTTATTTACATTGATAACCTGTGTAAAGAAAAACGATAATTAAATCTACAATGATTTACAACGTCTCTTGTTTTAATTTAAACTGTTATGCCGAATAAAACTGTGGTAAGCTTTGTTAGTATGATTTAAGTCTTAGTGTGTAATGTGTGGTTGCGAGAAAGACAGAGAAGGGGGGGGGGGGCGCAATTTAATGACGAACATCAGATAAACATAAAACATTCTATAAAGTATTAACTGTGGCAAGAGACACCGAAGTGAACGGACGCCTGGACGGGCGGCGTATACATATATTTCATATTATACGTGACCTAGGGTCGAACCAGAGATGACTTTGTGGGAACAGTAATATATAAAGTTTTTCAATAAGTATATTAGACAATTATAAACAGGCTAGATTCAAGTACATAGCGTATGCATTATTGCCTTCTTATAATTGGAAAAAGTCAACCACGAGATTAAGATTGTCTAAACCGGTGTTCGAATACTCATGAACATAGTGTAATTTTCAATCGCCTTCTTTTTTATGCACACCATAATAGTAGTATAGGTATTGAGCGTCCCTGGCTCACCCCCCCCCCTCTCCCTCGCCAGGGACGCTCAATACCTATACTACTACCCGAGAACTAAAAAAAATCAAAAAAATCACACTAATGTAAAATTTAAAATAACACATGTGTAAATTTTTAAAAAAAAACAACAATGAAAAAAAATAAAAAAATTTATGCTTGCGAACACATAAAGGTTTTCCCAATATCTATTTATAAACTGAAAAATCCAATATTAGGTAAATAACACTTATGGATCGAAAGCAAATAGACAGCGTAGTATGAATAGACTAAATCGATTAACGTTGTCAGGACGTTGTCATAACATACCTGTAAACATAGAGCGATTAGACTGGTGCGGTCTTTCGTTTCAAATTAACAGTGGTGAGAAGACGTTTTACCTTACCTCTTAACTTCTAAAAAAGGTAAATCAAAAGCTAAACCATGTAAGTACTACATTTTATTTAATATTTTGTGTTCTGTTAAGATTAGAATGCAATTGTCTACACCGTTAAGTTTCATAACGGTGTCACAGTACTTAAGAGAATAATTTACACCACCACCGTTACCCCGTTAAGAAAAATAACGGTGTTACAGTATATTAATACCCCGGAAGTTAGGAAATTATTTAAATTAACACCGTTATTTTTCTTAACGGTGTTACAGTATATTAATACAGTTTATTATATTCTATTTTCAGGGACAACTTCGAGTAGACTTACAAGCACTCACAAATAAAGACTACAACATAACAGATGTACATTTTAAGTGTGCTACTATGGTTTTATTAAAAGATTTAAAACTCGGTTATTTGTAATTCTTGTTCATAAAAACTACCTGTAATGTCTTCACCTTTTAAATCTTTTATTTTATAAGTAACAGGATTTGTATTTAAAACTTGTTCAATTACAAATATTTCTCTAGTCCAACGAGTAGTATAACCCTTTTCAAATTTACCTTTCTTTTTTGTTATTCTTACTCTATCTCCAACTTTGAATTTAGGTTTCTTAATTTTCTTTTCTTCTTCTGGATATAAATTTTCATACACTGTTAATGTATTTTCTGATTTACTTGCTTCAACAGGTGTCATTTTAATTGAAGAATGAATTGTATTATTATAATCTTTAACTAATTGATCTAATACATCATAATATTTAGTAGTTTCATGAGCAGTAAAATATTTAAACATATGTTGTTTCATAGTTCCTATCCAACGTTCTACTACACTAGATTTTTCTTCATTCTCAGTTGAATATAATTTTATGTTATTATCTTTTAACAATTCTTTTACTTGTCGATTATAAAATTCAGATCCTTTATCTGACCAAATAAAAATTGGTTTTCTTTCTTCAAATAATGTTTTAAATGCTTCACTTACTGTTACTCCTGTTTTATTTTTTAAAGGAATTAACCAACCATATTTACTAAAAACATCTATAACTGCCAATAAATATTTATAATGTTTATTTTGTTTTGAATATTGTTGCATATCTACCAAATCAACAGCCCATATTTTATCTATTGAATTTTTAGGAAATTTCTTTATAACTCTATGATGCAATTCATCTGCAATTTATTTGTTCCTATAAATCTATTTTTCTTAGATCCACACTCAGAACATTTACCTTTTAACATTTGTCTATTATTGGTTGTTGTTACTTGTTCAATTATTTTCAGTATTCTTTTTACAACTAAACAATTTTTTTAATCATTTTTTTTGATAAATTAATTGTTGTAGAAAAATCTGTAAAAAATGTGGTGAATATAAAACATATAATAATTATTACAAAGAATCTAAAGCCCCTGATGGGTTAAAAGCAAAATGCAAAAAATGTTTATACTTTGTTAAAAGAGATCATCGAGAAAGAAACAAAGAAAAATATAAATTAATTTATGGAAATAAATAATAATTAAAAATGTATTCTATAAAAATGGTCGATAAAAAATCCAAATCATTTAAAGATCTTATTACTGAAACTAATATTAATAATATAGATGAAGAAGATATAACTAAATATATAACTTATTAAAAGATAAAATAGTTATTAATCACTTTCCTTTGAAAATAAAAATAATAATAACAAGTGAATTTTTAACCCCTTTAGCTCTTGATATAAAAGAAAGTCATTACTCTCATCCTATTGAAATTATTCAAACACAAAATAATATAGAAAAATTCTATAATAGTTTAAAAGATAAATTTGAAGCTTGGGTAGATAAATTTCAAGAAAGAGGATCTGGTTTTGTTTTTAGAAATATTAAAAGTGTAGAAGTAAAACAATATAAATATGATTATCAGAAAGCTTCACCTTATATACCTCTTCAATTTAAATCAAATAATATTATTAATGTTAAAAATAAAAATGATAATAAATGTTTTCTCTGGGCAATACTATCAAAGTTATTCCCTGCAGATGATAACAAAGAAAGAGTGACAAAATATAAACCATATGAAAATAAACTTAATATGAATGGGATTGAATATCCTGTATCTACAAAAGATATTCTAAAAGTAGAGAGACAAAATAATATATCTATAAATGTTTTTGCATTAGAAGATCAATCTAATAAACAATCTTTATATCCAGTTTATGTTTCACAGCTGGAAAATGTTTCAAACAATGAAAGTGAAAATGTAGTTGATCTTTTATACATTGAAAGTAATGAAAATTTTGATAAGAATAAAATTAATAACATTAATTAATATAAAAAAATATGTTATAATAATGAATATTGTAAATCTATAATGCCTGAACTAGGAAAAAATATTCTTAAATTTAAAAATTATAATTTTAAAAATAAATTACTTTTCAACCAAATCCTAATGATTAAAATTTAAATCCAATTTTTCTTATTTGGAAATGATGCAATAGAAAAATATGTAGAAAAAGTAATAAAGATATTTAAAGAAATAAACTATAAGATCTACCTTAATGAACAGAAAAAACCAATACTAAGTAGGGAGGAAGAAGACGAATTTCAAGAAGCAACTGAATGTTATATTTGTGAAAAAGGATTTGAAAAACAAAGTGATAATAATGTTTCAATGGAACAGCCGGACAAAGTCCGTAAAGTAAGAGAACATAATCATCTTTCGGGGGAATATAGAGGAGCAGCATGTCAATCATGTAATACTAAAGAAGGTAAAGTAACAAAATTAATACCTGTATTCTTTCATAATGGTTCTAATTATGATTTCCACTTTTTAATTGAAGAACTTATGAAATATGAAGATAAGTATAACAAAGTTAAACCATTATCTAAAACATCTGAAGAATATATATCAATTGATTATGGGTCATATTATAAAAAAATAAGATTCTTAGATTCTTATAGATTCTTTTTTTTTGCTAAACATTAAAAGAATTTCCTATTTTAGAAAGTGAAATTAAAGACACTAAGTTTTTAAAACAAAAAGGGTTTTATCCATATGAATATATTGACTCTATTGAAAGATTAAAAGAAACTGAATTACCACCAATAGAAAAGTTTTATTCAACACTTACACAAGAAGGAATATCTGAAGAAGACTATAATCATGCAAAAAATGTTTGGGAATATTGTAATTGTAAAACTTTACAGGATTATCATGAATTATATTTAAAGACTGATGTTCTTATTTTAGCAGATGCCTTTGAACAATTTAGAAATTTCTTCTTAGAAAAACATGAAATAGATCCTGCTTATTGTTTTTCTGCTCCTGGATTAACCTGGCAATGTGGACTAAAATATACTGGAGTAGAGTTAGAACTTTTAACTGATTATGATATGTTATTAATGTTTGAGGAAGGTATTAGAGGTGGGTTCTCTGGGGTATTAGGTCCTAGACATGTAAAGGCTTATAATAAATATACTTCTAATTATGATGAAGATTTTAGAATTATAGATGAATATGAAAAAAGAGAAATGTTAGAAATAATTAAAAATGGTGGAGATTTAAATAAATTCTTAGAAGAAAAATATTTATTATATTTAGATGCGAATAATCTTTATGGATGGGCAATGTCTCAACCTCTTCCAACCAAAGATTTTAAATGGGAAAAAGATCTAAACTATTACAAAAATATTCCAGAAGGCAATGGGTGTATAGTAGAATGTGATCTAGAGTATACAGAAGAGTGTAAAAAGAAAACAATTAAATATCCTTTAGCACCTGAAAAGATGAAATTAATGAATAATAGTTTCTATGGAAAGACTTTAGAAAATATTAGAGGAAGAAATGAGATTAAACTATTTACTAATAGAGAAGAAGTAAAAAAATATATAAATAAACCTAATTTTAAAGATTCAGTTATATTCAGTGATGACCTTGTTGCAATTGTAAATAATGTTACTTCTGTTATATTTAATAAACCTATTTATTTAGGGCAAGCAATTTTAGATTATTCAAAACAATTAATGTATACCTTTTATTATAATGTTATTAATAAACTATGGGAAAAGAATGAACTAGTTGCTTCAGATTCAGTTTTAGGTGATACTCCAATAATACTAAGATATAAAAACAAAATATATATTGATAAGATAGAAGATATTACTGATGAATATGAATATTCAAATGGTAAATTTTATTGTAAACTTGCTACGCAGCCGGACTCTGTCCGTAAAAGTAATTTAGAAGTTTGGACAAGTAAAGGATTTGTTGATGTAACAGAAGATCATTCTTTAATAAAAGATGATAATGAAATTATTAAACCTAAAGATTTTACACTAAGATATATAAAGAAATCATTTATTTAAAAGATAATTAAATTAAACCAAGAAACTATATAAATCTTTTACAAACATTATAAAAATAATATTGAAAGAAATTTTTAAAATTAGAACCAACAACTCTAGAAGAGAAAAAAGCTTTTATAGAAGGATTCTTTTTAGCAGATGGATCTAGTGGAATTTATCCAAAAAATAAATATTGTTGGTGTTTAAATAATCAAGACTTAAATCTTTTAAATAAATGTTTAGAATGGTGTAAAGAAATATATCCAACAGATTTTAAAATAATAGATTGTATGAGATCATCTGCAGTTTATAGAATTATCCCTAAAGGAAATATAAAAATAATGGCAATACAATTTGAAAAATGTTATACAGATAAAAAAGAAAAATATATTCCTTATAAAATTCTTAATAAAGACTATAATTATAGATTATTCTTCTTTAGAGGATTTTACCAAGGAGATGGATATAAGAAAGGAAAGAATTCAAATTTCTCTTTTTCACAAAAAAGTAAAATTACATTTTCATGTTTACATTATCTTATAACATCTCTAGGATATAATGCCAACATTAATACAAGAATAGATAAACCAAATATATTTTCATTATACATAACAAAAAAAAGAACAAATTGCTACAGTAAAAAAGATAATACCGTTAGGAAAAGAAAAAAGAATAGTATATGATTTATCTACAGAAACTGGGGATTTTAATTGTGGATTTCCATTAATCTGTTCAAATACGGATTCTATCTTCTTATCAATAACAACAAAAGATATTTATAAAGATTTAGAAAAAATAAAAGATGACTATCTAGATACTTCGGATTATCCTAAAGAGCATACAATTCATTCACAAAAAAATAAAAAAGTAATTGGATATTTTAAAGATGAACTAAATGGAAAAATTATGAATGAGATAGTTTTCTTAAGAAGTAAAGCTTATTCTTTTACTTTAACTGATTTACGGACAGAGTCCGGCTGTGAAACACTAAAGGAAATAAAGAAATTAAAAGGAATAGGAACAACAACAATTAAAAAAGATATAAAGTTTGATGATTATAAAAATTGTTTATTTAATGAAACACAACAAATAAATAAGATGTATACATTAAATTCTGATTTACATAATATGTATATTAATGAGGTTAATAAAATAAGTATGTCTCCATTTGATGATAAAAGATATATATGTGACAATGGAATAGATACTTTACCCTTTACGTAATTTCCATGCAACAAATCCAGTTAATGCCATTCCACCAATAATAAATACAATCTCTCTATTTTTTTGATCTTCAGAAGGAGTATAAAAATCACTTAATGTAGGTTCTTTAGGTAAAGGTTCTAATTGTTTACCTGTGATATAGTAATATTGTTTCATTGCTTCATCAACATCATCAAAGGTTTTTACAGCATGATCTTCCTTTTTTGTTTGTTCATTAATAAAATCTAATCTTTGTGTTCTTTCTTTATTCCATTCATCACGTGCAGATTGTAATTGTTCCATCGCTTTATCATGTCTTTTTCTTTCTTCATCACTTTTATTCTTATCAATAAGAGAAAATAAATAATTACCCCCTCCAAATGCAGCAGCATTCAATGCTGCTCCACCAACCATCATTACTAATGCACTTGCCATTTTATAGATATTTTATTAAAACATAAAAAAAATAAACTACTTCATAATATCAGCAGGAATAATACCTTGTTTAACCAACATATCTCTTGTATAAGTAGCTAGAAGAATATCAAGAGTTAACATTGAAACATCACTAAAATTTAAATCTACTTTAGGAGCAGGTTTTCTTAAAACCTTTTTAATTATTTCTGCATAACCAATTGTTAAAACAGAAACTACTCCTGCATGATAAGCTGTATTAATAATTTGATTTTTATCTGCCATTTTTTAGAAAACAAATTTGTGTTCAGCTATGGAACACTACGGACAAAGTCCGGCTGCGGAGCACTAAAGATCAAATGGATCATTTTCTTCTTGTTTTCTTATTTGTGGTTGGGATTTATTCAGCTGTGAAACACTATGAACTGGTTGTTCTTTCTTAGAGTTTATTTGTTTATATATATATAATCCTAATCCAATAACTCCAATTATATAGAAAGGAATATAATTTTTATATATATTTACATATAGAACTTCATTATTGTGTTTATCAACCCCATCATCTTTTGTAATACTACGAACAAAGTTCGGCTGTCCACTACGAGGCTGTGGGGAACTATGAACTTTGTTCAGCTGCGTAGCACTTCGTTCCATTTCCATTGGGACTGGTTCAGGTTTTTCTCGTAATTGATTCTGCATTTCTTCAAATTCTTTTCTTTTTAATTCAGCTTTTATTTTTTTTTGCTTCTGCAATTCTTTTACCTGCTTCAACTCTTTTTGGGTTTTTACTTTTTTTAACAGGATCTGGATTTTGTAATTCACTCATTTTTAATGGTATAAAGTTCTGGTTGTGGATCTTCCTTTTTTTCTGGTTGTGGACTATGGACAAAGTGCTCCGCAGCCGGGCTTTGCCCGAAGTCATTTTTACTTTCAGTAAAGTCAAAATCAATATTTTCTATTGTTGTTAATACTGTTGTAAAAGGAGCAAGAAACATTCCATATTTATAATACAATTCACAACATAAAGAATTTAAAGCATTATTTAAAAAAGGATCTTCATTTAAATCTTCTATTAATTTAGGTTGATTTTTAACTTTAAAATATTTAGAAACTCCCATAACATATAAATTAATAAAAGAATTCCCTAAAGTTTTGTCATTGTTGATCCTAATCTAGCTTCATATCGAATATATAATTTATTAATTTCTTCATCTGGTAATTTTTCAATATCTGAAATTGAGATTTCTTTTCCTAAATATTGTTTACTCATTCCTCCAGAGACAAGAGCTAAAAGTCTTTCTCTTTTTTCATTTCCATTATGTATATTTTGTGGATTTGGTGTTTCTAATTTATCCTTTAGAATTTCTTCAGCATTCATTTTATAAAATTTAAAATAGATTTTTTTACTAAGTAAAATTAATTTTCTATAATTATAAGTGAGATAACCTATTAAACTTAAAGTACATATATTGGTAAAAAGATTTAATACAGACAAGCTGTTAAACAAAATCTCCATTTTATAGTGCCGAACAAATGCTACGCAGCTGGAACTTTGTTCCATAGGGTCGTTAAACAACTAAATAATTTGTGGGTTGATCAGTTTTCAAAATTAATTTACTATGTTTCTTTTTTTTCAATTCTTCTTTTATCTTTTGTCTTTCTTCTAGTGTAGGGATTACATCGTTTTCTCTTAAACAGTTTTCAAAACTGTCTCTATCTTTAGTATAAAAAATACACAACCATTTTGTCTGTTCCCTTAAATCTTTTAAAACTGAATTATATCTTTGTGAAATAACCCAAACAGATTGTTCAGCATGTCTCCCTGAAAAAGCTAATTCAGATAACATATCTCTTTTCTTCGTTAACTCTTTTGTAGCACTGCAATCGTCAATAATATAAAGAGTTGGATATCCTGCATATTTTTTAAAAAATATTCTTAATAGTTCTTGTAGTTTTTCTACTCCATTAACAATAGGATTAACAATTATTAAATTCTTTGTTTTTGGTTTTTTAACATCAGAGATCCATTCCCTATTTTTATATGCTTTATTCCATTGAATAGTTGGACATAGTATAATAATATATTTAAATACACCTATATATTCTTTTTCTAAAAGATCTAAAACAAATTCTGTTTTTCCACATCCTGTTTGTCCACAAATAATTGCACAGTGTGGATATTTAGGTAACTCCATTTTTCTAATTTATTATTTAAAATTACTTAAGTAATTATTTAGTAATACTTAGTATATTTTATTAGTAAATACTTAGTAATACTTAATTTATTTTTGTAATTTATATACTACACTAATACGCAATTCCTTTAAATCTCCTCTTCAAAATTAATTTGGCATCTTGTATAACAAACAGATAAACATTTATTGACTCATCCGATCCTGCGTCTTTTGTTATTTGTATAGTTATACCTTCTGATGCATTTTCAATTCTTCTCCCTGAACCATGTAGAGAGTTATCATCCGTTGAACGTAAATCTAACCATAATGCATAACTGTTTGTTAGATATTTTTCTAATGTTACATTGGTTAAATATAAATCTTTTATAATCATATTTGTTTCTTTATTCCGTTTCGAATTCAAAGCAAAGAATTTATTTATCTCATCCCATTGTTGATAAGCTCTCATTCCTTGACTGTATAGTTGATTTGGAACTCCTTCTATTGTTATTTCTACTTTTGTTATTTTTGGATTAAAATAATGTTCTGAACTTGTTCTATCCGGATCTTCAAATAACATTAGAATACCTTTCATACTTCTAGCTGGAACATTTAGATTAATATTCCAAAGTGTATCAGATTTATTTTTTGTTATTTTCCTATGTCTAAGTATTCTAAATTTTAAAAAATAATTATTATTATCACTCGATTTAATTACTTTATCATAATTATTAAATGTAAGTTCATATTCAAGTCTATCTCCTAGACCCGCTTGATAAAAAGGCATATGTGATTCTAATAGTTCAAAATCTAAAGGAATACAAAATCTATTTCCATATGCCTTTGCAATGGCTTCATCTTGTGTATCTGAGGAAGCATTACCAGATCCAACTCTATGTCTTAACATGTTTATTTTACCAATTCCTTGGTACGCCATATTTTCACGTTCTGTATGAGACTTCCATAAATCTATATAACAATGAAATATATCACTATCCTCAATTGACATCACTTCATTTCCTGATATTCGTATTGTTGTGTTTTTAATTATTGATCTTCCTATATTTGGATATATTGTTGCGTTTGCATCACTATCACTTTTGATTTCAATTTCAAATGCTAATCTGACTGTTCCAGGAACAATAACTTCATTACTACTTAGATTAGGAAATCTCACTAACAATTGTTGATTTTCATCAATAGTTGAAGGATTATTAGTTATTACAACACTTTGACGAATACCTCTAATTCCTCTAGGCTCTCTTATTCTTCTGTATGGGTTTAGTTTTTCTCCGTAAGCCGACATTTTTTAGAGGGAAAAATGGAACAAAGTTCCAGCTGTGAAACATTTTTTTAATGTTTTAAAACTGGAATTTTTATTCCATATAAAATGGCAGAAGGAGGATATGATTTTGAAAATCCTGTGTTTGATGAAGATGATTATGATTATGATGATGATTATGATTATGATGATGATGAGGAAACTCCTCTTATAAATAATTATAGACAAAGTACTTATGTTGATACAGGAACAAAATTAAAACTAGAAGAGAGAAAAGATATGGTTGATAAATATTTTAAATTTTTAAAAGAAAATGGAGAAGAATCAGAATATATCGATATTACAAACTTTGAAGTTAGAGATAATATACTATATTTAAAGGTTCCAGGTAAAGATGATGTTAAACTTACTAAAGGTAATAGTTTTATAAAGTTAAGTACTTTAGAGGGTAAAATTGGAAGAGGAAGAGAAAAAAATTAAAAAATAAATGAAAGACTTCCAGAAAATATTGAAATGAATGATTTAGCTGATGTAGTGGAAAATGCTGAAACTAGTGTAAAAGAAGTAGTAGAAACATCATTTATTGAACCTCAGACAAAGAGAGAAATGAATGTTTAAAATTAAATTAAAAAACAAATAAAGACTTAACAAGAGAAATAAATAAATTAGAAAGAGCTAAGGAAGATAATGATGAATTCCAAATAAAAAGAATTACTGAAAAAATAAAAGATTTAGAGATAAAAGAATAAATTAAAACAAATAAATAGAATAAAAGAGACAATAAATAAAATATTAAATGAAGATACAACATTAGCAGAAAGAATAAAAACTTTATTTAGAGAACAAGGGATTACAATTGTTAGTATTTTAACTGCTTTTGGAATGATTATTGGTGTTATTGTTGAGACTTTTATTCCTGGTGGTGGTGGAACTGTAACACCTAAACCTCCTGGGAAAGGAGGAAATGTAAGAGATTGGATAAAAAAACAATTATCAAATATTGCTAAACTATTAGCAAAACTTGCAGGAAAAGCGGTAGAGGCATTACCCGGAATTATTGGAGCTATTGTAGGATGGTTATTAAAAACAACAGGAAATGTTGTTGCATGGTTTGGAAATAATTTATGGGCTTTATTAATTTTAGTTGTAGGAATGATATATACAGCTGTGAACAAAGTTCGTTAGTGCTCCGCAGCTGAACAAAGTTCATTAGAGAACATACTCATAAATAAATAAAGCTAAAAGTCCTGTTGTAATACTTCCTGTTATAATAGCTGTTTTATCATCTTCATGTGTTTCAATTGGTTCACTAGTCCGGACTTTACCCATAGTGTGGACTTTATCCGTAGGTTCTGGTAGAGATTTCTTTGTTGGTGTACCACTGAGTTCAACATTTTTCTTTTTAGGAATGGGTTGATTATTTATTTCATTATTTATTCCTAGTTTTTGATTATTAGTGGCTACTATAATTTCATTATTATAATCTTGTATTGTTCTAATTCTTAATTCCATATCACTAGGAGACATATATAATCCTATTCCATAAATATAATCAACTTTACTTCTTGCATATTTTAATGTGTTTTCATATCTTGTTATTTGACTAGGTAAATCTATAGGACTGTTTATAACATCTTCAATGTTAACTAAAAATTGTTTTTGAGCATCAAATGCCGTTCTTGTTCCTAAAATATCTGTTCTAGTTTGAGATTGTGCTCCAAGAATAGCCCAACAATATGTTCTTATAGACTCATTAATTCTTTCAACTCCTGCTCTCGTAAAACCTTTTGACGCATCAAGAATAAAAGTTGTCCATATGTTTCTAATTTCATCTGGTTGTTTGATATAATCAATATGAACTTTTTTAGGTGGGAGATATTCACATTTTGAAATACCACAATGTCTTCCTCCAGGTACTTCAGGACCAAATGTCATTTTTGATAAATCTAAATTTTTAGAAGTGCTGCTTTTTATATGTTGTGAAGAATTATCTCTTCTAAAATCTGTTCTTTCCCAAGCTGTATGACTTGTTGTATATACAATTCCAAGACCTTCTTTATGTCTCCAATCTACATTAGGATCTACATTAAACTCTTTACATACTCTTTCATAAGCTTCTTTGTTATAAATATTATTAAAAGCATTCCAACTTTTATTTTGTGGAAGAGGAATAGATAATTCAAATAATATTCTTCTTGTTTGATAATAAATATGGAATAAGAATAAAGAACCTGTTAATCCTCCCGCATTTATATGATTTTTTATATCAACTCCACAACCTGTAGTTGAACACCAAATAGCAAAGTTTAATTGATTCTGCCAAAATAACATCCAATCACTTTCCCACCTTTCTACTATTTCTTGTGATTTAACTTTAGGTAATAAATATTTTTCAAATATATTAGGGAAATCTACATTAAAACTTTTTCCATCTGATGAAATTATTATTTGGTTTTAATTAATTTTTTTTTAAACCTCCATGTAAATAATTAATATCACTATTATATTTAAATTCTTGTGGAATCATTTTTTATCGGTAAAAAATGTATCATATAATTTCTAATATTAATAAACCTATAAACCTACAACAATATATAGATAATAAACATGGAGATAAAAAAATTAGATTAAAAAGTTTTAATTATACTATAGGATGGTATAACATAGAAAATATTCAAATAATGGGTTTTTCAAATTCTCCACTCAAACATTTAAAAAAA
Source organism: Solen grandis (assembly GCA_021229015.1). Taxonomy (NCBI): domain Eukaryota; kingdom Metazoa; phylum Mollusca; class Bivalvia; order Adapedonta; family Solenidae; genus Solen; species Solen grandis. The sequence continues at coordinate 36,337,712 of CM037791.1, forward strand.
AGAGATGTAAGAGATTTAGAATCAGTAATAGAATCATTTAAAAATAAGATAGAATTGCATGAAAAAATTTTAAAACTAACAGAGAATGAGGAAATAAGAAAGATAATAAGAGAGGAAATAAAAAGAATTAGAAAGGTAGAAAGAGATTTTTTAGAATATAATAAAAAAAAAGAGAAAAATAGAAAAGTTAAAAGAGAAAGAGAAAGAATATAAGAGAAAAATGAAGAGTTAAAGAGAAAGAGAAAGAATAGAAGAGTTAGAAAGAGAAAGAGAAAGAAAAAGAATAGAAGAAGAGAAAATAAAAGCTAATATTATTAGTATTCTTAGTAATTATAAACAACTATATGTTCACCTTGAACAAATAAATAGTGCTTATAATTTTCATAATGGAGCACCTAGTAAAATCTTAGGAGTTGTTCCTGTTGAAAATAAATCATTTGGAGATATTGTTAATATTATTTTTGATAATTCAGAGTATAAAAAATTAACTATAGGAAATATTTCAGAATTAACTATAAGTGTTCGTGATGAATGGGGGAAAAAAATAAATAACCATGGATTACCAATGAGTTGTGTTTTAGAAATCATATAAATTATATAAAATTCATTTTTTTATCAATAAAAATGAATCATATAATTTCTAATATTAATAAACCTATAAACCTACAACAATATATAGATAACAAGTGTGGAGATAAGAGAATTGGATTAAAAAGTTTTACTTATAATATAGGTTGGTATAATTTAATTGGACAATGGCTTGATACTAAAAGAAATACTTCCCCACCACCCAAAAAAATAATTTCAGATGGTCTCTATAATTTTCAACAAATAGTTGATGTATTTAAAGATTTTGACAGCAGAATAACATTAACTGTTGATGAAAAAACTGGTATTGTTTGTTTAAAAGCACAATCATACCCAAAAATTGAATCGGTTAGTGATATAACCTATGCATTAATAATAACCAAAGAATTAAGAAAAATGTTAGGATTTAAAGAGAGTCATTATTTGGAAAATTCACCTCTTCTTAACCTCCCATGCCATGGTGAACAATCAATAGATTTAGCTCCTTATAAACAACTATATGTTCACCTTGAACAAATAAATAGTGCTTATAATTTTCATAATGGAGCACCTAGTAAAATCTTAGGAGTTGTTCCTGTTGAAAATAAATCATTTGGAGATATTGTTAATACAAACTTTAGTAATCCAGAGTATAAAAAATTAACTATAGGAAATATTTCTGAATTAACTGTAAGTGTTAGAGATGAAAAAGGACAAAAAATAAATAATCATGGATTACCAATGAGTTGTGTTTTAGAAATTATTCCTTAGTGTTTCACAGCTGGAATTTTATTCTATAAAAATGAGTATATTCGGTTTTAAAAAGTATACAACAGATGAGAGTAAGATAACTTCATATTTTAATAATTTAAAGTCAAATTTTGACAGTGAATTATTTAATAATTTAAAGTCAAATTTTGACAATGAATTATTTAACATTTTAACAAGATTAGACCATGTGGTAAAAAGAGTAGAGGAATCCTTAAAAAACATTACAATAAGTGCTGAAATAAAAGGTTCTTTATTTAAAGGTAAGGTGTTTTCATTTGGAAATGCCGGCAGAGAAAAAGATGTTGGTTATGTTGTGATGAGGCGTGGTTATATTACTGGGATTGGTCTATCGAGTAAAAGGACAAGTGGTGAAGTGCGAGTTGGTGTGTTGGTGAATGGGGAGCTTTTAAGTGGGTGTGATTTTACTTTGCATACAACACCAGCAAAACATGATAATTTTGAACGCTCTTTTTTAGTTGAGGCTGGAAGTGTTATTAATTTTGTTAGTCTAGTAGATAATGGAACTGCAGTTAATACTGTTGCCTCGTTATTGTTTGAATTTAAATAATATACTTAAAAATGAAGAAACCAACGGCCCCAGATTTATACCCTGATTTAAATAGTGAAATACTAGATTCACAACCGGACTATGGAACAGCTACGCAACCGAATTTCATTCATAGCGAACTCCAGGAACCAAGTCAAAATTATAGATTACAAAAAATCTCAGAGATTGAGAAAACATTAATTAATGAGAGAGATACTCGTAAAGCATTATATAAAAAATATAAAAGAGGAATAAATATAACAGATGGAGTAGACACAGCTTTAATGTCTACTAGTATAATTATAGGAACTATTGGTTTAATTGTTCCTATTCTACTTCCGTTAGAAATTGTCGCTCTTGTATGCGGAGGAGTTGGAGCCTCTATAAAAATTGTTAGGCTTAAATTTATGAATAAAATTAAAAAACATGATAATATTAAAACTATTGCTAACAGTAAATTAAATAAAAAATTAATCTCTAAATTTAACAGATAGAGAATCTGAACAAGAATTTAAACTTATATTAGATGAATTAGAAAAATATAATGAGCTTAAACAATTAACAAAAAACTCTGCGGTTCCAAAAAACTATTCAGAAGAAGAAAGGCAAACATTAATAGAACAGGGGAGAAAAGAGGCAATGGAGATAATATCCAAAAATATAAAAACTGTATAATATTAAATTTTTATAATATTCGAGTGAGGATTTTTTATATAAATAAAATTTTAAAAAAAAAACATAAAATTTTTTATTTTTTTTCATTGTTGTTTTTTTTTAAAATTTACACATGTGTTATTTTAAATTTTACATTAGTGTGATTTTTTTTGATTTTTTTTAGTTCTCGGGTAGTAGTATAGGTATTGAGCGTCCCTGGCGAGGGAGAGGGGGGGGGTGAGCCAGGGACGCTCAATACCTATACTACTCATAATACATACAAGCTTAGCATTAAGTTAGTCATCGAGAAAAAAACCTGCTAATGCATACTCCTATATCAATAATGCATCGAGAACTCGGACCTTTAAAATTTTAGACGAGATATTTTTTTTTACATATGCGACACTTCTTTGACAAGTCAAGAAAGCTCGATATATTTTAAAGTGATTTGAGTGGTGTTCATTAACTTTTTAGGAGCAGTACGGAATTTAGACGGAAAGGCTAATAGCAATACCAACGCTATAAAATAGCTCACTTGGTAATCTTGACAATGTAAATACATAAATTCTATTTCTCGGTGAGTCCTATAAAGCTAATTTTTAGAGTTCGTTTCAAGCACATGAACGTCTGTGTGGTCAAAATGGCTGTCAACACAAACAATACAATACATGTTAAATACGTAAATTTATGTAAAAAAATGTAAGACTAGAAATAAATCTATCACCCATGTACACACTGTTGTATGGGTGTTATTTCCTTTACATATTTTCCTGATGTGCAGGTGAGGGAATATTACCATTGCTTAACCATTTTCTGTAGTAAATAAATTTTGTTAACCTGTGCTACCTAATTTCTAACATACGCACAAGCGTGATTTATGACTATGCAAACAACGAATGACGTTTTTTTCTGTTATCTACTGGCTATATAAAGTGAATTCAAGTCCATATGATATAGTGCAATGTCACTCCAAAGATATGTATCCTAATATCGCCTCCAGTCACGTTATCCTACGTTTTCGAAACAGTCCTGGCATTACCCTTATGTAACAAAGTGCTTCTTCACTGCGATAAAACTCCGTAGTAGACACGTGGTCTGATATCACATACAGTCACTTTATCCTGGCCATGTCAACAAGTCTTGGAACTACCATTATGTGATTAATAGCTGCTTCACTGTAAAGCAGGGAGCGACACGATATATCTAACGACGTTGGAATGTTGCGGTCGAGGATCGACCCACAACCTCCCGCAACCGATATGAGCTTCTTTGCCGTCGAAGACGGTAATTTATACCTGAATTAAATTTTCTTTAAAGCGAGGAAATGACGGCCGTACGTCCCCTAAAACGGGAGATACCTTCGGCAACCGCAGAAAAATATGCGGTGATCACAAGGTCTGCCTACGGCATATTCCTATAATTTACAGGCCGAAGGATCGCCATAGAATTATAGAGCGGGTATATAAAACTATTTAGGTTTTCACCGCTTCAGGGCGGAAACCTATTTTTCTTTTTCACTCATTTTTTTGTACACAACCTAGCGGCCAGATGAGGAAAGCTACAGCCATCACATTTTAGATTCAATGTAACATGCGAGTGAACTTGTGCCTACTTGGTCAATTTTTCGCCTTTTTTCTGATTCAGCCACCAGGGGGCGCTATGTATGAAATTACTCTTTTACTAATAACTCTATTCATTGAGGTCTGACTTAGCTGCGGAATTTTCTTAGTTGATAGCACAATATAATATGATCGGTTTCTAAGCATCGTGTGACTGACAAAATGTTCTAGGAGAGGTTGGATGTTTGGAACTTGCAAAAACAGTGGACAAATGAGAGAAGGTCTAGGCAAAAAGTGCCCACTTTCGTTTTAGAAGAGATAGAAGAATTCTGTTTGCTGCAAACGATTAGCAAGACATAAATGCATAAAATATATGTAGTGGCAAGTTTAGGATATTCACCGTTTGTATTCTAGAATCGGTCAAACTTCACTAAAATGGTAAAAATAAAATGCAGTTTTTGGTGTTTTTTTTGCATCTCCTGCTTTTATTTGTGTCCGATTTTAATGAAACCTCCGGAGATAATGTAGTATAATGATTTTATTTTTTATTTTTTGTTTGAAATTGAGTAAGATTTGGCGATTTAACCGCAGGTAAAAGTTGGATCCTTGGTTTAATCAAATCCTTATCATCAACTTATCATTTTAGTGCAGGTTTTGTTTGTAAAGTCAAATATTTCAACAATTAAAAAAGATGATCAAAATCGGTTAGAACATGTAGCATCTGTGCCATTTTAAAGTTAGAGGTCTCCATGGAAAGTTTTACCGTTATGTCCAGACAGGTAGACCTACTGTGTAAGGATCAAACAAAGGCCAACTCTAGCAGATTGATAGCTATGTTGATAGGCAGACTGACTTATTTCAGGTACCAGTGCAGTATAGTTATGACTGTAGTATGAAGACAAGCTGTATGTATTTGTACATAGTTATCTTTCATTCCTTTTGTCTTATTGTGTGTGTTCAACAAACTCATGTAAACTAATCCACTGAAGAGTATATCGTTTCTTTGAACAGGCAAAATTCAAACGCCCAGGTCTGTTAACTATCACTTAGATCATTGATTGTGCTTGATTAAAATCTCTCTCTCTCTCTCTCTCTCTCTTATAATAATGTATATCTTGTCATCTGCTCTTATTATATATTTAAGGTTATTGTCATTTTATACTTTATTTTCATAAAAGTGTATCATTATGAGGTATAATAGGCCTTTAATAATCCTCCAAATTACAAATATTATTTTACTATCAATGTTATAATCCTACAAATCATTTTAACTAACATGACTCTAGGTAGGAAGATCACATCAGTACACAGATTTTTTCATAGAAAACGTTTATTTATTGGGTTTATCGTCCCACCGACAGTTTTTCAGTCATTTGGAGACGATATCTACGTGAGACGGACATAGTGCTGTCACACTGCAGTATCTCTCTCTCTCTCTCTCTCTCTCTCTCTATATATATATATATATATATATATATATATATAGTTTTAGCCAATTAAACGTTTACAATAAAGACCGATAAGTTCATAACAAGGAAAAATAGAAAGGAAAGTTGTTTTCTCCTTATATTTACAGTTTGAGTTCACTGAAAAATTGCTGTCAGTCATCTTGACTGATGAGAAATATTTTTATCAAACCGAAATGAAATCTGTTAGACATGTCTGACACTTTTCGCGAAGTCTGCTTATATGTTCAGCTCGAAGCAATGGAGCTACACTAGTACCATTTTTATTGACTGGTTTGTCGCGACCAGGGATTAAACCTATGACCCGCTGATTTTGGATGGACGCTCTAGCAACTTAGACACTAGAACTGGCCAGTTACTTTAAAAGTACTGGGTCATAGATTCAAATCTTGATCTATCTGCACTTTCTTTACTTGGTTTTGTAACAGCTAATTATTAATTCTTATTAGTGGGAAATTTGTGTATTCGCATTCCTAGAACTAGAACTAAATTTGTATGGCACTAGTTCTGTAAGAGATGGGTCCTTAGTTCTAGTCTAGTCTTGCTTCTCATATTTCTTACCTTGTTACATTGGAGGCCAAACATTACGGGTAGATACATTATAGTCCTCCAGTTTATTCACCTCTGGGTTTGTCAAGAACATATCATTTGTTCTGTACTGTGAAGTTGAGACAAATTCCAAATATTCCAAATAAGAGGGGGGGGGGGGGAGTATGTAAAAGCCTTTATAAGTAACACTTATTGGTGTCAGCTTTGCAGCTCAGTATGTATAGCACTTGTATTCAAGGGGCCACGAACTATGGTTTGCTGCTTTTTTTTCACCTGATTATATTTTGCACTTAATGTTAGGCTGTCACATTATAGTTCTGTAGTACAGCCCTTGTCAAGGACATTTTCATACCCCAAGATATGAAATATATGGGGGCTATATTGGAGTCAAGTCTGTCGGTCTGTCCGTTAATCTGTAGACGATAATATTCCGCCCTATTTCTAGGTCACCTTTGCTTTGATTTTGATATAACTTTAGAAGACTATTAAGTACCAAGCCTAGTTGTGCATTTCGTTGGCATGTCATAATTCGCATGATTTTAAATGATTTATGACACTTTATTATACTTCTTAGGTTTTGACTGCGCTATTTCTTAGCTACGTCAGGTCTGATTTTGATTTAACTTCACATCACTAATGGCAATTTTCTTGACTTTCTCCAAAACACCGTCTGTTTTCAGGATCACACTAAACAACAGACTAGGGAAGCTGTTTCCTATTTGAACCAATGAGTCTACCAGAAACTAGCTACAGTATTTACCTCCCTTCCATTCGGGGCTTAAGATTAATTGCTTTTAAGGAGTGACAGCCATTTTCGTCAAGGTATAAAGACAGATCTAATGAATACACGTCTAATGTTTATGGCAGTTCTGTATAAACTGGGGAAATACGAGAAGTGTAAGGATCTGCAGGAATAGCTTGCTCTGGACTTTAAAAAATGTGTCCTACATGTCTGCAACTGTACTTTGATTAAAAGTCATTCAGAAACGGATCAACTTTCAAATCAATTAGTACAAAAACACCTTATCAGCAAATAATGTTTATAAACAGCGGTAGGTTCGTGCATCTTCTGGTTCCGCCTCCACTCGAGTATGAGATGTACTTCTACATATTTACCTTACGGGAAAAAAACATTTCATATTCGCCTTTACTGTATTGAACTTTCTGAAAATTCCTGAAGTATTTCGTCTTCTCCAAGCTAGGTCAAGAAAGAGCAAAAGGATAGCCATTGAAAACTTAAAAGGTAATGTCCTTTACGACAGAGAGACGGCGCTGAAGGCGCTAGCTGGTTCAACGCAAAGAAAAACAGGCCAGAAGAAGCAGCGAGATGCTTGGGAATGTCTCTATCAATACAACCGGAACACAATGCCGCCATATATCATTACCTGATACTATTTTTAAGGATTTACAGAGAAAAATATGAGCAAATGTATTCTTAAAATGTCTAGAACTGCTCTGAAGTGAATAAATATGCATTTTGCCAGCCTAAATTTACGAAATGATTTTCCATTTACATTGTATGGTGTGACGAATAACATACCATTAATGTGATATAGGGACCAAGGCTTCGTGTCGAGATGTTAACATTTCGAAACGAGATATAAGAAAAAGACGCTAAATACTAAGGCTGACAATGTACATCATTAATGGTAAAAAGGCTTGACTATGAATAAATTAGGACTGTTTCTATTCAGTTACAGGAGCATATGACTAGGTGTCATATCTTGTCATATCGCAATACGGGAACACTGTATCTGTCGACACATTTCATCGCCTCATTTTGTCTTATATCATGGAATCGAAGGAAAATTACGACGTCTTGACGTCATATTTTCCTTTTCTTTTGACATTAAATCCTTAAGACTTTATCAGCGTGTTGCACTTAATGTGAAACAATGCTCATGATCAAGCCCGGAACCAGAATTCTTCAACAAAAAGCGGGAGATGGAGCAATTCTGATTGTGATGCCATAGCTTGGAATATTAAATGTTACATAGAAACAATAGAAAAAAATATCATACATAAATAATAAAAAAGTAATCCAAAAAGTTCTTGGCACAATGCAGTAATGAAGTAGGAGAGGCAAAATCTTATTGTAATCACAGTGATAAGGGGACTCCAGGGGTAAATTCCCACGGAGAAATTGTTTAAGTAATCTATGTTGGAAATGCATCTTCAGGGTATCTTACAGGATAGAACATTACGTTCAGTTGCGTAAAACCCAGCACAATTTACGCTCCGATCAGTTTATAACGTAGTGTCGGGTTCAGGTTCCTGATAATTTCACTGTTCAAGACAGTGAAATTATCAGGATATAATCCTGAGAGAGAGAGATAGAGAGAGATATAAGCGATATTCTAATGATGATGTCGACGAACATAAGATAAACATGAGACATTATATAAGGTACTAAGTGGTAAGAGACACTTAAGTTAATGTATGAATTCAAATTGCCTGGATTGGCGGAGTGATACGTGACCTAGGATCGAATTCGAGATAAATTGGTGAGAACAGGAATAATACCGCTACATTATCTAGTTACTCGTTAACTGTAAAGGACGCTAATTAACGGGGTGGGTGCTTCAGATATTAATGTTTTATTGTCTGCACATATTTGAAAGGGGTCAACCGCGGGAAACTGGTTGTCTAAACCGAGGTTTGAACATTAATGAGCATAGCATAATGTTCAGTCACCTTTTATTTTATACACAATATCTTACATACAAGTTTAACATTAAGATCAGTTATCGAGAAACTCCCTGTAAATATATATATCAAGAATGCATCGGAATCTCTAGATTCCATAATTGTAGACAAGATTATTAGGACATCCTTTATTCAAAAGTTCATCGCACTCTTTGACTCATTTGTTACAATTCCATGACAAGTTAGACAAGTTAAGAAAGCTCTACCTATATGCAGTATATTTTGATGATATGATTTGATTGGTGTTCTCTTATTTCTTACGAGATACACTGAGTTTAGCCGGTAAGTCTATTTTATCTTACACTGCTAAGTCAAAAAACATTCCCTGTAATAACCTTGTAAGTACACCTGCACATCTACTCGGTGAATCCTTAACAAATCTTCTTTAGTGTTTCCTTCGAATCACACGACCGTCTGGGTCAACTTATAAACTACACAACATGTAACATACATAAATTTACGTCAGTAAATAAGGACTAGATTGTTAAAATTCTTAAGAGGAGGTAACCACTGCATGATTATTTGCTGTAGTTTTAAATTAACATACACACGGGAGAGGTGTAAATGTGTGACAATGCCAACAGAGGGATATAATCGTATCATATATCAGTTATTTTTACTATCTTCGATTCCCTTTGATGAACATCAATTCAGGCGGGGCGGGGGAGACGGGGGCATTCAGGTAAAAACTGATCTGTTTCATAAAGAATGAGGGTCATGAACCTGAAATTGATAATTTGAACCTCGGGCAAAATATCGCATAATCGGTGCATTATTTAGTTGTATTGTTGTTGATAAAAAAACAACTTTTTATCAGTGTTGGGCATGTTTTAATACATCAATTTAAATTGTTTAAGCAATTATCATAATAATTTATGAATAAATTGATATAAATAAGAGAATCGGCCACCAGGCAATAGTGCATTTTTTTAGGATTTTGGTATGTCTGCGTCGGAGATCGAACCCAGAATCTTCCGCTAGCCAGGAGGAACGCTGGCCACATTGTTGTATATATGAGCATACAAAGACTAGCCGGGCAATGCACGGAAAATCGCCAGGCCAAACTACCGCGAGAAATTTCCTTTGTCTTAAAATCTTCAGTTTCTCTCGTCTTTTTTAGAGTTTAAAGAAATCGTTCACAGTGGTACTGTGAATAGACATCAAATTTAAAAATAAATTGAAAAAAAAAATATCTGGACGGTTTAAATAACCGATTTCCGTTGACGTTTTTTTACACTGTATTCAATTACAATTGTCCAGGAAGAAATTATTAATACATATTTTCCGCATAGTGTTGTTAATGTCTGGGCATAGAGTTAATATTAAGATATTGAAATCTATGTTTTGACTTCACAATGTGTATTCTTCCTCAAGATTTATATCTGTTATATATAATAGAAATAAAGAGATGATGAAATTGGAGTTACTTCTGTGACAAATATTTATAGATCTGGAAAAAATAAATAAAATCATCATTTAACAACAAATCTCATCATTTAACAACAAATCTTTCCTAATGATATTGGGAGATAATTTATAAAAAATACATCTATTTTTTAAGATTTTTTTAAATGCTTTAAATCTATGCTAACAATATGATATAACTTAATTCTCAAATTTGTAATAACTTATTTAATTAACGTACCCCCCTTCCCGCTCCAAACACAAACTCAAGTATTCATCATCTTGTGTTTATTTAGTTTTATAATCAAGATTGGTAACAGTGCATTTCTAGTGATATCGGTGTAAACAATTCGATTAGAATATAATGTTTATGGGAAAAAGATATTTTATCATCATCATCATGAATGACAATAGAGTAGAATAAACAAAGTTTCTTCTCGGTCAGTAAAACGTAAATACAGCAGACTTATAACACTCTCAGTGTGAATGATACCGTTTAATACAATGGCGAATATGGACTCTATTTCACCGATAGAACACAGTAAATCACCAGTAAGCATAAAACATTTTTTCTTACAATTATTTCTATCCTTTTTCATTGTTTCCTTATTTATCCAAATCAGCAAACTGGTTATATACAGAATGCAATACAAACATATACATACAAGAACTGGTGACTCGTAGTCGTCTATTTTCAGTAAGTTCAGCCTCAACGTATCGCTACGCTAATCAGGGTCTGTATTTTCTGCTTATTGTCCGTACTTTAGTGTCACACATGTCTGGATATGCGACAGCTATATCAGGACATATAGGTGAGCAGGGATCGAAACAAGAACGCATTGGCGAGACATTTAGTACGTTATCAACTACGATATCTCGGGAACCTTAGGATTACTTAACAGAAATAGTAATGTAAGCAGGTACTTGCCTATCAGGTTATTGCAAAATTGGACAAATAAACATTATTGTTATTTGTTGTTGTGGTTCAATGAGTGACCCGGATATTAAATAGAAATCAGAATTAGATTATATGATCAGTGCATACATATAGAACATAGAAACGTCTGTCTTTTCCATAATGCATAAAATAGCTATCTTATCTATATAAACTCTATCTTATTCGAAGTAAAACGCGAAAAAAGGGTCTAATTTTACATTTTGATAGTTATCGCAACAAATTGATTTCTGAGTCATTTTGAATTCAAATTTATGTTTTCAATATCTAGTTTTTATTATTTTTTTTATTATTTTCTGTGATTCAAAAAGCTCATTCAAACAACGTAGTCAGAATGGGCTTCTCATTTACCCTCTATTGATACCAGAAATGAAACGAATACATCCTAACATTTAACAGCATGCAGATAGAAAAATATTTTGTAAATACTTTTAAGAAAACAACAAACAATAAAAATGTAAAAAAAAAAAATGTTCCTGTTGTCGGGCTGTTAGCTTTAACGTTTACAGGTGCATCTTATATATAAATGTTATAAACAAACAATGTCCAAAAATAACTGTGCTGAAAGTGTTCAAAATATCTTCCGTATTATTTGCGTTAAGCATATTGTGAAATAGAGTTTAAGGACGCAAACAGTAAGGAAGTTAAAATTAGGCGACAATATAACAATATTGTAGGAGCATTATGGAGACAGAAATGTGCAAAAGAAAAAACTAGCATATTCATTGATAGTTGCTTTTTGGAAAACACAGAATGGAATTTAATTCTTAAAGATTTTACTTTGTTTATTTCACAACGAATGGGCAGACATAATATTACTTATGAAAATAGTGTTGATTTCATTGAAGGTAGCGTTCAGGTGGCCTTGAAGTGGGAGGAGGTTTAAACCTATATGTCTGAATGAATAAAACCTAGCGTGAGATAAATGAAGTTGAGTCGCATTTCAATTTTATAATGTTAAAATACTTTTCGAAAAAAAAATAAAATATATATATATATATATATATATATATATATATATATATATATATATATATATATATATGAATGTGATCGACGGCCAAATTTAGTTGTGCAAAGTATTACAAAGTGTAGCATCAGGAAGCTCTATGACTATCAATCATTTGAATAGATTTTTCTGCTCTCTTTCCTTACTGCCGGATCTCATTTGTTTTCATTTTTTTCTACTGTAATACAAGTTATGCCATGTCCAGATCATTATTCTAAGTTTCATTGACAAACGCCAGAAATAATCTATGGATATTCAAACTAATTAATAGTTTTCAGTTTACGAGCCTTGTATTAATTAATAATACGGGACCACGTGGCCCAGAGAGTAAAGTTGCTTAACTTAATTCAGCCAAATTGGTTCCATTACCGTCATGATAAACCGGGTTGCTATCTGTTGAGGAACCCTTCCGCTAACTCACGGTAGGTCGCAGATTCAAACCTTTTGCCTGAAATACTATCGCAACGACTATTAATGGGTTTCTGCTTTAAGTCATAAATAGTATGTATATTTATTTTAGATTGTGTGTAAAGGGATACAAATCCGATATATCCCTTGTCCTTCATTCTCTCTTCATTTATGACCTTGATTATTTCTTACAATACGATATTTTTTTGTAGAATACACATAGGTGATATCTTATTAACAATTACGTTGTTTGCGGATTGTATGGTAATTTTCGGAAATAGTCCTTCGGACATACAAAACAGACTTAATTTAGTAAAAATTTATTGCGACCAATGTGTTTTTAAAGAAATGTGGATAAAACTAAGGTTATG
>CM037791.1:36350777-36400777 GCA_021229015.1 Solen grandis
GGTATTCGTAAACGTAGTATTTTGCAGACTGATGTGCATTTGTCAAACGAAAACTTGGAAGTCGAAGTTGTTGATTGTAGTGGTAGTTTTACAGGTAACCAAGACACAGTATTGGGTAAGGGTTATAAAGCATGATTGAATTAGCATATTTAATTTAGGTCCTTCCGTAGAGTGTCTGTTATTCAATGCATTAGTTGATGCAACATTGAATCACGCATTTCTGACATGGGGTTTTAATACATGCAATGCACTGAACCTGTTCATGTTACATTTTGCAAACGTATTATTTATGTAAAACAGTCAATTTATTCATTGGGTAGTTGCAGTGGGTTAGTCGGTATCCTTTATATATCAAAAGTGCGTGCAAAGTATTACAAAGTGACAATTTAATTATTCAAAAGTTTCTTGAAAATATGTTGACTGAAACAATTTTCGCATTTTGTTAAAACCGAGCTAATAATGTTTTTAAACAGTCACGGATGAATAGAATCAGTTTTTAATATACAATATTTCTTTAGAAAACATTTAAATTGTCCGTTTTAGTTTGAAAGGTTTGTAGACATATGTTTCTTTCTGTTATTTCGTTTGCATTAAAGGATGATATCAATCAATGCTTAAATAGTATTGAATATATTTGGAAACAGATATAATAGTTTATTTCCAATCTAAATACTTTATTTCTTATAGATAAATTTTGTAAGTACATATCAAAGGATATTAAAAGTATAAAAATAATTAAACATAAGAAATATAGAAAAGATTTAAAAAAAATGACTGTATACTCTAATTGTCTCTTGAAATGTTTTGTATACTTATGTATACGCTTAGACAAGATTTGTTACATACGGGTATAAGTACATATATAATATCTTTGTGTGTGTGTGTTTTGTGATCATACTCCGTATTAAATTAAATTGTAAGCTGTTGGTGTATGACACGCTCACAATCCTTAATTATATATTTATTACATCTATACTTCAGGTTTCGGATTTTCAGGACGGTTTTTTTCCTTTTTTAAAAAAATTTTTTTTAAAGAAGACTATATACTATACTTTGTATGAAATGAAGATCTGTATAGTTCAGATCTGAATAAAAAAAGTCTATGTTTCTGATAAACATCAACACTACAACTTCACAGAGAATATACCTATATACAAAAATAAGGTGTCAAACATTTCGATGATAGTAGCCCTATCTTCAAGCGTGTACCACGTGGAATCCCCATGCAATTACGTGTCACAATATGAATTTAATGATTAACAAAAATAAGAAAATACCTTAATAAATATTGGTATTAGGATCATGTCAGCAATATGACAATGGTTTGCTAAATAAGGCAGTATATCTGTTTATAACATTTCCATTTCGGGTAATAGTAGGTGTGTTTTTTTCTAGGTCAATTATTACCTCGAGCCTTAACATTTCGAATAGAATAATTTCGAAATGGGTGGCTATGTCCCGAATTTTAAGTCAATACACTGCTTAACATAAAGTCTTAAGATAGTATCAATAATTTCTGGATCAATAGAACACTACAGCTGTGTTAGACCTATTGGTAGATAGTTTCCACATTCTTTATGAACAACAGTTTGGTGTTTAAGTTCTATCTCTTGTTGCATGACGGTTTGATATCTACCATGTCAAGGCTCTGGTCCTGTGATAACAGGGCTTAAAGTCTGAATGGAGTGTTTGTCGCAATCCTGTGAAATATCATGGTGGATAGTCCGAAAGCAACAACAAATGTTTGACATGTTTCTGATCCTCGATGCACAACCATACAACAATTGATATCTGTACCCTGGACAAGAAAAAGTCTATTGAGCCATGGGCGGTTCAGTCTTGGTTCTGGTTTAATCCGTGTAACGACCAGATACATGGATATCAATTAAAAATTGATGATGTTTTGACTTCAAAGACTTTCTTTAGACAGGCGTTTTACGGTTATCAAGATAAAACCCAGATTTTCGTTCGCGTAAGGTTCATCTGTGTATAACAATGGCGTCTGTGTACTGGCAGACGAACGACGAGCAACTGATTTTGGGGATGTTAGTGTCGGTATACAAGATAAAACACGTGGCAAAACATGTGTAACTTTGTTATTAAAATCACAATGAATGACGATAATTTCAGGATTTATTTCCCGTCCTTAGATATAAACAGAGGTCTGGAGGTTTTACTGGATTGCAGTACATATAGGAGGATCCGAATAGGATCAGTTCATTTTTAATCCTTCTAAATTATATACTTCTTAATAGAGAGACACAGTCCAGGAAATACATATGATATAATTCAAGGATTGTCACTTGACGTTTTCATGGCATTCAGATGCTACCTTTACACAGAGTAGATATAGAGAAAAAGACGTTGTGGCTAGCCTCCCAGACGAGTTTTAGATAAGGTAGGGTTGTTTTGTCGGCTCCATCGAATATGAGTATAGCGCGGAAAGGGATATTGAATGTTGGCTGCCATTCTCCTTACAAGAGAGAGAACTCATGCTGAGTTCAAACCCCATCCAACATAAATGCTTAATCTTGATGAAGATGATTAAGAAAGATATCATCCAGTCACGTACTAGTGGGGTGGAATGCATTTCTTCATACCATTTTAAAACATGATTGTTTTATGAAATAAAATAAAACCCTCAAGAAATTTGGACACCAGAAAATCTGCTTTGATGTTTGTCTTTTTGAATTGATGTACACGATGCTAATTTTCAAAACTATTTCCTTAAAGGTTTTTTTTTTATTTGACAGGGACATTTTCAGAGAGAAATGTGAAAACATCTTACTATCGTCAACAGAAAAAAAAAAAAAAAAAAAAAAGGCATATCAAGTTTTGTTTCACTGAAAACAGAGTCTTACTGGATAATTAAGGAAAAACACCTGAAAACATATATAACCAGTATCTCGTTCTGCCATCGCTTTACTGACTCCATGAAATCTTGATCCGGCTTCGCTCTCACAATGCGACGGTTGACAACATACATGTTTGCAACATCTTCTCTGCTGCCTTAATGCTATTATTTGTCTCCGGGATTGCTCTGAACAGTGAACTAGGAAGGCCGCCGTCTTTTATATCGTTCCATGGGTCCACCAAAGCTTAGCCACGGAATTTACATTCTAAGACACTTCTATGTTACTTTCAATAAGTGACATTCATTTCCGTCGTTGAATAAAGACAGACCTGATGAACACCCGTCTGGTGTTTGTGGCCATACTATGTAACCTTGGCAAGTATGAGAAATGCAAGCAACTATTAAAGAACAAAGAAAGTGTTTTGGACAAGTGTTTGTCTTCTCTCTACATCTGTACATTTGACTTTAATTTTCACAATATTTATATAGTGCTGATATTGTGGTAAGATAAGTCCATTCAAACAAAGACATGCTTTACACAAAACTAGTTACGTGTATCAAATATCTTCCGTCTGAAATAAATACTATTCCTCTGCTGATCAAATATAGGTTGTATCGTTCAACGTACATTTCTCAAGTACAATGTGACGAGGAAACATAATTCTGATTAAATTGGGCGGTGGTAAACGCCAAAGTCGTATTGTTCTTCATGCAGTACTTGGTGTACTTCAAACTGAGTTTCATTGAACACAAGGATAAAGCCGTAACAAGATTTAATTTAGAATTGTTTATACTGGACTTTGAAAAAGACACAGAGAGACGGCGTATAACCTTCTGGGTTGTATCTATCAACAAGAACATCGCCCTCAGAAAGCACTGATATGCTGGATGAAGTCTCTAGCAATACGACCGGCTCAGGTACCAATTCTTTTATTAAAGAAAAACGTACATAAAACAGACCAGATGAATGCATATGAAGATATGTGATACTTGGCTATTTGAAGTTTTTAAGTTAGCATGCATTTCCACGTTTCCTGAACTGTTTAAGTGATTTTTGAGAATTTTTTACAATTAAATTGACTGTTTGTATGTATACCATATTATTGATCTATCGCCAAATGCAAACATTTTGAAAAGTTAGTTTATTCTACGATTGTTGATCAATAAATTACTGGACACATCTAAAAACACATTATAACATAGAAGTATAAAGTTTGTATCAAGTAAATGTGAATACATTCTGTATTACATGGTGACATTTTACTTTAATACGATAAACCATTGTACAATAACTTTTAAATAACACTTAAAAACAGTTAAGTAAAGTATCAAATAATGTGATGACGTTAACGTGAAAATCAAAATTTCTTCTTCTTGAACTCATCTGGTAATTACCCTTTACATGTACAGACTATTAGTCAATTCTTTCTGCATTATCTCAAAACTCATGTCAACTAGGTCACTATACGATGTGAATTCGAAACTATTTATGTTCATTATAACGGGCTGAAGGCCGAACGTACCTTTCTTCATCGCTTATACTCTGTCTGCCACCACACAAGCATTTAGGAAATTTGTATATCAGAGTACATACAAATTTTTTTGCTACTCGTTTTTTATAATCGGTGACTTCATAATTTTTACACACTTTTTTAACTACACTTTGCTCTAAGGTGATATCTTTTGACGTTATCTTTGGTGACACCGTCTCCATTGGCATATATAATAAACGACTATATTATTTTCACAAAAAGGCGCGAAACGAAAATGACAATAAAAAGCGTAAATAATGTCAAATAAATGTGACTTTTCCACCGACTTGTATGATAAATTTCAAGAACAAGTCGAGCAAAGTCCTAAAGATTCCACCCGTGGTGGAGAAGTAGAATAGGGTTGCTATAGCAGCCGGTTTCTAGTACACCATATGATCTACCTTGCCTTAAATAATTTCCTTAATGATACATGACTAAAGGAAAATTGTTGATTGTTATATCAAACACAAAAGAGGACGATAAACATATTTTTGACTAAATTACAGCACATTTCAAATTATTTATTGTTCAACAATCGATGTGTTGTAAATATCGTCAAATTGTATTATATTGGATAAAATTATTTTAACACATAATGTCAGATAATTGGTGATTTGGTTTCATAAGTAGTATGGTTCTCCTACTTCCTATCAGTGTGTATATAATATCGTTTCAATATGGTACATATTTAGATTTTAACTTAAAATGTACCCTACACGTCAATATTGGTATGTACATTACAGAAATTGATATATGAAAAGACTTATATATTTTACATTGAATGACTAAGGTCGCTTGTTACTGAAAATTTTAAATATAAGTACTGGATATCTTTTGTTAGATTTATAGCAAACAATACTGTTGTTGCTAACTGAATTATACATGGTATCTTAGGCTAAGACAAACGATGTGGATTTCACTGAGGCTTTACCATACACAGTAGATTCCATAAATTTACCATTTGATTAGCCATTAAATTGGAATATGCTCTTTGGATAGCTTTATTTTATTGTGTATCATAATAATGATTACTGCATAAAATATTGTGTCAGGTACATCGTTCAACTATTTGTTAACTAAATTATTCTTTGATGACGTTTTAAATTTAACGCTGGTCCCCGTATCTAAGTCAAATGAACATCCGTCTAACAAGAGGTCGTACGCTAAATAAGTCATGTATATAAATATACCGTAACCCATACAGGCCTTCTTCCTGACATATAAACAGTAAATGTAATTGTTGTATATATCATACAATTCGCCGACTTTTGAAAGTTTCTTATAATCGACATTAACTAGTGAATCATACCAGTACTCTTACAAGGGAATGTCTTGACACAACATTTCTAACACTTTTAACACACAACCTTTGGATCCAGAGTCCCACCTCTTGATCACTTAAACTTCTCATGAACTGCAGCTGACCTACCGACACGATCTATTTAATTTTTCTTAATTAATTCAACATAACGACGTCCAGTACCATGTATTTAATGTCATAAGGTAAGGAACAGATGTTGTCAAGACTTTTTTTTTTCATTATGCCAAGATATAAGACGACATGTGTCGACTTGCCCATCACTATCACGGCAACTCTGGGGTTCAATTAACGCTTTTATAATTTAACAGTATAACAGCCAACTTTCAAAGCAAACTAATTTCTTCTATCAACTACACCGTGTGTCCCGCCATTGTGAAGAAAAGCCACCCAGCCTTCGGAAACATGTCGATTGATACTGATATATAATATGGCCAATAAACTGGAGTTGCCTTGTGTGCAGGCGAAGTTGTTTATCTCTCTGTAACAATTCACACAACAAATATTGTGACAGTTGTATCTTATCTAAGTTAATATCTGAAGTTATAAATAGTTAGGTATAAACGTACATAATTCTAGCAGTGATGACTAAAACTGAGATGAGCGTCAGTGATTCTAATGATTCTATCTAGCACCTGTCGATCCGGCATGTCCATTATATATTAAATCAAACCGATTATAAGCACATCTTTCAACAGTTGGTAGATGAACGTATATCTGGTTTTACCTGATCTGTCTAATCACCCCCGCAAACATTCATATGACTGACTTTAACAATATCTGAATTGTCCATAGTTCCTTTAGTTGAATATTGCCAAACCCAGTCGCTTATTGATCACTCTGATTATAAATTTATGTTTTGCTGATACTAAACATATTCGCTTCAAAAAATGAAGATCTTATTGAAATGCAGGTATTACACCAGAGTTTCTGTATATAGTATGAAGAGACCATGATAACAGGTAACCATATTTCAAAACTTAACAAATTATATTCTTTGGAAAAAGTAACGTGGGGGGCCATTCTTATTAATAAAAAAGATATGGATCAAATATTTAAAAAATCCCTCTGTTGATGCGTTCCTAAATTTAGTCTTATCAACTTAAAAAGTATATGTGTAAAGGAAATTTAATATAGAGCAAAACCGACCTGCCTATGTGTACAAGTTCGACGCTCGAGCAGGTTGTACGTTTATAATTAATGGGGGATATATATGTTAAATGACTATCTGATATATTGTTTGGGTATTAATGCCATTTTTGACAGACCTTTAACAACAAAGATGTGTTTCCGATATCAATAAGTGAGAAAGGTTAAGTTACACAATGGAGGACATAGGTATATTGTTGTTTGTTATTTTTATGGTTTTAGTTTCACTTTTGTCTAACAATCTTACATTTAAATATATTCATTCGGTCTGCACCTTAATTATTTGATATACAACTAACACTCTCTCAAAGTTCTGAAATCGGTCATATACAGTACAGTGAAATTAATTATGATTGCAATACAATTTCGTTTTAAGATCAGTTGTAAAATAAGTTGATAACCTGGACAGTCAGTTTCTCCAATGACTATGTATCATTACTTATTGCACTGATTGGGATTTTTCGTTATCTATATATCTATCTATCTACATGTATATCTATTACTTTTCTACACACACATAAACGTATCTGTGTAATTGTGTTTTATAAAAAAGGGATGTAAAATAATTTACACTGTCTACAATTTTTTTCTACAATCGTCAGCACAATTTATTAATGTTAATCAAAGGAAGTGCCAATCAAGTTGGAAAAGTGTAACAAAAGATATGGTCATGTTGTAGCGACGACATTAAAGATAAATACAGGTGATAGTTTCATGCGTGTTTTCCATACAACCACAGAAAAAAATATTTGGTAAACAAAAAAATGTGAACCAAATATTGATGTGTAATTGTGTTGCTTTATTTTGTACATCTAACCAATTTCCAACGTGTTTTCAAAGTATAATACATCATCTCTTTACAACTGCGTTTTTTTTTTTACTTTATGGTGTGAAGCTGTGTATATTTATAAACACTATTTTTTCGCATTTATAACAGGTGAACGTAAACTGGAGTGTTTTATCAGTTCTTAATTATTTATATATGAAGTAGCCGAGGCATTGTTTAATATCTTAACATTCACACACAAACACACAAAAACGCATCACATCTTGCGGCAATTCTCAAATAATCGAGTTTTATACCAAATGTCACATTTTACTTTTTTCAATTTTCTAATGTGGGTAAATAACGCATTCGTTTTGATCCCTGATGCGTTCTTTATCTTAAAAATAGCATTCACTAAGACACAGATGTGAGGAATTAAAATCACGCGTATGCTCCCCAATGATTAATATAAAACAGTGGTGCTTTATTTTGACGATCACGCTTTCTGAGCATACTTAATACACCTTTTTTCTCGAAATGCTATATTTTAGGATGTATTTGTTTAATATTTTAAGATATTAATGGATATATCTACTCTCGTTATACTCAAGTGAACTTATTTATATATACCCATTAATGATTTGTGCTATTCCAGTATACCAGATTAACCAAGTGTAGAGCATTGGAATAGAATTCAAAGGATCTCTCCTTACGAGACATTGGAAAGGGTAGATGCTTCGTATGAGACGAGGAAAATTTATAATGAGAGTGGCGTAATATATGAGATGCTAGAAAGTTTGAAAGATTTTTTAGTGTTTGACTTTTCAATTTAATAGGGCTGACGTAGATAGACTTATTGTTCAGGAGGCTGTAAATTTAAATATCGTCATCAGTGAAGCTGAGTAAGGGCTCTCATAATGCTAGTCCAGGATGCTCACAACAAGCGTGGCTTCTATAAATTACAGTTTGATAAGGTACCTTATGCTGTTAATCAGTCTGACTTACCTCAATATCATGGCACAGGTGGTATTTAATGTACAAGGCATGATCAGAAACGATCCGAATGAGGAAATATTTGAATTGATATATAAATTTCCTTATACTTTAAATTCTGAAACTGCGTCGCACAAAAACAAATGAGGCAAACAACAGGGCGGAAGAAATTTGAATAATGTTCCTACTTGCTGCTGATTTGTTTTCTAGGTATATAATTTCCTGATGACAGCTTTATTTGAGAAAATTATATCTTTGAAGAAGCAGGTTAAATGACTTTGTACATGTCACCGGTTTGTATTAAATGCATATTACCCTGCGGATAGTAAGGCTTACAATTCATGTTAATTACGTTTTTGGGTCTTCAAGTGTTGCGGAGACATCTGATATTGGGACTTCAGGGAAAGATTGCAAATTTTCAATGATGAGGTCAATGTAATCCTGTCCGCTCAGACCATGTATTCATTTTTTTTAAATAAATAAAAAATAATTAAATAAATAAATAAAACAAAGAGACTCCACATTATGTTAATATGAAGCTATTTTCGAGACATTCGAATGTTATTAGGATGGATTCTAGTCAAAGAAACTTTCATATTGCAATTACCGATTTTTTTTTTTTTACACACAATGAATATTTATATGGATATTGTTGCTCATGTATATTTTTTTAATTTCCGATTTAAAGTGATGTTGCAGAAAGTCTAAGATGCGAATGAACCATTTGACAATTGCATTCTTACGCAAAAGGCTATGACGTTCCACTGTATCAATCAGTCGTGATTAACTTGGTTAGAGACTCCTCATTTTAATTAAAAACAGCGAATTATCAAAATGTTGTTTATACAAATGAGCACTCATCAGTCGGGATACGTAGAATCTTAGTCACTAAAGTAGTCCAAAGTCTTAATAAACAGAGATAGGAAACTCCTGTAAAAGTAATTGGACAATATCGTGTAGGCCCTCATCAGATAATTATATTAATATCTGTAATCTTAATATGCAAAAACATTATGGTGTTAACATTATGTGCCGTCACGTATAACTGGTTAGCCGTGTGTTCATCTGAAATAAACTATCGAAATAAACATAGCGAGTTACAGGAAATGGGGGCACACTAAATATCGGTCCCACTGAAAAAGCTACGGGCTCTGTCGTCTCACTTTGTAGAGGAGACCATCGTTTAGCACATGTAATGAGAAAACATTTTTTTAATGAAATTGATTTATAAATATATATTTTGTCTGTTTTATTATCACAATGACAGCAATCGCAATAAAAAATAAAGGATATCAGGAGTTTACTGATATCTAGTTCTTTACAAACGTACCACGTGTTCGCGAGAATTGATAACACAAAATCATCTGGAAAATTTATTTATCAAGTTTAACATAAATCCACATAATACATATGTCAGTTGATATTGAGCGTATTAAAAACGTATCAAATGAGAGATTTCTTATCAAAAAATAATTCGTTCGTAAGCTTTGAAATTGCACATAATATTTTATTGTCGTCCCAAATTATATTAAGTAGCTAAGTGATTAATATATATGTATTAATTCATCTTTTAATTTTAATCAGGAACTCGGATAATTTGAGCTTCTATTTTAAAAATAGCAACATTGTTTGTTCAGTATTTTATCTCAACTGAAACGTATTTTTATCTCCAAGCTAACGCTGATTTGCATGCATGTCAAACAATATAAACGGCTAAACTTCTGTTATAAATGATTATTTTTGTTAAACTTATCCGTATTGGACAATATTCCAAATTTTTATGGTTCAAGTTTTGTGGGTGTGACTTTATTGAACAGGTCCTTGAAAAAATATGAACTTCAATTCCGTGCAGGCAATCATTAAATAATGCAAACAGACATTGTATAGCGCTTGTGCAAATCTTTTTGCTGATTTGTCCACGCCCATAAAGTTTGATATAAAAGTTAAATTGCTAGATTGTAGATTGAAAGATATACAGGGGAAAAGCATGAGAGAAATAAAACAGTAGCTATGCAACTGTTAACGTACTTACAAAACACATTCATTTCTATTTCTTGTGTGACGATTAACCTCAATCCATTTTTATTCGAAGAAATTCTAATTAATCTGTAAACAACTTTTAAAGTGGTCCCATGCTTTCAACCTTCAAGTACAAATTAATTGTTCCTTTAAAAAAACTATATTTCCTAAATCGTAATATTTAACTCACTGTTTTAACAATCAAAATCAAATTATTTTTGTTTTATTAATCATAGAATTCTCTTAGATTTACTCGTATGTAATAACTGCATTTTTAAAATAAAATCTTTTTGTTTTAAAGAACAAAAAAATGCTATCAATTCGGAGCACTCCTTGGTAGGATGAAGAATTTTGGAAAATCTGTCATCATGTACACTCGCATTGTTGTGAATATATACACTTTATATGCGTAGGCGGCAGTGGCAGACGGTTTTAATGTAGTCGGTACAGTTTATGTAATATAATTGCCCTATAGTGTATGAGAGAGGGAGGGAGAGAGATGTTCATTCAAAATCCAGTAAGCACAATGGCCCATGTGGTACAATATACAATAACATCAGACAGCATATATAGTATTACAACATTAAGATTTATACGTTTATATCATTGAGAGGGAGAGACAGAGAGAGAGAGAGAAGTTAAAGGAGAAGGTACATCTTAAATGTCATATTTGAAATAGTTTGTTGCTCGTTGAATATTTTGTCATTATTAGGATAACATTAGTTATACTAAATGCTATGAATCATCAGCATCATCAGCGTCAATAAAACACATCATCCCTTATTTTACAACGTAAAATAGCGAAATGATCATTTTTTGAATATGTAATACAACATATTACGAACTCACTACAGAATCCAAATCATATGGAATACAAACTCATATGGACATACGCTTATATACTCCTAAATCTTTTACTCTATATTAAGACATAAAGACGTTTACACATACGCATACTCAAGTATAAGTGTTGATTGAAAGTTACCAACATCGAAAAAACTATTCCTTAGCTCAGTTAGAGAAATAGGTAATAGTAAGATATAATACCAATATCCATCTAGTAGTATCCCTAACGAAACGAAAATTTAGGGCAACTAAATGATAAACATTTACTAAACATATACACATATACATATATAGTATCTATTAATCTGAGACTATTTTAAACGTAAATTGTATTGGTTTATAATCGATATCCTTCTTGTAACCCTACAATAAAAATTAAAATAGGGCAATTGAAGGATACGCACGTTTACATATGCTCAAATATATGTTAGCAATAAGTTTACAATAATGATACGTACAATGTTTCATTTCTCAATTTGAATGATTTGAATATATAAAATGCTAGATTTTTTTTTAAATTTTACTGTTTTCACTTTTGAGAAGAGATATTAATTTAAACACACTTGGCCTTTTTCCAAAACTATGACTGTAAATAATGTTTTTTAACTGGTAAGTATGAAGTACATTCTAATAAAAAATGATACTCATATTCTTCTTTATTACATAATCTGAATTTTCTCTAGTCATGGGTTGTGCTTTTTGGTCTTGACCATCTACCTGCTTCCATTTCTAATATATGTGAGGACATTCTTAATTGTGATACCACTTTTAAATATCGTGAACTTTGTGAAACATTTAAAAATGGCTGAAATCCAAAATCACATACTGTTTTATAAAATAGCGCACGACTAGAGTATTGAAGTCGGCTATTCCAGTTTTTTTTATATAAACTTATCACTTAATCTTTGTTTAACTAAAGAGAGGAATACCTTTTCTGTCCTACTCCCTGATTAAAACATGCATCATGAAATCCTTACGATTGAACTAATGACCTCAACAGAGTAGCCCAGCTAATTGTATTTGGATATTTTATCGCATCATCGCAAATTGTTAATATTCTAATGCATTTATTTGAACCCATACTTAATTTTTTTAACAAATACTTAATTATATTTAAACGTTTCCTCACCAATAATCAAACTCGACCTAATTCTCCATATACAAAATCATTCTGTGTAGTTTTCTTTACCCCCTATAGCTTCTTGCAAAATTGCAAGTGCGTTTTCGCAATAGGATTCCCTTGAATAAAACCCCATTATTCGCTTGCATGATTTAATATTGGTATAATAAGTTTATCAAATAAGTCACATCTATGTTTTGGTGAAAAAGTGAAATTATGTAAGTATATAAGTATTTGTTCAGTTTAAATAAAACTTTCAGTGCTTGACCAGCTAGTGACAACTGAGCCGCATAAAAAATCCACTATGTATGTAAAAACAATTTCTAGGTATACAAACTTACGAGGATCATCCAGAAATGAATGAGAGTGCTTAATTACGTAAAAATTACAAGTGTTACTCACAAAATCTCTTCATAGTCCCTCAGCATAATCTCCCGCGGATGCTATGGTCGACTCCCATCTTTTTGGCAGATCCCGAACTCCCGTTGCTAGGCAACCTTTGTTGATGTCCCTAACGACCGCGTTCACGGCGACATATAGTTCATTCAAATCGTCATATCGGACTCCTCGTAGTAGGTCTTTAAGTTTTGGAAACAGGTCTTAGACGGGGGGAGTTTGGGGAATATGGCGGTTGATTAAGAACTTACCAGTGGTACCGCTCGAACACGTCCCTAAAAACGCCGGACGTGTGCGGCGTGGCTTTTTCATGCAACATTAATGGCGTCACTTGTAAAAGTTCCGGTCGTTTGCGGCGTATCCCTGGTCGAAGAATTTAAGTCGAATACCACTCATAGTGTTCTTTATTAAACGTGTTTCCAAGTGGAACTCTGTGTGTTATCGTAAGCGAATATCATTAACATCTTTCGACAATTATACTACTGCGATATTTCACAGCTCTTGGTGAGTTTTGAGTATTCAGAGCTTTTGCGTTTCAATTCTGGCTCAAATGACCGAACCCATGTTTCGTCGATAGCAACCACTCTATTCAGCATCATATCACCTTCTTCTGAATATCTATTCAACAATTCAGTGCAAATTTGAACACGTTTGTCTTTTTCAGTTTTTGAGAGTGCGTGCGGCACCCATGGGCGCATCAATCTTTCTCATGCCTAAATTCTGCGTCAGAATAGCATTAACGGAACTCTTACGTATCCCCGATTCATACGCAACTTCCTCGCATGTAAATCGTCTATCAGATTTGAGAAGTGAGCAACAATTTCCGTGTTATCGGCGTCTGTAACTGTCACCGGCATACTGGAGGAGGGCTTCTTGTAAGACTCTTGCCGTCCATTATTAGAATATCAAATAGTGCTAAATCCAACTGCACATGTCGGGTCAACCTCCTGGAGTGCATGAAATATTTCAGTCGCTTTCTTTCCGCGCTTACTCTCTATCTTGATATACGCATAAATTTCGTTTCGCGATTTTTGACCACCTATTTTTTTAAATATAATGACTTTTGATTTCGACGCATTTACTTTAATTTCCTTTTTTTACTGTAATCAGACATATAGACTAGACCACATTGCAAAGAATCGTGTTAATTTTAAGAAAATATCACAATATCATCTGAATATTGTAACATTATCATTTTAACACTATCAATTATACCATTATATCCCTTTGTAAGAAATTCTTGTTCAATATGCGAAAAATACTGTTCTAACTCTGAAATAGAAACTTTTGTTTTCTTCATTCCAGATATACCTTTCAATAAGTTCAAATATATATGTATGTATGCATATACACATAGTAATTTTAAGTTACTTGTAATTGCAATTTATTGTATAATGTTAATTATAATAGAGGACCAGTTTCTGACTAAGCTACCCAGTGAAACTACTTAACACCCTGGTCTTTCTGTCATAACGTGTTTACAATAGGACTGCAACCATCTTTTATGTTTTTTTTGTCATGTTGATTAGTACCGGTAATAACAGTCATGTTGTGTACACGTCGATTGTCCTCACTCACCTTGGGGGGGGGGGGGATGACGGAATACCGTCCATTATATCAGATTCCCCCGACCTACCACCAGCCTTTCATGCCCGTCCTGGTACCCTCAACTATCACTAATGTGCCTCCTTCACCTCCGTCTAGTATGCAGCCATCGACTGAGTTAACGTCCTCTCTACATACTATCATACAGCGTCTTGATGTTATGGACGCTAGGTTGTCGCAGCTGAATAAAATCCAGTACAGTATTCATGATATTAATACGAGGCTTGGTGGTATGGGAAAACGCATCCTTGATATTGAGCAGGCAACAGAGTTTATGTCCGTGAAATATGATAGCCTTGTGAAAACATCTGCTAGTCATTCCAGTGAGCTGCCTACTCTTAAAACCACTGTGTCGTCTCTGCATGGTCAAAATTAAATATTGAAGTCGTCATCTAACAAACTAAAGGATTAATTGATTAACCTCAAATGCAGGTCTTGAGACAACTTTCTGTTTTTCGATATTCCCGATCAGCACGAGCCCAACCCACTTATTGCTGCCCCTTCTCCATCGATTGACTCCCGTTCCTTGTCGTTTGATTCTTCTGTCCCCGAAGCCAACGATACGAGCTCTGCTGAGGACTGTCGTGACAAAGTGTTGGCATTTTGTGAAAATGTTTTGAAAATACCAATCTCCAAAGACAGTCTGTACATCGAACATGCCCATGATCCCGTGGTAAAGTCTGGCCCATTGTTGCGAAATTCAACACTGACTCAAAAATTACTGTCAAATATGAATTGAGATTTATCAATCTTAAAAACTCTGAATATAATGTTGCTAACCAGTTTCCACCTGAAGTTAAAGACAGGCGTAAACAACTTGTTCCAGTCATGTTAGACGCCCGTCGACAAAGTAAGCGAGCCGTTTGTGAAAAAAACTGTATAAAGACAATGTCCTGTATAACCCGGTCAGTGGGTCGTCTGATAGATAGGAAGCACGGGAAAAGTGTGTTTTCTCAGTTCTCCCGTGGAATATTGAAGGGATGAACTCTTGTATACGTGATGAAGACTTTGTAGCTGATTTCGATTTCATTTTTGCAGTGAAACATGGGAAAAACACAATGATGATTTATGCTGAAAGGTAGTATATCTGTTCCTAGAATAGAAAGCCTAAACGTTCAAACTAAACGCGGACATGGTGGAGTTTGTTTGTTTTATAAACTTTGTGTAAGTAAGCTTTTTGTTGTTGAAGTAATTGATAATAGATGGTTTATTTGGTTAAAATTTCTCAAAGAGAAACTTAAGAAGATATTTACGTTTGTTTTTGTTTTATCCCTCCAGTTAATAGTTCCTATTTTAAGTCACACGATATTGATTAGTTTGAACACTTGGGGTATGGTTTAAGAAAAACCATTATGCAGGATCTGTCACTAGTTGGTGATTTGAATGCAAGATGTGGTGACAAGTGTGATTATGTTGAATGTATAGGGCATGATGACATATTTTTAGATAATAACGACTGTTTTAATAACACAGATATTCCTTGTCGCTTTACATTGGACAAAACTATGAATTTTTCAGGTAAAAAAAACTTACTGATCTTTGTATTTCTAGCAATCTGAGAATAGTTAATGGATGAATTGGTGATGACTGTGGTATTGGCAGTTACATAAATATGTCTCCAATTAGCAGTAGCTTAATTGATTATGAACTTTGTTCTGGTGAATTATTTCCCCTTATTGATGACTTAACTGTGCACGACATACAGGTTTTTTCTTCGTACGCTCCGATTTAAGTTTATTTGTCGATGTTTTGCGGTAAAGTATATGAATCGGTAACTCAAAATTATATTGATAAGTTGTTGTATGATAGATCAAAATCAAATCTTTTCACTGAACAAATAAAAAATCAAGTTGACTTTTTAAACACGATTATTCATCAAGGTGTTATTTCGTCAATGTCTGTAGATGTGTTCACTTTAAATTTATCTGACAAATTTTATCGGTTAAACAAAAACTATGAATTGTGCTGGTGGAGAATTAGGACGGTTTCCACTTATTATTGTACGAAAACTACGTTTAATCTGTTTCTAGCTAAAGATAATTTAACAGTCAAACAGTTTGTTAAGTTATTCAATATGAAAGATAATAATGGTGATTATATTCTACAATGGACTAAAATTATAAAATCAATGTTTGACGCTATCGGATTATTGTATCGTAGGTTAGATACATATCGTACTTTCAAAACATGTTTTTGAAATTGAGTCATTTATTAAAAAAGTTGGCAAACCTTTACATTGTAGTGCACTTACGAAACTTAGATGTGCTGCCTATAACTTAGCTATTGAAAGTGGTAGATATGTAAATATCGAAAAACAAAACATGTACTTTTTGCAACATGAATGCAATAGAGAATGAATTTCTTTTTTCTTTTAGTATGCCCTAATTATAGAAGTTTGCGGTTAAAGTTACTACCACGGTATTATTGTACTAAGCCAACAGTTACGAAATTTAAATCATTGATGCATAATAAACAAACAGGAGTCGTTAAAATGCTAAATTTTCATACCTAGCTTTTGCAAAAAGGAAGTTGAATGTTACATAAATTATATCTCGTGACCCTGTTATATTTATATGTGCGTAATTGGATAAATGGTATGGATATTGTTTTCCCATGTATTTGTTTCATACTTTTCTCAATGTTTATATGACACCATATGTATGTTTGTCTATGGCAATGGACATTATGTTTATGCCTAATAAACTATTGAATTAAACTGAATTGGTACCGGCGATACATAAAGGTAGCATATCTAGTCAAAATAAACACGTGCTGTCCCTGCTGATTAAAGGGTTTGGCACGCATCTGGTGTTATGAAATACAATTACGTTGATTAAATATACACATACATGCATAAATGTACAGAGACATGGAAAAATCAATCAAAGATATATTTTAAGCGAACTTTAAACATGTAACAATATGGAACTTAGATATTTTTCCATTTAATTTGATAAATATGGCAACATGAATGAGGTTCTTTTTTTAACGAGAAAAGGTTAAATTAAGCCATAATACGAGTTGTCATTTTGCATCTTATTACCTAAAGAAATAAAGTAAATCTTGATTAAGCGAGCGTCGTGAGTTTTGTCTAACTCTAAGTATTTATATAATGTGAGACTGGATTTATGTACATGTATCATATCAAATTGAAATACGAATTTGCTTTTTTTTCTAGCAAACAAGCAAACCGCTTTACACAATATATTTAACTTTATACGTGGTTTAGATAGATAGAGTTAGAGAGATACAAAAAACAACTGCCAATTGTTGTTGTGTGATGTTAATCTACTCCGAACAAAACTTATAAAACCGCACCTAATGAAATGCGATACTGATCTCCCAATTCAATGAACTATGGGACTCTAAGTTTCGAGTGTCATGTTATCCCTAGTTGATATTTTGTGAAATCTTGTTTAAATTTCTGAAATCTGTAATCGAATGTGTTATCCTGAAATGTTATCAATTTGATAGGTTTGCTTCAAGGTATTATCATAATGACTTAAAACATGTGGTGAAGGTGTATTAGTTTTGTTTAGTATATATAACAACTGTTCTAATTATAACACACATTATAAATTTACTTTTAAAATTAAATGCATGAATGGCTAATTAAATCAAATATATTTGAGTCGGATTGTTTTAACACGTGTGAAATAAAAAAGCACACTGTTTATATTGCAGCCGGGTACAGGTATTTAGTGATAAATCAATAGACAAGAAGACATGTGATTTGATAGTTCATTCGGTAGAGTGCAGGAACAATATTCCTGAGGCCCTGAGTTCGAGTCCCGGACGAGTCATTGATGACTCTGCTAACAAGACTAACTTCATGTGGTCTAATGTACCTTCCCACAGTTTACAGTTGAACCTGTATTAGCGGCCACCTGTACAAAACGGTCAACCGGCACTTAGCGATCAATTTTCATAATACAATAATATAGCATTTCTTAACCTTCAATTAGCCTCAATCTCTGTTAAGCCACCACTTTCTCCTGTTCCTCTGACTGACCGCGTAAGACAGGCTTGATTATATAAGCGACCAAATGTCGTCAGACACATGATTCCAATACAATATACGAATGAAGAGCAATAAGACAACGATGGTGCTAATGTGTCAGATTTTACTTTCAAAGACACACAAACCTGGAACTGAATCCAAGTTGCTGACATTTAACCTAAAACACACACACACACACACACACACATACACGCGCGAGAGTCAAATTCATCTTGCGCAAATTGTTTTGCAAAATA
The DNA here is from genome assembly GCA_021229015.1 of Solen grandis. NCBI lineage: Eukaryota > Metazoa > Mollusca > Bivalvia > Adapedonta > Solenidae > Solen > Solen grandis. Next base: position 36,369,633 of record CM037791.1, read on the forward strand.
ATGATATCATTGAGTACAGTGGCAAATTATGCTTATATGTTTCAATATCAGTCATCCGTATTGGAAACAACAAGAGCAAAATAATAAAATACCATGTCCATGCCATAGATCACCGTACAAATAAATAGTTGCAAGTCCAGAGTCGATTTTAGGCAGCTTTCAGAACTACCAGTCCTTTGATGAGGTTTTATTTCTTGACACAAGTGTTTCTCTTCCTCCTGATATCACTTTCGTAATTGAATTCATTATAGCAAATCAAATATATGTCACTATGATATCATATTTCTTTGTTGAAAGAGCGAACTTATTTTTTACAATAAGTGGATTTAAGGAAGCAAACATTACATTACTATATGTCACGGTGCTTTCATGGTCAAACTTGTATAGTTACCTACATAACATTTTGTAACATCTTAGAGGTGTTGGGTCGAATCAAGACATGCCATTGTGATTCTTCATTTGAGGAAGCCTTCAAATTGCCTTACGGTAGGTTGTTGGTTCTACCATGGAGTCATGCGGACACTCCGGTTCTTCCTCTACCTTTTATTAGCTGGAAGTCGCTTTATGACTGAAACAGAATGAGACTAAGAGAGAGAGAGAGAGAGAGAGATTATATATGCATATATAAATTTACATTTATACCTTCACATGTTTAATGTAAAACTCGTTTATCGAATTATCCGCTTGAAACCTGAAAGCAAAATTGTGATCTTTATTTTTTATTTTACTTTTTTGCTCTGAATATATGTATCATTAACAACGTCAGGTTTATGAGCAATAACATTATTTTGTATTTTAAAGTTGTCCCATACTGCTTAACATTAATTCCGTCAAATCATTCACATGTAAGTTAACAATAAAAGCTTTATCATGTCATACTACGAGTATGTAAACCCAGGGATATATTAACAAGATATATATTGATTTAAGTTCTTTCTCCTCTGATTTTTTTTCTTCCTTGAAAACTATGAATTATATTTCCTTGAAACATAAACAGTGCTTATATTATTATATGAATATGGAGTAAACTAGTAATTTATACTAATATACGCTGAAAGTAAAAATAAGTACATGTATTTTACGTGCACACAGTGTAAGCGGAAAGAGTGCAAGATAAGGAAATATCAATCAAAACCAATACAAACTGTAGAACCTTACTTAGGTTATAAGTTCTCTCTCTCACTCTCTCTCTCTCTCTCTCTCTCTCTCTCTCTCTCTCTCTTATTTGTAGGAAAATGATCTATGTTATTGGTGGAGCATTTCAATCCCTAATAAATATTATCTCTTTTGATCTGCTCAATCAGGTTTCATAATACGCACTGGCTTTGTTTGTACTGCACTACAACTTTATTCAAGTTTGATAAATTGATTTTTAGCCAATCATATGACACAGATTTAACAATCCATGGTACTTTTGCACTGTGATTACGAAAGGTGTAAAATCATGATATGGTCTTGAACGACCATATCCGTTATTTTATTTCATTTTTTTTTCCGAAACTGTTTAAAGTTCTTTAAAACGTTTTACAAATTCGCATAAGTAAAGCAATGATATTTTTATCTGTTTGTGTTTTTATGTGTAATTCAATTTGTGTCGATTTATTGTATCAAAACATTTGAAATTTAATTTTTAATATACAGAATAAACTGTCAAAATAGTCTTCTCCTGTATAAAAAAATGCACTGTAGTCATTAACACTGTCTAAACAGTTGATAATGAAACATGATCGAAGACAATAGGGTTTAATTTTACGGGCTTTGTTGATCTCGAAAGAATTTCATTAAAATAGTCTGGAAGAGTTTTATAAAAAATAGTCATTATTGATTATCAATTTATTATGCGTTATGCATTACGTTTACCGCTCATCTGATATATATTCTGCACAAATTACTATTACAAAGGACTTAAAAACTAAATTAATAATATCATTGAATTTATATCAATTATTATTAGGATACATTCATAGAATTCTACTCTTTATATTCGAATGGAACATTGCTAATCAAACTAATTATAATACGTAATTACAATACTCATTTGCTTTTATTTGTATGTTTTGATTTGAAGCGACAGTCTTTAATTTACCTAAAAGGTACACCTTAAAGTAAATTATTTCATGATTTTAGACGATATTGGCTATAGGGATGCATTGAATGATAATATTGTTAAGCAATACTGTATAAGTATTACGTCTTTTGTAATGTACTATAGCTATATATTGCTATATATCTACTGAATAACCGATGTGGATTTTACCTCGGTCTTACCTACAATGTGGACTCATGCGGAAAATGTTTTAGATAGCTTTATTTTGTATCATAATAATGATTACTGCGTAATCGCTTTGGACGGTACAATGTCCAATTGAATACTTGTTAACAATCGCTTTATAAAAGTATATTTTGCTTACGTTTTCATTTATATGCAATTTAAACACTCCCTTTAAAAGAGTTGGCAAACACACCTTTTTTATTTTTATGGTTGATAACAGATAGGGGAACCCAACGTCTATTCACCTAGCTTCAAGATTTGATTTCAATTACATAATCATTTGGGATCACATTCTATCTCCTACATATATAATTATCACTTTGATATTTAAAAAGGGTGAAAGCCCTGAATGCATATTCAAATAAGTTCGGTCAGTTTATTTTATAATTTGAATCACTCTTTGTCTGTGGCAACCGAATCTAGACTATAATCCACATGGGTAGTCCGCGGTACAGTGGCAGTGATTGCATTGAATAAACTTCTTAGTACATGTACATCTTTGCGTGGTGCTGAGAAACATACTGGGCTAAAAAAAACAACGTGTTTACCTCAAAAACAGTTCAGTTAAATCCATCCTCACCTGGCTACATTACAGTAGACATTCTCCGAAGAAATCTTCGATCTAGGACTGGAATACAAATCTGGAGATACGTTTCTTGTATGTCACATGCTGTAGCTACGTTAAGCAAATTCTGCCGCAGTTTTTGTCTTTGATAACTGACTTCATTTAGGGACAGTTTGTCTTACTAATATGAAGCATTGGACTCAATGCAGAGTTTTGTCGTTGACTTGTCTGGTCGTAAACCTGGAAAAAATGGAAGAAATCTGACGACTTTCATTATCTGTTGCTTTGTCTACTTTTAACACATAGCCCTTTTCAACATACGAGTAATTGTCAATGACATTTGAGTATGCATATTTTAACTCGTTGTCTCTATTTAACCTCTTTTCTGTATGTCACATCGTTTCATATTCATTTTCTTGTTGATAGTCAAATTTTCTTATTTTCCTGTCATATTCTCAGATTTTTCCATACCATCCCCTGTCATTAACCCAAGTTATGCCGCTACATCTCTGTTAAAATATGTCTCATTGCTGTCATTGTCTAACAACACATTAACTTTCAGCACTCTCTTTCCATTTGATAAGAGTACTGGTATAGCCCTCATACCAATTAACTTCTATTTGCTGTCATTTACACCTGGAGCTGAGGATAACTTGTATTTGAAGATCACATCATAAATTATGTGCATATCGTTTACATCATCATCACCATCATCATCACAATATAAATGTTATTGTTATCATATTCGCAATAATCGTTTACACGTGATCATAAATGTCTATTTTGATAAACACTACATACTCTTATGCTATGTATATCGTACCAACTTATCATCATCATCATCATCATCATCACATGATAACCATAACCATAAATTTTAATTTAATTAAAAAAAAATATTTTTTGTGCATGGACTACTTGACTATTTGAGCTTACCGTCGCTTGGACAATGTCATGTTGCGACGTCCAGCTAATTACAGGTGGAAGAAGACCCCGAATGCACGGAGTAGAACCACCGACCTACCGCAAGCCAGCTGGAAGGCTTCCTCACATGAAAATCCAAATGACCCTGCCGGGATTCGAACCCGAGCGATGAGGGGCTGAGTGACAGTTAAAGTCAGCGACTTTACCCTCTCTGCCACGGAGGTCCCTTTTAGGCTAATACACTTAATACATTGCTAAACATCATAATAATCAACATTATCATTTTCAACATCATTCTTTTAAGTCCTCTTCATATTTTTTTTTTAAAATAATTATCAATCATAGCCTATATACACAAGAACAATACTTACTTTTAACTAATACACCTCATAAATTGCTAAAATCTCGCGTCGGTGAATTTATAGAACGTCGGTTTTTTCCATAAACTTTTTTAAAAAACACATTCCTTACAACAATTTTTATTATTGATAATGAAAGAGCATTGTTTCCCAATTCTAATTAGGGCTTTCTGCCTCAAGCAGAAAGACCTATTGGGTTTGTACTGTTTATTAGGACTTTCTGCCTACTGGCAGAAAGTCCTATTGGGTTTGTTATGTTTTTTTATTCTTCTTATTCTTTTTTTTTCTTCCAAACTGAGCGTTAATTTAAGCATGTTGCAATGGTCCCAGGGCCATGAAATTTTTATAGCATATACTTGATGCGATGAAATTTTGATTTTTATCATTTTCATATGCCTATGACGTCATATGACGTCATACTTGAAATTGTCGACAAAAGCTTGTACGCGGTCTACAGCCATTGTTTGTGAACTGATTTTCATCAAATTTTCACAGATTGTGTATATTAAGTTCTAGTTGTTCATCGCGGTGTCCGATTTTCAAAATTCGAAAAGTCCATGGTTCTATAGCGAAATCAAGATTCGAACAAAGGTCGTAAATTTTTAAATGCATATAAAATCTGTCCTATTTAAGATAGAAAGTTGATATTTAGTCAGTATATAGGTCTCTAGAAGTTTTAAAAATTTTGTGAAAATAAATGTCATATGACGTCACGTGACGTCATTATATGATAATGTATTTCTAATATTAACAAGAATATTTCTATATGTTGAAATTGTCGAGGGGCAATGAAAATTTAATGACACATGCTTCAAACGCTGAAATTTTGATTTCTATAATTTTCATATGCCTATGACGTCATATGACGTCACACTTGAAATATGCAACAAAAGTTTGTACGCGGTCCAGAGCCAGTGTTTATGAACCGATTTTCATCAAATTTTCACAGAATGTGTATATTAAGGTCTAGTTGTGCATCCCGGTGTCCGTTTTTCAAAATTCAAAAATCCAAGGTTCTATAGCGATTCAAAGATTCGAACCAAGGTCGTAAATTTCAAATTCTTATAAAATATGTCCTATTTGAGATAGAAAGATGATATTGGGTCAGTGTATAGGTCTCTGGGAGTCTTAAACATTTTGTGAAAATAAATGTCATATGACGTCACGTGACGTCATTATATGATAATGAATTTCTAATTCAAACAAGATTATTTCTATAAGTTGAAATTTTCGAAGGGCAATGAAAATTTAATGCCGCATGCTTCAGATGCTGAAATTTCGATTTCAATGATTTTCAGAAGCCTATGACGTCATATGACGTCACATTTGAAATTGACTACGAAAGTTTGTACACGGTCCAGAGCCATTATTAATGGGCCGATTTTCATCAAATTTTCACAGAATGTGTATATGAAGTTCTTGTTGTGCATCTCGGTGTCAGTTTTACAAAATTCGAAAAGTCCATGGTCTATAGCGAATTCAATATTCGAACCAAGTTCGTAAATTTTTAAATGCTTATAAAATCGGTCCTATTTGAGATAGAAAAGTGATATTTAGTCGGTATATAGGTCTCTAAAAGTCTTAAAAATTTTGTGAAAATAAATGACATATGACGTCACGTGACGTCATTTTTTATTATTATTAGTCTTTTCTTCTTCCTAACTTAACGCTTATTTTAATATGTTGCAATTGTCCTAGGACGATGAAATTTTTATGGGTTATTAGTTAGGTGAGGAAATTTTGATTTCAATGATTGAAAGCACCCTATGACGTCACATGACATCACAGCTTAAAATAGTGAAAAATGGTGTTCGCACTCTACAGCCGTCATTTATGGTTGGATTTTCTTCAAATTTTCACAGATGGTACATCTTGAAACTATGGTGTGCATATCTTGTCAGCTAACCGAAACTCCGAAAGACCGAAGTTCTGTGGCGGAAATAAGATTCGAACATAGGACCGAAAATTTCATTTTAGGATTAAAGAGCTTCAGGATGAGATAGAAAGTTGGAACTTACACAGTTTGCAGTTCTGCAGAATTTCTACATATATTTTGAGTGCTGACGTCATATAACGTCATGTGACGTCATAAGCATACTTCTTAATTTTCATATTAGGGCAATGATTTCGACATGATACCAGTTGTTCAGAATAAGTAAAATTTCAGAGTTATGACAGTAAAGTATGCGCTTTTGAACAAAAGCATTTTCAGCACCCTATGACATCATGTGACGTCAGAGCTGAAAATAGTGAAAATTGATGTTCGCGCTCTACAGCCGTCATTTATGGTCGGATTTTCTTCAAATTTTCACTGATGGTACATCTTGGAACTAAGGTGTGCATATCTTGTCAGCTAACCGAATCTCCGAAAGACCGAAGTTCTGTGGCTGAAATAAGATTCGAACATAGGACCGAAAATTTCATTTTAGGATTAAAGAGCTTCAGGATGAGATAGAAAGTTGGAACTTACACAGTTTGCAGTTCTGCAGATTTTCTACATATATTTTGAGTCCTGACGTCATATAACGTCATGTGACGTCATAAGCATACTTCTTAATTTTCATTTTAGGGCAATGATTTTGACATGATGCCAGTTGTTCAGAATAAGTAAAATTTCAGAGTTATGACAGTAAAGTATGCGCTTTTGAACAAAAGCATCTTCAGCACCCTATGACGTCATGTGACGTCAGAGTTAAAAATAGTGCAAATTGATGTTCGCGCTCTATAGCCGCCATTTATGGTCGGATTTTCTTCAAATTTTCACAGATGGTACATTTTGAAACTAAGGTGTGCATATCCTGTCAGCTAACCGAAATTCCGAAAGAACGAAGATCTGTGGCTGAAATAAGATTCGAACATAGGACCGAAAATTTCATTTTAGGATTAAAGAGCTTCTCGATAAGACAGAAAGTTGAAACTTACACTGTTTGCAGTTCTGCAAAATTTCTACATATATCTTGAGTCGTGACATCATATAACTTCATATGACTTACTTCTTAATCTTTATTTTAGGGCAATGATTTTGACATGATGCCAGTTGTTCAGAATAATGAAAATTTCAGATTAATGACAGTAAAGTATGCGCTTTTGAACAAAAGCACCTTCAGCACCCTATGGCGTTATGTGACGTCAGAGTTAAAAATAGTGAAAATTGGTGTTCGCGCTCTACAGCCGCCATTTATGGTCGGATTTTCTTCAAATTTTCACAGATTGTACATCTTGAAACTAAGGTGTGTATATCCTGTCAGCTAACCGAAATTCCGAAAGACCGAAGTTCTGTGCCTGAAATAAGATTTGAACATGGGACCGAAAATTTCATTTTAGGATTAAAGAGCTTCAGGATGAGATAGAAAGTTGAAACTTACATCGTTTGCATTTCTGCAGAATGTCTACATCCATCTTGAGTCGTGACATCATATAACGTCATGTGACGTCATAAGCATACTTCTTAATTTTCATTTTAGGGCAATGATTTTGACATGATGCCAGTTGTTCAGAATAAGTAAAATTTCAGATTTATGACAGTAAAGTATGCGCTTTTGAACAAAAGCATCTTCAGCACCCTATGACGTCATGTGACGTCAGAGCTAAAAATAGTGCAAATTGGTGTTCGCGCTCTATAGACGCCATTTATAGTCGGATTTTCTTCAAATTTTCACAGATGGTACATCTTGAAACTAAGGTGTGCATATCCTGTCAGCTAACCGAAATTCCGAAAGAACGAAGATCTGTGGCTGAAATAAGGTTCGAACATAGGACCGAAAATTTCATTTTAGGATTAAAGAGCTTCTCGATAAGACAGAAAGTTGAAACTTACACTGTTTGCAGTTCTGCAAAATTTCTACATATATCTTGAGTCGTGACATCATATAAAGTCATATGACTTACTTCTTAATCTTCATTTTAGGGCAATGATTTTGACATGATGCCAGATGTTCAGAATAATGAAAATTTCAGATTTATGACAGTAAAGTATGCGCTTTTGAACAAAAGCATCTTCAGCACCCTATGGCGTTATGTGACGTCAGAGTTAAAAATAGTGAAAATTGGTGTTCGCGCTCTACAGCCGTCATTTATGGACGAATTTTCTTCAAATTTTCACAGATGGTACATCTTGAAACTAAGGTGTGCATATCCTGTCAGCTAACCGAAATTCCGAAAGACCGAAGTTCTGTGCCTGAAATAAGATTTGAACATAGGACCGAAAATTTCATTTTAGGATTAAAGAGCTTCAGGATGAGATAGAAAGTTGAAACTTACATAGTTTGCATTTCTGCAGAATGTCTACATCTATCTTGAGTCGTGACATCATATAACGTCATGTGACGTCATAAGCATACTTCTTAATTTTCATTTTAGGGCAATGATTTTGACATGATGCCAGTTGTTCAGAATAAGTAAAATTTCAGAGTTATGACAGTAAAGTATGCGCTTTTGAACAAAAGCATCTTCAGCACCCTGTAACGTCATGTGACGTCAGAGCTAAAAATAGTGAAAAATGGTTTTCACGCTCTACAGCCGCCATTCATGATCGGCTTTTTTTCAAATTTTCACAGATGGTACATCTTGAAACTAAGGTGTGCATATCCTGTCAGCTAACCGAAATTCCGAAAGACCGAAGATCTGTGGCTGAAATAAGATTCGAACAGAGGACCGAAAATTTCATTTTAGGATTAAAGAGCTTCTGGATGAGATAGAAAGTTGAAACTATCACAGTTTGCAGGTCTGAAGAATTTCTACATATATTTTGAGTCGTGACGTCATATTACGTCATATGACATCATAAGCATACTTCTTAATTTTCATTTTAGGGCAACGATTTCGACATGATGCCAGTTGTTCAGAGTAATAAAAATTTCAGAGTTATGACAGTAAAGTATGCGCTTTTGAACAAAAGAATTTTCAGCACCCTATAACGTCATGTGACGTCAAAGCTAAAAGAAGTCCATACGAAAAAAAAGTAAAAGGAAGAGAATTTAATATATATTCTTTCTAACGGTATTAATCTTAATAATTTTCAATTTTAGCAGAAAGTCCTATCATTCGTATCGACGAATGAAATCTAGTTCTTCTTCTTCTTATTTTTTTTTCTTCCTAATTAAACGCTTATTTTTCTATGTTGCAATACGCCTAGGACAATGAAATTTTTATGACTTATTAGTCACGTGAGGAAATTTTGATTTCTATGATTTTCATATGCCTATGACGTCATATGACGTCACATTTGAAATATGCTACAAAAGTTTGTACGCGGTCTACAGCCATTGTTTGTGAACCGATTTTCATCAAATTTTCACAGATTGTGTATATTAAGTTATAGTTGTGCATCCCGGTGTCTGTTTTTCAAAATTCGAAAAGTCCATGGTTCTTTAGCGAATCCAGGATTCGAACCAAGGTCGTAATTTTTTAAATGGTTATAGAATATGTCCTATTTAAGATAGAAAATTGATATTTAGTCAGTGTATAGGTCTCTAGAAGTTTTAAACATTTTGTGAATATAAATGTCATATGACGTCACGTGACGTCATTATATGATAATGTACTTTTAAAAATTACCGTCAGCATTTTTGTTAACCGATTTTCATCAAATTTTCACAGATTGTGTATATTAAGTTCTAGTTGTGCATCGCGGTGTCCGTTTTTCAAAATTCGAAAAGTCCGTGGTTCTTTAGCGAATCCAAGATTCGAACCAAGGTCGTAAATTTTTAAATACTTATAAAATCAGTCCTATTTGAGATAGGAAGTTGATGTTTGGTCAGTATGTAGGTCTCTCGGAGTCTTAAAAATATTTTGAAAATTTGCATCATATGATGTCACGTGACGTCATTATATGAAAATATATTACTATCATTAACAAGATTATTTCTATATGTTGAAATCGTCGAAGAGCAATAAAAATTTAATGGCCTATGTTTCAGACATTATTATTTCTATTTCAATTATTATTATAGGCATATGACGTCATATGACGTCACACTTGACATATTCTACAAAAGTTTGTACGCAGTCTACAGCCATTACTTATGAACCGATTTTCATCAAATTTTCACAGAATAGGTATATTAAGATCTAGTTGTTCATCCCGCTTTCCTTTTTTTTCAAAATTCTAAAAGACCATGGCTCTATGGAGTATCCAAGATTCGAACCTAGGTCGTTAATTTTCAATATAAAATCGGTCCCATATGAGATAGAAAGTTGATATTTGAACATTATGTAGGTTTATGGATGACTGAACGATTTTGTGAAAATGAACGTCATGTGACGTCAGATGACGTCATTACATGAAAATCTATTTCTAATATTTACAAGAAAATTTCTATATGTTAATATGGTCCATGGAAATGGAAATTATATGACATTTTGCTTCAAATGTTGATATTTTTAATTCTACAATTTTCATATGCCTATGACGTCATATGACGTTACACTTGCCATGTGCTATAAAAGTTTGTACGCGGTCTACAGCCATTGTTTATGAACCGATTTTCATAAAAAAAATCACAGATGGTGTATATTAGGTTATAATTGAGCATCCCGGTGTCCGTTTTTCCAAATTCAAAAACGCAAAGGTTTTATGGCGGATCCAAGATTTGAACCATTGACGTCAAATTTTAAATACGTATAAACTCGTTTCCAGATGAGCAAGAAATCTAATATTTGGAAAGTAAATAAGTCTCCAAGAGTGCTTTACATTCTATAAGGTCAAAAATTATTTCTGATATATACGCGTAAATTTAATATGTTGTTAACTTCCCAGGACCATGAAATATTATGGTATATACTTTAGAAATGCTTTAGAATGCAATGTAATTCATATTAATTTGATGTTATATCACATCAGATTTGACGTCAGGACAAAAAGGTTTTACGCGGTGTACAGCCATTATTTTTGGACCAATTTTCAGCAAATTTCAAAGAATGTATATGTAACGCTCTAGTTGTGTATCCCGGGTCCTGTTTTACAAATTCGAAAAGACGAAAAAGCAATGATTCTATGGCGAATCCAAGATTCGAAACATTGACGTCAAATTTGAAAAAAAAAATATAAAATCGCTTCGAGATGATTTAGAAAGTTGATATTTGGACTGAATAATAGTCTTTAAGACTTATTTATATTCTGTGAGGTTTAACGTTACTTGACGTCATAAGGTCAAAAAGAATGTTAATATATCTACGCGTTAATTTCTATATGTTGCAAAGTTGCAAGGAGCATGAAAAAATTACTTGATATATTTAAGATACTTAATATTTCATTTCATTAATTTTCTTATGCCTATGATGTCATGTGACATCAAACTTCACGTTGTCTACACACTCTTGTACGCGGTCTACAGCCATTATTACAGGATGGAATTTCGAATTGTAAGCGTTTTAAATAAATTTGATTTGTAACATAGATTATAAAAATAGTCCAAGTTAAATAAATCGATATAAAAAATTGATTTTCAGTTACTTTTGCCATATACTCCAAGTTAAACGGTTTATTTTTCAAAGTTCATTTAAGTTATGGCCATACAAAAGCAAGTTAAAGGCTGCAATTTCATATCCTCTTACTTTTTTTGCTTTTAAGTATTTGACAAATGTAGCAGAAAGTCCTATCATTCGTATCAACGAATGGACTCTAGTTATGTCTTGTTTTTTGAAAAACACATTTATATTAGCTATATCGTGCATTTTGAAACTTGAAAATAACACATTTCCGACCGGAAACAGCTGAAAAACGATCGGAATCCTTTAAAAATCGATCGATTATTACCTGTCGAGAAAAGACGATCGGTAACAGCTGGCCTCCTATCGGAAAATAACGATCGCTTTGTTTCTATCGGAAAAAGCCGAACGTTCATATCCAGTCTAATAAAATCAAGCATAAGACGGGTCTTATTTGGAAATTGTTTGATTTATTTGTAGTTAAAGGAAGAAACTAGTGTTTAAAATCGCACGTTTGTTTACAAAATGCATTAACGGTACATCCGTTGTTTTAGACTAGTATAATATGGTGATCATCAACGAACCATATCCTGAACCAGATACTGAAAATGTTATTATTGCATCTTTGTAGCTGTATAAATAATTTTAGTTAATCCAAGTGTGGTGTGTGGTGAGTGTATTATATATATAATAACAATAATGACATCAGGGTTAGAAATATGTGTCCAGCCTGACCAGGACGCAACCCGGGGCCATTTGCTTTCAGGGTAAATGCTCTACTGACTGAGCTGGACAGGTCACTTACACTTATTCCGCAATATTTAAGGTTACTTATTGGCCATTACAATAACAATAATTGAAATATATATATATATTATTTAAATGAAAAATTGCCATTTAATTTTTGTTCTTTTCATATGATGCAAAAAGTAGAGCATAAATGAATTATATTTTTGATTTGGGACCTCCGTGGCCAAGACACTTTAATACTCACTCTGCCCCTCACTGCATGGGTTCGATCCCGGCTGGGTCATTCGGATTTTCATGTGAGGAAGCCTTCCAGCTAGCTTGCAGTAGAATGGTGGTTCTAGCTGGATGCCTCATTGCATTTGGGGTCTTCCTCCACCTGTAATTAGCTGGACTTCGCTATATGACTGAAATACTGTCACAGCTTGACGGTAAATTAAAAAAATCAATCAATCTATTTATAATGGTTTGTTAAAAATTAATGTTTTCTGTGGCTTATTTGTTACAACCGCAGAGATTCAATCACTTCTTTCAATTGTGGGTTCGATTCCTTGCAGTGTCACTTCATCTAAGTAAGCCATCCAGCTCGCTTGTGGTAGGTTGGAGGTTCTGCCCAGCTGTCTATGTGTACTCATCCATTTTATTAGCTGGAAATGGATCACTGTATAACTGGAATACTCACAGTCGCAGTGACAGTAAACTCCAGTCAACACAATCATTATTATAACTTTCGATTTGTTTATACAAATTCCTCAGACTTTGGTTACCAAGAAAGACTGCAATATAATGAAAATAAAATAAGTACCAGAAAATTCCAAGTGTGTCTACTATTGGTGTATGACTCAAACAAACGACTCCTGCTGTCCTGGAGTTCCAACAATAAATATGACATTAGCAGGACAGATATTCCTTTTCATACACACTACACTTCTCCCACACCCACAACTGACGCCACCATGCGACTCTACTGCCTGGCCTCAATGGACAGATTTTCCTACCTACACAAACAATAAAAATCAAAATGAAATAAAAGTTTTAAATTTGTAATCAGGTGAAATGTGTAACCAGTAATGTCCTGTACCCTTGCTTGCATGCATGGCCAGTGCTTTATGAGTTGAGCAATTGTACCATGTACACAAATCTCTAATAAGGAATACTTATAGACTGTTACATAAACCACAACCAATTTAGAATAACATGTAATCCCTGAATTCATAGGAAAAAGAACAAACAATAACCCAAAGAGCAGTAATATACTGAAAAATAGGAAATGTAACAGCCCCACATTGTAACCAATCTAGAAAAATGTGCAAACAGACCAGGCCCTGTGTTCCCAAACATGAAATGGAACTTAAACTTGTATGATTTTCATACTTATACTCAAACTACGCCATTTAGTTTCAATGGGGATTTAAGTATGTTACTCAAATTAAAGCCAGAGTTTGTACTTAAGCATTTTCGAGAACACGGAGCCAGGATTCTAACTCGAGAGCCCTCACTAACATGGCAAGTTCTCTACCAATGCATCTACATAACCACTTAAACCTTTCAACTTTAAGGCTTCAAGTTAAGCTGTTACATTTCATGATTGAAGAATATTTCTTGCAGCTTTAACAATTCACTTGCACTCAGGCACAGATAATTATGCATGTTGTCATTTTTGTTGAAAAAACATTATAAACATCCTGGAAACTCTAAAAAATCATGGCTCACTTCGACTCAAACTAAGAGCCCCTGGTACACTCTCAGTGCCAGAAATGTATTCAATGAGCTTTTGCGCTATCTTCCATCATTTGTTACATCCATTTAAACATGAACTTAATTCAACCTACTTGAACTTAATTCAACCTGATCAAATGGCACATATGCACCCCAACAAAATAGTATAAATATATTCAAGTCAAATACAAACAATAAAGCCATTGGCTGTTATGCATATATATTTTGTATTTATTCAACTGATGTATTATAAAGGCAATTATCCTAATCAAACTGGGCATACATCATAATTATAATATTCTGTTTCCTATTATGCTTAACCAAACTTCATGTGAATGTGGATTACATGTATATACAAGCATTTTGATAATACAGAATTATTTATCTAGATCCATTTTTCATACCTATGATTAGTTTTAGTTGTTCCATTTTGAAATTATTTAATATCTCTGGTATAACTGGGATGTAATTCTTCATTTTCTTTTCTTAAAAACCCTTCTTAAAAATCCAAACCCTTATTTAAGAACACATTTGTTCATTTTTAGGGAAATCATCCTGGTAAAATTTAGATTCATAATAACTGAAAATGATCCTTATAAATCATATAATTACACAGTTGAATCATTTTAGCCTCCACCTGTATTAAGCGGTCAACCTATATACAGTGGTCAGTTTTAATATTACCAAACTAGCATTTTGTTTTGTTTAACCTTAATTTACGCGGCCAATTCTGATAAGTAGTCTCTGTCTCTTATTCTCTTGAATGACCACTTAAGACAGGTTTGACAGTATGTTAAGACATAATTTATTGAAAATTTTACATAATCAGCTGAATTGAAACCAGTTCCGTTGGCTGAGTGGTTGGGGCTTTTCCAGCCAATCCATGGTTATAAAAGATTATTAACTCATTAAATAACAATAATGTTCCTTGGTTTTGTTTAAAACTGGTAGACCCACTGTTAGGGTAATACAGTGGAACCTCTCTAAACCGCACCCTCTAAAAACCGGAGTACTCTCTAAACCGCACGATTTCAAAAGTCCCGATTTTTCCCCTATATATTTCATATTGAAAAATACTCTCTAAACCGGACCCTCCGAATTCCGAATACCGCACGAAAAAAATTAGGATATTTAGATAAATTGTGCCTATTTTAACCTCTGTAAACCGCACACAAATTTTCTGCCCGAAGAAAAAAACGCATGATTAATATGAAATTCTGTACTGTAATTATGTGTTTATGGCCGTAATATGGTTTGAGATAAATCGGTGTTGCAATTGTTTCCACTATGTGTGAAGAATACAATTGGCGGTGCTTGTTTACAATGACTGGATTGATCATTACAGAATACGGTAATAATAGTGTTAATCAAACTTAATGAGCATCAAAAGTGTATGATAATTAAATCAGAGATTAATTAAAAAGAAAACCGCCAACAAACACATCATTTCGTTTCCTTCATAAATGTTTGATGGTTACCGGACAAATTGAAGTTAAATAAATCGACTCTTTCTGATGTTAATTCTGTGGAATGCATTTTGTGATAAACTTTAATTGAGTAAATATGACGGCTGAGATATATTCAGGTTTCTTTAACTTCCTTGTCATATCTCATTTAGTGTTTGATAAGGTTACAATAAAAGGTGTATCTAAAAAAAATGTCTGAACCTCCGCCAGCTAAGCGGCGACGAACTGAGCTTTCTCTATCAGTAAAGATTCAGTTGATTAAAGATTCTGAATCAAAACTAAAACCATCTCTACAGATGTATATTACATACATCGAATCCCATACATAAAGCAAAAAAAGCACTGAAAGAGCAAAAACCTCTGTAAACCGCACACCTCTGAAAACCGGACTTTTTAGCTGGTCCGGGCACCGTGCAGTTTAGAGAGGTTCCACTGTATAATGATCAATAACTGAGGTCTTATTATACCACATGTCTTGTGTGATATCATATGACAGTGATGCAGAACTATATACCTGCCTAATGTAAAGAAAGACCCAAGATTACCAACATAATGTCAGTGTAAATCCAAGTAAACAAATAGACAAACAATTAGATCACAGGTGACATTGAAATGACTCTGGATGGACAATATTGTGCATTGTGCAAATTTTGAATCTAACTAGCAATGGCAAATTGACATGGGGACAGGGAACTACATAAGTAAATGCCTCATCAGTCAACAGGAGTATTGAGGATTTAGATTCTTACTCTATTTCTCGGATTGAGACCACAGCCCTGAGAAGGGGGAGATAAGACTGCGATTGTTCATCATCTATTCTAATAAGATCAAATTTGTTTATTTGTTTCACTATCAAAGCAAAAAAGAACTGAAGGCTGGGCTGCTTCTTATTTTTTATCTTTCATTCTGAAATGATTGGTGTAGCAGTAGCTCAGTTGGTACTGAGCATTCGCCCTTTATGTAAAAGGTCTGAGGTTTTGTTGTTGAGACACAAACTGAAACACATGTAGCAAACTTATTGCTCCAAATCAGGCTGTACATTTTTCTGACCCTGTAACATGCGAAATATTTTTTAAAAACTTTCAAGTCCTAACACTGATTAGAACTGTCAGCAAAATGACTTAACTCATTTCAAATCTTAATTCTGTGAACTCATTACAACTTTTTACAGTAACAGTTTTCATATATTAAGTACAATATGCATATCCTTTAAGAACTTAAACAAAATAAAAGAAATAAAACTTCATAAGTATACCAAACCATTTCAGCATTTAATTATATTATGTTCCAAGGTTGATGATAATTCCTCTGCCTCTGTAATTTATACTCAAATATTTCACTACATTGGCTTGTTGAAGCTGTTATTTACAATGAAATTACTTCCAAATAATTATAATTTTATTAATTCAGTACAATGTGTTATGAACTCATTATGGAAGAGAAAAACTGTTTTCTCTCAATATGACAGCATGTGAAACTCATCATAAGAGAGAGAGAGAGAATTTACTCATTAAGGGAGGGACAGAAAGAGAGAAAGGGGGTGGGGGAGAGTTTACTCAAGACAGAGATAGAAGGGAGGGAGAAAGTTTAATCTGACAGAGAGAGAGGGAGAAAAGGGGGGGGGTGAGATAGTTTACTCATGACAGAGAGAGTGAAAAGGGGGAGAGATTTTACTCATGACAGAGATAAAGGGAATGGGGGGGGGATTACTCATGACAGAGAAAGGGAGAGACAGAGACAGAGAAGGGGGGGGAGTTTACTAATGACAGAGAAAGAGAAGGGTGAAGGAGTTTACTCAAGACAGAGAAAGGGGGGAAAGAGTTTACTAATGACTGAGAAAAGGGAAGAGAGTTTCTCATGACTGAGAGAGAGAGAGAGAGAGTGGGAGGTGGGGGGGGGGAGGTTTACTTTTGACAGAGAGAGAAAGAGGATTTATTCATTAAAAGAGAGTATTGTCTATGTATTGACTATAAGTCATCCTATTTTAATGAATTATTTAACTTCAGTGAAGCAAAAAGGCCAAATGGTTTGCATTAATTGGTAAACACCTGAACTCATCGAGGAGTAGCAAACATAAAACCTGATCAACCTCCTTTGAAAGACTTTTAGATTAATCTGATTTAATACTTGTTGTTCAGATCATTTCCATGTATGATAAAACTAGTGGTAAGATCAGGAGTTTGAATCTGTAGTGTTGCAAAGTTTTATGTTGATATGATGGTTTCTTGAAAATAAATGTGACTGACAGTATATCTAAGATAACATCATTCAATGACTGCATCCATGAATCAAGTTACTCAGTAGATGTGTAAATTCAAGATCTCTTTATATAAAGTTAAAATAACTTAATACTGAACTTAGGTGTTTTCACATAACCAATGATATTAACTAAATAAATTAATCAATACAGTTCTAGTTGCCATAAGGAAAGTATCAAAATATATGAACAGAACTAAGTTTTCTGTAAATATTATGTTTTTATAAATATTCATTTGAATTGTGTATGCTCACCCCCCCCCCCCCTCCCCCCACACACACAAATTTAAAATTCACTACCTTTGGATCTGAAGTCATGTATACATACTATAATGATTCAGTAAATTCAGATATTATGTTGCTTGCTGCAACACAGATGGATCCCATTCTTTTAACTGTTTGTTTGTTGGGTTTAACGTCTAATCAACAGTATTTCAGTCATTTTGAGACTATGTCTACTTGAGACAGATAAAGTGCTGCTACACTGCAGTATAACACAGTAGACATTACCCTGACAAAAGGTTAACCAGTTCTGGAACTATATGCTGAGCGCCAAGAAAGAGATCGAGCTATACCAGTACCAATTTTTGTGAATTTGGTATGACGCAGCCAGGAATCAAATGGACAACCTCCCAAAGCTCCCACTCCCATGGCCGATGCTCTAACCACTCTGCCATTGGGAACGTTCATTCTTTTGACTTTTTATTCTACATTGAATGTAGTCTGAAACAAAAAAGGTCAAAAAAAGGTTAAATTAATATCAAATATCTATCCTCCATCATTAAAGTAGTATTCAGTCCAACATTTATCTCTGCCCAGGGTCTCTATATACAGATAGTATACAGATCGAGAGACCCTGCTCTGCCTAATACTTCAACAAGGCAAAGCATTCCTCATGCTTATTGTGTGATTTTAATGTTTAAGAAATGCCCTAATCTATCCAACATT
Organism: Solen grandis; assembly: GCA_021229015.1. Classification (NCBI taxonomy): domain Eukaryota; kingdom Metazoa; phylum Mollusca; class Bivalvia; order Adapedonta; family Solenidae; genus Solen; species Solen grandis. Next base: position 36,388,317 of record CM037791.1, read on the forward strand.
TCCTAGAAAGACACATCTCTGCCCTATGGGTATTTTCTATGTTTCGCCCATGGGTGCCTGGACAGCTCCGTGTTAATATTTATTCCTTTGGGCTCTAGTGAAATTGTTTCGATGCATATTACATTTTAATGTCCAGCTTAGTTGTTGTTTTTAGCTTAACTATTTTAATGCTATTTCTTAAACTGCATTTGCCTAGAATAGTTTACAGTTGTAACTGATACACACTTTTGGTAATTGCTATTTTTCCCAATTGTAAGATCGCTCGACAGACGACATGTAAGTTTCTCTCAATCAGTGAACGTGTCCGCAGTACCCTAAACACATGCTTATCACACAGTCATGGACGACTGCCGATTCGGATTACCTACACATTATCAGCAGGGGGGCATAAGACATTAGGAGTCTGGCTGGTCAGGGGGTTATGCGTGTGGTTCAGTACGGCGGCCCACGATGGGGATTTCTTCTAGACAACACTACTATGATGTAATCAAGGGTTTTTAAAGCCTAAAAAAATGTATGACCAGGGCCAAGCCCCCCCCCCCCCCCCACCCGCGGCCTGCGATATATACAACACACGTGCAAAGTTTACTCAAAACTTTATTTTAACATACTCCTTCTAATCATTACCAATTAAGGCTGTTAGAAATTTAACTACCATTTCCTTATTATGATTGGTTCTGACACCATTTCACACCTGGGACAGCTTTTACCTTTAAAGTTATGTACGGCGGGACTGCTTTATCAACATTTAAACATTCCTAAGTGATCTAGAACTATCTCCGCAATTTACACACACACACATATACATCTTTGTTCATAGTTTTATGGGTAAAAATGATTTATAGAACTTTGTGGCATATACACTTTCTAAGTATTTAAATGCATTTACATAAATCCAAATCATAATGATTAGAAAAAAAAAGACATCTGTAGAAAATATTATTATAAATTCATATTATTGATTTAGAAAAGAATTGTCCAGAGTCCGAGTGTGATCTCCATTACATATTCGGAACACCTCGTCCAATACCTAAAAATTACAAAAAAATACCTCACAATGTGTAAACACGTAAGACTATTTATAGACTGCTCTTCAATATGATTGCACACGTAATTTTACTGACCCAGATCACGATCGATTGGAAGCTTGCATGTGAGCATGATTTTGATCAGGGTCAATGAAACGCTTACTCATGATGTAAACTTCAATATTACGTAAGTGTACGTAACTAATACCCGCGACAGATCTTCCAGTACACTACAAATCACGGGTCACGGAAAATATTCTTCCACAATAGTTGACATTTATCATACCAATTTATAAATCTCGATCAAATTTAATTTCCCGGTCTCCAGGCCACGTCTTAAAATGCATTATGGACGATGGATATTGTGTTACCCTAATGTATATAATGAATATAACTTTATTTCCTCCACAAATCAAAAAAATTAAATAGATACGTTTTGAACATGGCAACACAATATTTACAACTTACATATAACGAATGCGATAAGAAACAAGATTTTTGTTTGTTCTGAACAAACGATAGTGCATTCTGCTCTGTAACCATATCAAATAGTTTTTTTTTAGTTCAAATAGATATTGAGATATTTAAGGCCGAAGAAATAAATGAGCCGAAGAAATAAATGACATTAAAAAAATATTGCATTGACCTTTGCGATTTTTCGAAAACAGAATTGACTGAGACAATGCGACAATATATAATATGCTGAACTTTCAGTGAAATTTTAATGCGAATCAGTCAAAAACTAAGGAATGTAGCACCAGACATTTGAATGTAGCTTTGTGGCAGCACACACACACACACACACACATATATTTTCCATTGAACGTTTCTAATACGCCATATCAAATGCCGTCAATCTTTACAAAACCGATAGAAAATGTTGAGGCACACAACCTGTTAAGATATTAGCTTAAAAGGAAGCTTCGCATCAATTTAATTCTTTTTCAGATCCAAAGCTTGGTAATAATTTAAATCCTATATCAGATGCAAAGTTCGAAACTTAGATCAACCATAGAACCTGGTCTTTCCAAGTCAGGAAAAGAACGTATACGGAAGCGCACATCTACAATGTACTGAATACATTACGTGAAAATTACATAGAAGAAATGATGGCTGTAGAATGCGAACTATATTTGGTAGCTAATTTTAACCCTGATGTCATATGAGGTCACATAAGAACGCAATTTACTGCATTCAAACGGGACAAAGTCACGTTAATTGCTTTTGAAATTTCATTATATTGGCTCATAGGAAACCTATTTTAATTTGAACCTCAAAATGAAGAAAAATGAAAACCAATAACTAAATTTCTTTTGTCTGAACAAACGATAGGGCTTTCTGCTCTGCAAACCATAGCAAACCTTAAAAAAATCATTACATAATAATCTTGCAATACATTATTTGTAAAAATTGAACAAAATCAATCCAGAATTGAAAGCTGTAGAGCACAAATTAATATGATAGCAGATACAAATTTTGACGTCAAATGATGTCATATAAAAATGGAAATCAATGTAATCAAAGGAAACTAAAGAGCTTGCCCCTTGTTACAATATCATGATGCTGGCTCTTCAAGGAACCCTCTTTAAAATAAACCTCAATAATTCTCAAAATTGGTTTACCACAAGGCTGTAAACTACCACCAGGCCTCTTTACATGCAAAAAAAGGTTCTTTTCTAATAAAACAGTTTTTTTACATACATTTTTTTTCCTGAACTTTAAAGTGAGCATATGACATTTGGACAAATCACAACAACACATTACAATGTAATAAAAAAACTGGAACAATGCATGGGACCAAATGCAGAGGCATTTGAAAAACAAGTATTCAGATATTCTTATTTTTCATGTAATTTGCTTGTATTAGGTCCTATTTAAAAGAAGAAAAAAAAACAAAAAAAAAACTAGGTACCATTAGAAAGGTCTTCAGATTCCAAACATTTCGATGGCTTTATGTTTGACCTGTCTTTGACGGATTTTGAAATATGAATGGTCAAACCCAAACAAAACGGCAAAAAACATGCCTATGTCAAATACTTTTTCTCCACCAACAACTTTGAAATAATAACCTGATCATTTCAACATACAAAACATAATAAAAGCAATGCATCAAGCTAAAATTTAAATACAAATAAAATAAACAAGAAATAGTTCTTCAAATTATGTTCTTACTCTTATCTACACAAATCAATTTTGAGATTAAGGCAGCGAGATTTACTTTAGGTAACATAATTTTCCTTTTTTCTACCATAACTCAAATGATTTTACCCTTATCTTCAAAATCTAAATGTCATTTGAAAGATCCTTTAAAGGACTTCAAATTACACCCATAGTACTTTGATAGAAAATTCATTGTTTTTGAGATATTTAAAGGCAAACGTGAACAATGCAGTTATTTTCTATATAGACAAAGAAGGAAAATTAAAACTATCCATGATAATTTTCTAAAACTTTGTATAAATCACTGCTTTGTGCAGGTATGCCTTTAAGGCCACGACATTTATGATTTTCCGGAAACAAAAGTGTCAGTCTTCCAGAGGGGCCAATTGTACATATGAACCAATTTTGCGCCTTTAGTGTAAATTTTATGCAAATCTGTCCAAAAAAAAGTAATTTAAGGCCTGTAGAGCTTAAAACCGTCTCATTTTGCCTAAAATTTAGTTATTGCCATGCTGTCAATTAAATTTACGACAAACATAACAATAACCATGATAATGTATAAAATTAAAGTCAGTGTGTATTTGTGGTCAAGATTTCATGAACTTGTAAGATTCAAAACACCTTGGTTCGAAACATTTATCTGCAGTTTGTCCGGACAAGCAAATGACCTTTGACCTCAAAGTGTGACCTTGACCTAAGAGCTACTGACATAACTCTTGCATGCAGCACTCCGCCTCATTGATGTTAACATAACTGTCATTTGGACATCTAGTGATCCATCTGTGACATTTGACCTTGACATCTTAGCTTGGAACCTAATTCTTGCGCATGCCACTTCAGCTCATTGAGATACACATTACTGCCAGGTTATTAGGAAATCCTGCTAACCATGTCTAAGTTACATCCCCGACAATGAAATCTGGATGACCTGATGCACTATAATGCGCATACACCGTGAGGACATTGTGATGACTATGTCAAGCTTCCCAAGCGGGCTCGACAACAATTATGTGAGAAGATGGTTTATTTGTTTAGAAGTTATGGTCAGGGTTAAATTTTTTCACTGTATACATTTAAAAAAGAAAGGTGATATATTGGTCAAAATGGACTTAAGAGTTATGACCCTTTACGGACGACAACGCCAATGACACAGAAATCAGATTGATGACCTCAACTTTTTTTCTCGAGGGGGGTGGGGTGGGGGGTAGCTTTGCTTATTGTTAAAATGTTATGTTGCTGGCTCTTCAAGTAACTATTTTAAAATGAACCTCATTCCCCATAAAGAGGGCTGTTCTACAAGGTAAAAGTTTATCACTGACCCTCTTTCGATGCATTACAAAAATCATAATGGTACACTTCAATGTAACAACTTTGGGAGCTGCACATTACATGAACATAAAGCTTTTCCCTTTCAAATGATTTCCATGGTGAGGAAAAAGGGAATTTATATCTGTAATAGGGACCTTGCTAATGTTCCAAGTCAGAGAGAAACCTATATAAAACAAAAGCTGTCATAAAATTAAAATTTCAATTTTGTTATGTCATTAAAATGAAAAGTTGTCAATAAACTGAGTAAATAAAACTTGCGCGTATGTTTTGTTGCGTGCCTGATAGAGAGGGAGATAGATCATCAAAAATATGTTTATAAGTACATGTAACAAATGTGTCATAAGAACTCCTCCATTAAAGCTGTATGTACCTCATAGATATTCATTTACATTTTTTTGACTTGATGAGTATTCATTTATCCAACTTAAAAATAAAATAAAAAAGAGAAACCGGCTGCAGTGACCAAGAGGTTAGAGTATTTCTCTCAAATATATCACCCCTTATAAGCCAGGGATCTTGGGTTCAAATCCTGCTCTGGTACACTATATAAATATCATATCCCAGGAGAGCGATAGCACATACTGTCTATCTGAGATTGGTAATGTCCACTGAGGTGTTACCTGGAACATGCATGGATTCAGCAATTTGTCTCATTGTGTGTGTGTGTGTGTGGGGGGGGGTTATAATAGCAATAATTACCATGTCACGTCTCTTATTCTTTTATGCTTAATAGCTAACTCTCAAGAGGGGTCTGTCTGGACCCCCAGTCCCCCCCCCCCTTCTGCCCCATAGTTCTGCGCATGTGGAAAACCAGCATTTTATTTTCCATGCAATCATGTCGAATTGGATATTATTAATGTCCGCATTGTCCTGAGAATTCAGGGAGAAAATATAGCCTACTCATATAAGTAACACTTTGTCATGGTTCAAATAGCTCAAAATAGGAGAAAACTATGCATAAGTAACTCGGAAGCTCGGTTGGTAAAGCATTCCTGATATCCAAAGGTCCTGGGTTCATGTCTTGGTCAGACTGCACATTTTCTTAACTTGTGACATATAAAGCCCAACAACACCGGGCTGCATGTGATAAGAGATCATATTCATCTTGTTTAGTTTGGCAGGGAGTAAGACATGGTACCCAATAACTCACAACAGGGAAGAAATCATTACACTGTGTGTAAACGATCAGGTAGTTCAATCAGTACAGGTAATTACCTTTTAAGAGTAAGGCCCCGTGTTCAGTTCCCAGGCAGGAGGTACATGTTTCTAACCATAACATTTATCTATGATATATTTCTGTATGTGGCCCTGCAGCTTACCCATCCCTTTGATCAAGGATCTCAGATTCAAATCTTGGTGTGCTCATCTGAGAGGGTCGCCTGGGAAAGGTCCCAGTAAAGCGTTTCAGTCAGGCTGCACATTTTTCTCAACCTGTGTCATTTGGAACACAATTTGAGTAATTGCTTAAGTGATGTGAGGTTCTCTGGATCCATTTGGAAATTCAAGGACAAATTCCAGTTTGGTGGGGAAGTATGTCACGGTACCAATAACTCACAATAGATGAGAATCATGTGTAAGCTGCCACCACTGGTCGTTCAGTTGGTAAGTGAAGGCTCCGTGTTTGAGTCTCAGCCAGGCTGCACTTTTTTCACCCTGTGACAAGTAGGTTTCATTCTTGACAAGCTCTAGTAAACAATCAGCAAAAGAAATATATAGATAAGAAATGGACTCAAAAGCATGAGTCATATAAATCAGAATTTGGTAACACTTGTAGACCAAATAATGGAGAGTAAGATAAATAAATAAGTAGATGTAGATCTAGAAAGCTAAATTACACAAGAAACAATAACATTACTGTTTTGAATCTTACAAACAATAACTGATGTATTTATGGATAAATTCCGCAAATGCTCTTGCAGAGAGAGAGGGAGAGAAAGAGACAAACTAGACAGAATTTCAAGAGATAGATAGAAAGCAAGAAAAAAAAAAAGGTGCGAATATTTTCATAACAAAACAGAGAGAGAGAGATGCATTAAGTAACGTCTTGCATGTGAAAAATACCATCAGTTAAAGGTCTATCGGAGAAAAGCGATCGGGGAAAAACAATCGATTTTCCTACTTTATATATATATTATTTTATATGCAACAAAACAGAGAAAGAGAAAAAGTGGAGAGAGAGAAGAGGAGAGGCAGTGAGATCGGAAATTTCCGACAACGGAGAGGTACCGATCGATCTTTTCGTTGTCGGAGCGAATTCCGATCGGAGATGTTGAATTTTAAATCGCTGTAATTTTCTTAATTATGGGTGGATTTTCTTGAAGATACTATTTTTGGAATGTGGAAACTATGTTCTTAAAGAATATATATGGGTTAATAGTGTTTAGGCATTAGTGTCGCTTAAAGTTTATGGAAAATTCCGACGTTCCATAAATTCACCGACGCGGGTTTAAACAACATAATCATCATCATGATTATCAACAGCATCATTATTTCAAGCCATCATCGTCAAATTTTTAAAATAAATCATAATCATAGTCTATATACACACGTACAGTATTAACATTTTACAAATGCACTTCATACTTAGCTAAACAGCATCACCATAATCAACAACAGCATTATCATTATCATCATCATCAAACTTATGTCAAGCCATCAGCATCATATCTTTAAATAATTCATAATAGTAGTCTATGGACACACGTACAGTATTTACTTTTAACTTAAACACTTCATACACTGCTAAACAACGTTTTCATCATCATCATATGATGCATATATATAGGCTCGTGTGCCTATCATTAAACAATGCCAAGATCATTATCATCATTTGCTGAATAACACCCTTTGGTCGTAATCGTTTTCAATATAAACGCACAATATTTACTGATCTGATACACGCAGAATTTGGAAGTATTGTTTGATTGTAAATTTATCTAAAATGGTTCCTTTAAATTTTAAGAAAGATAATATACTATTGTAGGACTAAATAAAAAAAAATCACAATGAGTAATCTTACATGAGAAGAAGGTTTTTTGCATGCCAGATAAAATGATGAGCTTATTTTTATAAACATAACATAGGCTATAGACTTTATATGCATTTTTATACTGAATCAGTGGGTCTTTTCTTAGATCCAAGCATCGTAAGAAAAGCTTGTTAGGCGTTATATATGGGTAAATATATGACTGGTTGGTCCTATGTCAGGATTATGTGACTGGGTGTGGTATCATGCCACATGTATGTGTAGTGCGGCAGCACTTTCTTTGTTTGTCTCATGTAAACATAGTCCCATATTGACCGAAACAAATAAAGATACATACATCACAAATAAGTGAGTACTAAATTATCTGATACGATAACATCTAAATGCGGCAGTAAAAAGCTGAAAATTTCTTCAAGTATGTTATTAACGTCGCTACTGTAGATTTCTGTTGATGTAATGTAATCGATAATTACTTTGTTATAATTTTCGTTTATGATTCTCTATAAGCTAGTTTATAAACATTAAAATCATAATAATGCTTGTAAACTAAAATAATTTCTGGGCTACTTATACACACACATATATATTGTTGTTTTTCCCTCTGAACATTCATTTCTCTTCTCTGTCGGGATTCATATATTTATCTATAAAATAAATTTTCATAGTCGTTTTTTCAAATCGTCTACATTATGTTGTAGAGCATATTTTTTTTTACTTTTACAGTATGTAATTAGGTAGCCATTAATGTATTTGAAGAATGGTTATAACATATTTATTTATTTATTTTCTTTTGAAACAAGTTCATGATACAAAAATATTTATTACACCAAATGATCTCTGTTTTTCTTAATTAAATGATTTTGCAGTAATACTTCATTATTCACACAGACATGGATCTGCTCCTCTCACTCTCACTGTACACTCCTTATCACGCTTTAAAGGCCGTTATTTCATCATTAAAGGGACTATGTTACGCAACATTTGTCAGAGATGTGCATGTATAGGATGTTAGTGGAAAATGGAGGCCCGGGCAGCTAACTGGTCATCGCGTTATGCAAAACTGATATCACATTGCAGTTTTTCGGGTGAATTTGTGAGACAATTGATGTAATACCACATGTCATCCTGTATCGAGGAGGGTATAATAAAATTTCTACCGGAAAACGTTACTAGATATTTGTTGGGATGGTGGGGTAATTTATTTCAATTATAAGTAGTAGTATATTTGAGAGAGAGAAAAAAAATATATCAACAAAATTTTGCGATAAGAGATAGTAGATCAGCAAAACAATAATTGGCTTTATACTGGTTATATAGAGGAAATAAAAAATTAGACAGAAAGACATCAAGAACATTTGATACCCTGTAAAATGCATATTTGGAGGGTTTCAGACAGTTTTCACTCATAAATAACGTACAAAGCCTCTATTTCGGAAGCGGCCTTCCAGTGGCATTATGGATGAAAATATTTCGAAAAATAGCAATTTAACCGTTATTCAACACTGAAATGCGGATTTGAACATTTATTCATATTTTTCACCAGTATATAATAAAATAAAAACACTTATATCCTTAAAGGCTGTCAGGCCTTAAGTATTTAACCAGCTTTTCTGTCGCTTTACAAACATGATACTATTCAAAAAAAAAAAAAAAAAAAAAAAAAAAACATTAAAATAATTTCAATTAATTTAAAAGAAATGCGAGAAAATACAGAAATATATCACGTTCTTTTGAATCCCTGATTATTCACCATCATACATGAAAAGAAATTTTTTTTTTTTGCAATACTTATACCATATTTACATAGTTATCACGAATTGATATAAGAATGATACTCTATTAGGTTTCTAGGTTTATGCCGCCAAGCCCCGGACCACTAAGTTCACGCTGCCAGGCCGCCTTGTTCACGCCGCTAGGTCGCTGTGTTCACACCGCCAGGCCGCTAGCCAGGCCTTTGTGTTCACGCCACCTAAAAGTATGGTATTAAGCAGTATTAGGGCACATGTCTGTTCTTATGTCCATAACAATATACTAAACTGCATTTTCAATTTTCGGGAATTTGCCGATGTATTTCTTTTCAAGTATGATTTGTCAAATCACTCCTTAAATCATTCGTTACAAAGGTTATATTTAAAATACAACCTGATAAGGCCAACGTTCTTTAAGTTTTCATATTACCGAACCCAAATTCATCACCCAGATTATCGGTTGACAGAAAAGTAGATAAAACAAAATACTTATTACAAATATCATCATCGCATAGTTCCGACTCATAGCTTACAGAATCAGCATGTTATTGAAGTGCATGTATTACATGTACAGATTTGTTTTCAAACCTTTACAGCAATATGTACTAACTCGAAAAAAAAACTCCTATTAAGTTGTGTTTATAGATCAATTCCCTAGCGATAGCTCTCGACAAAGGACCGACACATTATGTGTTCCATATTTAGACGTTCAATCACCTTACAGAGTCTCTACATAAATAAGGACAACTAGGTAAAGTCTTAGTCTACCTGCCTACAACCATCTCAAGTGTACCTTTATAATTGTATGACAAGTTTTAACCTACAAAAGTTCCTTCCAGTGCATTTCTTAACTTTGAGGTGTTGTTCTGACGAAAATCAAGCTGTAAATAAGTTCATATTATCATGAACAATAAATGATATTTTCATGGTTTCTACCACTGACATAACTATTCATGGCATAGCACATCTATGCATACATCAAAATATATACAGCATTTCAAAGTATCATTTTTTTAATTTAGCTCTATTGTGAGACCAGGGCCCTCTTTCGTTGAATTTGGAGCCATTTAAGGGCCCCATTCCCTCCCTAAATCATATACTCCCCCCACCCCTACCCCCTAGTCAGTGAAAAATTCCTCCAGGAAACAAATAAAAAAATAATAATTTGATGAAAAAAAAAACAATAAAAATATTAGAAGTGACGTGAGTGACGTAAGTGACGGTTGCAAAAATATCAATGTACTTGTATTTTAATAGAAAATTAGATGCATCATAGTAATATTCACGCTGAAAATCCCCAAAACAAAGATATAACGTGAAAAGTTCTCCCTGTCAGTGACCCGGTCCCATTCCACCGAAAAGAGTGAGGGCCCAGGAAGTTGTTCATGTTTTTTTCTTTTATTATGTTTACTTCCATATCCAGCAGCAACAGATTGTATATCAGCTATAAACAAGTCAATTTAGTATAAAACGACCCCGTTATCTTCATTTTATAGAATATCTCCTGATCCAGAGTAAAACGCTAGAGTGTACAAAAGCATTGTAACCTGACAACCTACCATAAATAGATACCTAGTGATCCTATCAGCAAATCTGTATATCTACACTCCTGCTAGCGTATAAAACCTCAAGGATTCTTATGAAACGCATGTAATAAATGAAAGAAAGAAAGAATGAATGAATGCATGAATGAATGAAGGCGTGTTTCCCTTCAGCTGCAAGTGTTTATTTACTTTTACGATCTGAACATTGATAAGTTGTTTAATATTAACAACCGTTCAACGTTCTAAAATTGGTCAAATACAATTCAATGATTTCGTTATGATTATCAATTCAGTTTGTTTCAAGATAAGCTGTATGATATTTGATACTTAGGTTAAAATTCTACTACATTGCTTTTATAGGATTATATTATATTATTCACATATTTCTACTCCTCGGATAAGATATCAATTGATGCAGAAAGAATGTAAATGTAAATATAAACTATTTGTTTGCTTTATACACATCCGTCATACAATACAAAAAAGCATCTGAAGCTAAATCGGCAAATCATGGTTGTTTATAAAGGCAATAATGATATTCATGTATACGAGTAAGTTATATTATTATGTAAACCAGCTAAGATGATTCGTAAATATCATAAAATGTTCATAACACGTAATGATCATATATGGAAATACTTTATTCACATCAATTTACATGCTTATGCATGGGCAGTTTGGCTCACGGCATGCACAACTACGAAGTACTTACTTCACGTTCAGGCACTAGTACTCTGTAAGGAAATATATCTTCAATTATCTTATTCTCAGAATTTCTTTTTCGATTTTTTATACGGATTCACATTACTTAAGCCATAATTTAAAACATATGGAATTCATTTTAAAACCAGTTTGTGGACTGATATCACTATCATATGATGTGTGCTATTTTTTTTTTTTTTTTTTTTTTTTTTTTTGGGGGGGGGGGGTCCTGTCCTGTTCCTGTTTATTTTTTAATGGTGCTTTATGTTTTATTGATTTATTGAGATCCGACCAAAGATAAACGAGAAACAGTATTAACATTTTCCTTACCACCACAACCCCTGTTATACCTTGTGACCATTAAACCGCCTAACAAACTTTTATATTCTGTAGTCAAAAGAATATACTGATATACGCTATGTGTCATTTCCTGTTATATGACATATATTGCTCTCAATTTTACAGCAAATTTAAACACTGAACTATAACAAACAACTCTTATCTATACAGTGATGTCTATTTGTCCTTCAAGCAAATAAACTACTTCGTGCATTTAAACATAAGATTTTAAAATGTAAAATCAGTAAATACGGAAAACCAATGACTCGTTGGCAGGACATATTTCAAAGATGCTGTAAATTTTATTGGAGAGAAAAATCAAGTTTCAGTTTGCAAATATTTTTCGATTTGAAACATATTCACATTTGTGTAGAGATAATGATTAAACTCGTTTTCCGTTACATGTCTTATTTTTTCCTTAACTAATGAGACAACATGATCAATTCACATGAAGCGTAGGAAGTGATTTATTGCAATTTTAATTACCTCTCCGTCTGTCTAGTTTATCAAAAATATAGTTGCTGGATCGAAAATATGCATAGGACAAACATTCATCCCGAACTCACAGTTTTTGGGTAAGTGAGGTTTAAAAAATGTGGTATGCTTGCCATCTGTATTTTTCACT
>CM037791.1:36400877-36450877 GCA_021229015.1 Solen grandis
GCTCTTATCGAACAGGCATTATTAAAAAATAAGATGTCAAAATTCAACAAGGATAAAGACAACATTCGAAAGAAGGAGAGATTATGAACTTACATTTATATCGAAAAAAAAAGATCAGTTGATATCTTATCAAAATATGTCGTCTGCAATCAAGACATATTTTTTTTTATGACGCACATCACTACCATAGTGTGATAACCGAACAGTCAACTAAATAAGAAATACAGAGTTAACAAAATATGTTCTTTCACTGACGGTAGATATAATTCAGGGTTATTTGTTAAAATTATTCTCCGATACGCATTCGATCCTTGTGCGGACAGGTAGATGAAACAGTGCTTTAAATATTTTAATCATTCGAAGTAAGATATTGCGCACAGAACAAGCATATCATTTTACATGCATCTTTTAAACATTATCCTCAATTCAACTTGTCAACCCTACTGAAAGATATGTGGTTATTTTAGACTTGAAATAGTATATAAATGGTACATAATGCTTTTGAATTTAGAATAAAAAAAATACCTACCTGTATTGCAATGGGACTGTCCCCACCCATTTTTCTATATTGTGGGTTCTGGCTCCTTATTGTTTATGTCTCAATGAAAAGTCGCGGTTTATACCTAGTGACGTTATATAAACGCGTAGATCTATAGTTAAGAAATTGAGATTTTTCTTAGATAGTTGAATGTGCTCTACCGTTTATTTACTCTATGGAGATGTATTATCAGTTTTAAATACACAAATTACAGGCCCATATAATGTTACCTCCCGTACAACAAAAGCAATTTATAAATATTTGCGGCTACAGGTGCAATTGCTTGGCCTTGTGGTATAAAGAAACTCTGCACACCTAAAATCGATATTGTTTGAACTTTCTCGAGTTTACAATTTGAGCTTATGTTGCGCATATGTGTCTGTGTTTTAATGACTTCATGTTTGAATTTGAATAGTTTCCATATGTTTTTTGTTTTGTTTTTATTTTAGTGTGCTGGAAATATTTTGATGGATAAATATGTGTGATTGTTTTTTCTGTATGCTGAAAGCCCATCGAACGTTTCAGATTATTTAACTAGTATGGATTTGGTTTCTATTATCTCGGGTACGAGTATTTTGACATATATGACTATTATTATTGCACTGATGAAATAGAAATAACAGCGATGATATTCACTTATCACCAGTGTTTGTTATTCGCATGAATGAATCCATCCATACCCCATCTTAAAAATATATCTGACGTGAGGTACGAGTATAAAGACAATTAAGTTTACTACACAATATCAAGCTTTACGATTCTCTATTAATACAAAATGCAATAGTTTGTCAATATCGTAATGTGTTTCAATGTGCAGGTAGACAAATACTGCCTAATATCATTGCATCTAGCCGATCTGAGGGTTGAATATACTATCCATGCACAAACATACACCAACACATACAAAATAATAACAATCAACATACACTTGATTATTTATTAGGTTTATTTTACATTGATGGAATTTTAGCTCCTATATAGCCCCAAAAGAGTTTGTTCCATTGTCAGAGAAATCTTCTGGAATTCCACGCCAACTTCCAAACCTGTAAATCGCGTTTATAAATGAATCAGTGTCCAAACTGTAAAGCATCTCCAAATATACAGCTCTTCATACCATACATGTGATATATATGTTTGTCCCACGGCCTGCCTTTTGTTGAAAAGGTCCATCGTAATCAACTGCTACCTGGTTGAATGCCCGAGCAGTCCTAAGCATTCTCACGTCAGGTAAAGGCCCCATAATCACCCTTTTCGACGTCTACACTCAGTAAATTCATTTTAGACCTCACGGATTTCCTCACGTGCACACAGAAGTCAATATCTTGCAGACAACAATACCAGAACTAATTTGTCCCACAATACTTACGTTGTTTGGGATAATTCGAACTATTAATTTTGTCACCCAATATTTTCGTGGTAGTATAACTCGGTGACTTTAATCGAATGAAAAATGTTCAATAAATTTCAAGTGACTGTTGCTGCGCATGACCCTTCCACATCTGGTTTTGGATATAACGACATAAACTTGCTTTTTTCCCTTCCTTATTGTAAGCATTTATACTCATAATCAAACGCAGCTGCTAGGGCACGACAGCTGATTTGATTTCCTGCAGCAGCTAATTCTTCAAGTGAGATTACAAGTATTGAAATACGTTCGATATCCAAACTCCTTGATGCATGATCAGCTGGATTCTGTGATGTTGGTACATAACGCCACTAATCTGGATCTGTCGATGACTGTATCTCCCCGACACAATGGGCTACGAAAGGTTTGACTTTTCGGCTTCGATTCCGGATCCATCATGAATATTCATGCAAACAGACCAAAATATTACATCCGCAGTTGTGATATCTAGTTCGTGGCAAACAGTTTTTGACAGTCTTAGACCCTGAACTGCTGCCATTAATTCTAAGCGCGAGATACTAACAAATGATAATTTCACAACTTTACTCTTAACAGCTTTTTTATTGACATAATGTTAATGTCATTTGTGACATTTCTTACATACACAACTGAAACGTATGCTGTTTAAGACGAACGAACGTGTGTAGCTCTGCTAATTGCCAAAATTCTAAGTATCTCAATTTGATCTTGGTCTCAGAAAGTTCACTTAAACATTTGCTTTGTTTGACAACTCATCATTCGATTCATCATCCCAGTCGACACCGCCATATTTCTTGGAATAAAACCTTAGCGTGTATTGTAAATGGACACTCAAAACCCATAAAAGATTATAAACAGTAGGACATCTATTTCAGAAGGGTCTTTTGGTAAACTGTACGATGACATGGTGTAATGTAATTGAATGTAAACACAATCATTCTCTGCATTCCAAAACACCCCTAATTTCTTGGCAAACGGCAATTCTCCTTTACTTAGATCAACTTTTTGCATTCTCGAGTCCTGTGGTATCTGTTGTAATACCACTGATGAGTTTGATATCACTTATGTGCTAGCAAGCATGCATTCTTCGAGCCAGAGTTCTGTCGGTTCATTGTGTAATTTGAATACCTCTCCATCTGTGGCAACCGAATCTGTCATGCGTGTAGCTAGTCCACAGTAAAGTCTCTGATGCCAGTGGATAAACGTTGGAGTACATCTTTGTGTGGTGCTGCGAAACACACTAGGCTAAAATGGTGACGTGTTTACCTAAAAAACAACTCGATTAAATTCATTCTCATCTGGCTACATTTCACTAGACGTTCTCCAAAGAAATCGTTGAAAACTTCGATCTTGGACTGTAATACTTATCTGGAGATACAGTTCCATGCTATAACTACAGATTGTCGACGAAATCGAAGCAACACTTTAAACAAATTCTGCTTCAATTTTAGTCTTTGATAAATGACCTCATTTAGGGACAGATTCTCATGCTTTTCCGAAGCATCAAACACAATGCAGAGTTTTGTTATTGTCTTGTCTGGTCGTAAAACTGAAAAATATGGAAGAAACAACTTCTGGCAAATTTCATCATCTGTTGCTTTGTCTACTTTGGCACATAGCCCTTTTCAACATAATTGTCAATGGCTTTTGAGTATGCATTTTTAACTCAATGTCTCTATTCAACCTCTTCTGTTTTTTTTCAATCGATTAATAGGCATTTTCTTGTTGATGGTCAAATGTACTTTATTTTCCTTCCATGGAATACCAATTACATAACGCCCTTCATGGTATACTATTTACTCTCTGCCTTTTCTAGAACATTTCTGTCTTGCCTAATATACAGTTTCCTATTCACGCCCATTACTTCTATTCAAGAACTTTCTAAAGTCATATCAATGTCATTGTTTTCATTACGTTCAGAGTCGAAACTATTCTTAATCTTATCACTTTCTGATGTTTCACCAACACAAGTCCAACCTAGTGGTGTAAACTTCATTATTGGCTGCCCTGGTTCACGAACCACCTCAAATAGCGAATAGTGTAATTCAACATAATCAAGACCCATTTTCAGTCCAACCCATTTAACATATGCACTGTCAAATCTCACATTTTTCCATGCTATCTCCTGCCAGTAACCCAAGTTCTGCAGTTACATCTCTGTTAAGATATGTCTCAGTGCTGAAATCGTCTTACATCGCATTAACTTTCAGTCTTTTCTTTCCATTTGATAAGAGTACTGGCACAGTCATCATGCCAATTTACTAATAGTTGCTGTCATTGAACTTGTAACTGAGGATAAGTTGTATTAGAAGATCTATTGTTACTCAATAATTCTTCCCTCCTCGAAAGATTTACATCAATGCGTTCATATAAGTTTGATATGTATGGGGTAATTTGTGATGGGTTTTCTTATAATTATTTTCCCTACATGCAGGATCTCTTGTGCAATTATTACCCACGTGGTTGCTCCCTAAATATCTTAAATACATTGTATTGCGTTGCTTTAGCCCGCTTATCTTCTGATAAGAGCTAACAAAACTGCTTACAGTTCCAAAAACCATGACTTTGGTGACAAAACTTGCAACTGTTCTGGCCATTTCCAACCCCCATATTTCCGCACAACGTTTAATCTGCAATGGTTGCAAAAGACGCTTCTTAGTTGACCCATACTATCGTGGAATCTATTGTTCCCTCCTTGCTGTTCTCGTACAGCCAACTGCTTTATTTTGCTAACATTGATTGGGGCATCTTTTTAGCAACGTGAAGTAGAATGCACTATTTGCCAACTCACTATAATTTTATATGTCTTTCTTTCTCAGGACAGTTCTGTCCGACAAATCAGCAAAACTTCCATTTTCTTTTCCAATTCAGATAGGCCTAAAACTGTCAAAGTCTTAAATAAACTATAAACATTGCCTTCTAGCACTACCATACTTTCGCTCCAATGCTGAGTTTGCAGTTTCATATGCCTCTGAGGAATGTCGAGCTCAAGCTCCTATACACATTTCAACGCTTCCTCACGATGATATTCATTCATTTGGAGAACTGTATTCTGAGGTGTAGCATCAAATGCATAGAATGCCTCTTCTCCTTTACTGGCTTATCTGACACAATTGAACCGTTATCGAAACAGCATGTCCTTTATATCATTAAAACTGCTTCATGATGCTCTTCTATCACAGCTATTTCATCCAATAGCATATCATTTGTATCTTGATTCTCTTCATAAAACTTCACAAAATCTGACACTGTTCTTATGCAATGTATATTTCTTCATTCGTTTGGTGAAGTGGTTCTTAAACAGACTCTTTATTCACATTGCCATATTCGTTCAAATCATGTAGTTTATTTTCATCCTTGTGAACATTGCCTTGCATCGTGAATTTCCCAGTTTAAGCTCTGCCAGTGGAGATGCTTAAGCATGAGAGTTTTGTTCTTTTTCTACGGAGAGAATGAAGAATATATACGATAAAGTACAGTAACAGTACCTTTACTAATTATAAAAACAAACTTACATAGACTTTTTCATAAACGAAAGTATGAACATTTCCAGACACAACCGCCGTTGAACTACTGTTCCTTATTTCATTCGGATACCGTTCATTTCCCTTTCGGTATAAATACCCTTAATATCAATGTTTTCCAAGATGATAATCACTCTTATGCACGAAAGCGAAAATCCCATGTGTCGAGATCCGATCATGCTGCACATTTTCCTAACAAGACTACACATAATCTTTTTAAGTATGTTCTAGTCAGTTAATGCAATGGGGAAATTTCAATAGAGGATAATATAAGTACGCATGTACATGGCTTGGCCAAAGTTTGTTGGGTAGATATTGCAGCTTTTTGGAAACGGTAAATCTTTACTTTTTCGATATTAGATACATGGAAGACTACAAATACCGAGAGGGGAGGGAGTTTACGAACACAAAATTTAAACCTCCCTTAATAACTTAAGTTATTGATTATAACACTATCCCTTTTGATATATTTTTTTCATGAATTACCTCCCTGAAATCTAAGATAAAAAAAATAAAATAAAAAAGCGATTATCTCCTTTCCCTCTACGGTAAAGTTTGGATTTCTAAAATTAGAAACTGAATCATATCATGTGACTTTCTAAACACGCTCTCCTTTGTTGTTTTTTTTAAAGAAATATTTCCAAAAGATTTCTATGTTAATTTGAATATCGATTATTAACCAAATCTAACAGAACTTGAATAAACTCTTAGTGATACTGAAGTTTGAACATACTTATACATCCATGATCTTAAAAGTTTTGATTTAAGCACACACCGCGTAAAAAGTAATGACCGGTGTCTAATATATTAACCAGTAATGAATTTTGGGAACCCTCAAAAATGTGTCTGGAATTCTATTTAAAATTTCATTAACAATAACATTTATTACGGTTCTTTGTTATATTGAAAGGTCTACTCCGAAATATCAGCTGCTTACTAACACAACAGTAACTGGATACTACCTGGAAGGAAATGTATATTTGTAAGTATTTTCATAGTTGGAATCTGAATAATAAACTTATTATCCATCCTGAAATAGAATTTATGTCTTAAATTGAAATACGCACACGGAATTTCATTAAAGTACACAACATCCCTTCACTTGCTATTGTATTCTAAGAAGTACAAAAAAAAATGTTGGTTTTCATATTCACAGTTTATTCGAACGAGTATTTAAGTATGCCACACCACGCAATTGTTGACAAAAATAAATATGCATTAATTCGACGTGAAAATACAAGGTATGTAATTAAAATAAAATGATGTCAAAATTTATGACAAGAAGTGACATCTTAGCCTATTTCTTAAGTAAAATTCGTCAAAATTAAGCTTTGTCTGTCTCTCCAGGGCGTACTTTCACAGCACAAAATTCAATATCAGTGTTTCTTAATTAACTTTTTACCATACTCTTAGGTTTACGATGATTCCATTTTGTTACAAAAGCAATCGTCAGATACATATTTCTATTTCAGGTGAACTCTAGAAAATTGTAGAAGAGAGAGATTACATATAAGCAATTTTTCAACGGTTTTTCAAACAAAATTCTTTCTTCAGATATGGCAATAAGGAATTGATCAATCTTGTTATGTGTGTTATATCCCACCATCGATTCATTTCGTAGGCTAATATATATTTGCAATACTGTGAGCTATCCGGTGATAAAATGTTGTCAGTTTATTATTAAATATTTAAACTATATATAAATATGGAACAAGGGACGTACCATAACAGGTTAATTAACTTGTTGTTTAATACTTCCTCTAAGTTGATTCGGCGGATGTTCCTCTTTCTTATTGAAAGCCAAACAGATTATCGAGATCTGAATGACTTCTTGCAAAAGAAAGAAAAAGAGATAGGAAGGAAAATGATTGGCAAATTTAACTTGAAGACACTTTTTCCTACCAGAAATCGGCCGACCGACTTAGGCGAATGGGACCTCCAATTACTTTGCTTTATTGTTTGTGACATATTTAAGCCCGATTCTATAGTCCAGTCGTCTGTAAATGATTTAAGATGCATTCGAAATATAGTGTGCCATGGCTCTAGTACTTATATATCTAAAGCTGATTATGAAAAATATGTAAGAAGAATAAGAGAGATAAATGATGAGTTGCTGAGCAGGATTGGCGATACAAACTTCGAACGTGAAATAGCTAAAGATGTTAATGACATCATTCATGATAAGTGGGACGACCCCGGAGCTAATAAAACTATTCAGGATTGGTGTGAATTGGATGACAATCAGAAAAAAAGGAGCCCATTTGATGAAGGTAAGCCTTTTAATGTCAGTTGAATCACTTTGATACACGGTTCATAAAAGTACTTTCGGAAAGTACGAGATTGTGAGTCTCTTAAAGCTTGTTTAAGCACCAAGTTGGTGCTTTTGACGACTGGCCATCCCAACAAGGAAATGTTTGGAATTTCTCTTTATGTAATATTTTCTGTTCGTGTTTTCTTTTCTATTCATTTATTAAAGTGGGGGTTAGGGGTCCCAAGTTATATTTACTTGTACCTCCTTCTGGAGTTAGTCATTTTTAATTAATGTTGGATTCTCTTGGGACCTTTATGTATTTATTTATATTTTCAGGAACTTGCTTTTAGCTCACATGATCACACATGCACAATTTAAGTTTTTCTGTCATTGGGCTTTGTCCGCCATGTGCACTAAACGATTGGCTTCTGAACAATTTCGAGGGCACATTTGTTACTAACATTATGAATGTCTACATAAACTATCGCATGAGTTTTTAGACTAGTGTTTGTGGAATTTAGTTCTAAGAATAACCTTTTGGCACTGTAGAAATATTTTTGCTAAAATCTTCATGTCTGTCGGAATGAAATTTTTGATGGATGACTTTTGCAAGATTTTACATCACAACATCAAAAACATGATATGATGTGTTTTTTTACCGAACAATCTCGCACTCATCGAATCATCGTCAACTGTTCAAATGTATTATCCTTAAGATGGCATCTATCGGGACGAAACAGTTCCCCTTAAGACCATAATTGGCTCAACTGTTTTGTTATGTATGTTCATAAATTATTATAGTACAAATGCTTAATATATTTACTGCCTGTTATAATATATTAAATCTTACTGATGTATTGGAATGCACTGTGTTTAATATATTTATTAAAACACTGCAGTACTCATAAAATACTCATGAGTACTTTGTACTGAATGTTTAGTACTTGAGTAAATACGAGTACGAGTACATATGTTGTTTTTTCGAGTACTGAGTTCTGGCGAGCACTGGTAAAAATGGTACTTGTACTCAAAAAACTCGAGTACGAGTATCATATGCCTGTATATAGATAAAGGTGTACGAATCATTGTCAATATTTAATTTTATCATGAAAATGTGCTCTAACAGCTCTTTCCGGATTTCGTATATATCACGTATTTTCTTATATTTAAATGTCAACCACAAAGATAATTTTACTTTTTCTAAAACCTTTCCTATTTTGTCCATTTACATAAGGGAAACAAGAACCAACATTTTTTCGAGAAAAAAATCTCTTAAAGTATGTTAAATGCCGATTTTGTTAGCTGCTGGGCAGTATTTACATTTAAGGGTCACCTGACCCCTATGGCGCCATCTATAGATCAAGCGTCATTTGCCTTCTTAATTTCACATAAATGTATGTAATCATTAATCATATTTAAAGCGTTTTAATCAAATATGTCATATTTGTTTTTGTCTAGTATAAAGTTAAAGGTTTAACGAGTTGTTTCTGTGAAATAAATCCGTGAATTGACGAAAATAAATGATGCATTTGTGATTAAGCAAATCAGATAGACTATGAAATAAAAAGATAAATTCAAAGATAAACAGATGTTTTCAAGTGAATAGAAGTTATAATTTTCATAATTTCACCACTATGACATGACGTATTCCTGTACTTGAGTGTAAGTAGTGCAACCATGGTTATTTTATTTTAAATCTTTCCTTCCCGAACATTTATGAACTGACGCGAGTTTGTAATGCACATTACGAATAGGAAGCAATAAACTATACGTTTTACACGTTAAAATACAGAAAGAAATAAAAAATATGGAATTAGCAGCAATTACTTTTCTTTCACGCATTTATTCCTGTTTCTTCATATCATAATTCCATTTTACAAAAAGCTTTTTATCGTCAGTCCAAAACTATTAATTTGTCAATAAAGCAAGTTTTAAGTAAGATATTTTTTCATGTCATTTTCAGATAATCAGAATCACAATCACTTCTTTTTTTCTAACCCCCCCCCCCCCTCCCCACAAAGACATAACTTATAAAATCGATTTGATTTGAATAATAATGGAACAACAGAACCTACCTATAACCATAGACATATTCACCAACCTGAACTTGTCTGCTCTATATCTTATATTTGCACTAATAATTCCCTATACATTATCTTGAATGAAACTTGCCGATATTAAAACGTTAATTATGACTTTATATGTGGCATTATTGACTAATTGATAATATTTCACCAGCTATGAACCCGACCGTCTGTAAGTGTCTGCTCACATCATAAGGTGATTGACTTAACAATATGTCACACCCAGGACCAAAAATCATCCCATCAATAAGGCACCACCAATTAGGCATCTCTCCGACACACACACCCGGATCAATCAACCCGGGTAACCATTTTATTACCCCCTGATTGGCCCCAAACAGAAAATTGCATAATCATACCAAACCAAAACGTTTATTCTTATCAGTAGATATGTTAGGGCTTTTATTCATTTGGAAACATAGTCTTTGTGGAAACCCAACGCAGATACAGGATTTTAATGGAAAATAAAAGGGATTTTGATATGAAGGTATGTTAAACGTTTATTAACGTTACTCTTATTCAGGACCTTTATGTCAATATTATCAAATATTGTTTTAGAATACATCCTGATATGACATTTTTTTCATTATGCCCCCCCCCCCCTCACTATTTAGTACATAGAGAGACCAGTTTTATAATGTCCGAATGAAGAATATATCTTAATATTTTTATAGGAATGTAATTTATTAACTGAGCTACACATTTTTACCTTTATTCGTTCATTGTCATCTTTGATTTTCCTTGAAATTGGTTACAGTAAATGTGCATTGTTCAATAAGATATATAGGGCCGACAGAGTTTTGTCTATTGATGACGTTATAGCAAAGGGAGAGAAGTCAGTCAAACTGTTCTCACCTGGGTCACTTTTGTAACTTTCATACAAACTACAAATAATGTTTACATATTTTTTGTACAGAAGGTCTTACACTTATGTTTTCTAACAAATAATAATGAAAATAAAATCTTTATGGTCGACATTTAAAATGTTGTACATAACTATATTATTCCGATTTACTCGCGTGTGCCATGCTTTGATAAACACATGTGATGTGACGTTATTTCTTAGACTTGATTTCATAATATTTGACGGTTTATTATAAATTGCCGTTGCTTTCATACAAATATATTGTTATCGATAATTTTAAATGAAATTTACTTGAAAATATTTATTATTTACTGTCGTGCTGATAATGTGTGAGAAATACATTATTTTTTCAGTTTTGTTTATAATGATTTTAATGTTTGTGTTTCATGCATATATTTTTGTAGAATGATTATAATGTACTTAACGAATATGTTGTGTTATGTTAATGCTTACTGACATTTTTTGAAATTTGACGGAATAAACACAGCACGATGATTCTCCCATCAATAACTTTTGAATTGCTAAAACTTAGATATTCTTTATAAATATAAAGTTGTTTAGATGCTGCTTTTATGTTAAACTGTAAATAGAATACATAAATCATTTTCGATAAACCTTGAAAATGGTACACTGACTTTTATATATTTATACTTAACTCTGTGAGTACAACCTAATAAACGACTTTCGTTGCGGATTTTATTTGATGATGAAAATCCTCTTCGAAATCAACACAAACTATTGGATTTTAGTTTATATTTATTTATTTTGCTTAGACTGGGAAAGTTCTTGTAACTTATACTATCCCCTCTCGAAGGTTCCTGAGTTGGACAAGTACTCTGCGCTATGCCTAGGAAGGTCATGAAAATTTTATCTTCAGAAGGATTCGACACATCGAATCCGCCGTCGGTTATGCCACTATTGCGTGTCGACGTTTATGATTTATGGTGTAAATCAACACATTTTCGGGATTCGACTCAAATATATATTAATTACCAGGTCGCGTTCATTAAATTAAAACTAGCAATTCAATCAGATACAATTTATAGATATACAGATGCATATTATTCTGACTTTCAGATACGAATTAATATTCATTGGACAGTTTAGAAAACGGAAATTAACATATATAAAACGTTTAAGTAACATTCTTTAAATGATGACATAACTTGAAATAATAAAAACATGTTGTTTATGCAAGGTACGCTTGAGAATAATAGTTCAAATTATATTGTATATTGGTTATAGTTGATCATAAAATCATCAGATTATATCCCCCCGAAAATATGACGTTATTGACAAAGTCACGTAAAGAAACTTACATGTCTCTCTTCTACAAAGTATTGTGTTGATATTTTTCAGTTCATAGACAGGCTTTAGAAAAGTTAGAACAAAACCCTCCAACAGGTACAGCCACCATTCCAGGTAGGTTCAGTTCTGCTAAATTAATAAATAAATGATATTTACATATACTTTATATATTTATATTTATACATAAACAAAGTGCAAATATTCAAAACATTGTTTAAAACATAACAGAGACTGAGAGTAGTGTGATGTTATTAGACATGTCTTAAAATGGATTCATGTAGGATAACTCAAGTCAGAAGCAGACATAGCCGGGCTTTAAATGGCTCCTTTTTTTAAAAAATATCTACAACAAAAATACACACCTAATTGCTATGTAAACTTACAATTTTCAGAAACTAAACTGATTCTTAAAGTGAATAGCTGTCCAAAGGAACAAGAGGTTAACATAAGCAAAAAACTTACAGATGTTGTACTCAGTAAACGATCAAAAAGTGAAGTTCTTGATCCCCAAACTAAAATTGAAAATTTAGAACTGAGTAGAATTGTTGAAGAAGCAATTAATGAAATACTATGTGAAGGACAAGATGTGGTTAAAGCTGACGTAGGATGTGTGATACTAACGGTCAAGTCTGGATCGTTTGCAAGCATAGGACAACTGTGGACAAAGTGCATGAAAGGAGAATTAACAAAAGCATTCGATACTTTACAATCTTACCTTAGACGGATCTACAACAACCAAGTGGAACTCGAAGTCATAGTGCCGGAGCATGAATTCTGGGATGTCATTGACACAATTGGTACGTTAACATTTATTCACATTCTATGTGTTCCCGTCAATTGGTCCATTTACTGGTCAGCATTATGAATTACCGAGTGTTTTATTGACAAGAAATTTATATTTCCCAGTCATTTTACTTATTGATAAATGCATTAATAAATATGTTCTGTTCGCATTATAACAAAAGTAATGCATTTGCTTCTGCTTGCATTCAAACGAGAGATAATGTTTTTTTTTTGTTTTATTTATTTTTTAAAAACGTTACGGCATTTGATGTTTATGCATCACGAATGGGTCATTGTGTCTGCCTTATGCAATGAAATCAATAAGATTGAACTTAATTCATAGATCATCCTAAGTCATTTATGTCAAAATGAATGTTAACATTTATAATTGATTTTGTTCGAGCTGATACTTCAACGAATTGACGACAAATGCAAAGTATGCATG
The DNA here is from genome assembly GCA_021229015.1 of Solen grandis. Lineage (NCBI taxonomy): Eukaryota > Metazoa > Mollusca > Bivalvia > Adapedonta > Solenidae > Solen > Solen grandis. The sequence goes on from CM037791.1 coordinate 36,414,060, forward strand.
GTATTATCAGTATTTTCTTTTTATTTTATGATCATAGACATATACCTATTACTGTTCATATTCTATGTTTAATTTTAGATTTACTTGGTTAATCATATTTTGATAATCAAAATGTCAAAACAACATTTTCCGTGAGCTGTTTAGATACCAAATATTTCATAAAGATATTTCCCGTGACGGATACATTGTCATATCTAAGAATGTGATTGTGTCCTATATAATATCATGGATAGTTTTTTATTCTGGATTAATACGGAATTTGGATATTTAAATCAAATAGCTTGAGATCAAAATGTTACCTAAGTGATTTATCATATCATAAAGAAAATAGATAAACGTCTGTGTAGAGGTAATGTGGTGCTATTTTTGAGTATATCCTTTAAAATTATGTTTAATTTGTTCAGCTATTCAGTTAAACCGGGAACGTTCAGTATAAAGTGATGCAGTGTAAATATATCTTTGAGATTTTGGTGTTACAGAAGAATTGATGAACTCCTCTAATCGGTCCTGCCTTGAGAGGAACGTGATGGACGTCATCACACGACACTCTTCTGAAAACGGGACGGAGATTGAAATGGTCATACAACCTCATTCAGAGACACAACTGGAACATATGAAGGAATATAATGCATCCGGAAAACTGGACGCTAGTCTAAAGAAAATGGCAAAAAGACTTGAGGAACAATTTAATCTAGAAATGCTCACCATCAGTTCTAAATTCAGTCTTCAAGGTAAAAACTGAGTAGCATTTTTATATGGAAATATGTGAATCTGTTGAAACTCGTTCCTTTGACTCGACTTCCACGAACGCAGAAGGACGTAGATCTCGATTAAGCAAAGTCGTAAAAATAAATTTCCCCAGTCGATCAGCGTATAATGGTAGTTTCAGTTTTTAGGGTATTAAGGTAATGGATACAGCCAAAATGGTTCGGTTTGAATAAGCATTGGCCATGTAAATTTCACTTACTTTAAACCTTTTTTAGAATCTCATTCGACTGGCTGTCACTATGGTAGTTAAAATATGTTGGTTATAGGGAATTTAATCTAAATGCAGTATAGTTGATTTGATATAATTCTATAGGCACACGCCGGATAGAGGAATAGATGTGCGCATTAATGATATCTGCTAGAAATAAGCTTAACGTACTTTTATCATCATAAGCTCAGAGTTAGACCTTAATAACACATTGTGACGTGTACCGTATTTGCAGTGTGAATTATGATAAAAAATAAAGGTAATGGCTCACAAGCGAATTGAGCACATATATACGAATATTCGAATTTATAATAGGAATGTGCTCCAGTTTATGTGTCGCACTATGTTAATAGTATTTGAGCCAATTTCTCAGTATGAGTGATACACACCATCGTGTAGAAAAAACAATGTAGCTTTCAGCTTCATATAACGTCAAATGAAGTTCATCTTCACAGAATTTAAAATACATATGGGGGCTTATATTCTCTCAAAAGGTCAGCTCCCTAACTACTCTTAAAGCGATTTTATATGTATTTGAAATTTGTCGTCAATGGTTAGAATTTTGGATTCGCCATAAAACCTTGGAAAAACGGACAACGGGATGAACAAACTAGTTTGTAACATACACATTCTGTGATTTTTTTTTGAAAATCGGTCCATAAATAATGGTTGTAGACCGCGTAAAACCTTTTCAAAACAACGTCACGATTGACGTCATATGATGTCATAGGCATATGGTAATCAATGAAATGAAAATTTCAGTACCTGAAGAATTTGTCAATAATATTCATGGACGTGTGACCTTTGCAACATATAGAAATTAACGCGTAGAAAAATTAAAAAGAAGAAGAAGAAGAAGAACTAGATTTCATTTGTTGATACGAATGATAGGACATTTTGCTAGAATTGTCGAACGTCAAAACGTAAAGAAATATAAAACTCCCGACCGTTTACTTACTTTCATATGAGGTTATCTTCCATGAACTTAGCGTAATAAGCCTTTAAAATTAGAACATATGGTAAACATAATTAAAAATCAATTATTATTTTGATATCACTTTCTTATAACTTGACCATTTCAGTAATCTAGGTACCACAACCGATGTCTTGAACATCCGTTTTATAAGATATAAGTCATTTAACCAATGGAAATACAAGTGACATTGTTTCATAGGATCTAATGCTGCACCTTCAATTGAAGTTTATGCAAATCAAGCAAACATAAAGCCCGCACGGCTTAAAAATAGGTACATTTCAAAAAGAATGTCTTTTGACCTCATGACGTCATATGACAACACATGTAAGAAAGTCTCTGAGAGTAATGTTCAGGCCAAATTTCAGCTTTCTAACTCATCTGAAAGCGATGTATACATATTTAAAATTAAAACGTCAATGGTTCGAATTTGAGATTCGCCAATCCTTTGCCTTTTCGAATGTGAAAAAATGAACACCGTGATGCTCAATTAGAACGTAACGTACACATACTATGAAATATAACTTGAAATTCGCCCAGAAATAATCGCTGTAGAGCGCGTACAAAGTTGCGTAAAAGACTTCCTATTTGACTTCATATGACGTCTAAGGCATACGAATATCAGTAAAATGGAAAATTACGTATCTGAAGTATATGCCCTTAAATTTGTATGATCCTGAAACATATACATATACACATTAATGCATAGAAATAAGAAATTCTTTTTGAAATTATGACGTCTTGTGAAATCAATTGACGTTCATACATACAAAATGTAAAGAAGAAGTCAAAACTTATACTCTGTCAATATATAAGCTTTCTATCTCATCCAAAAGCGATTTCATGGGCATTGAAGTCAATGGTTCAAATCATTGAATCTCCATAGAATGTTACCTTTTGCGAATTTGGAAAAACAATGGAAAAACGGACACCGGAATGCACAACTAAAAGGTAATGTTCACATATTGTGAATTTTTCAGGGAAATCCGCCAAGAAGCAATGGTTATAAACCGCGTGCAAATTTTTGTAGACGTCGTAAAGGTTGACGTAATATGAAGTCACGTTCTTTATTGAAATGAAAAAGACAGTTTCTGTGATATATGCCATTAGATTTTCATCGGGCTAGGACTTTTGCAACCTATAAAAAATAACGTATAGAAATAAAAAATGCGATTAAACCTTATGACGTCATATGGCGTCAAATGACGTTCATCTTCACAGAATTCAAAATACACTTAGTGACTTATATTCTGTATAAATATTTTTTTTCTTTCTCTTCTGGAAGCGATTTTGTGTTCATGTGAAATTTGTCGTCATTGGTTCATATCTTGAATTTGCTATAGAACATTTGCCTTTTCGAATTTGAAAACATGGACACCGGGAAGCATAACTAAAAAGAAACATATACATTCTGTGATTTTTCGATGAAAATCGGTCCAGAAATAATGCCTATAGACCGCATACCAACTTTAGTTTATAACGTCAAGTGAAACGTCAAATGACGACAAAGACATACAAAAATCATAGCATCTGAAGTATATGCCAATAAATTTTCAAGGTCTTTGAACTATTGCAACATATAGATATAAAGAATTCGTTTTGACCTTATGACGTCATATGACGTCAAATGACTTTCATTTTCACAGAATTTAAAATATCCATAGAGACTTATATTCTATCCAAATATATGAACTTTTAATCTCTTCTGAGAGCGATTTTAAATGCATTTAAATTTTGACGTCAACGGTTCGAATCTTGGATTCGCCATAGAACGTTTTCGAATTTGGAAAAATGGACACCGGAATGCACAACTAGAACGAAATATAACAAACGGGGCGTGCATTAACAGTTATTTGGCATTTTTTCACCACGCATAATCTGATAAATATGGTTAGCATGTAATCGATAAGGATATTTTCCCCCGCTTTCGTAAAGACTGATTTGGGGCCAGATCGGGTATACTCCTCACATTCAATGCCCTTGTTGAAGCGTAATTTCTATATTTAATTATAATCTTTACTTTTATTTATTTATGTCAAGTTCAAGCATATTAGAATTAATAAACTATGGAAATGGCCACATGTTAACAATGGTTTTTGCATGCACAGTTTTGATCATGTAACAATGAATAATAAGTTCATTTTAGATATAAAAGCAAATGTGAACTTATAAAATATGTTGATTTCAAAGTTGGCGACAATTGACCGAGAAAATATCTTTGCACCGTTTGAGACAATAACAACGATCATTTGTCCAAAGTTTATTGACGAAATTTCTTTTTTATCTTTGCTCGCCTATATTAAGATGAATTATAGATAAATGCGAAACAGTAATGTACATAAAATAGCCATACATAACCAATGATATATTTATGCTCTATGTAAGTCATGTAACAACGATTTGTATGTTGTTGTTGTTGTTGTATTTGGGTTTACCTCGCTGCGATAGTATTTCAAACATATAGCGACGTCCAGCTAATAACAGGTGGAGGAAGACCACGAGTACACAGAGGTACGAGCTGGAAGTCTTTCTCACATGAAAAATCCGAAGCCCCTAACGGGATTCGAACCCACAGCGGTGATGGGCTGAAAAATTTGTAGTCAACGACTGTAACCGCTCGGCCAAGGCGGCCCCAACGATTTGTATGAATATATAATATATTAATATATCCGATATACATGAAAAGGGACAAATTTAATGCAAAGTTAACTATACTTTAAGTATAATCACAATAACGATATCCTGAAAATATTGATTAAAAAAATATAACTGAATCAATTTGCTATGATAAAGGAGCAGCTTCTGAATTGAGTGCAGACATTGCGACAGTAAATCTGCCCGAATCAGTGACTTTGCCAACAACTGACCATAAAGATAAGAACACACCGTTTGGGACAGGTAAAATGATTACTGTTTTCATATTTACTGTCCTATTGTCAGCTTAAATTATATTTTTCATCTTTGCGTTTTTATATTTATATCTAAAATTAACATAATAATAATAATACAATATGGACACTGGCGATACCTGGCCAATAATATTTGTTTGTAAAGTTTGAGTCAAGTATCAAAAGTTATATGTCCAAATAAGATAAAGTAAACAGAAAACAATTTTGAACTAATACAATGCGGATTTCCTTTTTGCACCTCAATATACTTCAATAATATTCACAAAAAATGTGTTCATGAAAATATTTTTTAATTGCTATGATAAAGGCGCATATTCTTCATCCAATGCCGACACCGAGGAAATCGATCTAAACGAGAAAATGACGTCAACTGTCACAGACAAGATTTACGCACCGTTTAAGACAGGAAACAATGATAACTGTGTTATAAGTCCATGGCATAAGCTTAATTTATATTCTTTATCTATTAATATATATATTTTCCAAATTATATCATATGTAAAAAGCTGGGGACAAGTTGAAAACAGATTTCAAATTTGAATTGTTCATGAAAATATTTACTTGGAAAATATATATAACTAAATCGTAATGCTAAATTTATCATGAACAGTATTGTGTTAATTCAACAGAAAAAAAAGATGAAAACTCTTATTTATTTTATGCAATCAGTTGCAAATGTTTGAGCTAATCTCATGTATTCCTCCAAAAGTAGTTAAGATTTATAATAAAATCTTGTATATTGAAATTAAAACATAAACTTTTTTTTTCAGAAGATACAATACGTCGTGTTGCAGCAATCGATTTAAAGGAGCCAGTGTTTAGCGGTTTTATTAAAGAAAAAACAGGTGATGTTTGAAAATGATAATATTTAGGATAGAAAACTAACGTACGTTTGACCATCACGATTATTAACAATAGAATTTAAAAGCAAGTATCGTTTGTAAATACAGATGAGCAGTTGTTTCAACTACCATTCTCCGATCAGAAATAAAATCCAACAGTTACATCATTCCGCTTTAAAGGGTGATCACAAATATGTTAAATTTGTACTTTTATAGCAGCCTTGCGGAGGGAAAAAATTAAATTCTATATACTTGATATAATATTTGCATTAGGATTGATTTTACTCTAGCATCAGCATTTATGAATCATACTTCTTTACATTTAAGACCAACGTGAGGGGGATATAATACTGTAAACCAGGAAATCATTTCGCGCATTTAGAGTTAGCGAATTTCGCGGTCGGATTATTTCCGCAACAGTAAAAAGCCGCAAATCAGCATCTCCTGCCATAAAGACGAGAAATTTAGTCGCTAAAAGAAGTTTAGAATTTAGATTACATGCTTTTGTATACGTATGTTATTTCCGTTGTTTGTGGACGGGTGTGAATTTCATCAGCTGAAAGCAAATGGAAGTTTTATAAATTGCACACAATGTGTTTTTGTGTGCATTCTTTACTGTAAAATTTTATACTTGACATAGGTGTCGATACACATTCTAGAACATGCCACCACAAATTATTATTGTATTTATAAGGCTATAAACTTCAGCATGATGTGTGAGTAATGTTGAATAAAGCGGATGTGATGTGTATGTAATTATGTATTTATGCATGTATGTATTTTCCTTAAAAAATGTGTAGAAAAAAAATCGTTAAGTGTTTTGGAATGCCTTGCCATGCTATTCAATGAATGCATTTTCTTCGTAGCGTGTATTGTTTCGCGGAGTTCGCGGTCTGCTCAAATCTGAGAAAGTATTACGCCGCGAATATGCCTGGACGCATAAAAATGTCCTGCTTTACAGTAGTTCAACTAAGAATGGTGTATAAATGACTAATAGTAATAAATATCAAAATAAAATGATTATATTCAATTTTAGGTTGGTATTCAAAGTACAGTGCCGTCGGTTCGAATATTAAACTACATGTAGGACTAGCAAATAGGTTCTCGTTAAGATAGTTCGCAAACGTCAGCTTCAAACATAATTTGTATATTACTTATTTATCACCTTACGGGAAACGGTTTTGCAAGGTGACTTTTCATTCTGTAAACCAATATCCTATAAAGTATCGCTACTAAAAGAAAAGTCTCGAGCTCAATTCAATTTTGGTAATATCGTTTAATGATCTTGGCATTTTAATGTTTAGCAAGTATATTGGCTATAGATGGAAACCGAATCAATGAGAATCAATGAATCAATTTTGTAGCTATTACATCCTGCTACATGCCTATACCTGGTCTTATGGGGTCACATTGATTCGGTTTCCATGTATAGTCATCTATATGGGTACGAACGGCTAATTTTTGCATTTAGGTCTATATAAACATATAACAATTTGATATAACTTCTGACCTGGATATGATAGAGACCCATACTTGGTCTTATTTTGTAGCTAATGCAACCTGCTACATGCCTATATCTGGTCTTATGGGGTCACATTGATTCGGTTTCCGTCTATAGTCATCTATAGTACTAGGAACGGTTATTCTTTGCATTCATTGCTATATTCACATACAACAATTTTATTTTATAAAAAAATCTTGTTTATGTAAACAATTTAAATTTAATTGAAATTATTATTTTTGTCTTTTTTTTTCGAAAATCACCGAAACAGGTACTAGTAATATAAAATACTTTTATAAACTTATTTTTATGCGTAAAATATGGTCTGTTTCATAGTTGATCCGCATACGGCTTCCACCGCATTTTTGTAGGGGAGGTAATAACCGCTACTATTGCTTGCTACTTATTGCTTGCTGACTTGTGTTTACCATCCGCGTGTGTATTAAGGAAAAAGAAAAACAAACTAGGAGTTATATGAAATTTACAGTGTTAAATTTATCATAATATTGGCAGTAACAAGTGAATTAGTTTGAATGGTATCAGTTGAGTAATAAAGGAATGTTGTCACATGAGGAATTCTCGAAATAAAGAAAAAAAAAACGGAACATTTCAAGATGGATCATCATGAAAAAAATTCAACCAGAATTCAGATAAGTATTTCAGCAATTGTGAATAAACGTTAAACACATCGATGTGTTCTGTGATTATCAAATATATGTGACAAGTTACAGCATTATTTACAGCTTACTATTTACACAATACTTTGTGATGTCATCTTTAATTTCAGGTCAACGTCCACACCAAGATGAGATTTATCAGGGGTCAGAGGACAAATATGTACTTTCCATCGGTTGGTGAATTTTTCTATGACCATCACATGTCAATATTATCAAACTTGCTTCTATTAATATTAAGGTTATTACTACTATTGACATGAAACACTTGTGTCTATCTTACTCGAAAGCGAAATGTATTTATGTAAGATAAAAACAAACCACATCTTGAGCATTTAATCCCTTATATATTTTCATCTTTCCCGAAAATGAAACTAAAAGATGAATAAAGGGATTTAACATACATGCACATGCATATATATAAACACATACACATTATTACAAATAATAAACATGTAACGCCAAGATGAAATTTATCAGAGGTCAGAGGACAATTACATACTTTCCATCGGGTGGTGAGCTTTTTTATGACCATTACATGTCACTATTATCCAACTTGCTTCTATAAATATTGATATTATTATTATTATTATTGATATTATTGCAATATAACACTTATTATTTCTCTATTACTCGAAAGCGAAATGTAAGATAAAGATAAAAACAAACCACATCTTGAGCATTTAATTCCTTATACATTTTCATCTTTCCCGAAAATGAAACGGAAAGATGAATAAAGGGAATCAACATACATGCACATACATATATTTAAACACATACACATGATTACGAATAATAAACATGTAAATTAAGATCTCAAACAATATGTGTTGGCAGTCACATGGAGCTATATAAATATTAAAAAAAAATCCATGAATGCCGTCCATCACTTATGCTTCATCCTACATTCTGCGAAGAATTTTCAATTTCAGTTTCAAATATGTTAAATGTATAATGCTTACTGCTTAGTGCTGGTTGCAAGTGCTAATATGCTTGCAAATAAATTATGGTTTTAACTCTTAATTAAACTCTTAATTATGTCGTAACTCGAAACTGCTCCTGAATAAAAGACACACCGCTAGTATACTAAGCAGTGATAGCATCTACCTAAAGTTGGAAAAAAAATGAAGATTTATGGAATATTCAGACCAGGTATATTTGTAAACACTTGAATAATCTTCAGTGAATTTATATGCAGTGTGTAATGTTGTCGTCAACGAGTACGTGTAAAGTTTGTATCCTTTAAAGAAATGCAATCCCATTGTCCCTAATATTCGAAATAAAATATACACTATGTGTGGATGAATAATGTGCATTTAACATTAGGCCGGTTGAGGACAAATAAAACGTATTAATAGGCTTGCTATTACTTATATTCTCTCTATTTGCATCAATCTTAAGAAAAAAATGTGCAGGATAATCACGGTATAAAGGCTACTTTTCAACGGAAGCAACCCGGACCCTCACGGTGTCAATAAGAAGAGGGTTAAAGATATGAACTTAACCAAATCAAAATCAATAATCCTGAAGAAAGTGCCGATGTTATTGATGTTATTGATAATTAGTTCCCTACCGGGAACTATAGGTTTGCCCTTCGTCTGTCCGTCCGTCAGTCTTTCTGTATGTCCGTCCGGATGTCCGGAAATTTGGATCCCGCGAACACTTAAAAACCGTTTAAGATAATATTTTGAAATTGGTATATGAATAGATGGTAGTATGGAGATTATCCACGTCACATTTTTTTTCTCGGACCAAAATTCTGGTTGCTATTGTAACGGAAAAATTAAGCACCTCTCACCGGTAGGGACTCATGTGTTGCGTACAACACCAGTAACTTGTTGAAAGTGGGTATGCATACTCATAGCAAATATACTCTAATGTTGTTTGCGATATATACTTCTGAGCAGCTTACGTATTTTAAGTGATCTCTGGTCAACATTTCGGACCTTTGTCAATCGCACACTTTGTTTACAGCAGAGAAAATGCAGAGAGACTAATTATAGGATTATGCACCGTAAAGGCCACGGTCAATCAAAAAAAAAAAAAAAAAAAAAAACACACACACAAGGAGATGATATATAGTTTACACTAATATATTCTACACTTAACCACATTATGACTTGTTTGTATTTTAAAATTCATAAAGATCTAATAGATAATTGATATTGAAAAATAAGTAAATGTTGTCTTTGCCTAATATGTTGGTCAAGTATTCAATAATATATTCTAAAATTGAAATGTAAGTTCGGAAATATAGTATTTTGAAATAGTTGAATACATTTCCTTTTATTATATTTACGCTCAGTACTATATATACATTTGTAAACATAGAACTACCGACCTTCCGCAAGCAAGCTGGACGGATTTCTTAAACGGAAGCCACAAGTTATAATGCCGGGATTAAAACCAAACGTGTTATACAAACTTGTGATAGTAATAAGAAATAACTAATAATTTATTATTTATTTCTTCATGTTTCATATTTACTTATCTCCATTTTTTTTTCATTTATTTATTTCCATTCATGTATTTTTTATTAATTAATTTATAATAATTTGTTATTTTATATTTATTTATTTATTTATTTATTTATTTATTTATTTATTTATTCATTCATTCATTCATTCATTCATTCATTCATTGATTCATTCATTCATTCATTATTTATTAGGTTTTCGCCTCTGCAGGGCGAAAACCTATTGTTCTTCTTCTGTTGATTTGTTTTTTTTTATTTTTATTATTTTTCCAATTCCACCCATTTTTGTGTCCAGCCTAGCGGCCAGATGAAAAAAGCTACAGCTATGAAATTTTGGGCATGGAGTCATCTTTATCTGAACATGTGCCTAATTGGTCAAACGTTTCACTTTTTTTTCTGATTTAGCCACTAGGGGGCGCAATGCATGTAATCACTGTTTTGCTAATAACTCAAAAATTTGAAACCTGATTTAGATGCGGATTTTACATAATGTTCCTTGTTGAGAGCCTAATCAAATATGATGGATATCTCATCATCGAGTACGGGAAAAAAATGTTCTAGGAGAGGTTGAATGTTCGAACCTTGGAAAAAAGTGAAATAATGAGGGTAGGTCTACGAAAAACCTTCCCACTTTTGGTAGAGATCAGATAGAAGAATTTTGTTTGCTGCATACGATTTGCAAGACATATACGCACAAAATATATGGGGTGGCGAATTTAGGAAATGCGTGGTTTGTCCTCTAGAAAAGGTCAAACTTCCCTAAATTTTAGGAAAAATTAAAATTTCAAAAACATGTTTTTGTCGCTCCTGACTTTATTTTCTGTTCATTCTTCATGAAATTTTCACACGATATGTATTGTTATGTTTGAAAGGGCTCACAATTCAAATAATAAAAAAGAATTGAAAAGGTCAAGGTCATATTACGATTATTGTGTTTTTATTCGGCCACAAATAGCTCCAAAACTAAAAATATTTCATTGAGAGTATATGAACAAAAGTTTTAGTTCTTAAAGAGCTCTTTCTAGTAATGTTTAGTTTTTGAAGATCGGACTTGATTTGGTTATTATACGGCAGTCCAAAGTTTGATCCTTTTTTGGAATAATTGTAAATCAGGTTTTATGCTTCAAATTCTGATACAGAAGAATAAAAAGTTTGACTTTTGCGACTAGCATACTTGATTGAACTATTTGCTGTTTTGCTAGGTACCAAACAGTAAAATTTTAATCAATTTTCTTTCTCATTTTGCCGCTAGGGGGCGCTTTTCTTGAAATCATTCTTTTGCTTATAACTCATAAAGTTGAAGTCCGATTCGAATGCGGTTTTTTGCATTCTGTCCCCTGTTGATAGCCTAATAACATATGATAGGATTCGAGGGTCCGTGTGGCTGAAAGCTTTTGAGCTACGATAGGTTGAATGTTCGAACCTTGCAAGAAAACAAAAACAAAACAAAAACTGTGCAAATGAGGGTAGGTCTACGAAAAACCTATCCGTTTTTGTTAGAGATCAGATAGAAGAATTCCGTCTCCGGCATACCATTTAAAAGACGTATACACACAAAATATATGGGGTGGCGAATTTAGGAAATGCGTGGTTTGTCCTCTAGAAAAGGTCAAACTTCACTAAATTTTAGGAAAAATTAAAATTTCAAAAACATGTTTTTGTCGCTCCTGACTTTATTTTCTGTTCATTCTTCATGCAATTTTCACACGATATGTATTGTTATGTTTGAAAGGGCTCACAATTCAAAAAATAAAAAAGAATTGAAAAGGTCAAGGTCATATTACGATTATTGTGTTTTTATTCGGCCACAAATAGCTCCAAAACTAAAAATATTTCATTGAGAGTATATGAACAAAAGTTTTAGTTCTTAAAGAGCTCTTTCTAGTAATGTTTAGTTTTTGAAGATCGGACTTGATTTGGTTATTATACGGCAGTCCAAAGTTTGATCCTTTTTTGGAATAATTATAAATCAGGTTTTATGCTTCAAATTCTGATACATAAGAATAAAAAGTTTGACTAGTGCGACTTATATACTTGTTTGAACTATTTGCTGTTTTTGCAATTTTGTTTCTAATTTTGCCGCTAGAGGGCGTTTTGCTTAAAATCACTCTTTTGCTTATAACTCAAAATGTTAAAGTCTGATTGAAATGCGGTTTTCAGCATTTTGTTCCTTGTTGACTGCACCACAGAATGGGATGGATTTCAAGGGACAGGGTATGGGAAAATATATGCGCTAGAAGAGTTTGAATGTTCTAACATTGCAAAAAAACAACAACAAAAAAACTGTGCAAATGAGAGTAGGTCTTCAAAAACCTTTTCGTTCTGTTTCATATTGAAAATTGTGGCTGAGTTGAAATAAAGTGTTCAAGTTGATTAGGTTAAAAGCGAAAACCGAGATACCGCTTGCGGTTCTAGTTATTTATTTATTCTTATTTTGTCACTTGATACTTCCTTTATGTACTCTATTCTATACTGCATCATCAACATAATAAGCCAGGATCTATTAGCAAAACATAAATATGTTCTCCTTTCTCTTTCTTTCTATTTTTACTCAAGTGATATTAATGTGAACAATCCCGAGTTGATCTTTATGACGTTTAATGATGACGTCATGTAAATGACATCAGACGCTGTAGTTGTCATTCTCTGTCGATCTCTTGAAGAATCAAGATGTACACAACTCCTTCTACATGAATCGGAGTTTTATCTTTGGAAAGAAGGTTTTTTTCTAATTTTATCAAAACGTTTCCTAATTTCATTTGTTGTTCCAATTGTTTCTAAATAGACTACTCAAAGATTTATTGTCTCCGATAAAGAAAGGTTTAAATCAATTTAAATCTAACTCGTTTATGATGCTTCCATAAATCTACAGGTATGCTGAAAGGATTTGTTTATTAGATTGTTCTCACTAAATCTACATGTAATTCTTTAAAATTCAAACCTATAATATTAGTTATAAATCAGGGCGCCGACATAACATCTGTCAATCACCGTATGCTTAATAAAGTTTAACCAGAACCGGAATTCAACTTGATTTAGATTTCATCAAATTGTTTTGATTAACAGGAAAATCATCATTCGGAGAAATCGAAGTCAATCCAAACGAGAAACAAACGTACAAACGATATCATCAATTGGAGTCCTATGAATACACGTGAGTCTATCTTTCAGTCTGTCTGCCTGTCCGTTCGTCGGTCAACCCATATGTCTGCCTGTCTATCAGTCTGTCTTTCTGTCTGTCTATCTATCTCTCTCTTTGTCTACCTGCTTGTCTGCCTGCCTGCCTCTCTGTCTCTATGTCCCCCTTTCTCTCTCTCCTCCCTCCCTCTTATGTCTGCCTGTCTCTCATTGTTTCTGCCTGTCTCCCTCTGCTGTCTCTGTTCTTCTCTATCTTTGTTTTCCTGTCTCTCTGTCTGCCGGTCTATCTCTCTCTCTGTCTCTGTCTGCCGGTCTCTCTCTTTGTCTGTTTGCCTCTCTTTCTTGTATCCCCGTCTTCTCTCTTCTCCCCCCCTTTTCTTTCTCTCTTCTTCTGTCTTCCTGCCTGCTTTTCAAACTGCCTGTCTGCCTATCTGTCTTTCTGCCTGCCTGTATGTCTGTCTGTCTGCTGCCTATTCAGTCATTAATCCGTCCGCCTGCCTGCCTGTCTTTCAGTCTGCCTGTCTCCATCTAATTCTATGTACTTGTATATATGTCAGTCTTTTTATTTATCCATCTTTTAAACTAGATATGTCCCGATGTCCCAAGAGCGTCCTGTCCGAAACAGGGGGATCATGGGTTCGAACCCTGGTCGTGACATACAAAAGTCATCAACATTGTAATGGTTTATATCCCATGAGCTTGACCCTCAACAAAAAAGATGGACATTTTATTATGTGTACATTTATACAAATATTCAGAGCACCATCGCAAATATTTTCTGGGCTGAACCAGTACTATGCCTATGAACTTAATACTTTGGATCCGTGACATGGGACATGTACGCTACCATATTTTCTTTCTTTTTCTTTTTTTTTTTTTTTTTTTCATTTTTTCCTTTTACTAACATTAATTTATTTAGGAAAAATGTCATCGTGTCTAAATGAAAAAAAAAAAAAGAAAGTATAGCTAAACAGAGTTTGCAAATTTTATATACATGTATAATCATGGGTAAAGGATTTTAGAAATTTGAGATTGTTTTACCCATGCATGATACAAATCTAACCACATTCATCCCCAATGCATTTTGGAATGTTACGTTACGTGATCTCATATTTATTACAGGTTTGAGCCGGACAAGGAACTGCGCAGGAAATCGTCAATAAGTACCCCTGTGGAGTTGCACGAGCGGCCCAGTGGCAACAAGGTGAAAGCGACCCATGTGAGGAATATAAACGTAACAAAGAAGTCAAACACGTGGGGATGTGATGTCACAGGTCTCGTGGTTATATCACGTGACATTATGGTCGTCTGTGACTCGGACAACAGTTCAGTAAAACTTATCGACACAAAACAGAACATCATCACATCTCAGATACACCTCCCCTCCAAACCATGGGACACGGCGCTCGTCCCTCGTGATGTCACCGAGGAATCATCAACATATGACCTCATCGTTACCCTGCCTGGTGCCAGCAAACTCCACTACGTCAGAGTGACCGGTGACCAGATCAAGGACACGAACAAGGACATCTCTGTTGAAGGTTCGTGTCACGGAATCCAGGTCACTCAGGACAGGAAACTCGCGGTGAGTTATGACGACCTCCTCTCGGAGAAAGTTGAGATTCTGGACATGGACGGACAAGTCCTGAGGAGACTCGTGACAAGTCATGGCGGGGCTCGACTGTTACGTCCATGGCACCTCGCGGTCAGTCCTGATTCCGAGATCTTATATGTTTCAGACTGGGCGTACGGCACGCTGACCAGTATTAATATACGTCACGGGTCAGTGATGACCAAGTTAAAGGGACTGAGAAAACCCCGCGGTGTTACAGTGGACAGGGCGGGGTCAGTGTTTGTCTGTTGTTTTGATGGAACCGTCCATCTTGTGGCCGCTACAGGTGACCGGTCCACACAGATCCTGGGGAAGGAAGACGGTTTGTGTGGGGAGCCCCGGGCCATCTGCCTCAGTCCCGAGGGAGACCGAATGTACGTGAGCGGTTACCGGAGTGATCACGTGCAGGAATTCCAGCTGACGGAGAACTGAAGGTAAGACTTTACTTCATATTTATATCACAGCCGCCATCTTGATTGTTCTTTCTTTTCCTTCTAGCCTACTACATTTTATCTTTAATTTATTTATTGATTGTTCTATTCTTTTATAATATATTTATTTTATTTATCTTTCATTTATTTATTTTTATTTTTTCACGGCCGCCATCTTGATAGTTCTTTCTTTCTAGCATTTTATTTTTATTTATCTATTCATTTATAATTTATTAATCTGTTTTATTTATCTAGATCTATTATTTATTTCGTTATTGTTATTTTTTGGATGTGTTCACAATTTATTTTTTCATTCAGTCGCCATTTTTATTTTCAGTTTTTTTTCTTTCATTCTTTAAACATAACTTTCATTATCCAGCGTTTATTGTTTATTTATTTAATTATTTATTTATTGGACTATATGATTTGTCACGGAATTTATTAGATTTTTCACAAGCACACTTTATATTTTCACTTTATCTTTTTATTTTGCTATCTGTCATTCTTTAAACAATCATTATCATTTTACAGCATTTGTATGTTGTTCATTTTTATTACGTCAAATATATTTGATATGTTTCCCATTAAATTTTGTCCCTCAATATCCGCCATTTTTATTTTTTTTTATTTTTAATTATGTCATTCGTTAAACAATTATCATCAACTTTCACAGCCTATTTATTTTTGCCCTATCTACTGAGTGTATTTATTTATTTATTCATTTAAATAACTGAATAATTTAGTTTTTATTAGTAAATTTTCATTAAGACAATCCATAGATATATTACTATTTTTTAGCTCACATGAGCACAACGTGCTCAAGGTGAGCTTTTCTGATCGCCTTTTGTCCGGCGTCCGTCGTCCGTCGTCCGTGCGTCCGTGCGTCCGGCGTCAACAATTGCTTCAAACAACATCTCCTCCTAAACGGCTTGGCCAATTTGAAAAATATTTTGCAGGAATGTTCCTTGGATGAAGCTCTACTAAAGTTGTATAAATGGTTCTGGTCCATTGCATAATTAGGTCACAGGAGCTAAAAATAGATTTTAAAAATGCAAACTTTGAAAATCTTCTTCTGCAACACTGCAAGGCCTAGAGCTTAGATATTTGGTATGTAGCATCATCTTATGGGCCACTACCAAGATTGTACAAATCATAGCCCTATAAAAATTAAAAAATCTTCAAGGCCTAGAGCTTAGATATTTGGTATGAAGCATCATCTTATGGGCCACTACCAAGATTGTACAAATCATAGCCCTATGGTGATAAATGACCCCGCACCGGGGGTCACTTGTTTTACATAGAGTTATATAGGAAAATCTTAAAAAAATCTTCTTCTATGAATCCATAAGGCCTAGAGCTTAGATATTTGGTATGTAGCATCATCTTATGGGCCACTACCAAGATTGTACAAATCATAGCCCTATGGTGATAAATGACCCCGCACCAGGGGTCACTTGTTTTACATAGAGTTATATAGGAAAATCTTAAAAAATCTTCTTCCATGAATGCATAAGGCCTAGAGCTTAGATATTTGGTATGAAGCATCATCTTATGGGCCACTACCAAGATTGTACAAATCATAGCCCTATGGTGATAAATGACCCCACACCAGGGGTCACTTGTTTTACATAGAGTTAAATAGGAAAATCTTAAAAAAATCTTCTATGAATCAATAAGGCCTAGAGCTAAGATTTTTGGTATGTAGTAGCATCTAATGGTTCATTACAAAGATTTTCAAAGTCTTGGCCCTACGGTGATAAATGACCCTGCGCCCAAGTCTTCTCTGAAATCATATGGCCCATTGCTTAGATATTTGGTGTGTAGGATTGTCAGGGGTAAAATGTTTTAGATTAAGTTATATCAGAATCCTTGTCTGTTTAAAAACCTTGACATCAGTTGAAGCAGTGGTACTCAGGTGAGCGATTCAGGGCCATCATGGCCCTCTTGTTATTTATATATGTGTATTTATTTGTTTATCACTCGAAATCCACCATGAATGTTTCCCTCAAATAAAATATTTTCACGATTTATTCAATTGTTTATTTTGCTTAGATTATAAAAGTTATTATATATATTTGATTATTACTATTCATTTTCAATGTTCTGTTTCATTTTCGAAAAAATATTTGCATGTTTTCTTCTTATTTATGTAGATACATTTTTGTTGAACATAATAATGATAATTGTGTCAAAGCATTTTCTAATAATGGCAATATAATATAAAAAAGATTTTTTTTTAATATGTACCTAACGCCTCTACGTTCTTAAGATCATGATGGTTATGATCATATTGTCCGAATAATTTCACAAAACTGCGAATCAAACCCTGCCGTCATATTTTGCTGCTGCAGCTGCTGATTTTACTACTTATCATTTGACAGATATACTTGTTTTTATAACAACATTTCAGCCTCTATATATTTTTTAATTTCTTTGAAATATCTTTCTGTCAAAAAGTTGATATTCATTTAAAAAATCATTTAAATTTCATCATTATTATCATTATTATTATTTAATGTAAATGTATTCGACTCGTTAAAATTATTGATTTTATCTATTTTCAGGAAGAGCGCATGGTAGAAAATTGCCAGAGTGAAGTTTTGAAGGTAAATTACTTTCTTAAACGAATAAAAATAACATCTTTTTAGACGATAGCCGTAAAAAAAATTGTTTCTGGTTACAGGCTCGAAAAAATGAGTCGGTCGGTCGGCTTTTTTTTTTTTTTTTTAAAGCTTAGATCTAATGTGGAAAAAATATACTACATGTCAATTTACCGATTAGTGTAATTTGCAATGTCAAGACAGGAAAAATTCTTCTAGGTTGTTCTAATCATCAGTCCATTCGTCTCGGTTGCCGGTACATGTACACAGTGGCCGAGTTCAGCTGACTTACTAGAGTTAAC
Source organism: Solen grandis (assembly GCA_021229015.1). Taxonomy (NCBI): domain Eukaryota; kingdom Metazoa; phylum Mollusca; class Bivalvia; order Adapedonta; family Solenidae; genus Solen; species Solen grandis. The sequence goes on from CM037791.1 coordinate 36,432,494, forward strand.
TCTAGTAACGTGAATATCTAAAAATAGACAAACTCGAGTATCAGTTCAGCAAAACGGTGCAGAGTTAAAACAGTCGTAAACAAACATGGCGGACTTGATGCAAATGTTTTCGTTTGCATTATTTGAAATGTCTGACGAGGAAATGGAAGAGTTTAAGATGTGGACAGTCGAAAAAACAGGCTACGCTTTTGTCGGTGTTAGTAAATTTCGATGACAAACGCACTGATGGTTTTTGGGGTCCTTATACCTTAACAGGACTCGAACCCAGGACCTACTGATTACAGAAAGAATGCTATATCAACTGAGCTACCAGGCATCTTGACACAAAAAGAATTTCTCTATTTCTGGTATAAATGGTTACTAAAAACCATAACATTCACTTTCAGTCTTCCACCCTTGGTGCTGTCACACTTCGTGATTTTTTTTTTCATAATGCAGGATGCAGGAGCAGAGAAGGCTGTCGATGTTAAGGATTTTATTTATTTATTTGATAAGGCATGTAATTTTCTAAAAGATGCATTGCACGTGACAAGTATATTATGTGTGGCGGTATGCTAAATTTTAATTGTTTATTATTATTAAATAAAAGTTAATTTCTTAAATGACGTTTACAACTATATTTTATGGTCAGATCCAGAATGGGTTTACACCCTGTGAAATTTCATTATTTGTATTATTTCTCATATACATCACTTACAAATCCTTCTCGGCGGCCATCTTTGGTATAGAATAATTCAGTAACCCCGCTAACCCAGGGTAGGAGCAGGGTTGAACTCGAGTACATGTCAAAGGTCATATGACGTCAAAATGGTTGTTACTCTACACGTTTTCCTGTAACTCGAGTTAATCTAGTTAACCCTAGTAAGTCAGCTGAACTCGGCCAGTATGTTACTTGTAAAGCACATGCTGTGTGCAGATGTAAAATCAATAAAAATGGCGGAGTCAGTCACCTGTGTCATTTTATCCAGTCAATACACGTTCTTGGGCTTCCTTATTATGAATAAATGCGGAATACTCGGATGATATCGCTTACAGTATCTGTTTACATTTTACACGCTCTCTGCCGACTTGCTTTTTATCTGCGGCGAGAAACTGTCGTTTTCGGATGAAAGTAGAGATGATTGCGCAAGTAATCTGTAATGGACTGGATAATGTAAATAATGGGTCGGTCGGGTAACCAGAAAAAAAATTTTTTTAGCGCCTACTGGTAATAGAAGAGGTAATAACGGTGTCGATATTGAAAGCAATATTAGCTTTCATAGTAATAGTGTTTGCAGTGTAGTTTTATTGTGGTAGTGATGGTAGTAATACTAGAGTTGTGGTGAAAGTAGAAGTAGTTGATGTTGTATGATATTTATTGTGGTAGTGGACGAAGTAGTTCTACTCTATTGATAAAAGTAGTAGCAGCAGTAATGGTGGATGTTGTGGTTGTATTAATAACAGCTGTTGTGGTTTTAGTATTAATTTTAGTACTTATGGTAGTAGCAGTAGCAACAATAATGGTAGCGGTTGTGTTTGAAATATCAATATCAGTAATTATTGTTGTAGCAACAGCAGCAGCAGCAGTAGTAGCATCGGCAACACAGAAATGGTAGCTGTTGTTTGCAAATGTAATTCAAGTACTTATGTTAATGGCGGAGGCAGTTTTAGTAGCAGCATAAGTAGTTGTAACAGCAGTAGGAGTAGCAGCGGCAACACAGCAATGATAGGCTGTTGTTTGCAAATGTAATTTATGTACTTATGTTAATGGTGGAGATAGAAGTAGTAGCAGCATAAGTAGTTGTAACAGCAGTAGGAGTAGCAGCATAATGGTAGCGTTTTAGGTTACTATAGTAATTTAAGGACATATGGTTGTAACAGAAGTATTCGTAGCAGCAACAATACTGGTAGCTGTTATTTGTAATTCCAGTACATGATTATTGTCGTAACAGCAGCAGAAGTAGTAGTAGCAGCAGTATTTGTAGCAACAGCAGTAGAAGCAGCATCAATGGTAGTTTTTGTAGTTTTAATAGTAATTTCAGTACTAATGGTAGTAGCAGAAAAAATAGCAGCAACGGAAGAGGTATAATCAGCAATATTAATGACTTGAGTGAATGTAATACTCGTTCCGCACTTCTAGAAGCTGTAGTAGTAGCAGTATCATTACTTATGGTGGAAGTAGATTGGTTGAAATTATTGAGATTTTAAGTATCTAAATATCGCCCTTAAATGAACCATGGAGGTAAAAAAAAGGACTCCTGGTACTAGTAGCAGCAAAAAGGGCTGTAGTAGTAGCGGTTGTGTTTGTATTAGTAATATCAGTATTTATGGTAGTAAAAGCAGCTGCAGTCGTAACAGCAGCAGCAATAATGGTGGCGGTTGTTATTGTTGTTATAGTAATTTCAGAACTTAGGGTGGTAAAGGCAGCAGCAATAATGTTAGCGGTTGTGGTTGTAATTAGAATCTCAGTTTCTATGGTAGTAGAAGCAGCAGCAGTAATGGTAGCCGTTGTGTCTGATCAAGTAATTTCAGTAGAAGCAGAAGCAATAATCGTAGCTATTGTTTGTATTATAGAAATCTCAGTACCTGTGGTATTAGAAGCAACAGCAGTAATGGTAGCCGTTATGGCTGATCAAGTAATTTCAGTAGTAGCAGAAGCAATAATCGTAGCGGTTGTTGGTATTACAGAAATCTCAGTACCAATGGTATAAGAAGCATCAGCAGTAATGGTAGCCGTTGGGGTTATTATGCCCCCCACAAACGTAGTCCGTCCGTCCGTCGGTCTGTAGTTTTTTTTCCACGCTATTTCTCAATAACTACTGGATGGATTTTAATCAAACTTCACAGGAAGCTTCACTGGTGAGCATAGATGTGCATATTATGAAATTGTTACGGTTGATTGACTTTCTTTTGAGTTATGGCCCTTTGCTGATTTCCTGGAGTTTTCTTTGTCCACGCTATTTCTCAATAACTACTGGATAGATTTCAAACAAACGTCATAGGAAGCTTCAATATCAAGCACAGATGTGCATATTATGAAATGGTTTCGGTTGACTGATTTTCTTTTGGGTTATGGCCCTTTGCTGATTTTCTGGAGTTTTCTTTGTCCACGCTTTTTCTCAATAACTCCTGGATAGATTTCAATCAAACTTCATAGGAAGCTTCACTGGTGAGCATAGATGTGCATATTATGAAATTGTTACGGTTGACTGACTTTTTTTAGCTCACCTGAGCACTTGTGCTTGGGTGAGCTTTTGTGATCGCCTTTTGTCCGTCGTGCGTCGTCCGTCGTCAACAATTGCTTGTAAACACTCTATAGGCCACAGTTTTGGCCCAATCTTCATGAACCTTGGTCAGAATGTTTGTCTACATGATATCTCGGATAAGTTCAAAATTGGTCATGTGGGGTCAAAAACTAGGTCACCAGGTCAAATCTTAAAAAAACCTTGTAAACACTCTATAGGCCACAATTTTGGCCCAATCTTCATATAATTTGGTCAGGATGTTTGTCTACATGATATCTCAGATGAGTTCGAAATTGGGTCACAGGGGGTCAAAAACTAGGTCACCAGGGAAAATCTTAGAAAAACCTTGCGAACACTCTAGAGGCCACAGTTTTAGCCCAATCTTCATGAAAAATGGTCAGGGTGTTTCGTCTACATGATATCTTGGATGAGTTCGAAAATGGGTAATGTGGGGTCAAAAACTAGGTCACCAGGTCAAATCTTAGAAAAACCTTGTGAACACTCTACAGGCCACAGTTTTGGCCTAATCTTCATAAATTTTGGTCAGGATGTTTGTCTACATGATATCTTGCATGAGTTTGAAATTGGGTCCCCCAAATTAACTATTGTTACGACCCACTTTTAAAAGACTTATTTGTAACGTTTCAGAAGTAGTTTATATTTTTGATTATTTACAAAAGTTAGTTGAAATTCAAAACATATCCGTTTTCTCAAAATGGGCCGTTAGTAATCTGTTTAAAGGAAGACAAGGCGATATGAAAACTTAGATTGAGATAGATATTACTTATTTTTATTTACAGATTTTATTTATTTATTTTTATATTTATTTTTTCTCTGAATCCAAAAAATGGCCGGGGGGAGGGGTCTGTCGGGTAACTTGAAACAAACCTTTTTTTTTACATCTAATTGTTATGTTAGAGGTAATAACGGTGTCGGTATTGGAAGCAATATTAGTTTTCATAGTAATAGTGTTTGCAGTGTAGTTTTATTGTGATAGTTATGGTAGTAATACTAGAGTTGTGGTGAAATTTCAAGTAGTTGATTTCGTTGTATGATATTTATTGTGAGCTTTGTATTTATTTTGCAATAGTGATGTGAATTCATGATGATGGTAGTAATAAAAGTGGTAGTAGTAGTTGAAAAGTAATGTTTGTTGTGGTGGTGATGATAATTGTGATTGTAGTTGTAGTAGTAGTAGTAGTAGTAGTAGTAGCGGAATAAGCAGTAGAAATAGAAGAACTGGTGATGGAATTAGTATTCTAAATGAAGTAGTAACAGTAATTGTTTTGGTAGAGGTAAGAGTAGTAGCTAAAGTAACAGAAATCTTTGTAGTAGTAATATAGAGATTGCTTAGTTTAATTGATTGATTAAAGTAGCAGCAGCAGTGCCAGTAATGGTGGATGTTGTGGTTGTATTAATAACAGCTGTTGTGGTTTTAGTATTAATTTTAGTACTTATGGTAGTAGCAGTAGCAACAATAATGGTAGCGGTTGTGTTTGTAATATTAATATCGTACTTATTGTTGTAGCAACAGCAGCAGCAGTAGTAGTAGCAGCGGCAACACTTAATGGCGTAGGCAGTAGTAGTAGCAGCATAAGTAGTTGTAACAGCAGTAGGAGTAGCAGCGGCAACACAGCAATGATAGGCTGTTGTTTGCAAATGTAATTTATGTACTTATGTTAATGGTGGAGATAGAAGTAGTAGCAGCATAAGTAGTTGTAACAGCAGTAGGAGTAGCATCATAATGGTAGCGTTTTTGGTTACTATAGTAATTTAAGGACATATGGTTGTAACAGATGTATTCGTAGCAGCAAGAATACTGGTAGCTGTTATTTGTAATTCCAGTACATGATTATTGTCGAAGCAGCAGCAGAAGTAGTAGTAGCAGCAGTATTTGTAGCAACAGCAGTAGAAGCAGCATCAATGGTAGTTTTTGTAGTTTTAATAGTAATTTCAGTACTAATGGTAGTAGCAGAAAAAGTAGCAGCAACGGAAGAGGTATAATCAGCAATATTAATGACTTGAGTGAATGTAATACTCGTTCAGCACTTCTAGAAGTAGTAGTTGTAGAAGTAGTAGAAGCTGTAGTAGTAGCAGTATCATTACTTATGGTGGAAGTAGATTGGTTGAAATTATTGAGATTTTAAGTATCTAAATATCGCCCTTAAATGAACCATGGAGGTAAAAAAAAGGACTCCTGGTACTAGTAGCAGCAAAAAGGGCTGGAGCTAGGGTTTTTTTGTTTTAATTGGGTGGTAAAGGCAGCAGCAATAATGTTAGCGGTTGTGGTTGTAATTAGAATCTCAGTTTCTATGGTAGTAGAAGCAGCAGCAGTAATGGTAGCCGTTGTGGCTGATCAAGCAATTTCAGTAGAAGCAGAAGCAATAATCGTTAGCGATTGTGGTTGTATTTTAGAAATCTCAGTTTCTATGGTATTAGAAGCAACAGCAGTAATGGTAGCCGTTATGGCTGATCAAGTAATTTCAGTAGTAGCAGAAGCAATAATCGTAGCGGTTGTTGGTATTACAGAAATCTCAGTACCAATGGTATAAGAAGCATCAGCAGTAATGGTAGCCGTTGGGGTTATTATGCCCCCCACAAACGTAGTACGTCCGTCCGTCGGTCTGTAGTTTTTTTTCCACGCTATTTCTCAGGAAGCTTCACTGGTGAGCATAGATGTGCATATTATGAAATTGTTTCGGTTGACTGATTTTCTTTTGGGTTATGGCCCTTTGCTGATTTTCTGGAGTTTTCTTTGTCCACGCTTTTTCTCAATAACTCCTGGATAGATTTCAAACAAACTTCATAGGAAGCTTCAATATCAAGCACAGATGTGCATATTATGAAGTGGTTAAGGTTGACTGATTTTCTTTTGAGTAATGGCCCTTTGCTGATTTTCTGGAGTTTTCCTTGTCCATGCTATTTCTCATTAACTACTGGATGGATTTCAATCAAACTTCATAGGAAGCTTCACTGGTGAGCATAGATGTGCATATTATGAAATTGTTACGGTTGACTTACTTTTTTTAGCTCACCTGAGCACTTGTGCTCGGGTGAGCTTTTGTGATCGCCTTTTGTCCGTCGTGCGTCGTCCGTCGTCAACAATTGCTTGTGAACACTCTAGAGGCCACAGTTTTGGCCCAATCTTCATGAAACTTTGTCAGGATGTTTGTCTATATGATATCTCGGATGAGTTCGAAATTGGGTCATGTGGGGTCAAAAACTAGGTCACTAGGTCAAATCTTAGAAAAACCTTGTGAACACTCTAGAGGCCAAAAATTTGGCCTAATCTTCATGACACTTGGTCAGGATGTTTGTCTACATGATATCTCGGATGAGTTCGAAATTGGGTCATGTGGGGTCAAAAACTAGGTCACTAGGTCAAATCCTTGAAAAACATTGTGAACACACTAGAGGCCACAGTTTTTGCCCAATCTTCATTAAATTTGGTCAGGATATTTGTCTACATGATATCTCAGATGAGTTCGATATTGGGTCATGTGGGGCCAAAAACTAGGTCACCAGGTCAAATCTTAGAAAAACCTTGTGAACACTCTATAGGCCACAATTTTGGCCCAATCTTCATGAAACTTGGTCAGGATGTTTGTCTACATGATATCTCAGATGAGTTTGAAATTGGGTCATGTGGGGTCAAAAACTAGATCACCAGGTCAAATCTTAGAAAAACCTTGTAAACACTCTATAGGCCACAGTTTTGGCCCAATCTTCATGAACCTTGGTCAGAATGTTTGTCTACATGATATCTCGGATAAGTTCAAAATTGGGTCATGTGGGGTCAAAAACTAGGTCACCAGGTCAAATCTTAGAAAAACCTTGTGAACACTCTATAGGCCACAATTTTGGCCCAATCTTCATAAAATTTGGTCAGGATGTTTGTCTACATGATATCTCAGATGAGTTCGAAATTGGGTCACATGGGGTCAAAAACTAGGTCACCAGGGAAAATCTTAGAAAAACCTTGCGAACACTCTAGAGGCCACAGTTTTAGCCCAATCTTCATGAAAAATGGTCAGGGTGTTTCGTCTACATGATATCTCAGATGAGTTCGAAATTGGGTCACATGGGGTCAAAAACTAGGTCACCAGGGAAAATCTTAGAAAAACCTTGCGAACACTCTAGAGGCCACAGTTTTGCCAATCTTCATAAATGGTCAGGTGTTTGTCTACATGATATCTTGCATGAGTTTGAAATTGGGTCATGTGGGATCAAAAACTAGGTCACCAGGTCAAATCTAAGAAAAACCTTGTGAACTCTCTAGAGGCCACAGTTTTAGCCCAATCTTCAATAGATTTGGTCAGGATGTTTGTCTAATTGATATATTTGATGAGTTTGAAAATTGAGGTCAAAAACTAGGTCACCGGGTCAAATCAGAAAACCTTGTGAACACTCTGGAGGCCTACATTTTTGTCCTAGTCTTCATTTTAACTTAATATGAATGATGACTGCATGAATTCCCAGTTGAGTGCAAATTCAGGTAGAATCAATATGTAGGTCACTTAGTCAAATGTTAGAAAAACACTTTTAGATGCCAGATTTTTTGACATTATGCCTAACACAGCCATCTTACTCAGGTGAGCGACACAGGGCCATCTTGGCCCTCTTGTTTTAGTTATGGCCCTTTGCTGATTTTCTGAAGTTTTCTTTGTCCACGCTATTTCTCAATAACTACTAAATAGATTTCAAACAAACGTCATAGGAAGCTTCAATATCAAGCATAGATGTGCATATTGCGAAATGATTACAGTTGACTGATTTTCTTTTGTGTTATTGCCCTTTTCTGATTTTCTTTCATTATTTCCCAATAACTAATTTACTTTCTTTAGCTACAGTTTTCCTCTTCTCATTTATCTGTTGATGAACTTAGAACTTTATTACATATACACTTTTAAATTAGCTGGTCATTTAAATCTATTTATTATTATTATTATTATTATTATTTATTTATTTTATTTTTGCATGTGCATGCTGTTCAGACTAATTTGTTTACGGTACCCTTACTGAATTGATGAACGTTGGAATTTTTTGTTAAAGACAGCCACTGAACATAAAAATATATTCTTTTTTTAGTAGTCTTGTATAATTTGTCAATTCATCAATTCAGTAAATGTGACTTACCTCCTATAGCTGGGCACTTGATTGTAAACAAGGGCTGTGTGGGGGGTATTCATCACCTTTAGTGATAGCTCTAGTTGTAATAGCAGAACGAAAAGCTTGGTGCAGATATAATGGTACTAGTGGTTGTTTTTAAAGTAATAGCAATAGTAGAAGAAATAGTAATTGGTGTTGTTATAGTCGTATTAGTAATATAGATTAGAAATGGTGGTGGAATTCATATAAAGATATTTGCCTGAAAAATATATATAGCTCATAACAATGATAATAAGAATATTGATTATAAGTAGGATATAGATACAAATATTAATACGAGATACAACTATGATGTCAATGCATGCAGCAGCCTTTGACACTCTTTTCTCTCATTTCTTTTTAAGACGGCGAATGCATATCATTTCCTCGACGAAACAGACAAACCTCGGAGACTTTTCAAGGCAGAATTTAACTACAGTTTGTGTACATACTATGAGCATTTGACAGTGTGTCTTCAATTCCGCATAGTCTTGCAGTATAAAGGAACTTCATACAATCTAGCCCCATTTTAATTATTCAACGCACATTGTATGAATTTTAAAGCCTTTTGTTGATTGAGAGGAGTGCGCACGTATCTTTTTAAGACGCCTATATTGGATTTATTGTTTTTGTGAAAATACGTATTATTTCTTTTTTCTATCTAAGTGTATAAAAAAGAAAGAAAAACGTGAATCATTTGTATAGTTTGTTGTAAATATGTTGCACATAGTTGAATATAATCCGTATATACATTTGTTGTTTTATTAAATTGCAATCTAGATTATAGGTAAATTGCCATGTGCCTAGTAATTAAGCATAAACAATATATGTAATCTTAACGAATTGATTCATCTTATGCTGCTACTTGAAATAACTGGGCAGCAAAATGAAAAATATCATGCAATTTATATTATCAGTAAATATATAACGACTGTAACTACATTCCAATAGATATATCAATTCGTAGAACATGTTTAATACTACCGCCAGTGAAAGCGATTATTGTAAAAAAAATATAGAATGAAAAAATACGAAAAGGCAATCAATATATTTCTATATACAGCTGCATTTTAACATTAAGCTTTGAGCAGAATTTTGTGTAATGATTGTATCGAGAAGATAAAATTGAGAAACAAATATGTGTAACCTTCTCATTGATAAAGGTACAATGTTGACCGTTACAAATTTTTTCCCTTGGAAATATTACACTCAAAAAACTTAATATATAATGAATAGTATTTTATGAATTATATCGTGCTTGTCAGGAAATTCTGTATACTTATTTATTTAATTACCTCCCTTTAATTTTGATTTTATTTTTATTTAATTACTCCCTTTTTGAAACGAATTGAATCTTGTAATTGCCTCCCTTTATTACTCATCTTGTAAATCATTGTGAATTATTTTAGATTTTGCATTCATTCAGGGTTTGGATACATATTTTCTTAGAAGTAAATAAGTTTTGTGCATATATCTGATTAGCTACAAAATTTCAAACTGCAAAGTTATCTTAATTCATGAGTAATGTTTAAAGTAAATATTATATATTCATTCAAATTAAAATCGTATATATTATGTGTATGTAGAATGATACAGAATAACGAAATAGCAACATATTTTGTTTTGAACACAGTTGGAACCAAATGACTGAGTGTCCTAATGTTGTGTTAAGCATAAACTGGAACAATAAGGGAAAAGTTAAGTTGCTTATAATTTGGAAATCCACACCAAATGGATATTTTATCTTATATTTATTTACTTTGTGGGCCGAACATATTTCAATGAATTACATAATCTCATTTGTCATATACCTTTAAGAGTAGCCAAGGACGTATCATGGCATACATGTGTGAAATGCTGCACTTCATGTATAGTTTATATTCGGTGCTTATGTCACACAATATCATTCATAGCATGTTGTTTCACTGATAAATTGTCTTGTTTGTACATCTTTTCAGAGTTTGTTTGTTTGGTTTTTTATGTATGCCTCGACAACTTTATAATAAAATAATAAACTTATTGTCTAAAAGAAGATTATACTGCAATTTATTCATGTAAGATTTCTGAGAGAAAAAACACACACGCCTAAACAGGAGTTCGTCATGCAAATATGTTTATCTGTTGAATAACTATGGCGTGCATTTACCATTACATATTTCTTTGATAAGAAATATATCAAGAAGACAACTTGAAACTTACTGTTAATATGATAAAGTGTACAATTGACTACAGTTTTGCTTTTTGAAGGGCCAATGTATATAGAATATAATTAAACAATATCATTATAGAGAATGACTGTCCAATCTCTGTCAATACTATATGTATTTTGTTTTAAATTTGTTTACATGGAAATCAAATATTGTGTGAATTGTTCTTATCTATGTATATACTAATTTTTATTGTACCAATGAATGAAATGTTTCTGCATTACCTGCTTATTCCTGTTGAGGTATTGTATGTAGTTTATTGTACAATATTTTGCAAATGAATGAACTTGTAGGAAATGCTGACATTTATGACGTAAGCTTAATGCTTAAAAGGCATTGTCTTAAATATGATGTATTATCGCCATTCCAGTATAAGTAGGTGTGCCTTGAAAATGATTTCATTTGTTGACATATTGTTCTAAATAACATTTGAACTGTGCGTTATGTAAAGTCATTGCACACGTTCATTGTTCTGTCTTGTACATATTTACTTTAGGAAAATTTGTGAGATTGATTAGGGTCAAACTCTTCATAAATGCGTTTTAAAGAGGCAATTCTGTAATAGTATTGATGTTAACTCTTTATTTAAAGTTTTGTACTTGTATTTTAAATTAAATAAAGAGGGACTTCTGTTTTAAATTGGAGGTGAACTCTTAAGTTTAATAAAGGGAATCATCTAATTCAATACTCTAAACGTTTCTTTATAAATAGTAAATAAACAGGTACATCTGTGATTTCATAAAAAATAGAATACTATGATATAGTGGGATTCTGTAATTGAAGGACTTAAATTAAACATTTTTTCTGCTTTAAATAAAGAGGGTCTTTTGTAAAAAATAAGAAGTTAACTCTTTGAGATAAAGGAAATAGTCTGTGGTTAAATTGAAATCTAATCTTTAATGTTTAAAAAAAAAAAAAAAAAGAACAGGGGGTGAACAATTAAGGGTATAAATATATTGATGTTAGAGGCCAATCTGTATTTTAATAAATTAGAATCGAACATTTAGCTAGCTTAGATAAAGATACTTAGAAACTGAAATTTTAACCGTTTAAATACAATTTTTTTTTTTGTATTTGATTAGAAGTGAACTCTTTAGTGTTTATACATATTGATTATTAAAAGGAAGATTCTGTTGTTTCATTGGAATCTTCCTCTAATGAAGTTGCAGATAAAGAGAGATATCTTTAATTTATTAGAAGTCTTATTCATATTGGTATAAGAGGTTAATATGATTAAGAGTTGCCAATTTGACTAAACTCTATGGGTTCAAATAAAAGGATACTCTGAATTAAAAAAGGAACTCTTAAAATTTTATTTAATTGGAGTAAAACACTTAAGGATTTTTAAATAAAGAGAGAGTTTTTAATTAATTAGATATGAACTAATTAGAGTTCATACATATTGATTTACGGGGACATTGTGTTTTGATTGATTAGAAGTGAAATCTTTAGAGTTTTAACATATTTATTTAAAAAGAAATTCTGTGATTTAATTGGAATGGAAGGACTCTTAAAAGGTTTAAAGTAAATAAGGACTTCTGTAATTCAATCAATCAAATAATCAATCTTTATTTTCCCCATGCAACCATTGATTTAGCGTCTTTGTTTCAAAAGGAGTAAAACACTTACGAAGGTTTAAATAAAGAGCTCTGTAATTAATTAGAAGTGAACTCTTTAGAGCTTTTAAATTTTTATTTAAAAAGAGACTGTGATTTTCTTTGGATTTTTAAGTATATAAATAATGATCTAAACTCAATTTTTATAAATTAGATTATGTCATTTAATGGTTTTTAAAAAATTTTTTTTTTTAAAAAAAAATTTAGAAAAAAAAAAATAAGACGGACTTATAGATTTGATGTAAACTTCAATGATTAATTGTCAGTAAGTGATTTTTTTTTGTATATAATGATTTACGATGTATGTCTGTTACATGTACTTAATTAGGCAGCCGCGAAAACCTACTGTTCTTCTTGTGTTTCTTTTTCCCTTTTTTTTTTTCCATTATTATTATTCTTTGCACTGTTTTTGTGGCCGCTGTTGCGGCGTGATTAGAAGTGCTACAAATATGAAAATTTCGCTGCATACTCACATGTATCTGAAGTTGTGCACCATTAAGTTTGTTTTTTATTTTAGTACTAAGTTTTGCCGCTAGGTGGCGTTTAGCATCAAAACATATAATTGCCGATAACTCTGTCATTTGACATTTTATTTGTATGCAGTTTTTTGCATTCTGTTCTCTGTCAACTACCCCTTTAAATATGATGAGTGGCAATATCCATATCTTTGAAACTTTTGAGCTAGAAGAGGTTGAATGTTTGAATCTTTGAAAAAATCTGGCAAATTAGGGTGTGTCCACGAAAAACATGCCCATTTTTGTTAGAGATTAGATATCCTCATTCTGTTTTTTGAAATTGATTCTGAAGATCTTTGCGCACAAAATATATGGGGTGGCGATTTCAGAAAATGCATAAAATGGCTTTCAATAAGCGGTCAAAGTGTACTAAAATTTAGAGGATTTTTTTTTTCGAGAATAGGCATTTTTTTAGTTTTTTGATGATTCTGCCATTATTTTTTAATCAATCTTTATGAAATTTTCACAGATTGTATTGTTTGTTGTTTCAAGGGACTTAACAGTTTCAAAATTTCAAAAAATGCAAAGGTCAAGGTCATATTGCGATTATTGGTTTTTTCTTTGACCTTAAATATCTCAAAATCTAAAAATATTTTATCGAAAGAATATGGGTAAAATCAAAAGCCTCTAAAGAGTACTTTTTGAAGAAATTTGGTTTAAATTTCAAACCTTTAAAATTTAAATGTGTGATATATTTTGTCATCATTGGAAAAAAGAATGTCTTACCTCGTCAACAAAAAAAGAATTTCGCAAATCTGTCGAGAATTGATGAATTTATAGAGAATTTAAATACATGACCCAGAATAAAAACTGAGAAAATTTGACAGAACACTGGATACCTATGTTCTATAATTAGAACTCTGCTCTGCTAGCTTTGCTCTTTAGGTTGGGATGTAACAGGTCATGAATGTATGTGTAAAACTAGCCTACTATCTCACTTCCATTGTAGCAGGTAATTTTGTTATGCATGAACCCATCAGAGGTTTTACACACAAAGCTACTGTAATGGCTAAAGACTCCCTGCAGTGATGACCAGATATTAACAGGGCTGATCACAGCAGTTGGGGGCCTGGCTCAGTGGGACATCACATTCCTTTCGAGATGCTTTTAATTTAAGTTTTGGTCACAGCGAATTCACCAATGAAGAAAAACACTAAGATATATAAAGCATTTTGCATTTTGTTGTTTTTCTGGTATTTTAACTTGGCTGATCAGGTTTGAAACAGTTTCTCATCACGAAAACCGGTGCATTTGCAGTATGCAAATCTAGTTGGAAGTGAGCTTATATGATATCTAATTACATTAGATTATTATTAATTGTAATTATTTGATATTGAATTATTGTTTTTGCAGACTCTTAAAATAATATTTTGCTATTTTTATTAAATAAAAAATAAAGTATTGTTGCTTCTCATGAGTGAATTTTATATTGGTATGGAAGGCGAAATCGTTAGACATATCAAGCACTCAGCTTAAAACGGTCGTAGCTTGTTCTATAATACATATAAGTTACGACCGTTTTGCGCTGAACCCTCGATGTCATCTGATTTGATTATGTCTACTGGAATTCGATGAGCTATTGAACTTAAGATAAAATGATGGAAGATTTCCGTCTGTAATTGAATAGAGGTGAACTCTTGTGAGATTGATTAAATGATGCTTAAAATTGTTTATTTCTTGCATAAACCCATACGAGATTTATGTGTATGACATCTTTTGTTTTGAGAGCATACTATTGCGCAGTTGTCTATTTTTAATCGCTTAGATTTATATATTGCATGCTTAATTTATATTCATTTTTCTTATTTATTCAGAAGCGACGATTATGTGTTTTATTAGCTCACCTGAGCACAACGTGCTCATGGTGAGCTTTTCTGGTCGCCTTTTTTCCGTTGTCCGTGCGTGCGTCCGTCGTCAACAATTTCTTTAAACAACATCTTCTAAACTACTAACTGGATTTTAAGGAAACTTCACAAGAATATTTATTATGGGACCCTTAACCAAAGTTGTTAAAATTATTTTGATTGATCAAAAATCGAGGTCACAGGAGCTAAAAATAGATTTTAAAATTGAAAATGTTGAAAATCTTCTTCTCCGAAACCACAAGGCATAGCCTTTTGATGTTTGGTATGTAGCATGATCTTAAGACTCTCTACCAAGATTGTTCAAATTATGACACTGGGGTTAAAATTGGTTCCGCCCCAGGGGTCACATGATTTTACATAGGCTAATATTGGAAAAACTTGAAAAATTTTCTTCTCCGGAACCACAAGGCCTAGCCTTTTGATTTTTGTTGTGCAGCATTGTCTAGTGGATCTCTACCAAGTTTGTTCAAATCATGACCCTGGGATCAAAATTGGCCCCGCCCCAGGGGTCACTTGATTTAACATAGACTAATATAGGAGAAACCTGAGAAATCTTCTCAGAAATCACAAAGCCTGGAGTTTAGATATTTGGTATGTAACATGATCTTATGACTCTCTACCAAGTTTGTTCAAATTATGACCCTGAGGTCAAAATTGGCCCCGCCCCAGGGGTCACTTGATTTAACATAGACTAATATAGGAGAAACCTTAAAAATCTTCTCAGAAATCACAAAGCCTGGAGTTTAGATATTTGGTATGTAACATGGGCTAAAAGACCTCTACCAAGTTTGTTCAAATCATGAATCATGCATTGTCTAGTGAATCTACACTTAGTTTTTTCAAATCATGGCTCTGGGGTCAAATTTGGCCCCGCCATAGGGGTCACCTGATTTTACATAGGCTAATATAGAAATAACTTGAAAATGCTTCTTTTTAGAAAACTAGAAAACACATGGCCTGGGATTTAGATATTTGGTGAAAATTGGCCCCGCCCCAAAATTTTTTAAAAAAAAACTAGAAAAATCTTCTTCTCAAAAACCACAAGGCCTGGAGTTTAGATATTTGGTACGTAACATGGGCTAATAAACCTCTACCAAATTTGTTCAAATCATGACCCTGTGGTCAAAATTGGCTCTGCCCCAGGGGTCACTTGATTATACATAGCCTAATGATACCAGGTGAGCGATCCAGGGCCATCATGGCCCTCTTGTAATTTTAAAGACAGACATTTAAGATATATGGCATTTTCAAGTAGTTTATTCTTAACATAACAACGCCTCTACTAGAAAGACTAATTAAGTAACTGGTTGGTTATATACGAATAGTAATATAGCTATTTGGTGTCAGATATTAGCAACGAATAAACGGCGTGAATATTATATCGAAACCTCCTTTTGCAGTCACTGATTCCTGCTGGTGTAAGTAAAAAGCCATTGTTAAAATATTTACATGGAACTATCAAACGATTTCTAATGTTTTATTGCGAAATTTTCTGTTTGGTACCGACTAATATTTTCATATAAAGTAGGAAAAATACATGGTGCCAAAATAAAGTTTACTTGCATTTTTGTATGTAGATCACTTTCACCTGAGATTGAAGAACGCAATAAATGTGATTTAACACTGACAATATAGATTTAAAACAAGTATATATAAACTTTGTGACAATGTTTACTACCATAATCATCATGTTGTATTCATGTTGAAGACGTTTTCATAGCAATACAAAAAAAGTTTTATCAGATATTTCATGTTTAGGAAGATAGTGGTACATTTATGGTTACAATATTTGTTTTCAAGTTCCATTTATTCTACATCTTAAAGAATTCTAGATAAACAATACGATTAACTATTCAAAAATATATTTATATATTAAGCTTTACCGCCTTTGCAATTTGAAAATTTATGATAAAATCTTAATTGTAATATTTGTTTGTTTGCTTGTGTAGATTGTAAGCTAGTATTAATAAATATTTTAGTCATAAAGAGTTAATGATTTATTTGCACCAGGAGACCGATCGAGTCGGTTTCATATGCAAACACACACATATACAAAACAATGGAGAAGTTTACGAATCGCATACAGCACTACGTAACAATAGGGAAGTTCATGAACCGCATATATATGACTTTTGCTTGGCTTACATCACAATGGGGTAGTTCCAATACAGTCATAAAACTAAATTTATCGTTCCTTGGATCACGACAAATTGACAATTTCAAAACCGATATTGCATTTTTAGGCATATAATAGTAACTCCAAAGGCGGATATCGCATATGCCTGACTCACGATATGTGTTCCAGTAGTTTCAAACCCGGGTACTAATGTTGGATAAGAGTTTGGAGCCTAAAACCGAATTGATCAACCGCGTGAACTTCACTACTCTTCCATGGATAGGGTTGCAGTATTGATCAACCGCGTGAACTTCACTACTCTTCCATGGAAAGGGTTGCAGTATTTCTACGCACGGTTAAGCCTGATGACATCAAGAGTATCTGTTTATAGTCATGGTGTTCGGGTCATTATTGTTTGCAAAAAAGTATATATAATGATATCAAACATCTGTTAAACGTTATTTCCGAGATTTCAGTGGAAGTATGGTAAAATATATTGATACATCTTGAACACAGAAATGATCATAACATTAGATATGAGAAACCTTTAACCATCATGTATGTTAGAACTAATATTGCTATCGAGTTTTCCATACATGCTGATTACATAGAACACATATATTGGTGAACATTTTATTCAAGATCACTTTTCCTTCTTTTAGTTTATATGATTTTCGATAGTGTACAGGATAAAGTATGTTCATAAATTCGTGTTGTATATAACAATATTTAATGTTATCCAGCCAGGAGCTTACGATCATCCTACCTAGGTGCAATTATCAAACTCGATACGCACCACCGGTTTACCCGACTGTAACCCAACACACCTGCTGTACACGGTCGGTCTATACACATTAACAGTACAATCAAGGATTGAGGGGACGGTAAACTCCAAAACAGTACATTAATTTATTTAACATAAAATATTCTGCTATTTCGTACCTTAGAATTAATTCGTACTATTATTATATAATTCTGTCATTCTGTATAGTTCTGTCATTTCGTGCCATATTAGTACCAATTTATATCACATGTTTATACTTTTATGTTGATGTAGCATATTTTTTTTTGATTATTAGTATTGTATATGATGAATATATACCATGATTGTAGATCAAATTACAGTAATTTTGATACATGTTTTTTTAATATTTAAATTCGTTAACACTTGATCAATGAATACCATGTGATTATTTTCTTGTTTTTAATAGGCTGGTATTGTTAAGGTATTTGTTGTGGTATAAGAATAATACCATGTATGTAGTGTTCATTGACCAGATTTTGGTTTGATAAAGTTCTAATCTTTAAACCTACATCACATAGTATTCATTAAGGGCGCCGTGGTCCAGTGGTAAAGTATCCGATTACGGATCCGAAGGTTGTGGGTTCGAACCCCGTTAGAGGCAAAAATTATTCATGATCTTCCCAGGTCCCAGTACTGGTCCAACCCAGGAACCGTCGAGAGGGATTAGTATAAGTTGTAAGAACTTGTTTCCCAATCGACGTAAAATAAATAAGTTTAAATTAAATAGTATTCATAGATATTATTTAATGTACAAAGCTCATATCATTCTGTTAAACCTAACATACATTTTCATAAATATGTTATAAATTTTAAAAGTGTATGTTTGTTTATTGAATTTACGTCCAACCGAAAGTATTTCAGTTATTCTGAGACTATGCCTTCTTGGGA